>CM055126.1:226650605-227373105 GCA_029206835.1 Rana muscosa
AGCCCCAGAATCAATTAGAGCCTGAGTATCGATGGAAAACTCAGACTAGGAAAGGGTAACAGGAAATAGAGGTCTGTACCCTACAGGACCTCAGGTGCGTGCGTTTCCCAGACGGGTAGAACAAGGTTTCAATAAGTGACCTGCCTGGCCACAATAAAGGCACAATCTCTCCCTCCTCCTACAGGCCCTCTCTTTGGCAGAGAGACGTGTGAAGCCCAGCTACATGGGCTCTACGTCACTGGAGGGCCCAGGAGGAATGGGAGGTATGGGTGGGTAAGTTCAGGAGTCAAACGTACAGGAGGCTCCTTAAAGGAAGGTCTCTCTCGAAGTGTGGTATCAATGAGAATGGCAAACAAGATCAACTCCTCAAGATTCCTAGGTATGTCTCAGGCTGCAATCTCATCTTTAATGTTATCCGAGAGACCATGAGAAAAAGCAGCCACGAGGGCCTCATTGTTCCATCCAACTTTTTCTGCCAGAGTACAGAATTTAATGGAGTAGTCGGCAAAAGTTCTTGCAGTCTGTTGGATTGACATGAGGTCTTTGGCCGCAGAAGTGGAGCAAGCAGGAATCTCAACTATCCTTTAAAAGGAGGCCACAAATTTAGGGTAATTCTGCACAACTAATATTTGAGTCTCCCATAGAGGGTTTGCCAAAGCCAAGGCTCTATCATAAAGCAAAGAAATAATGAAGTCTACTTTGCTTCTGTCCATAGGGAACGCCTGGGGCAGCATCTCAAAATATATTCCAACCTAGTTGAGGAACCCTCTGCAGTAGCTGGATCGCCCCCAAAATGCTGGAAAAGCAGAGCGAAACCAGTCATACCTCTTACAGAGGTAGTATTAGAGGTGGGTGCCTAAACAGAGACCAGAGCAGCAGCAGGGATAGCGAGAAACACTAGTTGTACCAGAGCAGCTGGAGTGGGAGGATCCAGATGAGCAGTTTGAATCAGGAGTGTCGGTAATGCTATTGCAAAACTGATCCATGTGGTGGTCTTGCTCATCCAATCTGGAAAAAATATTACCACTAGGTGGATTGCCTGCCTTCGCCTACTGTTAGGGACAATAAACCAGACTGAGACAGAAAATGCAGTTAAAATCACACCTTTAATGTAAAAGTAAGAATAATACAGATCAGGAAACAGAAGCCAGGGTTAGGAAGCCAAAACGGCTAATCAGACGAGCAGGGATTGGGAAGCCAGCAACCAGCGTTGTCAGAAGCCAAAGATCAGGGTCAGGAACCAGAAGAAATATCAGCCAGGCAAAGTCATAACAGGAACCCAGCAGAGACACACTGTATATGTTGACCAGGAGAAGGCAAGAAGGGAATGAGCAAGGCAGTTTAACCACTTAAGGACCGGGCCTATTTTTTAGACTCAGTGTTTACAAGTTAAAATCATTTTTTTTTTGCTAGAAAATTGCTTGGAACCCCAAACGTTAAAAAAAATTCTAACACTCTAGAGAATAAAATGGCGCCGTTGCAATACTTTGTATTTGAGCAGCTGTCTTACATGTGCACTTTTTTGGGAAAAAATACACTTTTTTTAATTAAAAATAAGACAACCCTAAAGTTAGCCCAATTTTTTTTTATATTGTGAAAGATAATGTTATGCCGAGTAAATTGATACCAAACATGTCACGCTTCAAAATAGCGCCCGCTTGTGGAATGGCGACAAATTTTTACCTTTAAAAATTTCCATAGGCGATGTTTAAAAAATTCTATGGGTTACCAGTTTTGAGTTACAGAGGAGGTCTAGGGCTAGGATTATTGCTCTTGCTCTAATAATCGCGTCTGTACCTCACATGTGTGGTTTGAACACCGTTTTCATATGTGGGATCTACTCACGTATGCGTTCGCTTCTGCATGCGAGCTTGGCGGGACGAGGCACATTACATTTATTTTCTTATTTATTTTACTTTTTTTTTACACTGTTCTTTTAAAAAAATTCATTTGGGTCACTTTTATTCCTATTACAAGAAATGTAAACATCCCTTGTAATAGAAAAAAAGCATGACAGGACCTCTTAAATATGAGATCTGGGGGTCAAAAAGATCTCATATTTACACTTAAATGCAATAAAAAAAATGTAATTTGAAAAAAAAAAAAAAAAGAGCATTGGGCAGAAGTGACGTTTGACTTTGCTTCTGCCAGTCAATGCCATGGAGCCGAGTGCCGAGTGGGGGCCATCTTCCCCTCATTCGGCAGCCAGGCCACCAGGGAGAAGGACGCAATCATCTCCGCCTCTACCGGCGGGTCCGGTAAGTGGCGGAGACTCCCGGAGCGCGGCGGGAGGGGGCCCCTCCCTCTCCTGCCCCGAAAAAAGTGATCTTGCGGCGAATCCGCTGCAGAGACCACTTTTATCTGAAAGCGGACCGCCCGCTAAAGAAGCTAGCTGCTGCCATAACAACGATATTCCTCTTCAAAGTGCCCAAGTATATCGTCGTGAGCTGGTCCGGAAGTGGTTAAATAGCAAAAAGAGGCTGGCTGTAGCCTGGACTAATGAGGTAGGTAATGGTAACCAGGCGAGTCACTGTGGATGCAATGAGTGGCTGGTAATTACCTGACAACTGAGCAGCCTTGAGCACTGAGAAGAGAGTTGCTAGAAGCCAAGCCCTGACAGTTTGGCCTTGTCTGTACCATGTGATAACTGTTACCAATCACAGAGATCAACACAAAAGTACACAATAAATGGCATGAACGGCCATCCATTGTGTACAGTTGTCATGTGATCTGCTGGTCACAAGGATCAAATGGTATCGACAGTGGGCCGTCTACCGCTGATTTCCGTTGGTCACAGCGAGCGACAGATCACGCCAGAGTTTGCGGCAGCATGCAATTTTAAGTCTTTATACATCTGGTACCTATTATCCTATTATTTTATTTTACTTTTAGCCTCATCTTTTAAATAATAATAAAAAAAAAAAAAACTATGGAAAATTGTATACTGCTTCTGTGCACTAAAATGTATTTGAATGTATTGTATACAGACATTTTTGGATTTGATTCACTGTTGCAGTATTATTGTACAACATAAAAAAAATAAAAAAATAATTGCACTTAGCACTTTTTTATGGGTACTCTGCTTTCAGAAAATATTTAATTTGTTTTTTTTTTTTTTTAAAGGAAAACTTCTAATTTTTTTATAAGAAAGGTAAACGAATTCTCAACTCCCTACCCACTTCCCGCTGCACTTAGCTGCTGTAAATACCATCTCCGGCTGCCCACACCAGCCCTGCTGACCAATTAGAGTTTCTTCTGAGCCTCCTTTCTTCCAGGACGGCATCCTAGAAGAAAGAAGAGATTCCCATTGGTACTGAGTGCTGACCAATGACCGCTAGCTTCTTTCAAGATTATGATGCTACATGGCCTCCGAGGCTGTATAGTGAAGTCTTCCAGTGTGTGACCACTCAAACCTCCTGGCGTGGCCAGCAAGAGATGGCATTTACAGCAGCTAAGATTGATGAGGGTGTTGCAAGTTAGTTCACCTTTTCATTTTTATGAAAAGTTGAATGAATTCTTTAAAACCCCAAAAAAGTTAATATTTTTCTGAAAGCAGTGGACCCATTAAAATGTTCCAGTGTAACCACAATTGTTTGTTTTGCTTTTTCTTTCAATACCATTTGGTCAGGGTTTTTTTCCCTGCAGATAAGCTCATTTGCCCTGTTTGTATTCATAGACTGTATTTTATATTTTGCCAAAAACTTTAAATAAAGAATTAAAAAGAAAAAACAAGGTAATTGCATTTTTTTTTTATGTTGCGCAATGATTTATCAAATTAAAAATGTTCAATATAAAATACATTATAATTTACTATGAATAGGTGAAATTATGACTTATGTTTTCAGGTATATAAAAAAATATATATACTTTTGCATGTGTGCAAAAAACAACAATAATAGAAAATGTTCCGGCAAATAGAATACATTTAAGAAAAAAAAACAGAAGAAACATAATTGCAATTTTTTTTTATGTTGCGCAACAGTTTATCAAATTCAAAAATGTAGAATAAAATTGATTTATAAAAAGATGAAATTATTCTTTAATTGTGTTTTCAGGTTTTAACATATGTGCAAAAAAAAAAAGAGGCTCCGCAGCTGAAATAAAAAAATTGCAGAAAAACACCTAGTGTGAATGTTTTGTCAGAGAATAAAATCCACTTGCAGCCAAATCACGTACCTGTGCGTTATTTGACTTCAAGTGGTTGTACCGGAGTGATGTCTGCAGCTGCAGGCATCACCCTGGTACTGTTTTTTAGAGCCGGCGGTCGGCTCTCTTGTAATAACAACTGATGCGGCTAAGCAGCTGCCCAATTGTTACTACAAGCAATGGGAGGGGACATCCCCACTCCTTCTGCCGCATTCCGCCATTTGCCCGGGCTCTCCCATCCCACCAGGAGACCCAAAGCGACCAGCCAGCACATACGCCGGTTGGCCGGAGACCCAAACAAAGCCGGAATCAGCTTTGATTTAATCTCGGATGTAGTAACCCAGAAGCGACATCATGAAATCACTTCTGGGTTTACTGGAATTTGGAAGGCGCCAGTTATTGAAAATCGAAAGCATTCAAAAACGCCAATCTAGGTGTTTTGAATTTTTTCAAGTGCAAAGGAGGGATTTGGGGTCTTATAGACCTTGGATCCCTCCTTAAGAATACCTGTCACAAGAGATGTTTACATTCCTTGTGACAGCAATAAAAGTGATAAAAAAAATAATGTAAAGCAACAATGTAAAAAAAAAAAAAAAAATTATATATATATATATATATATATATATATATATATATATATTGTGACAGCAGGCAGGTAAAATCATCAGGTTGCATCCAGGATGGAAGGTATATATGTCCTAGATTCAGGCTTTATGCCGATTTATACCACTAGGGGGAGTGCTGGGAGTCTTGCAGGGGAAGGGTTAATGAGCCCAGCTGAAGTAAGTGGGCTCATTACGGCCTCTACAAGAACTCCCAGCATGCTAAGGGAGAGGCTCCAACCTGGAACCAGATCTGTGGGGATAGTCTGGGGAGTGTGATCTTTGTGCGGTGAGCCAAAGCCTGTGTGGCTAGTGCTAAGAACTTCTAAAAGCAGGGAGCTAGGGACTGGGACAGCACAAGGCTGTACCCAGTTGTTAGTTAGGGACACCAACCTGTGTAGTGAGCGGTCAAGTTGACCAGGATTTATTTTCCTGTTTCTTTTGTTTTTGCTGAATTTTTTTTTGTCTGTATATAGTTCAAATAAAACCACACCCTTTTGTTTTCTCCAACCACTGTCTGCTGTGCCTGTTTTTGTGTGGTGAACCCATCCAGGGGGTCACACACACCCGCTGCTGAGTTAACCCCTCACAGTATATATATATATATATATATATATATATATATATATATATATATATTGTGAGGGGGTTAGCTCGGCAGCGGGTGTGTGTGACCCCCGGGATGGGCTCCCCACACAAAAACAGGCCCAGCAAACGGAGGTTGTGGTTTTCAAAATCAAAAAGGTGCGGTTTATTTTCTATTTACAGTGACAAAACACAGCAAAGCAAAAGAAACATAAATAAAATAAATCCTGGTCAACTTGACCTCTGAGTAAACATACAGGTTTCCTAACTAACAACTGGGATCAGCCTAGTGCTGTCCTAGTCCCTAAGTCCCTGGTTTTAAATGTCCAAGCAAATAGCCACACAGGCTTTGTCTCACCGCACAGGGGTTCACTCTCCCTAGACAGTCCACACAGGTCTGGGTCCAGGCATGAGCAAACACCTAATGAATCTAGGAGTTCTTATAGAGGCCTAAATGAGCTGACAAGCTTCAGCTGGTCTCATCAACTCCCTGTCTGCACGACGCCCCACACTCTCCCTAGAGGTATGAGTCATCCATGAGCCCACTAGCCTCAGCTGGGCTTATACAACTCTCCACCTAGTTGTATAAGTCGGCGTAAAGCCTGAATCTGGGCGAAATATATCTACCCCCCTGGATGCAACCAGGTGACTTTACCTTCCTGCTGTCACATACCCCCCCTCTTGTTTTAACCTCGGGGTTGGAACACCAGCAATCAGGCATTCATGTACTCGAGACAAAGCATCCACATTCCCCATTTGAACGCCAGGGCGATGCTTTACTGTGAAGTTGAATTCCTGGAGGGCCAGGAACCACCTATTCACTCTTCTATTTGTTTCCTTGTTTTGAGCCATCCACTTTAACGGAGCGTGATCCGTAACCATGTCAAAGTGCCTACCTAGCAGGTAGTACCGAAGGGAATCTAGAGCCCACTTCACCGCTAAACACTCCTTTTCAACGGTGGCGTAATTTACCTCATGGGACTTCAACTTCCTGCTGAGGTAAATGACTGGGTGCTCTTCCCCGTTCCAGACCTGGGACAATACTGCTCCTAACCCCACATCTGACGCATCACTTTGTACGACAAAGTCTTTAGAGAAGTCGGGTGAGTACAACACTGGCTGGCTACATAAGGCTTGTTTCAAGAATTGGAATGCTGCCTCAGCCTCGGGGGTCCATTTAATCATGACCGACCCTTTCCCCTTCGTCAGGTTGGTTAGGGGCACAGCCTTAGAAGCAAAGTGGGGAATGAATCGCCGATAATACCCAGTGATTCCCAGAAAGGCTCGTACCTGCTTCTTGCTGTTGGGACGTGGCCAACTCTGGATGGCCTCGACTTTGTTGAGTTGGGGTTTTATTACTCCCCTCCCAATGGTGTACCCAAGATATTTGGCCTCCTCCTGCCCAATGGTACACTTCTTGGGGTTAGCCGTAAACCCCGCTTCCCGAACAGAGTCCAGGACTGCTTGCACTTTTGGCAGATGTGAGGCCCAATCTGTGCTATGGACAATTACGTCATCCAGGTAAGCCGCAGCATACTTCCGATGGGGCCTCAGCATCTGGTCCATTTTCCGCTGGAATGTGGCCGGCGCATTCTGTAACCCGAACGGCATTCTTTTATATTGGAACGCCCCGTCTGGGGTTACAAATGCGGTTTTCTCTTTGGCCGACTTGGCCAGGGGGATTTGCCAATACCCTTTTGTGAGGTCAAGAGTCGTCATGTATCGGGCTGTTCCCAGCCGGTCGATCAACTCATCTATACGTGGCATGGGGTAGGTGTCAAATTTTGTAACTTTGTTCAACTGACGAAAATCGTTACAAAATCGCCAGCTCCCATCCGGTTTAGGCACCAACACAATGGGACTAGACCAATCACTTTGGGACTCCTCTATCACCCCTAAGTTCAGCATTTTCTGTACTTCCTCCCGTATTGCCTCCCGTCGGGCCTCTGGGATCCGATAGGGTTTTAACTTCACCCTTTCACCGGGCGGGGTAATGATGTCATGCTCTACCCCAGATGTTTGTCCCGGCAGCTCAGAGAATACCTCCTTGTTGCGAAGCACAAACTCCTTAACCTCCTGTTGTTGGGGTTGTGACAAGGTGGCTGCTATTCCAACCTCAGGAATCACGCAACCAGTTTGAGCTGGTGACCAAGTGTCTGCGACTAGGGACTCTCTATCCCTCCAGGCTTTCAACAGATTAACGTGATAAATCTGTTCGGGCTTTCGCCTTCCTGGTTGTCTGACCTTGTAATTCACTTCGCTCACTTTTTCCATTATCTCATAGGGGCCTTGCCATTTGGCAAGGAATTTACTTTCAATCGTAGGGACAAGTACCAGTATCCTATCCCCCGGGGAAAAGGTACGGGTCTTGGCTCCACGGTTGTACACTCTCTGCTGTGCTAACTGCGCTTGGGCCAAATGTTCCTTCACGATGGGCATTACCTGTGCAATTCGGTCTTGCATCAGGGCGACATGCTCAATCACACTCCTGTGGGGAGAACTCTCACTTTCCCAAGTTTCCTTGGCAATATCCAACAGCCCTCTTGGGTGTCTCCCATACAGTAACTCAAAGGGGGAGAATCCCGTAGAGGATTGGGGCACCTCCCTAATAGCAAACATCAAATAAGGAAGTAGACAGTCCCAATCCTTTCCATCTCTATCCACCACTTTCTTCAACATTTGTTTTAGGGTTTTGTTGAATCTTTCAACCAGCCCATCGGTTTGGGGGTGATACACAGATGTACGCAATTGCGTCACTTTGAACAATTTACACAGCTCTTTCATAACCCGGGACATAAAGGGTGTACCTTGGTCCGTAAGCAGTTCTTTACAAATACCCACCCGGCTAAAAACAAGAGATAGCTCTTTGGCTATGGTTTTGGCCGAGGTATTTCTGAGAGGGATCGCTTCTGGATAACGGGTGGCATAGTCCATTATAACCAATATGTACTGGTGCCCCCTAGCGGACTTGATTATAGGACCTACCAAATCCATTGCGATTCTCTCAAACGGGACCTCAATGATGGGTAGAGGGACCAGCGGGCTACGGAAATGTGGCATCGGGGCCGACCTCTGACACACAGGGCAGGAGGAACAATAATTTTCTATGTCCTTCATCACCCCAGGCCAATAGAATCTCTGTAATACCCTCTCTCAGGTTTTCTCTGTCCCCAGATGACCTCCAAGAATGTGCCCATGGGCCAACTCCAACACCAACTTCCTGTAAGGTTTGGGCACCACAAGCTGCTCAACGGTTTCTTCTGCCCTTTTTGCCACCCGATACAGTAGGTCCTTCTCTACGCTGAAGTATGGGAAAGTGCAGGTATTATCTGGGTTCACTAACTCGCCATCTATTTCCACTACGTTTTCCCGTGCCTTTATTAGGGCGGGGTCTTTTAACTGTTCTGTGGCAAAATTTTCCCTGTGAACCTCCAGATCAGAAAACTCCACAGACGGTAGGTTTTCGTCTGAGGAGGTGGGCTCCTCTCCAGTTTCTTGAGTCTCCCCTGCCAATACTGACAAGGGAAATTCTGGAGAGTCCTCACCACTCTCAGAGGAGTTCTGGCTATCAAATTCCTGGTACATAGGGGCACCAGTGGGGGGCTCAGGATCATCCCACAGTTCCCAGAACTTCGGAAAATCCCTTCCCACAATGGCATCATGCGGTAATTGAGATACTAACCCCACTGGATGAGAGAGGGTACCTTTGGGGGTCTCGAAACACACTGTAGTCACTGGATACTCTCGGGTGTCCCCATGCACACAAATAACAGCTACCTTGCTATTCCCAGAGACCTCTGTTTTAACTAATTCAGCCTTTATCAGGGTCACAAGGCTACCTGAATCCAGCAATACCACAACATTTCTACCATTAACACACATTTTGCATAAATGTTTCTCAGTTCCTCGAATGGCAGTGCATGCGACTGTCGCACACAGCGACTGACGTCTGCCCGTCAGAAAGTCACACTGCATGGGTTCCTCCACAACCGGGCAATTGGCTGCAATATGTCCCACTTGCCGGCAGCGGTAGCAAACTATCCTTCTTGCCGCCTCTTGAGCCGCTGATTTCCCAGGCTGTTCTCGCCAAACTTGGGGTAGAGCTCCCACCCTCTCACTCTCTCTACCCTCACCCCTTGGAATCCTCTTATCCGCCCCTGGGGATGGTCTGGTCTTAGGGTGGAAAGTCCGAGTGTCTCTGGAAGAGGCCGTCAGGTTCTCTGTAGCCAAGTATTTCTCCACACGATCCACAAGACCATCGGCCGTCTCTGGGTCTCCATGGCTTACCCACTTTTGGATGGCAGTAGGAAGAGCTCTCAAAAACCGATCCATTACAACACGTTCCACAATCTTTGGTGCAGACAAAGTCTCTGGCTGTAGCCACTTTCTGCTCAGGTGAATGAGATCATACATTTGAGACCTGGGGGGTTTTCCAAGCTGGAAAGTCCAGTTATGCACACGCTGAGCCCGGACAGCCTGGGTGACACCCAGCCTTGCCAAAATTTCAGCTTTTTGCATCACATAGTCTTTTGCTTGGTTAGGCTCTAGGTCATAGTAAGCTTTCTGCGATTCACCAGTTAACAGAGGAGCCACCAGTCCAGCCCACTGCTCCTCAGGCCACTTTTCTCTTTCAGCGGTCCTTTCAAATGTGGTCAAAAATACCTCTGGATCATCCTCTCCAGTCATTTTTGTCAATAAACGACTCACCCCAAAGGACGCGGTATTAGTGGGACGGCTTTCCTCACTGGTCTGCGGACGTTGCTGCATTACTGCTTCCATTTGTTGTAGTCTCTGCTCTTGCTTCTGTAACAGGTCTATGAAGCGGGCCTCAGATTGCTGCTGGGCTTGTTGCTGAGCTTCCAGACTCTGTTGGTGAGCTTGCTGCTGGGCTGCAAGGCTCTGTTGATGAGCTTGCTGCTGGGCTGCAAGGCTCCTTTGCAAACCTGCATTTGTCTGCTGTTGATTGGCATTTGCTAGAGCCAGCTGTTTCAGTATCTCCTCCATGCTGGCTTAAAAAAAACTGCCACTGGTTCTCCACCAACTGTGAGGGGGTTAGCTCGGCAGCGGGTGTGTGTGACCCCCGGGATGGGCTCCCCACACAAAAACAGGCCCAGCAAACGGAGGTTGTGGTTTTCAAAATCAAAAAGGTGCGGTTTATTTTCTATTTACAGTGACAAAACACAGCAAAGCAAAAGAAACATAAATAAAATAAATCCTGGTCAACTTGACCTCTGAGTAAACATACAGGTTTCCTAACTAACAACTGGGATCAGCCTAGTGCTGTCCTAGTCCCTAAGTCCCTGGTTTTAAATGTCCAAGCAAATAGCCACACAGGCTTTGTCTCACCGCACAGGGGTTCACTCTCCCTAGACAGTCCACACAGGTCTGGGTCCAGGCATGAGCAAACACCTAATGAATCTAGGAGTTCTTATAGAGGACTAAATGAGCTGACAAGCTTCAGCTGGTCTCATCAACTCCCTGTCTGCACGACGCCCCACACTCTCCCTAGAGGTATGAGTCATCCATGAGCCCACTAGCCTCAGCTGGGCTTATACAACTCTCCACCTAGTTGTATAAGTCGGCGTAAAGCCTGAATCTGGGCGAAATATATCTACCCCCCTGGATGCAACCAGGTGACTTTACCTTCCTGCTGTCACAATATATATATATATATATATATATATAAATAAAAAATAATAATAATAAAAAAAATATAAGTGCCCCCATCCCCCCGTGCTAGTACGCAAAGGCGAGCGCATACGTCGGTCCCGCGCGCATGCAAACCGAGATCATCCCACACACGTGAGGTATCACCGCGAATGTCGGATCATGGGCAGAAATTCTAGCACTAGACCTCCTTTGTACATTTAAAGTGGCAATCTCTAAAGGCTTTTAAAGCATCGCCTATGGATAGTAAAATTTACGTCGTTTGTAGCCGTGCGCAATTTTAAAGCGTGACATGTTTGGTACCTATTTACTCGGCGTGATATCATCTGTTATATATTTTTTTTAACAAGAAGGTTGGTCTTTATTGAGAAGACATCAAATAACAAGAGAATCGAAGACATTTCACGTACAGAATACATGTCAAAAATCAGTACAAAACAGCAAGCCATAAATCAATGTCAATCCAGCCTATTATACTATATCAAAGCCAGGACTTTTTCCCAAATCAAGGTAAATTACCATCTTAAAACTGTTGGGTCCAGGGAAGCCAGACCCGGTCAAATTTCTTGGGACAACCCCTGCTAACATACGCCAACTTATACATCGGTAGGATCGCATTAACAGAGGAGTCCCAAGAGTCAACTTTAGGGGGGGCAGGGGAGGACCAGTTTTTAAGAATTTCTTTTTTGGCATAGAAAAGCAACATAGATACAAGCATATTCGTGTATCGGGGGCCTCTGGTCATCGTCGTGTATCCCAAGTAGGGCCAGTTCAGGTGATATCGGGAGAGACAGTGCAAGACGAATATTGATACACTCAAAAACCCCGGCCCAGAACAACTCCACCAAGGGACAGGTCCAGAACATGTGAAGAAACGTACCATCAGAGGAGTGACATTTCAGGCAACTAGGGGACCTCCCTGGGTATATCCTGTGCAGCCTTTGAGGCATGTAATAGATACGATATCTTTTATATTTTACCAAAAAATTGGGTTGAGAATGGTGTTTTTTTTTTTTTTTTTTTGCATTAAAATTAAAAAATGTGTATTTTTTCCCCAAAATCTGCGTTTGAAAAACCGCTGCGCAAATACCGTGTGACATAAAAAAATTGCAAAACCCATCAATTTATTCTCTAAGGCCTCTGCTTTAAGGTTTTTTATATTGTTTGTGGGTTATTATTTTATAGTAAAAAAAAAAAAAGATTTTCACATGTATACAAAAAAAAGTGCCAGAAAATGCCTGGTCTTCAACTGGTTAAATAAACAAAAGAAATCTAAATTAAAGTTCTGAGATGTTCCCTGCATTGTTTTTAATGGTCAGGGTGCTATGAGATGCCTCGGGTGCCAGACGAGAGAACGCTCTTGCGCCTTTTGCCCTTTTCGCAGATTGTATTTTTTATGAAACTGTCCGCTAAGGAGCCCAAACACCTTGCAGCGCCTGCTGGAAAAGTTACCGCCTGTTGGGCTTAATATTAAGAAAGGAAAACATTCCTGTTGTTACTTTTTAATGTGCTGTATTGATGAAAAGTAATTAGTATTTCTCTGGGTTAATTAGCATGTGTGTGGCACAGCACATGAATTAGCGCCGTGCTCATCACCTTGACTTAATTATAATGATCAGAGCGATTAGAGAATTAGTCCCGGTACCAGCTTCCCCTGGTTGCCTGGCTGCCTGTTTTTTAGTTTCCATGAAACATTTTTTTTTTCCTTTCTCTTTAGATTTTCCCTCTGGCGGAGATATAATTAAGTTTAAGAAAACACAAGGGGTGATTATATCTTCCTGATCTATTTAATCAAAATCTCAGTGTCGTTACCCACTGGAAAACCATTCTGCGGAATATGAAAATGATAGTGATACAAGCGAAACTCAATGAGCTACACAAGCTCCTGGGTATATCATGGAGACAAAGCACTGTTGCCGATGTTCTGACATTAAAGGGAACCTGTTGTTACAACTGGCCTAACTGTACCTCTTTCTAATCAAAATGTATCCCTTAGGTACCTAGGAAGCCCAAACTTTGGGACCTATGCAATACGCATATAGCAAAACTGGGGCTCAAGCATGCTGTCCCTAAGTAGAATGCTACTGTTATGTAGTAGGAAAGTCTACAGCCTCTTGACCCTTTAGAGCCTGGCTTGGGTGGTGCCCATGGGCCAAGGAAGTCCCATGATGTGGGAACACCAGGATTCTCTTTAAAATGAGGGGCTAAGCTATGCATACTTGGCAGGGGAGGGCTGGCAGCCTTAGGCCTGGGGGGCAAGTCCAGTCAAGTGGCCCATTGAACCGCCGAATCAGCTCACCATTCATGGCCCACCTGGTTTTTCAATGCAGCCTCACCAGTGCCCATTAGTGCAGCCAACTCCAGTGCCCATCAATGCATCCTGATCACTGGGGCAGGTTACATGGGGTGTATGAGGGGGTGGATGGGGGGTCAGCTAGGGGTGTCAGGGTCTCTCACCTCAGTGATCTCAGCTCAGCAGGTCCTTGCACGCCACGGTTTCCTGGGGGGGTAACGCTCCTGATCCTGGGGTCAAGTTGCAGCCAGCGCCCAGCCCTGAAGCCCTGCGTCCCGACTCCTTGGCATGCCCTGCCTCTGCCTGCTTCCAAGAATCGGGTCCCAGGGAGTTGTAGTTTCCTCTGCGCTGCTGTGTTTTCCACCCACCAGAAGCTTGAGTGTGGACTACAACTCCCGGAATGCAACAGCTAGTGGTCAGCCGCCATGGCCATGCCCCCGGCCCGACTTCCTAGACCAGAATAAAAAAGAAAATGGTAGCGGGCAGCGGCTGCTGGCCATTTTGAACATAAGTTAGGGTGGCCTGGGAGGCAATTGCCACCCTGCCCCCTGGCCCAGCCCTCCCCTGTGTGAGGGGGTTAGCTTGGCAGCGGGTGTGTTTGACCCCCCGGGATGGGCTCCCCACACAAAAACAGGCCCAGCAAACGGAGGTTGTGGTTTTCAAAATCAAAAAAAAAGGTGCGGTTTATTTTCTATTTACAGTGACAAAACACAGCAAAGCCAAAAGAAACATAAACAAATTAAATCCTGGTCAACTTGACCTCTGACTAAACATACAGGTTTCCTAACTAACAACTGGGATCAGCCTAGTGCTGTCCTAGTCCCTAAGTCCCTGGTTTTAAATGTCCAAGCAAATAGCCACACAGGCTTTGTCTCACCGGACAAGGGTTCACTCTCTCCAGGAAGTCCACACAGGTCTGCTTCCAGGCATGAGCTAACATCTAATGAAGCTGGGAGTTCTTATAGAGGCCTAAATGAGCTGACAAGTTTCAGCTGGTCTCATCATCTCTGTCTGCACGACGCCCCACACTCTCCCTAGAGGTATGAGTCATCCATGAGCCCACTAGCCTTATACAACTCTCCACCTAGTTGTATAAGTCGGCGTAAAGCCTGAATCTGGGCGAAATATATCTACCCCCCTGGATGCAACCAGGTGACTTTACCTTCCTGCTGTCACATACCCCCCCCTCTTGTTTTAACCTCGGGGTTGGAACACCAGCAATCAGGCATTCATGTACTCGAGACAAAGCATCCACATTCCCCATTTGAACGCCAGGGCGATGCTTTACTGTGAAGTTGAATTCCTGGAGGGCCAGGAACCACCTATTCACTCTTCTATTTGTTTCCTTGTTTTGAGCCATCCACTTTAACGGAGCGTGATCCGTAACCATGTCAAAGTGCCTACCTAGCAGGTAGTACCGAAGGGAATCTAGAGCCCACTTCACCGCTAAACACTCCTTTTAAACGGTGGCGTAATTTACCTCATGGGACTTCAACTTCCTGCTGAGGTAAATGACTGGGTGCTCTTCCCCGTTCCAGACCTGGGACAATACTGCTCCTAACCCCACATCTGACGCATCACTTTGTACGACAAAGTCTTTAGAGAAGTCGGGTGAGTACAACACTGGCTGGCTACATAAGGCTTGTTTCAAGAATTGGAATGCTGCCTCAGCCTCGGGGGTCCATTTAATCATGACCGACCCTTTCCCCTTCGTTAGGTTGGTTAGGGGCACAGCCTTAGAGGCAAAGTGGGGAATGAATCGCCGATAATACCCAGCGATTCCCAGAAAGGCTCGTACCTGCTTCTTGCTGTTGGGACGTGGCCAACTCTGGATGGCCTCGACTTTGTTGAGTTGGGGTTTTATTACTCCCCTCCCAATGGTGTACCCAAGATATTTGGCCTCCTCCTGCCCAATGGTACACTTCTTGGGGTTAGCCGTAAACCCCGCTTCCCGAACAGAGTCCAGGACTGCTTGCACTTTTGGCAGATGTGAGGCCCAATCTGTGCTATGGACAATTACGTCATCCAGGTAAGCCGCAGCATACTTCCGATGGGGCCTCAGCATCTGGTCCATTTTCCGCTGGAATGTGGCCGGCGCATTCTGTAACCCGAACGGCATTCTTTTATATTGGAACGCCCCGTCTGGGGTTACAAATGCGGTTTTCTCTTTGGCCAATTTGGCCAGGGGGATTTGCCAATACCCTTTTGTGAGGTCAAGAGTCGTCATGTATCAGGCTGTTCCCAGCCGGTCGATCAACTCATCTATACGTGGCATGGGGTAGGTGTCAAATTTTGTAACTTTGTTCAACTGACGAAAATCGTTACAAAATCGCCAGCTCCCATCCGGTTTAGGCACCAACACAATGGGACTAGACCAACCACTTTGGGACTCCTCTATCACCCCTAAGTTCAGCATTTTCTGTACTTCCTCCCGTATTGCCTCCCGTCGGGCCTCTGGGATCCGATAGGGTTTTAACTTCACCCTTTCACCGGGCGGGGTAATGATGTCATGCTCTACCCCAGATGTTTGTCCCGGCAGCTCAGAGAATACCTCCTTGTTGCGAAGCACAAACTCCTTAACCTCCTGTTGTTGGGGTTGTGACAAGGTGGCTGCTATTCCAACCTCAGGAATCACGCAACCAGTTTGAGCTGGTGACCAAGTGTCTGCGACTAGGGACTCTCTATCCCTCCAGGCTTTCAACAGATTAACGTGATAGATCTGTTCGGGCTTTCGCCTTCCTGGTTGTCTGACCTTGTAATTCACTTCGCTCACTTTTTCCATTATCTCGTAGGGGCCTTGCCATTTGGCAAGGAATTTACTTTCAACTGTAGGGACAAGTACCAGTATCCTATCCCCCGGGGAAAAGGTACGGGTCTTGGCTCCACGGTTGTACACTCTCTGCTGTGCTAACTGCGCTTGGACCAAATGTTCCTTCACGATGGGCATTACCTGTGCAATTCGGTCTTGCATCAGGGCGACATGCTCAATCACACTCCTGTGGGGAGAACTCTCACTTTCCCAAGTTTCCTTGGCAATATCCAACAGCCCTCTTGGGTGTCTCCCATACAGTAACTCAAAGGGGGAGAATCCCGTAGAGGATTGGGGCACCTCCCTAATAGAAAACATCAGATAAGGAAGTAGACAGTCCCAATCCTTTCCATCTCTATCCACCACTTTCTTCAACATTTGCTTTAGGGTTTTGTTGAATCTTTCAACCAGCCCATCGGTTTGGGGGTGATACACAGATGTACGTAATTGCGTCACTTTGAACAATTTACACAGCTCCTTCATAACCCGGGACATAAAGGGTGTACCTTGGTCCGTAAGCAGTTCTCTACAAATACCCACCCGGCTAAACACAAGAGATAGCTCTTTGGCTATGGTTTTGGCCGAGGTATTTCGGAGAGGGATCGCTTCTGGATAACGGGTGGCATAGTCCATTATAACTAATATGTACTGGTGCCCCCTAGCGGACTTGATTATAGGACCTACCAAATCCATGGCGATCCTCTCAAACGGGACCTCAATGATGGGTAGAGGGACCAGCGGGCTACGGAAATGTGGCATCGGGGCCGACCTCTGACACACAGGGCAGGAGGAACAATAATTTTCTATGTCCTTTATCACCCCCGGCCAATAGAATCTCTGTAATACCCTCTCTCGGGTTTTCTCTGTCCCCAGATGACCTCCAAGAATGTGCCCATGGGCCAACTCCAACACCAACTTCCTGTAAGGTTTGGGCACCACAAGCTGCTCAACGGTTTCTTCTGCCCTTTTTGCCACCCGATACAGTAGGTCCTTCTCTACGCTGAAGTATGGGTAAGTGCAGGTATTATCTGGGTTCACTAACTCTCCATCTATTTTCACTACGTTTTCCCGTGCCTTTATTAGGGCGGGGTCTTTCAACTGTTCTGTGGCAAAGTTTTCCCTGTGAACCTCAAGATCAGAAAACTCCACAGACGGTAGGTTTTCGTCTGAGGAGGTGGGCTCCTCTCCAGTTTCTTGAGTCTCCCCTGCCAATACTGATAAGGGAAATTCCGGAGAGTCCTCACCACTCTCAGGGGAGTTCTGGCTATCCCATTCCTGGTACATAGGGGCACCAGTGGGGGGCTCAGGATCATCCCACAGTTCCCAGAACTTCGGAAAATCCCTTCCCACAATGGCGTCATGCGGTAACTGAGATACTAAGCCCACTGGATGAGAGAGGGTACCTTTGGGGGTCTCGAAACACACTGTAGTCACTGGATACTCTCGGGTGTCCCCATGCACACAAATAACAGCTACCTTGCTATTCCCAGAGACCTCTGTTTTAACTAACTCAGCCTTTATCAGGGTCACAAGGCTACCTGAATCCAGCAATACCACAACATTTCTACCATTAACACACATTTTGCATAAATGTTTCTCAGTTCCTCGAATGGCAGTGCATGCGACTGTCGCACACAGCGACTGACGTCTGCCCATCAGAAAGTCACACTGCATGGGTTCCTCCACAACCGGGCAATTGGCTGCAATATGTCCCGCTTGCCAGCAGCGGTAGCAAACGATCCTTCTTGCCGCCTCTTGAGCCGCTGATTTCCCAGGCTGTTCTCGCCAAACTTGGGGTAGAGCTCCCACCCTCTCACTCTCTCCACCCTCACCCCTTGGAATCCTCTTATCCGCCCCTGGGGATGGTCTGGTCTTAGGGTGGAAAGTCCGAGTGTCTCTGGAAGAGGCTGTCAGGTTCTCTGTAGCCAAGTATTTCTCCACACGATCCACAAGACCATCGGCCGTCTCTGGGTCTCCATGGCTTACCCACTTTTGGATGGCAGTAGGAAGAGCTCTCAAAAACCGATCCATTACAACACGTTCCACAATCTTTGGTGCGGACAAAGTCTCTGGCTGTAGCCACTTTCTGCTCAGGTGAATGAGATCATACATTTGAGACCTGGGGGGTTTTCCAAGCTGGAAAGTCCAGTTATGCACACGCTGAGCCCGGACAGCCTGGGTGACACCCAGCCTTGCCAATATTTCAGCTTTTAGCATCACATAGTCTTTTGCTTGGTCAGGCTCTAGGTCATAGTAAGCCTTCTGCGATTCACCAGTTAACAGAGGAGCCACCAGTCCAGCCCACTGCTCCTCAGGCCACTTTTCTCTTTCAGCAGTCCTTTCAAATGTGGTCAAAAATACCTCTGGATCATCCTCTCCAGTCATTTTTGTCAATAAACGACTCACCCCAAAGGACGCGGTATTAGTGGGACGGCTTTCCTCACTGGTCTGCGGACGTTGCTGCATTACTGCTTCCATTTGTTGTAGTCTCTGCTCTTGCTTCTGTAACAGGTCTATGAAGCGGGCCTCAGATTGCTGCTGGGCTTGTTGCTGAGCTTCCAGACTCTGTTGGTGAGCTTGCTGCTGGGCTGCAAGGCTCTGTTGATGAGCTTGCTGCTGGGCTGCGAAGTTCTGTTGTTGAGCTGCAAGGCTCTTTTGCAAACCTGCATTTGTCTGCTGTTGATTGGCATTTGCTAGAGCCAGCTGCTTCAGTATCTCCTCCATGCTGGCTTAAAAAAAAACTGCCACTGGTTCTCCACCAACTGTGAGGGGGTTAGCTTGGCAGCGGGTGTGTGTGACCCCCCGGGATGGGCTCCCCACACAAAAACAGGCCCAGCAAACGGAGGTTGTGGTTTTCAAAATCAAAAAAAAAGGTGCGGTTTATTTTCTATTTACAGTGACAAAACACAGCAAAGCCAAAAGAAACATAAACAAATTAAATCCTGGTCAACTTGACCTCTGACTAAACATACAGGTTTCCTAACTAACAACTGGGATCAGCCTAGTGCTGTCCTAGTCCCTAAGTCCCTGGTTTTAAATGTCCAAGCAAATAGCCACACAGGCTTTGTCTCACCGGACAAGGGTTCACTCTCTCCAGGAAGTCCACACAGGTCTGCTTCCAGGCATGAGCTAACATCTAATGAAGCTGGGAGTTCTTATAGAGGCCTAAATGAGCTGACAAGTTTCAGCTGGTCTCATCATCTCTGTCTGCACGACGCCCCACACTCTCCCTAGAGGTATGAGTCATCCATGAGCCCACTAGCCTTATACAACTCTCCACCTAGTTGTATAAGTCGGCGTAAAGCCTGAATCTGGGCGAAATATATCTACCCCCCTGGATGCAACCAGGTGACTTTACCTTCCTGCTGTCACACCTGATACTTGGACAACCTGCTGGCAACCTGGTTTGGGATAAGGCAGCCTACAACCTCTTAAGCCTTGACAGCCTGGCTTTGGTGGTGCCTATGGGCCAAGAAAGTCTTATGTAATAGAGCCAATGGAGTTCTGCTCAAAGTAGGGACTAAGCTACCCATCCTTGGACACCCTGCTGGCAACCTGGTTTGGGCTGAGGCAGTCTACAACCTCTTAAGCCTATACAGCCTGGCTTTGGTGGTGCCCATGGGCCAAGGAAGTCTTATGTCATGGGGCCAGTGGGGTTCTGTTTAAAGTAGGGACTAAGCTGCCCATCCTTGGACACCCTTCTGTCAACCTGGCTTGGGCTGGGGCAGTCTACAACCTCTTAAGCCTTTAGAGCCTTGCTTGGGTGGTGCCCATAGGCCAAGGAAGTCTTAAAATGTGGGGCTACTAAGGTTTCTTTCACAGTAGGAGCTAAGCTACTCATGCTTGGACACCCTGCTGGCAACCTGGTTTGCAAAGGGGCAGTCTACAACCTCTTAAGCCTTTAGAGACTGGCTTGGGTAGTGCCTATGGGCCAAAGAAATTCTATAATGTGGGGGCACCAGGGTTCCATTCAACATAGAAACTAAGCTAACCATGCTTGTACAAACTGCTGGCAACCTGGCCTGAAATGGGGTGGTCTACAACCTCCTGAGCCTTTACAGCCTGGCTTTGGTGGTGCACAGGGGCCAAGGAAGTCCTATGTCCTGGGGCCTCCAGGGTTCTGTTCTGGATAGCGATTATGCTACCCATCCTTGGACACCCTGCTGGCACCCTGGCTTTGGGCTGGGGTAGCCTACAACCTAGCTTGGGTGGTGCCTATGGACCAAGAAAGTCCTATGATGAAGGGCCACCAGGGTTCCGTTCAATGTAGGGACTAATGCTTGGAACTAATACTTAGACACCTTCTGGTAACCTGGAATGGCTTAACCAGGACTCCATGGCTTATCCTACCCAGTATGACCCCACAGTCTTTGGGAACAAGGCCACTATCCACGGTTTCTGGTTGTGAGCACATCACTTTTCTAACATCTCCCCGCCCCTTCACAGCTCCAGGGGGAAGAATAGTGGACCATTGTGACAATATTCCTTTATGTTTGCTGTTGCTATTATATATTGTGAGGGGGTTAACTCGGTAGCGGGTGTGTGTGACCCCCTGGTTGGGCTCCCCACACAAAAACAGGGCCAGCAGACGGAGGTTGTGGTTTTCAAAATCAAAAGGTGCGGTTTATTTCTCTATGTACAGTGACAAAAACACAGCAAAGCCAAAAAGAAACAAACAAAATAAATCCTGGTCAGTTTGACCTCTGACTAAACATGCAGGTTTCCTAAACTAACAACTGGGATCAGCCTGGTGCTGTCCTAGTCCCTAAGTCCCTGGTTTAGTAAAAGTCCAAACAAATAGCCACACAGGCTTTGCCTCACCGCACAGGGGTTCACTCTCCCTAGACAGTCCACACAGGTCTGGTTCCAGGCATGAGCTAACATCTAATGAATCTGGGAGTTTTTATAGAGGCCTAAATGAGCTGACAATCTTCACCTGGCCTCATCAACTCCCTGTCTGTACGACGCCCCACACTCTCCCTAGAGGTATGAGTCATTCATGAGCCCACTAGCCTCAGCTGGGCTTCATCAACTCCCTAGTTGTATAAGTCGGCATAAAGCCTGAATCTGGGAGAAATATATCTACCCCCCTGGATGCAACCAGGTGACTTTACCTTCCTGCTGTCACATACCCCCCCCTCTTGTTTTAACCTTGGGGTTGGAACACCAGCAATCAGGCATTCATGTACTCGAGACAAAGCATCCACATTCCCCATTTGAACGCCAGGGCGATGCTTTACTGTGAAGTTGAATTCCTGTAGGGCCAGGAACCACCTATTCACTCTTCTATTTGTCTCCTTGTTTTGAGCCATCCACTTTAACGGAGCGTGATCCGTAACCATGTCAAAGTGCCTACCTAGCAGATAGTACCGAAGGGAATCTAGAGCCCACTTCACCGCTAAACACTCCTTTTCAACCGTGGCGTAATTTACCTCATGGGACTTCAACTTCCTGCTGAGGTAAATGACTGGGTGCTCTTCCCCGTTCCAGACCTGGGACAATACTGCTCCTAACCCCACATCTGACGCATCACTTTGTACGACAAAGTCTTTAGAGAAGTCGGGTGAGTACAACACTGGCTGGCTACATAAGGCTTGTTTCAAGAATTGGAATGCTGCCTCAGCCTCGGGGGTCCATTTAATCATGACCGACCCTTTCCCTTTCGTCAGGTTGGTTAGGGGCACAGCCTTAGAAGCAAAGTGGGGAATGAAGCGCCGATAATAACCCGCGATTCCCAGAAAGGCTCGTACCTGCTTCTTGCTGTTGGGACGTGGCCAACTCTGGATGGCCTCGACTTTGTTGAGTTGGGGTTTTATTACTCCCCTGCCAATGGTGTACCCAAGATATTTGGCCTCCTCCTGCCCAATGGTACACTTCTTGGGGTTAGCCGTAAACCCCGCTTCCCGAACAGAGTCCAGGACTGCTTGCACTTTTGGCAGATGTGAGGCCCAATCTGTGCTATGGACAATTACGTCATCCAGGTAAGCCGCAGCATACTTCCGATGGGGCCTCAGCATCTGGTCCATTTTCCGCTGGAATGTGGCCGGCGCATTCTGTAACCCGAACGGCATTCTCTTATATTGGAACGCCCCGTCTGGGGTTACAAATGCGGTTTTCTCTTTGGCCGACTTGGCCAGGGGAATTTGCCAATACCCTTTTGTGAGGTCAAGAGTCGTCATGTATCGGGCTGTTCCCAGCCGGTCGATCAACTCATCTATACGTGGCATGGGGTAGGTGTCAAATTTTGTAACTTTGTTCAACTGACGAAAATCGTTACAAAATCGCCAGCTCCCATCCGGTTTAGGCACCAACACAATGGGACTAGACCAATCACTTTGGGACTCCTCTATCACCCCTAAGTTCAGCATTTTCTGTACTTCCTCCCGTATTGCCTCCCGTCGGGCCTCTGGGATCCGATAGGGTTTTAACTTCACCCTTTCACCGGGCGGGGTAATAATATCATGCTCTACCCCAGATGTTTGTCCCGGCAGCTCAGAGAACACCTCCTTGTTGCGAAGCACAAACTCCTTAACCTCCTGTTGTTGGGGTTGTGACAAGGTGGCTGCTATTCCAACCTCCGGAATCACGCAACCAGTTTGAGCTGGTGCCCAAGTTTCTGCGACTAGGGACTCTCTATCCCTCCAGGCTTTCAACAGATTAACGTGATATATCTGTTCGGGCTTTCGCCTTCCTGGTTGTCTGACCTTGTAATTCACTTCGCTCACTTTTTCCATTATCTCGTAGGGGCCTTGCCATTTGGCAAGGAATTTACTTTCAACCGTAGGGACAAGTACCAATATCCTATCCCCCGGGGAAAAGGTACGGGTCTTTGCTCCACGGTTGTACACTCTCTGCTGTGCCAACTGCGCTTGGGCCAAATGTTCCTTCACGATGGGCATTACCTGTGCAATTCGATCTTGCATCAGGGCGACATGCTCAATCACACTCCTGTGGGGAGAACTCTCACTTTCCCAAGTTTCCTTGGCAATATCCAACAGCCCTCTTGGGTGTCTCCCATACAGTAACTCAAAGGGGGAGAATCCCGTAGAGGATTGGGGCACCTCCCTAATAGCAAACATCAAATAAGGAAGTAGACAGTCCCAATCCTTTCCATCTCTATCCACCACTTTCTTCAACATTTGTTTTAGGGTTTTGTTGAATCTTTCAACCAGCCCATCGGTTTGGGGGTGATACACAGATGTACGCAATTGCGTCACTTTGAACAATTTACACAGCTCTTTCATAACCCGGGACATAAAGGGTGTACCTTGGTCCGTAAGCAGTTCTTTACAAATACCCACCCGGCTAAAAACAAGAGATAGCTCTTTGGCTATGGTTTTGGCCGAGGTATTTCTGAGAGGGATCGCTTCTGGATAACGGGTGGCATAGTCCATTATAACCAATATGTACTGGTGCCCCCTAGCGGACTTGATTATAGGACCTACCAAATCCATTGCGATTCTCTCAAACGGGACCTCAATGATGGGTAGAGGGACCAGCGGGCTACGGAAATGTGGCATCGGGGCCGACCTCTGACACACAGGGCAGGAGGAACAATAATTTTCTATGTCCTTCATCACCCCAGGCCAATAGAATCTCTGTAATACCCTCTCTCTGGTTTTCTCTGTCCCCAGATGACCTCCAAGAATGTGCCCATGGGCCAACTCCAACACCAACTTCCTGTAAGGTTTGGGCACCACCAGCTGCTCAACGGTTTCTTCTGCCCTTTTTGCCACCCGATACAGTAGGTCCTTCTCTACGCTGAAGTATGGGTAAGTGCAGGTATTATCTGGGTTCACTAACTCGCCATCTATTTCCACTACGTTTTCCCGTGCCTTTATTAGGGCGGGGTCTTTTAACTGTTCTGTGGCAAAATTTTCCCTGTGAACCTCCAGATCAGAAAACTCCACAGACGGTAGGTTTTCGTCTGAGGAGGTGGGCTCCTCTCCAGTTTCTTGAGTCTCCCCTGCCAATACTGACAAGGGAAATTCTGGAGAGTCCTCACCACTCTCAGAGGAGTTCTGGCTATCACATTCCTGGTACATAGGGGCACCAGTGGGGGGCTCAGGATCATCCCACAGTTCCCAGAACTTCGGAAAATCCCTTCCCACAATGGCATCATGCGGTAATTGAGATACTAACCCCACTGGATGAGAGAGGGTACCTTTGGGGGTCTCGAAACACACTGTAGTCACTGGATACTCTCGGGTGTCCCCATGCACACAAATAACAGCTACCTTGCTATTCCCAGAGACCTCTGTTTTAACTAATTCAGCCTTTATCAGGGTCACAAGGCTACCTGAATCCAGTAATACCACAACATTTCTACCATTAATACACATTTTGCATAAATGTTTCTCAGTTCCCCGAATGGCAGTGCATGCGACTGTCGCACACAGCGACTGACGTCTGTCCATCAGAAAGTCACATTGCATGGGTTCCTCCACAACCGGGCAATTTGCTGCAATATGTCCCGCTTGCCGGCAGCGGTAGCAAACGATCCTTCTTGCGGCCTCTTGAGCCGCTGATTTCCCAGGCTGTTCTCGCCAAACTTGGGGTAGAGCTCCCACCCTCTCACTCTCTCCACCCTCACCCCTTGGAATCCTCTTATCCGCCCCTGGGGATGGTCTGGTCTTAGGGTGGAAAGTCCGAGAGTCTCTGGAAGAGGCCGTCAGGTTCTCTGTAGCCAAGTATCTCTCTACACGATCCACAAGTTTACCGGCCGTTTCTGGGTCTCCATGGCTTACCCACTTTTGAATGGCGGTAGGAAGAGCTCTCAAGAAACGATCCATCACAACACGTTCCACAATCTCCGGTGCGGACAAAGTCTCTGGCTGTAGCCACTTCCTGCTCAGGTGAATGAGATCATACATTTGAGACCTGGGGGGTTTTCCAAGCTGGAAAGTCCAGTTATGCACACGCTGAGCCCGGACAGCCAGGGTGACACCCAGCCTTGCCAATATTTCAGCTTTTAGCATCACATAGTCTTTTGCTTGGTCAGGCTCTAGGTCATAGTAAGCCTTCTGCGATTCACCAGTTAACAGAGGAGCCACCAGTCCAGCCCACTGCTCCTCAGGCCACTTTTCTCTTTCAGCAGTCCTTTCAAATGTGGTCAAAAATACCTCTGGATCATCCTCTCCAGTCATTTTTGTCAATAAACGACTCACCCCAAAGGACGCGGTATTAGTGGGACGGCTTTCCTCACTGGTCTGCGGACGTTGCTGCATTACTGCTTCCATTTGTTGTAGTCTCTGCTCTTGCTTCTGTAACAGGTCTATGAAGCGGGCCTCAGATTGCTGCTGGGCTTGTTGATGAGCTTGCTGCTGGGCTGCAAGGCTCCTTTGCAAACCTGCATTTGTCTGCTGTTGATTGGCATTTGCTAGAGCCAGCTGTTTCAGTATCTCCTCCATGCTGGCTTAAAAAAAACTGCCACTGGTTCTCCACCAACTGTGAGGGGGTTAACTCGGTAGCGGGTGTGTGCGACCCCCTGGTTGGGCTCCCCACACAAAAACAGGGCCAGCAGACGGAGGTTGTGGTTTTCAAAATCAAAAGGTGCGGTTTATTTCTCTATGTACAGTGACAAAAACACAGCAAAGCCAAAAAGAAACAAACAAAATAAATCCTGGTCAGTTTGACCTCTGACTAAACATGCAGGTTTCCTAAACTAACAACTGGGATCAGCCTGGTGCTGTCCTAGTCCCTAAGTCCCTGGTTTAGTAAAAGTCCAAACAAATAGCCACACAGGCTTTGCCTCACCGCACAGGGGTTCACTCTCCCTAGACAGTCCACACAGGTCTGGTTCCAGGCATGAGCTAACATCTAATGAATCTGGGAGTTTTTATAGAGGCCTAAATGAGCTGACAATCTTCACCTGGCCTCATCAACTCCCTGTCTGTACGACGCCCCACACTCTCCCTAGAGGTATGAGTCATTCATGAGCCCACTAGCCTCAGCTGGGCTTCATCAACTCCCTAGTTGTATAAGTCGGCATAAAGCCTGAATCTGGGAGAAATATATCTACCCCCCTGGATGCAACCAGGTGACTTTACCTTCCTGCTGTCACAATATATATATATATATATATATGTTGTCATACCCCGGCTCTTTATCAATCTTCCAGTCCAACCACCATGATGGTGTGAGTCGACCAGTATTCTTAAAATAATTATACTCTCCTGTGCCTCTCCTGAAGAAGCAAGATCTTCCTTGTGAGACGCGTTGAGATTAGTAGCACAGCTATTCCAGATTATTTATGGCTATCTCTATGGAATATATAAGTTCTATGGAAAGTTTTTTTTTCTGTACGACTTTAGTGAAATATTATACTATACCAGGGATATGCAATTAGCGGACCTCCAGCTGTTGCCAAACTACAAGTCCCATGAGGCATAGCGAGACTCTGACAGCATCAAGCATGACACCCAGAGACAGAGGCATCAATACACAAAATACTGTCACTGCCCCCACCTATGACAGGTCTTCACAGCAAGGAGCACTGGATGGGCGGATGCATGTAGACAAAAAACACAAAATATCCAAGCTCAACTTACCAACCAATCAGCAACCAAACAAATTCACCTGTCTAACAGTGCGTTTGAAAACAGGGGTTTAGTTGCACGCATTTGCAAATACATGTGTAAGCTGCAGGCCCCGTCAAGGCTCCCTGTGTACTGCAGTCCTAACTCTAAAATTTAAGGTCTCCTCAGTGGAAGCACATGTATGCTGATGGATAGATGAAGGGCAGATGACTGGAGGGAGCCCCACCCTCCTTAAAGGGGCAGGAGCACACTAGACACCCAGCACATAGAAGCAAAAGGTGCTAGTGCGTTGCCTGACCACAATGACAGAGACAGAGACAGAGGCATGATGGGACTTGTAGTTTGGCAACAGCTGGAGGTCGGCTAATTGCATATCACTGTACTATACTATAATATATGTATTGATGTTTATCACAAGATTTTTGTATTAAATGTTGCTTTTAAATGTATGTCAATACATTTTTCATATCTTTAATATATACCGTATATACTCGAGTATAAGCTGAGTTTTTCAGCACATTCTTTTGTGCTGAAAATGCCCCCTCGGCTTATACTCGAGTCAACTTTTTGTGCCTGATCTTCCGGAATTTGGGGATGAGGTACCAAACTTGGCACACATGTAGCCCCACTCATCCTCTACAAGTGTGCAAAGTTTGTTGTCCGGGGGACCTACGGCCGGGGAGCACCGATTTTTCAAAGCCGGGCACCCCTTCCATAGACTCCAATGTTAAACGGTCATTTTTCTGGTAACTTTGGGGACCCGAGACCAGACGGCCGTAGGTCCCCTGGACCTAAAACACAAATGTGGCCCCTGTTCTCCTCTACAAGTGTGCAAAGTTTGCTGTCTGGGGGACCTACGGCCGGGGAGCACCGATTTTTCAAAGCCGGGCACCCCTTCCATATACTCCCATGTTAAACGTAAGTCTAGTCATGGACACAGTGAGGCATGGGCACAGTGAGGCATGCACATGGACACAGTGAGGCAAAGTGAGGCACAGTGAGGCATGCAGATGGACACCCTAGGCTTATACTATATAGTTTTTTTGTGGTAAAATTAGGTACCTCGGCTTATATTCGGGTCGGCTTATACTCGAGTATATACGGTATATATTATGTTTGAGGTGTGACTCTTTAAAAGTCCCGTGGGCTAAATATTTTATGTTGTGTGCATTAGTAAGACCTCATCTTGAATATGCAGTTCAGTTTTGGGCATCAGTTTACAAAAAGGATATTGTGGGAACTGGAGAAAGTGCAGAGAAGGGCGACCAAACTGATAAGAGTCACGGAGGAGCTCCGCTATGAGGAAATATTAGAGGAACTGAATTTATTCTCACTTGAGAAGAGGAGATTAAGGGGGGATATGATCAACATGTACAAATATATAAGGGGTCCATATAGTGAACTTGGTGTTGAGTTATTCACTTTATGGTCACTTTTTAATTCACTTTAAAATTACAATGGCTGCAGATTGAAAAGAAAAAGGTAATTTTTAGTAACATTAAAGAGTAACTCCACTTTTGCTGAGAAACCCCCACCTTTTGCTATTATGAAGAAATAGCAGTTTGTTTGTCTGTGTCCATGTGTAGAGTGAACCTGTATTATGAGAGTGTTGTTATAAGTATCAGCTGCTACACCTGCATGGCTCTCACGAAGAAAGTGTCAGGATCTGCATCCCTTTAGACATGATTTCCCTTTGGGAGTATCTCACCAAAAAAAAAAAATTGTTGCAGGGGATGCCCAAAATCTGACTTGTATCTTAGTGCAGACTTCTAAGAAAATCAGTGACCCAATCACACAAGCAGGAAGTGCCATTTCTTGGGGGGGGGGCTTTGTATACCATCTGTGTACAGAACGCATCCAGGTGGCCATACTGCATTTTACAGAAAACTACAGCACTGCAGAATGAAAAAGGAAAGCTCATTTTTAAAATTCAATTACATTATGACTTGAGTCGCAATTGTATATGCTATATATTTTTTTGTTCGTTTTTTTATTTGCAAATTGTTTTTTTTTTTCACAAAAGGGGAGTTACCCTTTAATTTACAGCTTGGCTTCTGTAGCACGTGCATCATTTGTAAATGTTATATTATTTTTTTATTTTATTTTATTCTTCATTATATTTCGTTTTTCATTTTATTTTTGTTTTATTTACATTTTTTTTGCTATATTTTTTTTCCAAAAAGTGGAGTCATTATTTTAATTTTAAAATCACTATGTGTGGCTTATCGAGAGCACCTAAGCCGTAAAAAGCGCATTCCCTCCACATCCAGGCAGGAGCCCCCGTCCTCCCTATGAGGTCACGCAACCATAACAAAATCCTGTCAACATTCTCAAAATTCTCGTAGCTGCGCTGACATTCACCTATCAAATAGTGAATATAGAAAGGCCTCCAGGTTGCCATATTGCATTTTAGAGAAAATTACAGCGCTGCAGATTGAATAGGAAGGGTCGTTTTTAACATTCAATTACAATATGACTTGAGTCGCAACTGTATATGCTATATTATTATTCTTTTTATTTGCTCTTTTTTTTTTTTCCTCACGAAAGTAGAGTTACCCTTTAAATTACAACATGGCTTCTGTAGCATTTGTATCATGTGTAAATGTTATATTATTTATGAATTTTATTTTTTATTTTTTAAATTTTTCTTTATTTATTTATATATTTATTTATTTTTTCAAAAAAAAAGTGGAGTCACCCTTTAAGTTTTATGCAGTATTTTTATTTTAAAATCATATTTTTGGCTTATCGAGAGTACCTAAACTATAAAAAGCAAAGTCCCTCCAAGCTCAGGCAGGAGCCCGCGACCGCCTTATGAGGCCACACAACCATAACGAAATCCTGTCAACATTCTCGTGGTTGCGCTGACATTCATCTATCAAGTAGTGAATATAGAAAAGGGTTCCAGATAGCTATATTGCATTTTACATAAAATTACAGTGCTGCAGATTGAATAGGAAAGGTCATTTTTAACATTCAATTACAATATGACTTAAGTTGCAATTGTAGATACTATATTATATATTTTTTTTTATTTGATCATTTTTTTTTCTAATGAAAGTGGAGTTACCCTTACAACATGCTTGTGTAGCATTTGTAAACATTATATTTTGCATTTATTTTATTTTAATTTAATTTTTAATTAAATTTAATTACATTTTTTTGCTATATTTTTTTCCAAAAAGGGTAGTCACCCTTTAAGAATTATGCATTATTTGTATTTTATAAGCACTATGTGTGGCTTATCGAGAGGATCTAAGCTGTAAAACGTGAAGTCCCTCCACACTCAGGCAGGAGCCCTGGGTGTGGCGTTACCCTTTAAATTACAATATGGCTTGTGAAGCATTTGTATCATTTGGAAATGTTATGTTGTTTATGTATTTTATTTTATTTAATTTTATTGTTATTTTATTTATATTTCAAATTAAATTACATTTTCTTCATTATATTTTAATTTTATTTTACTTTTTTGTCACAATTTTTTTCCCCAAAAAGTGGAGTCACCCTTTAAGTTTTTATTTAATTTTTTAAAATGACTATGTGTGACCTATTGAGAGTACCTACGCTGTAAAAAGCCAAGTCCCTCCACACCCAGGCAGGAGCCCTGGGTGTGAAGTTACCCTTTAAAATACAATATAAAACATGGCTTGTGTAGCATTTGTAGCATTTGTAAATGTTATGTAAATGTAATGTTACTTATGTATTTTATTTTATTGTATGGTATTTTTATTTTGTTTTTATTTGAAATTTTATTTTATCTTTATTTTATATTTTTATTTATTTTTTCCAAAAAGTGGAGTCACCCCTTAGGTTTTTATTTATTTTTTAAAATCACTATGTGTGTCTTATCGAGAGCACCTAAGCTGTTAAAAGCGCAGCCCCTCCACGCCCAGGCAGGAGCCCCCGAACCTTCCTATGAGGCCACACAACCATAACAAAATCTTGTCAACGTTTCCGTAGCTGCGCTGACGTTCACCTGTTCAAATGAAGAGTCGCAATTGTATATGCTATATTATTTTTTTTTATTATTATTATTTATTTACTATTTTTTTTTTCTCACGAAAGTCGAGTTACCCTTTAAATTACGACATGGCTTGTGTAGCATTTTTATCATTTGTAAATGTTATATTATTTTATTATTGTATTTTTACTTTAATTTAATTTAATTTAGGTTTTATTTTATTTTGTTTTATTTTATTTTGTTTTATTTTTATTTGTTAATTTTTTATTTGTTAATTTTTTATTTGTTAATTTTTTTATTTGTTACGTTTTTATTTTTATTTTAAAATCACTATGTGTGGCTTATCGAGAGTACCGGAGCTGTAAAAAGCGCAGCCCCTCCACACCCAGCCAGGAGCCCCCCAACCCCCCTATAAGGCCATGCAACCATAACGAAATCCTGCCAACGTTCTCGTAGCCTCGCTGGCGTTCACCTGTCAAACGGCGAATATAGAAAGGCTGCATTACCGTGTCACATGCTTATAATAACATGTCACATTTAATTAAAATCCTGCAAGGGGCGGCGGCGCCGTTCATTAGACAGAGCGGAGAATAACGGACAGGTGACAGCGGCAGTGGGGGGGCGGCCAACCGTACGTGTGAAATGTCACCTAATCCGTCTCTGTAGGTTGAAGAGACAGAGGCAGACGGAGGAGAATGACCCCCATCTATCCCGGTTCACGGGAGGCGTCATTGGCCAATGAAGCCGCACATCGCGCATGGACACACCGCAATCCCAGTTGACAAATCACGTTCATTCAGTTCAGTAAACAGACAAAGCGGTGAGCGCTCAATCCAGTTTATAACGGGGAAAGTGCGTGGTGGGAGGGGCCATGGAACGGATACAAACAGTAAAGCTCTTCTCTGCATTCAGCAAGGAAAAGGGACCCAATAAAATCGTTCTCCTGCAGTAGGTTCTATTAAAAAACAACGTTTGCAAATATAGTGCAAGGCCGCGCACCAATGGCGAAACGAACCTACGCAGTGCGCCATTACCTATGCTTTATTATCGCATAAAAGTAATAGAGATTAATCATCATACCATTTAACATTTTATTTAACTCACCATTGCCTTACAGAAACCAATACATTTACTTTGGGTGAAGTTTTCCTATATATATATATATATATATATATATATTGTGAGGGGGTTAGCTCGGCAGCGGGTGTGTGTGACCCCCGGGATGGGCTCCCCACACAAAAACAGGCCCAGCAAACGGAGGTTGTGGTTTTCAAAATCAAAAAGGTGCGGTTTATTTTCTATTTACAGTGACAAAACACAGCAAAGCAAAAGAAACATAAATAAAATAAATCCTGGTCAACTTGACCTCTGAGTAAACATACAGGTTTCCTAACTAACAACTGGGATCAGCCTAGTGCTGTCCTAGTCCCTAAGTCCCTGGTTTTAAATGTCCAAGCAAATAGCCACACAGGCTTTTTCTCACCGCACAGGGGTTCACTCTCCCTAGACAGTCCACACAGGTCTGGTTCCAGGCATGAGCTAACATCTAATGAAGCTGGGAGTTCTTATAGAGGCCTAAATGAGCTGACAAGCTTCAGCTGGTCTCATCAACTCCCTGTCTGTACGACGCCCCACACTCTCCCTAGAGGTATGAGTCATCCATGAGCCCACTAGCCTTAGCTGGGCTTATACAACTCTCCACCTAGTTGTATAAGTCGGCGTAAAGCCTGAATCTGGGCGAAATATATCTACCCCCCTGGATGCAACCAGGTGACTTTACCTTCCTGCTGTCACATACCCCCCCCTCTTGTTTTAACCTCGGGGTTGGAACACCAGCAATCAGGCATTCATGTACTCGAGACAAAGCATCCACATTCCCCATTTGAACGCCAGGGCGATGCTTTACTGTGAAGTTGAATTCCTGGAGGGCCAGGAACCACCTATTCACTCTTCTATTTGTTTCCTTGTTTTGAGCCATCCACTTTAACGGAGCGTGATCCGTAACCATGTCAAAGTGCCTACCTAGCAGGTAGTACCGAAGGGAATCTAGAGCCCACTTCACCGCTAAACACTCCTTTTCAACGGTGGCGTAATTTACCTCATGGGACTTCAACTTCCTGCTGAGGTAAATGACTGGGTGCTCTTCCCCGTTCCAGACCTGGGACAATACTGCTCCTAACCCCACATCTGACGCATCACTTTGTACGACAAAGTCTTTAGAGAAGTCGGGTGAGTACAACACTGGCTGGCTACATAAGGCTTGTTTCAAGAATTGGAATGCTGCCTCAGCCTCGGGGGTCCATTTAATCATGACCGACCCTTTCCCCTTCGTCAGGTTGGTTAGGGGCACAGCCTTAGAAGCAAAGTGGGGAATGAATCGCCGATAATACCCAGCGATTCCCAGAAAGGCTCGTACCTGCTTCTTGCTGTTGGGACGTGGCCAACTCTGGATGGCCTCGACTTTGTTGAGTTGGGGTTTTATTACTCCCCTCCCAATGGTGTACCCAAGATATTTGGCCTCCTCCTGCCCAATGGTACACTTCTTGGGGTTAGCCGTAAACCCCGCTTCCCGAACAGAGTCCAGGACTGCTTGCACTTTTGGCAGATGTGAGGCCCAATCTGTGCTATGGACAATTACGTCATCCAGGTAAGCCGCAGCATACTTCCGATGGGGCCTCAGCATCTGGTCCATTTTCCGCTGGAATGTGGCCGGCGCATTCTGTAACCCGAACGGCATTCTTTTATATTGGAACGCCCCGTCTGGGGTTACAAATGCGGTTTTCTCTTTGGCCGACTTGGCCAGGGGGATTTGCCAATACCCTTTTGTGAGGTCAAGAGTCGTCATGTATCGGGCTGTTCCCAGCCGGTCGATCAACTCATCTATACGTGGCATGGGGTAGGTGTCAAATTTTGTAACTTTGTTCAACTGACGAAAATCGTTACAAAATCGCCAGCTCCCATCCGGTTTAGGCACCAACACAATGGGACTAGACCAATCACTTTGGGACTCCTCTATCACCCCTAAGTTCAGCATTTTCTGTACTTCCTCCCGTATTGCCTCCCGTCGGGCCTCTGGGATCCGATAGGGTTTTAACTTCACCCTTTCACCGGGCGGGGTAATGATGTCATGCTCTACCCCAGATGTTTGTCCCGGCAGCTCAGAGAATACCTCCTTGTTGCGAAGCACAAACTCCTTAACCTCCTGTTGTTGGGGTTGTGACAAGGTGGCTGCTATTCCAACCTCAGGAATCACGCAACCAGTTTGAGCTGGTGACCAAGTGTCTGCGACTAGGGACTCTCTATCCCTCCAGGCTTTCAACAGATTAACGTGATAGATCTGTTCGGGCTTTCGCCTTCCTGGTTGTCTGACCTTGTAATTCACTTCGCTCACTTTTTCCATTATCTCGTAGGGGCCTTGCCATTTGGCAAGGAATTTACTTTCAACTGTAGGGACAAGTACCAGTATCCTATCCCCCGGGGAAAAGGTACGGGTCTTGGCTCCACGGTTGTACACTCTCTGCTGTGCTAACTGCGCTTGGACCAAATGTTCCTTCACGATGGGCATTACCTGTGCAATTCGGTCTTGCATCAGGGCGACATGCTCAATCACACTCCTGTGGGGAGAACTCTCACTTTCCCAAGTTTCCTTGGCAATAGCCAACAGCCCTCTTGGGTGTCTCCCATACAGTAACTCAAAGGGGGAGAATCCCGTAGAGGATTGGGGCACCTCCCTAATAGAAAACATCAGATAAGGAAGTAGACAGTCCCAATCCTTTCCATCTCTATCCACCACTTTCTTCAACATTTGCTTTAGGGTTTTGTTGAATCTTTCAACCAGCCCATCGGTTTGGGGGTGATACACAGATGTACGTAATTGCGTCACTTTGAACAATTTACACAGCTCCTTCATAACCCGGGACATAAAGGGTGTACCTTGGTCCGTAAGCAGTTCTCTACAAATACCCACCCGGCTAAACACAAGAGATAGCTCTTTGGCTATGGTTTTGGCCGAGGTATTTCGGAGAGGGATCGCTTCTGGATAACGGGTGGCATAGTCCATTATAACTAATATGTACTGGTGCCCCCTAGCGGACTTGATTATAGGACCTACCAAATCCATGGCGATCCTCTCAAACGGGACCTCAATGATGGGTAGAGGGACCAGCGGGCTACGGAAATGTGGCATCGGGGCCGACCTCTGACACACAGGGCAGGAGGAACAATAATTTTCTATGTCCTTTATCACCCCCGGCCAATAGAATCTCTGTAATACCCTCTCTCGGGTTTTCTCTGTCCCCAGATGACCTCCAAGTATGTGCCCATGGGCCAACTCCAACACCAACTTCCTGTAAGGTTTGGGCACCACAAGCTGCTCAACGGTTTCTTCTGCCCTTTTTGCCACCCGATACAGTAGGTCCTTCTCTACGCTGAAGTATGGGTAAGTGCAGGTATTATCTGGGTTCACTAACTCGCCATCTATTTCCACTACGTTTTCCCGTGCCTTTATTAGGGCGGGGTCTTTTAACTGTTCTGTGGCAAAATTTTCCCTGTGAACCTCCAGATCAGAAAACTCCACAGACGGTAGGTTTTCGTCTGAGGAGGTGGGCTCCTCTCCAGTTTCTTGAGTCTCCCCTGCCAATACTGACAAGGGAAATTCTGGAGAGTCCTCACCACTCTCAGAGGAGTTCTGGCTATCACATTCCTGGTACATAGGGGCACCAGTGGGGGGCTCAGGATCATCCCACAGTTCCCAGAACTTCGGAAAATCCCTTCCCACAATGGCATCATGCGGTAATTGAGATACTAACCCCACTGGATGAGAGAGGGTACCTTTGGGGGTCTCGAAACACACTGTAGTCACTGGATACTCTCGGGTGTCCCCATGCACACAAATAACAGCTACCTTGCTATTCCCAGAGACCTCTGTTTTAACTAATTCAGCCTTTATCAGGGTCACAAGGCTACCTGAATCCAGCAATACCACAACATTTCTACCATTAACACACATTTTGCATAAATGTTTCTCAGTTCCTCGAATGGCAGTGCATGCGACTGTCGCACACAGCGACTGACGTCTGCCCGTCAGAAAGTCACACTGCATGGGTTCCTCCACAACCGGGCAATTGGCTGCAATATGTCCCGCTTGCCGGCAGCGGTAGCAAACGATCCTTCTTGCCGCCTCTTGAGCCGCTGATTTCCCAGGCTGTTCTCGCCAAACTTGGGGTAGAGCTCCCACCCTCTCACTCTCTCCACCCTCACCCCTTGGAATCCTCTTATCCGCCCCTGGGGATGGTCTGGTCTTAGGGTGGAAAGTCCGAGTGTCTCTGGAAGAGGCCGTCAGGTTCTCTGTAGCCAAGTATTTCTCCACACGATCCACAAGACCATCGGCCGTCTCTGGGTCTCCATGGCTTACCCACTTTTGGATGGCAGTAGGAAGAGCTCTCAAAAACCGATCCATTACAACACGTTCCACAATCTTTGGTGCGGACAAAGTCTCTGGCTGTAGCCACTTTCTGCTCAGGTGAATGAGATCATACATTTGAGACCTGGGGGGTTTTCCAAGCTGGAAAGTCCAGTTATGCACACGCTGAGCCCGGACAGCCTGGGTGACACCCAGCCTTGCCAATATTTCAGCTTTTAGCATCACATAGTCTTTTGCTTGGTTAGGCTCTAGGTCATAGTAAGCTTTCTGCGATTCACCAGTTAACAGAGGAGCCACCAGTCCAGCCCACTGCTCCTCAGGCAGGCCACTTTTCTCTTTCAGCGGTCCTTTCAAATGTGGTCAAAAATACCTCTGGATCATCCTCTCCAGTCATTTTTGTCAATAAACGACTCACCCCAAAGGACGCGGTATTAGTGGGACGGCTTTCCTCACTGGTCTGCGGACGTTGCTGCATTACTGCTTCCATTTGTTGTAGTCTCTGCTCTAGCTTCTGTAACAGGTCTATGAAGCGGGCCTCAGATTGCTGCTGGGCTTGTTGCTGAGCTTCCAGACTCTGTTGGTGAGCTTGCTGCTGGGCTGCAAGGCTCCTTTGCAAACCTGCATTTGTCTGCTGTTGATTGGCATTTGCTAGAGCCAGCTGTTTCAGTATCTCCTCCATGCTGGCTTAAAAAAAAACTGCCACTGGTTCTCCACCAACTGTGAGGGGGTTAGCTCGGCAGCGGGTGTGTGTGACCCCCGGGATGGGCTCCCCACACAAAAACAGGCCCAGCAAACGGAGGTTGTGGTTTTCAAAATCAAAAAGGTGCGGTTTATTTTCTATTTACAGTGACAAAACACAGCAAAGCAAAAGAAACATAAATAAAATAAATCCTGGTCAACTTGACCTCTGAGTAAACATACAGGTTTCCTAACTAACAACTGGGATCAGCCTAGTGCTGTCCTAGTCCCTAAGTCCCTGGTTTTAAATGTCCAAGCAAATAGCCACACAGGCTTTTTCTCACCGCACAGGGGTTCACTCTCCCTAGACAGTCCACACAGGTCTGGTTCCAGGCATGAGCTAACATCTAATGAAGCTGGGAGTTCTTACAGAGGCCTAAATGAGCTGACAAGCTTCAGCTGGTCTCATCAACTCCCTGTCTGTACGACGCCCCACACTCTCCCTAGAGGTATGAGTCATCCATGAGCCCACTAGCCTTAGCTGGGCTTATACAACTCTCCACCTAGTTGTATAAGTCGGCGTAAAGCCTGAATCTGGGCGAAATATATCTACCCCCCTGGATGCAACCAGGTGACTTTACCTTCCTGCTGTCACAATATATATATATATATATATATATATATATATATATATTGTGAGGGGGTTAACTCGGTAGCGGGTGTGTGTGACCCCCTGGTTGGGCTCCCCACACAAAAACAGGGCCAGCAGACGGAGGTTGTGGTTTTCAAAATCAAAAGGTGCGGTTTATTTCTCTATGTACAGTGACAAAAACACAGCAAAGCCAAAAAGAAACAAACAAAATAAATCCTGGTCAGTTTGACCTCTGACTAAACATGCAGGTTTCCTAAACTAACAACTGGGATCAGCCTGGTGCTGTCCTAGTCCCTAAGTCCCTGGTTTAGTAAAAGTCCAAACAAATAGCCACACAGGCTTTGCCTCACCGCACAGGGGTTCACTCTCCCTAGACAGTCCACACAGGTCTGGTTCCAGGCATGAGCTAACATCTAATGAAGCTGGGAGTTCTTATAGAGGCCTAAATGAGCTGACAAGCTTCAGCTGGTCTCATCAACTCCCTGTCTCACGACGCCCAGCACTCTCCCTAGAGGTATGAGTCATTCATGAGCCCACTAGCCTCAGCTGGGCTTCATCAACTCCCTAGTTGTATAAGTCGGCATAAAGCCTGAATCTGGGAGAAATATATCTACCCCCCTGGATGCAACCAGGTGACTTTACCTTCCTGCTGTCACATACCCCCCCCTCTTGTTTTAACCTTGGGGTTGGAACACCAGCAATCAGGCATTCATGTACTCGAGACAAAGCATCCACATTCCCCATTTGAACGCCAGGGCGATGCTTTACTGTGAAGTTGAATTCCTGTAGGGCCAGGAACCACCTATTCACTCTTCTATTTGTCTCCTTGTTTTGAGCCATCCACTTTAACGGAGCGTGATCCGTAACCATGTCAAAGTGCCTACCTAGCAGATAGTACCGAAGGGAATCTAGAGCCCACTTCACCGCTAAACACTCCTTTTCAACCGTGGCGTAATTTACCTCATGGGACTTCAACTTCCTGCTGAGGTAAATGACTGGGTGCTCTTCCCCGTTCCAGACCTGGGACAATACTGCTCCTAACCCCACATCTGACGCATCACTTTGTACGACAAAGTCTTTAGAGAAGTCGGGTGAGTACAACACTGGCTGGCTACATAAGGCTTGTTTCAAGAATTGGAATGCTGCCTCAGCCTCGGGGGTCCATTTAATCATGACCGACCCTTTCCCTTTCGTCAGGTTGGTTAGGGGCACAGCCTTAGAAGCAAAGTGGGGAATGAAGCGCCGATAATAACCCGCGATTCCCAGAAAGGCTCGTACCTGCTTCTTGCTGTTGGGACGTGGCCAACTCTGGATGGCCTCGACTTTGTTGAGTTGGGGTTTTATTACTCCCCTGCCAATGGTGTACCCAAGATATTTGGCCTCCTCCTGCCCAATGGTACACTTCTTGGGGTTAGCCGTAAACCCCGCTTCCCGGATAGAGTCTAGGACTGCTTGCACTTTTGGCAGATGTGAGGCCCAATCTGTGCTATGGACAATTACGTCATCCAGGTAAGCCGCAGCATACTTCCGATGGGGCCTCAGTATCTGGTCCATTTTCCGCTGGAATGTGGCCGGCGCATTCTGTAACCCGAACGGCATTCTCTTATATTGGAACGCCCCGTCTGGGGTTACAAATGCGGTTTTCTCTTTGGCCGACTTGGCCAGGGGAATTTGCCAATACCCTTTTGTGAGGTCAAGAGTCGTCATGTATCGGGCTGTTCCCAGCCGGTCGATCAACTCATCTATACGTGGCATGGGGTAGGTGTCAAATTTTGTAACTTTGTTCAACTGACGAAAATCGTTACAAAATCGCCAGCTCCCATCCGGTTTGGGGGTGATACACAGATGTACGCAATTGCGTCACTTTGAGCAATTTACACAGCTCTTTCATAACCCGGGACATAAAGGGTGTACCTTGGTCCGTAAGCAGTTCTTTACAAATACCCACCCGGCTAAAAACAAGAGATAGCTCTTTGGCTATGGTTTTGGCCGAGGTATTTCTGAGAGGGATCGCTTCTGGATAACGGGTGGCATAGTCCATTATAACCAATATGTACTGGTGCCCCCTAGCGGACTTGATTATAGGACCTACCAAATCCATTGCGATTCTCTCAAACGGGACCTCAATGATGGGTAGAGGGACCAGCGGGCTATGGAAATGTGGCATCGGGGCCGACCTCTGACACACAGGGCAGGAGGAACAATAATTTTCTATGTCCTTCATCACCCCAGGCCAATAGAATCTCTGTAATACCCTCTCTCGGGTTTTCTCTGTCCCCAGATGACCTCCAAGAATGTGCCCATGGGCCAACTCCAACACCAACTTCCTGTAAGGTTTGGGCACCACCAGCTGCTCAACGGTTTCTTCTGCCCTTTTTGCCACCCGATACAGTAGGTCCTTCTCTACGCTGAAGTATGGGTAAGTGCAGGTATTATCTGGGTTCACTAACTCGCCATCTATTTCCACTACGTTTTCCCGTGCCTTTATTAGGGCGGGGTCTTTTAACTGTTCTGTGGCAAAATTTTCCCTGTGAACCTCCAGATCAGAAAACTCCACAGACGGTAGGTTTTCGTCTGAGGAGGTGGGCTCCTCTCCAGTTTCTTGAGTCTCCCCTGCAAATACTGACAAGGGAAATTCTGGAGAGTCCTCACCACTCTCAGAGGAGTTCTGGCTATCACATTCCTGGTACATAGGGGCACCAGTGGGGGGCTCAGGATCATCCCACAGTTCCCAGAACTTCGGAAAATCCCTTCCCACAATGGCGTCATGCGGTAACTGAGATACTAAGCCCACTGGATGAGAGAGGGTACCTTTGGGGGTCTCGAAACACACTGTAGTCACTGGATACTCTCGGGTGTCCCCATGCACACAAATAACAGCTACCTTGCTATTCCCAGAGACCTCTGTTTTAACTAATTCAGCCTTTATCAGGGTCACAAGGCTACCTGAATCCAGTAATACCACAACATTTCTACCATTAATACACATTTTGCATAAATGTTTCTCAGTTCCTCGAATGGCAGTGCATGCGACTGTCGCACACAGCGACTGACGTCTGCCCGTCAGAAAGTCACACTGCATGGGTTCCTCCACAACCGGGCAATTGGCTGCAATATGTCCCGCTTGCCGGCAGCGGTAGCAAACGATCCTTCTTGCGGCCTCTTGAGCCGCTGATTTCCCAGGCTGTTCTCGCCAAACTTGGGGTAGAGCTCCCATCCTCTCACTCTCTCCACCCTCACCCCTTGGAATCCTCTTATCCGCCCCTGGGGATGGTCTGGTCTTAGGGTGGAAAGTCCGAGTGTCTCTGGAAGAGGCCGTCAGGTTCTCTGTAGCCAAGTATTTCTCTACACGATCCACAAGACCACCGGCCGTCTCTGGGTCTCCATGGCTTACCCACTTTTGGATGGCAGTAGGAAGAGCTCTCAAAAACCGATCCATTACAACACGTTCCACAATCTCTGGTGCGGACAAAGTCTCTGGCTGTAGCCACTTCCTGCTCAGGTGAATGAGATCATACATTTGAGACCTGGGGGGTTTTCCAAGCTGGAAAGTCCAGTTATGCACACGCTGAGCCCGGACAGCCAGGGTGACACCCAGCCTTGCCAATATTTCAGCTTTTAGCATCACATAGTCTTTTGCTTGGTCAGGCTCTAGGTCATAGTAAGCCTTCTGCGATTCACCAGTTAACAGAGGAGCCACCAGTCCAGCCCACTGCTCCTCAGGCCACTTTTCTCTTTCAGCAGTCCTTTCAAATGTGGTCAAAAATACCTCTGGATCATCCTCTCCAGTCATTTTTGTCAATAAACGACTCACCCCAAAGGACGCGGTATTAGTGGGACGGCTTTCCTCACTGGTCTGCGGACGTTGCTGCATTACTGCTTCCATTTGTTGTAGTCTCTGCTCTTGCTTCTGTAACAGGTCTATGAAGCGGGCCTCAGATTGCTGCTGGGCTTGTTGATGAGCTTGCTGCTGGGCTGCAAGGCTCCTTTGCAAACCTGCATTTGTCTGCTGTTGATTGGCATTTGCTAGAGCCAGCTGTTTCAGTATCTCCTCCATGCTGGCTTAAAAAAAACTGCCACTGGTTCTCCACCAACTGTGAGGGGGTTAACTCGGTAGCGGGTGTGTGTGACCCCCTGGTTGGGCTCCCCACACAAAAACAGGGCCAGCAGACGGAGGTTGTGGTTTTCAAAATCAAAAGGTGCGGTTTATTTCTCTATGTACAGTGACAAAAACACAGCAAAGCCACAAAGAAACAAACAAAATAAATCCTGGTCAGTTTGACCTCTGACTAAACATGCAGGTTTCCTAAACTAACAACTGGGATCAGCCTGGTGCTGTCCTAGTCCCCAAGTCCCTGGTTTAGTAAAAGTCCAAACAAATAGCCACACAGGCTTTGCCTCACCGCACAGGGGTTCACTCTCCCTAGACAGTCCACACAGGTCTGGTTCCAGGCATGAGCTAACATCTAATGAAGCTGGGAGTTCTTATAGAGGCCTAAATGAGCTGACAAGCTTCAGCTGGTCTCATCAACTCCCTGTCTCACGACGCCCAGCACTCTCCCTAGAGGTATGAGTCATTCATGAGCCCACTAGCCTCAGCTGGGCTTCATCAACTCCCTAGTTGTATAAGTCGGCATAAAGCCTGAATCTGGGAGAAATATATCTACCCCCCTGGATGCAACCAGGTGACTTTACCTTCCTGCTGTCACAATATATATATTGTGAAGGACTAGCATCAAGTGTAGAGCTTGAAGGACACCGCCACTCGCTGATTCTTCTTTTTAAGGGTTGTTTGCCCATTTTTATTAAAAGAAGTTCAAAACAAAATCAAAAGGTTTTCCCTCGCAGGGGTTTCAGTACTCCTTTTCAACAACAAAATTACATTCAGCCTCCTGGCTTATACATACAGCAGTGCTGCTCAGGCCTTCCACCTCAGGCTCTTGTCTTTCTATAGACTATTCCATCTGCAACACCATCCATTTGGATAGCAGCCCCTTGCTGCTCTGACCCTCAGACCTGGGTCTCTGGCTTCCACTGTGCACACAAGCACTCTCTGACTTCTCCAGTGCACACTTGCACTCTGACTTCTCCAGTGCACACTTGCACTCTATGGCTTCCACTGTGCACACAAGCACTCTCTGACTTCTCCAGTGCACACTTGCACTCTATGGCTTCCCCAGTGCACACCTGCACTCGTCGGGAGGGTGGGGCCCAGAATGCTGGTCCTGATTCTACTATCAGGCCCACACACACCTGAACAATCAGTGTGCAGTTGAGTCTCAAAACCCGGATCCAGGACTGGGGATTTCATCCCACCCGGATCTCTAAGAAATCCCCAAGCTCCGGGTCCCAAAGTGGACTTTAGTAAATCATGAGGAAACTGAAAAGCCAGTTTCCTCCCAAACAAGCAAATACCCTGGAGCCCCTCAACCTGCCTGGTTGAGAATCCTGCATCCATACACTGGTGGGCTACCACACTACCACATACCCTCCCCCTTTGTTTCGATCCGGAGGGAGGAACACCAGCACCCGTCATCATGGTTGGGACACCTCTGTGCTGGCTGTCAGCCACGTAGGCCCAACCTTTTTCCGGGTGCGCTTCCAGGTACGTCCAACCCTGGATCTTAACAAGGTCCTATATTTCCCTATACTCAACCTTCTCCCTCTTCTTTTGGGGTTCCATAAGCACTGCCTCTCCTGAAATTTTAACAGGGCACCCCTGGTCTTTCCAATACCTTTGGACACCACACTGTCATGTACCTTTAACAAACTATTTGGTTCATGATTGACAGACATATTCAAACCAACATTACATCTCTCAACGTTGCACAGATCACCAATGCCTTTTTTTTTACCATTTGCTAGGGCAGAGTCTGCAGAGGGCACACATACTGGAGGGCCGCCATCACCCACGGGAACCTCACAAGACATCACCTCCCCGGGGTTCACCCACTCTGCAGGCAGCTGTCCTACCACTTGACCTGTTCTGATGCCATCTGTATTTTTATCCACCTGCACAGACAAGCTCTTGTCTGATCCACATACAATTTTTACCGCATTTTTTATTAGTTTCCCTGTCTCGGGGACCTTATTAGGTTTGTCACCTAAACCAAACCTTGGACTGAGGACCCCAGTCTTTTTAACCACCTTTGGTTGAGCCCCGGTCAGGATTTCTGCTGCTTTCTGGTCCACACTTGGCCCTTCCATCTCATGCGATTCTTCCACTGGTACAGCATACACGCCCTTCACCGACAACTGACCAGTACTACCTTGGACCATAGCAGCAGAAATGCCTTCTACCTGGCTGTTAGGTGGTGAAACCTCAGACACTTTTTTTTCACCAAAGCATCTCCCATATACCTCTTGTACAGGAACTAACCCATCAACATACCTAGAGGCAATTTTTAAGACTAGTAATACAGTCATAAATAAACCATTTCTGTCTTGTCTTCCTTTGTGCTGTACCACCTGCCACTCAGGAGTCCACCTAATGGTACTCCGCAGTACCAGACTGTCTGACTGTGGTGGAGACACCCCAGTATAGACTGGCTGTACATCCCAAAGTTTAAGCATCTCTTTTAACACTTTTGTTAGAAACCATACCCTTGGCTCCAGACCCAAGTCCTTCCTGGGGACTTTCCTGACACTGGGGATGCAGACAGACTCACTTGCTGAGACGTGAGAGGTTGCAAGGTTTAATGGAACCTTCTCCCAGCTGGAGACAACCACAGCCTGGTGCTCTACCAGAGCGCTGCCAGGTGCTTGACTCATACCCAACTTCTCAGGTTCAGCACCAATGAACTGCTTCACATTACCAGTGACAACGTCACTTTGACACGCCATGTCAGCATCATTTTTGTAGGTTACGGACAAAGTGTCTGCTGTGTGCTTGCCCTTATATGGTCCATATTTCTCACGAGGGTTAACCCCTGCAGCAGCCACTGCGCCCTCAGGTATAAGCTGTTCTGCCGTCCCTCCTGCTGGCACAGCAGAAACTTTGTCCACCTTATTTTTGTGCATGAAAGCCTCATCTATCAGGGACATTAGATTTTTACCCCAACTATCCCAATCTGTTGTAGCTGGGCTCCATTCACTGGCGCTCCTCAGCCCTGATCCATCAGCCCAAGGAGACACATTAGAACAGACAGGTTTAGTTGCAGATTCATCACCCAAATTACTAATCATGGCAGACTTCAGTAACACATGTTTTAGCACCACAGGTTGCAATACAACACAACCACCACCTTGCTCGGGCGGCGCTTCATAAGCCTCACACACCTTTGCATTTTTCACAGGTTGTGTTAACCCATTATTTACCGGCACATTTTTAGTACTAGCAGCTTGCACTAACACATTACCATTACACGGTGTAGTTCCACTCTGTCCCAGCAGAGTGACATCGCAGTTGTCCATGGCAACCTCCGACTCCAATACATGAAGTTCCCTGGAGATTTCTGGGGACAACTGTGCTGTCTTACCACCAATTGCTACAGGCAATGACCCATTTGTGACAACAGCTTTTGCTCTGGAAGAACCTGGAGTTTTCCCAACAGCAGCAAACTTTTCATTAACAGTAATACTTATAGCATTTTTAATTTTTGCAGGTTCTCCTAGCCCACTGCCAACTTGAGGCTGGCAGACATTAGACACAACACTTTTAGTCATCAACACAGGTTCTGTTTGAACTTTAACCCCTGCATTCCCACTGGGTATGAAAAAGTCATTCTCAAGCGTACATTCTGTGGCCCCACTAACTGGGGTCACTCTCACATCATCATGGACAGTCTCGTAGCCAGTTCTTTTATACCTGAAATCAGCAGTTCCAGGCATCATTTCATTAAAGATAGTCTTACCCACCACAGTAGTTGGGGTCTCCATCTTCAATTGAGTATGTTGTCTTAAGAACCAGTCCTCAGCCGCACATTTACTGGCCAACTCCCCCTGGTGGCCATGGGATGAAATCTCAACAGGCATCTCCCACTGTTTAGCACCCCCTGCAGACACCACAGAAAACTCCTCCTTGTTGCCAGGGGTGACTGCAAACATATTTGCAAAGGGATCTTGGCCCACAGATAAAGAGTTCTGTTTAGCAACATTACCTCTAGGTGCACCCCAGAATATAGGGCAAAACAATATTTCGTGCCCCAGCTGGCCACATTCCAGGCATGGTACTGGATGACTTTTCCCCAGTGCATTTCTCTCCTGATGATTCCCTCCAGGCACAACTTCCACTCTCGTTGCAATGGGAGATCGCAGTCTCCCAGCAGAGCTTTGCTGGCTCACTCCAACATGCTGTATTGGCTCCTCCGGAAGCCACTTGTCACGACCCATGGGAGGCACACCCCATGGTCCACAGACAGCCCGACTGGCCTCCTCTGTGTTGCTATGGGCAACCACTCTCTGTCCTGGCCTTTGATCAGCCTCTCTTCTGGCATATAACACAGGCTTCTCAGACCTTTGTTTTGCTAGGTAGCTTTGCACTGGAGCCAGGGACAAAAAGGCACTTGGAGACTGCATGCCCCCACTCACTGCACCGCAAACAGCGCACTTGGTTCCATGTCTTGTCAGGGTTTCCCACCCTGCATCTGCTGGACCCTGTCTCAAGCTGTGTCACTTTCACACTTTTCGCAAAAGCTGCTGGTTTAACTGCAGCAGCATTGCCAGGGGCAACAGCACCCCTCTCCCAGGCATGGACATCCGGCAGCTCTCTTTTTGTATGGAAAGTTGGCTTGCCTTCCACTTTAGCTTGGTCCAATACTGCCAGGTGTCGCTTGCACCAATCCACTGCAGATTCAAACGCTGGTGGACTCTCCACACTAGCAGTCATCTGTGCATTCATTGCACCAGGGTTGCTAGGGACAACAGCAGCCCTCTTTTCCCTTGGAAAACTCTGTTTAGGCATGTATGGGGTTCGATCAGGCGGTAACAACCCCTCCAGCCACAGAGCTCTATCTATCATCTCAGCCATCCTTGCTTCTTTTAGGCGTTTTGATCGCCCCATCCTTGCAGTCTTGCACACAGCAACTTGTAACAGTTCGTGGCGGAGAAAACGGAAAAAAAAAAAAATCTGTTTGTTTCTCCTTTCACAGGTACACAACCTGCATGCAACAGTCCATCAAATAAACTTCTGCGCAATGCAGTTTGCCTGGCTGCCACACACAGCTAGCAGCAGTTCACTGCAGAGAAAAAAAATTTGACTTTTTGTTCACAGGTACACCACCTGCAACAAATTGGAGCACTGTCTCTTTAAGGCTAGTTACCTTTCGCTTGCAGGTTCTCCTCACCTGCACACACACAGATTATGCAGTCTCATGCACCAAAAACACAGTTCATATAACAGATGAACTTACTTGATTGTAGGGATCTCAGATTGTGCCAAAATTCTCCACCACTTGTGAAGGACTAGCATCAAGTGTAGAGCTTGAAGGACACCGCCACTCGCTGGTTCTTCTTTTTAAGGGTTGTTTGCCCATTTTTATTAAAAGAAGTTCAAAACAAAATCAAAAGGTTTTCCCTCGCAGGGGTTTCAGTACTCCTTTTCAACAACAAAATGACATTCAGCCTCCTGGCTTATACATACAGCAGTGCTGCTCAGGCCTTCCACCTCAGGCTCTTGTCTTTCTATAGACTATTCCATCTGCAACACCATCCATTTGGATAGCAGCCCCTTGCTGCTCTGACCCTCAGACCTGGGTCTCTGGCTTCCACTGTGCACACAAGCACTCTCTGACTTCTCCAGTGCACACCTGCACTCTATGGCTTCCCCAGTGCACACCTGCACTCGTCGGGAGGGTGGGGCCCAGAATGCTGGTCCTGATTCTACTATCAGGTACACACACACCTGAACAATCAGTGTGCAGTTGAGTCTCAAAACCCGGATCCAGGACTGGGGATTTCATCCCACCCGGATCTCTAAGAAATCCCCAAGCTCCGGGTCCCAAAGTGGACTTTAGTAAATCATGAGGAAACTGAAAAGCCAGTTTCCTCCCAAACAAGCAAATACCCTGGAGCCCCTCAACCTGCCTGGTTGAGAATCCTGCATCCATACACTGGTGGGCTACCACACTACCACAATATATATATATATATATATATATATATATATATATATATATATATACATATACATACAGTATATACACACTATATTACCAAAAGTATTGGGACGCCTGCCTTTACACACACATGAACTTTAATGGCATCCCGGTCTTAGTTCGTAGAGTTAATATTGAGTTGGTCCACCCTTTGCAGCTATAACAGCTTCAACTCTTCTGGGAAGTGTTACGTACCTGCCGGATGAGCCTGACGTGCAGTGGGAAGGCCTCTCGTACAACCCCCGGCTCAAGGGCCACCGATGTTGCGACAGTGGCCGCAAGAGCCTGGAGGTGTATGGGTGCCTGGTTCGTCTTTGGTCTTGTCAGTTCAGCTGGTGCTGCAGGAAACAGGAAGCAGGCTGGTAGGTGCACTGGCTGGGGATGACACTGAATACGTAGTCAGACAAGCCGGGTTTGGTAACAGACGATCAGATGTAGGTATAGACGCCATCAGGGGGTACAGGTAGTACACCTGTAAGGGGCCCGGAGGTACCCAGGGGCCCAGATGGCAACCCCCCTTTTTTTTTTGCAAGGGGCCCAGAGGTCCCCGGGGCCCCGGATGGCAACCCCCACTTTTTTTTTTGTTCTCTTGTTTTTTTTTTTTGTTCGACAGCACCCAAAGCCCCTCTGACCCCAACAATTTGCGGCGGCAGCACCCCCCGCTTATTAATTTGTGGCACCCCCCTGCTTCTCAATTTGTGGCAGCAGCACCCCCCCCGGTTCTCTGCTCCAGGGGGCCCATGCCTGAAGCTGTGTAAGGGGCCCCACAATTCCTGATAGGGGGCCCATGCCTGAAGCTGTGTAAGGGGCCCCAAAATTCCTGATAGGGGGCCCATGCCTGAAGCTGTGTAAGGGGCCCCAAAATTCCTGATAGGGGGCCCATGCCTGAAGCTGTGTAAGGGGCCCCAAAATTCCTGATAGGGGGCCCATGCCTGAAGCTGTGTAAGGGGCCCCACAATTCCTGATAGGGGGCCCATGCCTGAAGCTGTGTAAGGGGCCCCAAAATTCCTGATAGGGGGCCCATGCCTGAAGCTGTGTAAGGGGCCCCAAAATTCCTGATAAGGGGCCCATGCCTGAAGCTGTGTAAGGGGCCCTCGTCAGGATACAGGCAAAGTTCGGCAACAGGATATCAAGCAGTGTAGAGCTGAGCGTGGTTACAAGGCAGGCTGGGATCAGGATAACAGAGATCAATCGTAGTCAAACAAGCCCGGTCAAACACAAGAAAACAGATGAGATCACAGGAACAGGAAGACACTGGAACAGGTATGAACTGCAGATCAAACAGCGAAGACACAGTTCTGCTGAGGTGTTTAAATAAAGCAGCCTGTTGCCAATCACTGAAATCAGTCTGCACTATTAACCCTTAGGTGGCAGATCCTTGACAGGAAGGCAAGGTTTAGGAGTGTGTCTATGAGAATGTTTTGACCATTCTTCCAGAAGCGCATTTGTGAGGTAACGAGAAGAACTGGCTCATAGTTTCCGCTGTAATTCATCCCAAAGGTGTTCTTTCAGGTTGAGATCAGGACTCTGTGCAGGCCAGTCAAGTTCCTCCACCCCAAACTCGCGCATCCATGTCTTTATGGACCTTGCTTTGTGCACTGGTACAGCGATTTTTTTTCGTGACTGCGACATTATGGCGGACACATCGGACACTTTTGATACATTTTTGAGACTAAAATAAAAATTCACTGGTTACTGTAAAAATGACACTGGCAGTGAAAGGGGGTTAACCACTAGGGGCGCTGACGCAGGTTAAGTGTGCCTAAGGGAGTGATTCTCACTGTTAGGGGGCGTGGCTACGAGTGACACGTCACCAATCTCCGCTCTGATTACACAGAGCGGAGATCGGTGACAGTGTCAGTAGGGGAGCGGGGAGATGTTGTGTTTACACTAACATCTCCCCGCTCCATCCCTCCGTGAGACGATCGCAGGGATCCCCGCGGCGATCGAGTCCGCGGGACCCGCGGTCCGTCTCACGGTGGATGACTGCAGGGTCGCGAGCGCGCCGCCGGCGGCACGCGACCACACGGCTGGCAGTTAAAGGGGACGTACAGGTACGTGATTGTGCCTGTACGAGCCATTCTGCCGACGTATATATATATACCGCGGGCGGTCGTTAAGCGGTTAAACATCAATGTGTAGAACCTCCCGATCTCAGCTTGATTTCCGATGTGCTTTCAATTCTGGGAAGTCTATATGAAGATGGATCTCAAGTCATTATGAGTTGAATGAATGCATGTGCCCGGAGTTTTTCTTTAATGTTGTTATGGTTGTGTGTTTTAATCTTGGAATTTATTCAGAGAGGAGCGTTGCCATGGTAACGTTCCAGCAGTCACTTTCAACAGATTTTTCATGTTTTTCGGTGATCTGTATTCTAAAATGATAAAATGTCTAGCGCAACGCATATTAAAAGTGTCAACTGGAATCTGAAAATTTCACTTGTTCGGTTAAACGCCCTCCAGATCCGTAATGGTGTACAGAGCACCCTTCCAGGACATAGGATCTTCTTCTCCTCAAACCCCCCAACTGGATGGGCTTTGGTTTGCTCTGTGCACTCCGGGCAATAAAAAATTGGCATTTTTTTAATATAAAATCCCCTTCCCTGTCTTTGTTACAGCTCAGTTCCACTGATCTCCTCCATCCTCCTTGCAGTCCCTTCATATCCACATGCACCGGCAAACGTGGATTCCCTTCATCTGTACCAGATCCGTATCCCAGATGTGGGTCTCATATACACTATATTGTCAAAAGTATTGGGACACCTGCCTTTAACCGCACGTAAGCTTTAATGGCATCCCAGTCTTCAAGCCTCGTACACACGACCGGTTTTCTCTGCAAGAAACAACAAGAAAACTGTTGGGAGAGCTTTCTTGCCGAGAAAACCGGCCGTGTGTACGAGGCTTTCAGGTTTCTCGTTAGGAAAACTGCCCAGAATCTCGACGAGAAAAAAAGAAGACCTGCTTTCTTTTTTCTCGTCGGGAGTATTATTTTTCTCGTCGTGATTGTCGTCAGACTGTTTTTGGACGAGAAAAACGCGCATGCTCAGAATCAAGTATGAGACGGGAGCGCTCGTTCTGGTAAAACTAGCGTTCGTAATGGAGATAGCACATTCATCACGCTGTAAGGAACTGAAAGCACGAAGACTGAAAAGCTCGAATCGTCTCTCACTAAACTTTTACTAACACGCGGTAACTTGAGATTAGCAAAAGCAGCCCAGGGGGTGGCGCCATTGGAATGGAACTTCCCCTTTATACTGCCGGCGCACGTGTTGTACGTCACCGCGCTTTAGACCGACGAGATTTTGGATTGACAGTGTGTATGCAAGGAAAACTTGACAAGAATCTCATCAAGCTTGACAAGAAACCCGTCGAGAAAAACAACGTACGAGGCTTAAGTCCGTAGGGTTCATTCAATATTGAGTTGGCCCACCCTTTGCAGCTATAACAGCTTCATCTGTTCTGGGAAGGCCGTCCACAAGGTTTAGGAGGGTGTCTATGGGAATGTCTGACCATTCTTCCAGAAGCGCATTTGTGAGGTCACAAGGTTGTAAACCTCAGGGATAAAATATGAACAAAGCATATATCGCTCTACAGTATAGTGTGTACTTGTCTCAATCCAGAGCACTAATGCCCTGTACACACGATCGGAATTTCCGATGAAAAAAAGTCAGACGGAGTGTGTGGGCCCCATCTGACTTTTTCCCGTCGGAGTTTAGAAATAGAACATGTTTTATTTTTTTCCGATGGGAAAAAAATCCTATGGGAAATTCCGATCGTTTGTGTGGAACTCCGTCTGAGAAAAATCCACGCATGCTCAGAATCAAGTCGACGCATGCTCGGAAGCATTGAACTTAATTTTTCTCGGCTCGTCGTAGTGTTGTATGTCACCGCGTTCTTGACGGTCGGAACTTTGTCTGACAGTGTGTATGCAAGACTGATGGAAGACAGCTTGAACGGAATTCCGACGGAAAATTCCATCGGATTTTATCCCATCGGAAATTCCGATTGTGTGTACAGGGCAGAAGTGTCCTTTCTGTCTGCTGCCTCTTTCCTTTGCTATCAGCATGAGTCACTTCTGACAAGTTTCCCTGACACCAAGAGAAAAAAGGTGACAGGGAAGGGAGCTCCAGCAAACAGCCTGCAAATGATAGCCTCAACTCTGTTCCTGTGTACTGGGGCGGATCCCTGCCCTCCAATCAGCTCTCCTCACTGATTTAACTTCAGTTCTCCGCCCCTTGCTTTTCAGAGCTGAGAGATCCTGTGTAAATTCTACACTTTGAATGTATGTAGGGGAAAAACGTCAATAGATAAGCAGGTACAACGTATCTATTTGTTTCATCTCTGTGTATCATCTGAGGCTATTTACTTCACTGGGTATATGGAAGGGTTTACAATCACATTAAGCTCAGTGATTTTGCCAAGAAAAATAAAATAAAATTAACCACTTCCCGACCATGCTAAAGCTGAATGATGGCTACAGCATAGTCGGCCAGTTCTGGGAGGACATCATAAGAGTCCTCTCGTGATCACATCCGCTACGGTGCATGGGCAGTGCGCTCTGTGGTCGATGTGTCCTCGGGACCCAGCTGATCACAGATTGGGGTAAAGGCCCAATCACAGTGACCCTTTACCAAGTGATCAGCTGTGTCCAATCACCAATCACAGCTGATCACAATATAAACACAAGCCAGTTATCTGCATTCCTTTCCTCGTGCTGACAGGGAGAAGAGAGGAGAGGAGAACCGGTAACCATCTTGTGTGAAACGGACATTCACACTGATTATCAGTGCTGCATTTCAACAGTGCCCATCAGTGCAGTCTATCAGTGCCCATCAGTGCATCCTCAACTGTGCCCCTCAGTGCCACCTCAATAGTGCCCATCAGTGCAGCCTATCAGTGCCCATCAGTGATGCCTATCTGTGCAGCCTAATCAGTGCCACCTCAACAGTGTTCATCAGTGCAGCTTATCAGTGCCCATCAGTGATGCCTATAAGTGCCCATCAGTGCTGCCTATCAGTGCCCAACAGTGATGCCTATCAGTGCCCATCAATGCAGCCTATCAGTGTCCATCAGTGTAGCCTATCAGTGCCCATGAGTGATGCCTATCAGTGCCCATGAGTGTAGCCTATCAGTGCCCATCAGTGTAGCCTATCAGTGCCAATCATTGAAGGAGAACATTTACCTGTTTTTCTAAATTTTATACCAAACTATGAAAAACTGTTTTGTTTTTTTTAAGCGTCGCCTATGGAGATTTTAAAGTACCGTCGCTTGTCGCCATTCCACGAGCGTGTGCAATTTTAAAGCGTGACATGTTAGGTATCTATTTACTCGGCGTAATGTCATCTTTCACATTATACAAAAAAATTGGGCTAACTTTACTTTTTTTTTTTCTTTTTTTTTTAAGGCATTGAAGTGTATTTTTGCCAAAAATATTGCGTTTGAAAGACCGCTGCGCAAATACAGTGTGACATAAAATGTTTAAACGACCACCATTTTATTCTCTAGGGTCTCTGCTAGAATATATATATATATATATATATATATATATATATAATGTTTGTGGGTTCTAAGTAATTTTCTAGCTAAAAATTTAATTTTAACTTGTAAACAACAAATGTCAGAATTAGGCGTGGTCTTGAAGTGGTTAAAGACAATATTTATCTTTTGAGATGTTTAAAAAGATTGTGATTGGCCTAGAGACGGGTATCACTGTTCTGGCTTCACTGGATAAATAAACTTTTACATTGTGGATAATTCAACCTGCCGGCTTCAGCGAACTCTAAAATAGCGTCTCGGAGTGCACTGACCCGACACCAAATACTTCCAAATTATAGGAAAGGAGTCTCTATTTCTGGCCTGACTCCTTCCTTAATAGCTCCCCCCTCCCCCTACTTCTTTCTATTTCTGGTCCAGCAAGTTTCGGGAGATCAGAGAAAGTACAGAAGGAAGTTTTGCTGCATGCCGGTGGGTGCTGATGTGTGTTAGAGTACGCAGGGATGGCTGGCTGGATGCACACAGGCAGAATGACCAGAGCTTGAGACAGGTACAGGTCAGCTGATGCAGGTGTGGGTATGAGAGCCAAAGCAAGGTCAGACAGTCCAGGTCAGCAACCTACAAGGTACAGACAGCAGAGTTGTCAGGAACCAGGCCGGGGTCGGTAACAGAAAGGCAGATAAACTAAGGGAGCAGGCAAAGAATAGTCCAGAGGCCCTAATATGTCAGGACAGTACAAATAGCCCCCAAAGGGCCCTTTTTTGAAAAGTAAACAGTCCAAGGTATTTAGTAGGAGGCTTGGCTAGTTTTTTGAAATTGTGATTTTTTGTCATAAGTTTTGGAAAATGAAGAAATAAAAAATAAATATTTATTTATTTATTTTTTTTATTACATAGTGTCACCAGTGCGGCACAGCATCATCAAACTGGTGTGGCGTGATCAGGGACACTGACAGGTGTGGTGACAGTATGAAAAAAATATATATTAAAAATATAAATAAAATATTAATTTGTTTTCAATTTTATTTTTATTGTTATTACATTTTTTTACATTTTTTTTAACACACTGTAACCAGAACCATATATTGTTACCATAGTGCTGTTATTAAAATGCTGTTATTTTTACTATTACTATTATTACTATTTGTACTACTCTGTGGAAGTGATCAGGATTTTTTTTTACACATTCTGATTGCTTATAGCAGTGAATTACATTGCTATAAGCAAGCATTTTACTGAATGAAACTGAATCATTCAGTTTGTTTTGTTGTGATTAGCCGTGATTGGTCACAGATGAACACATGGTACAGATGAGTTGTGGTTGGCCCTGTCTGTACCATGTGATCACATCGCAGCTAGCAACACAGTGGATGGCATGAAACAAAGCCATCCATCGTGTGCAACTGTCATGTGATCTGCTGTGATTGGCCGCAGTGGTCACATGGTACTGGCAGCGAGCCAGTACACTGATCATTCATAGGCTGTGTTCAGATTAGCTGTGATTGGTCACAGCTGATCACATGATACAGATGGGCTGTAGTTGGCCCTGTCTGTACCATGTGATCACATTGACCAACCACTAGACATGTGCAGAACGAAAAAGTTTGTTTAGCTTATTTCGTTTCGTTATTTACATAGATTAGTTTAGTTAAATTTGTTTAATTTGTTGAATTCGTTTTCGGAATTAATTTTGTTTATTTGTTTTAGAATTGATTTGAAAAGTTTTCGAATCGATTCGAAAAGTTTTTAAATCAATTTAGAATAGTTTTCTAATTCAAATAGTTTTCCAATTTCCAAAAATAATAACATAGAATATAAAATAAAGGAATAGAATAAAAACAATTTTTTTTTCGAATTTGGAAATTATTCGAAAACTATTAAATTCGGTACTATTCTAATTCGGAAATTCGGATACATCCAAATTTCCGAATAATGAAAATGTGCCTGAATTTTAATTCGGAACGAAACGAACTGCACATGTCTACCAACCACAGCTAGCAACACTATTGTACACAATGGATGGCATGAAAGGAAGCCATTCATTGTGTACAACTGTCATGTGATCTGCTGTGATTGGCCGCAGCAGTCACATAGTACCGTCAGCGAGGCGGTGCACTGATCAGTCATTGGCTGTGTTCGGTGGACATAGCCAGTGACAGATTGCGAGGATGCCATATGATGTCTATTCAGAAAGGTAAAGCCCTCCTGGCCTATAGAAAAATGGCAGCCCAGCGGGAAAGGTGTAAGAGGACTGTTCTGAGCAGTAGCTGCAAAAGGAAGAGTGTCCTCCTCACAGTATCCCACAGCTTCCCTAAGCCCCATCCAAGATACTCTGTAATAAGCTAACCATTTGTGTATCAATTCTGTATTTGTTTTGTAACCCTGTGAAAGGGGCTTACCTCTGAATCCCCGAAACGCGTTGGGAGGTTTATATTGTCTTGCTGAATGAACACCAATATTTTTTAGGCTCTCAGCTAATTGATCTGGCACTCTTTTTGGGAACTCCATGCTTAGGTAACATTCAACTGATCAAAGCTTTCTACAGGATCGAAAAAAGGGGAATTTATTTAAAGTGTATCTCCACTTTTGTTGAGAAAAAACATTCCCCTCTGTGTGATCTCTGTACATTGCAGGGATTATAACAACCTTTGTTGCAGATTCCTACCTTTTGTTATTCTGAAGAAATCCATGTGTGTTTGTCTGTGCCTCTGTTCCTAGTGGGTCTAATGGGAGTGGTTTTATAATTAACTGTCGGGTATGCAGCTGCAGAGCACTCATGAGGAAATCTGCTGGGCCTGCATCCCTTTAGTTGTGTTCCTATTGAAAGTATCTGTCCCAAAAATTCATTTTTTTTTTTTTCTACTTTTTTAAAAAAAAATTACAGTCTCTGAACATTAGGTTAGCAAACAAGATGGCAATAAAATAAGACATAATACTCTTTGCTTCAATCAAATTTAAAGAAATGTAATGAAAAATAATGTAAAGTGTAAAGAAATGAAAAAAAAAATACCATTAAGTTAAATTAGGGTCTTTTTTTTTTCAAACAAATAATTTTTTAGTAATTTTTCATAATACGACGACAAAGGAGAACTCACAAATGCACATAAGATGTCCCACATATTTTTTTTAGTACTCACCAATACCAATGTCAACAATGGTACAAAGCATTGAAAAGTTATTTTACAAATTAAATATATTTTTTTATTTTTTATTTTGCGCTTTTTTCAATTTGAAACGTTTAAAGGTGTAAAAATATTACTGAACAAAGCAAACAAAAAAAAGTTTTAATTATTAATAGTTTATAAGATAGAATGAAAAAAAAATCAGCAGGAAAATAATAATTAAATGGAGAAGGAGAATAAGGAGTTAATAAGGCTTATTAGGGTAAATTAAGGGTTAATAAGGGGTTAAAAAAATAAAATAAAAAAATTACTTGATAAGGTTGCTTTAACCACTTCAGTCGGAGGAATTGGCTGCCCAATGACCGAGCCATTTTTTGCGATTCGGCACTGCGTCGCTTTAACTGACAATTGTGCGGTCGTGCGACGTTGTACCCAAACAAAATGAATGTCCTTTTTTTCCCACAGATAGAGCTTTCTTTTGGTGGTATTTGATCACCTCTGCGTTTTTTTTTTTGCGCTATAAACAAAAGAAGAGCGACAATTTTGAAAAAAAAAACACAATTGGGTTGATTTACTAAAGGCAAATAGACTGTGCACTTTGCAAAGTGCAGTTGCACTCGGCAGGTGCAGTGGTTTCAGAGCTTAGTAAAAGAGATGAAGCTTCACTTTACAAAGAGTACCCAATCACATGCAAGGAAAATAAAAATAACAGCATTCTTGCTTCCACATGATTGGATGATGGAAGTTAGCAGAGCTTCTGCTCATTTACCAATCTCTGGAGCAACTGTACCTGCCGAGTGCAACTGCAATAAGCGTTTATTGATTGGTTTGCGCAAAAGTTATAGCGCCTACAAAATAGAGGGTCATTTTATGGCATTTTTATTATTATTATTTTTTTTTACTAGTAATGGCGGCGATCTGGGGGACTGCGACATTATGGCAGAACACATCGGACACTTTTGACACATTTTTGGAACCATTGGCATCTATACAGCGATCAGTGCTATAAAAATGCAGTGATTACGGTAAAAATGTCACTGGCAGGGAAGGGGTTAACACTAGGGGGCGATCAAGGGGTTAAATGTGTTCCATATTGTGTGTTTTAATTGAAGGGGGATGGGACTGACTAGGGGAAGAGATTGATCGGTGTTCATACATTGTACGAACACACGATCAGTCTCCTCGCCTCTGAGAGAACGAGGATGTGTGTGTGTGTTTACACACACACACACATCCCTGTTCTCGCTCTGTAACAAGCAATCTCGGGTGCCCGGGGGTCATCGTGGGCGCCGGGCACTCGCATCAGCTCCGGAGACACGCTTCGGGCACGCGCGCGCGCCGCCGGAGGCGCCTTAAAGAGCCGACGTACAGCAACAACGGCTCGCGCAGGGGGGGCCCAGACTGCCGCAGTATAACTGCGGCGGCTGGTCTGGAAGCGGTTAAACTTACTTCATTTGCAGACCAAAGTTCATTCATTTTATCTGTAAATGAAGAAACAGAAGGACAGATAAGAATATACAATGTTTCTTTTTATCTGTCTCTTTTAGCACGATAAACATTTAGGCCTCGTACACACGGCCGGTTTTCTCGTCAAGAAACGACAAGAAAATTGCTGGCAGAGCTTTCTTGCCGAGAAAACCGTCCGTGTGTACGAGGCTTTCAGGATTCTCGTCAAGAAAACTGCCCAGAATCTCGAAGAGAAAAATAGAGAACCTGCTCTCTATTTTCTCATTGGGATTCTTGTCGGCCTGTTTCCCGATGAGAAACCCGAGCGTGTGTACACTTACCTGTCGCCGTGGAAACCCGTGCATGCTCGAAATGACTTTGACGCATGCGCGGTAGCTTCCAAGGCATAGGTAGGGTGAAGCAAGATGGCGGCGACGGCATCGAATGTGACGAGCGCACACTCGTCGTAGTCGATGACGTCACCGCGTTTGTGCCATTCAAAAGAACGGCGGTTCTTTTGAATGGAGCGTGTGTACACTCGGCCGGGACAAGATTCTTGTCAAGAATCTCGTCAGGGAAAAACAACAGTTTTTTTCCTTACGAGATTCTCGGCCGTGTGTACGAGGCTTCAGACGTGTTCCTATTGAAAGTATCTCTCCAAAAATGACAGTTTTGTTGCAGGGGATGCCTAAAATCTGACTTGTATCTTAGTGCAGACTTCTGGGAAAATTGGTGAGCCAATCACACAAGCAGGAAATTATGTTTCTAGGGAGTAGTCAGCACACACTGAAAAGGAAAGGTCATTTTTAATAACATTCAATTACAATATGATTAGTGTTGCAATTATATGCGCTATATATATATTTTTTTCTTTGTTTGCTATTTTTTTTCCCACGAAAGTGGAGTTACCCTTTGATTTTAGTTGTTTTTCAGCGAGTTTTATTTCATTTTAGTTATTTTTTAGCAAGTTTTATTTAATTTTTGTTATTTTTCAGTGAATTTTAAAAAAAAAACTGACATTTAAAAAAAAAAAATTTTTTTAATGTTGACAGTATTTGCGATTTTAAATCTTTCCAGAATGTCTGCCTAAGCCTGGCACGCAATTGTCACGTAAGAATTACAGGGCAAGCATTTTGTTCCATAAAACATTAAGTTGTTCTGCGGAGTACAATGTAACCCGAGCTCCTCGTCATTCGAATTATATGTTACATTCCGCTTGCCTGGACATTCTCACCTCCATTCCGCCTACAATATCAGACCAACCTACTGTTTACAGCGGAGGCTAATTTGTTCCAGATCACCCCAGGCTGCCAGGGACCACACAACAGCTCCTTCTACAACTCTCTCCGCTTCTTTTACATCAAAGTTTTTTGTGTCTCAGCTCTGCTACGATTTCCCACAAATTGTATTTTTCCTTTTTTACTAAACGGTCACAGAACAGGAGAGCGCGGCGTATTCGCTTCTCCAGTATGAAGGGCGTAAAACTACCGCTCTTGTTAATTTTATATTTTTATTTATTACGTTTTATTTTATATTTGTAATATTTTTATATTAGATTTTTATTTTATATTGTTTATTTTTATTTTTATATGTTTTGTTTGATGATCTCAACCGTTGTGTGGGATCAAACCACCCCTTAAAGCGGAGCTCCGCCGGAAAATAAAATATTAAAAGCCAGCAGCTACAGCTACAGCAGCTGCCGGCTTTTAATATTTGGACACTTACCTGCCCTGGAGTCCAGCGACGTCCGCAGCAGAGGACGAGCGATCGCTCGTCGCTCTGCTGCTCCCTCCGCCATCCTCGCTGAGGGAACCAGGAAGTGAAGCCCTGCGGCTTCATGCCCGGTTCCCTACGGCGCATGCGCGAGTCGCGCTGCGCCGTTCTGATTGGTGCTCCTGTGTTCTGGGAGCCGAGTGTCTCCCAGAACACTACGGGAAGTCTGCAGGAAGTGACGTCACTCCCGCAGATTCCCAGGAAGAGGATCCCGGATGTGGGTGAAAATACCTGTCTTAGACAGGTATCTTCCCCCCCTCCCCCCTGAAAGGTGTCAATTGTGACACCGGAGGGGGGGAGGGTTCCGATGAGAGGAACTTGTAATTTAGGGTGGAGCTCCACTTTAAATGTATTCCTGAGCAGTTAAAAATAAAATTGTCATTAGAAGGAATGAACAGAGGGATTTTGCTGAAATAGATTTTGCCTTTACCTAACCGCTTGCGGACCAGCCGCCGTCATTATACTGCGGGAGGTTGGCATGGCTGCGCGAATCGCTGGAGGTGTACGCCGGACGCTTTAAGAGCGATAGCTGATGCGCATGGCCGGCGGTCTCGATGTCTGCTGGCCACCTGCGACAGGGCCGTCGTAACAGGACAGGCAAACCAAGCAACTGCTTGGGGCCCCCAGCTGGCCTGGGGCCCCAGCAGAGCTGCCTCCCCTCCCGCGATTTGGCGGCCCCCTCCTCCCGCGATTGGCGGCCCCCCCACCCGCGATTGGCGGCCCCCCCACCCCGCGATTTGGCGATTTGGCGGCCCCCTCCTCCCGCGATTTGGCGGCCCCCCCACCCGCCATTGGCGCCCCCCCTCCCGCGATTGGAGGCCCCCCCCTCCCGCGATTGGCGGCCCCCCTCCCGCAATTGGCGTCGATTCGATGTTCCGCGTTAGCACTCCCCCTTTTCTGAATTAAAAAAAAAAAGTAAAAAAATTGTGTAGCACCCCCCCCCGCTTCTCCCAAAAAAATCAGTAGCACCCCCCCCCCCGCTTGGGGGCCCCAAATTCTCAATCTGCTTGGGGCCCCCAAATTCCTTCAAACGGCCCTGACCTGCGATCGCTCCACAGAGAGCCAGAACGGGGATCTGTATATGTAAACAGACAGATCCCCGTTCTGACAGGGGAGTAGAGAGAGATCTGCTGTTCCTAGTGATTAGGAACAGCGATATTTCTCCTCCTCCAGTTCAGTCCCCTCCCCCCACAGTTAGAAACACCTCCCTAGGGAACACTTAACCCCTTAATCACCCCCTAGTGTTAACCCCTTCCCTGCCAGTGACATTTATACAGTATTCAGTGGCTATTTTTTAGCTCTGATCGCTGTATAAATGTCACTGGTCCCAAAAAAGTGTCAGAAGTGTCCGATCTGTCCGCCACAATGTCGCAGTCCCGCTAAAAATCGCAGATCACTGCCATTACTAGTAAAAAAATAAATAAATAATAAAAATGCCATAAATCTATCCCCTATTTTGTAGACGCTATAACTTTTGCGCAAACAAATCAATATAAGCTTATTGCGATTTGTTTTTCAAAAATATGTAGAAGAATATATATTGACCTAAACTGATGAAGAAATTATTTTTTTCACATTTTTTGGGGGATATTTATTATAGCAAAAAGTAAAAATAATTATTTTTTCAAAATTGTTTATCGCACAAAAAATAAAAACTGCAGAAGTGATCAAATACCACCACAAGAAAGCTCTATTTGTGGGGAAAAAAAGGACATACATTTTTACTGCGCAATGGTCAGTTAAAGCGACGCAGTGCCGTATCGCAAAAAATGGCCTGGTCATTAAGGGGGCAAATCCTTTTGTTCCTTAAGTGGTTAAAGTGGTTGTAAAGGCACAATGTTTCATTCTATGCATCAAGGTAAAAAAACATTCTGTGTGCTTCAGCCCCCCCCCAATACTTACCTGAGCCCCATCTCTATCCAGCAATGTCCATGAGAACCTTGCCTCTCTGGGGACTCACACTCTTGAGTGGCTTTTGGTAACAGTGGGAGCCATTGTCAATTACAGCCAGTAAGCCAATTAAGAGACGGAGGGGGCGGGGTCAAGCCCCGACTTAGTGTGTGAATGGGCACACAGATGCGCAGCTCCGGAGCGCGCTTGCTTGGGTGCCTCCGGAGAAAGCTGCTTGCTGTGGAAGCACCCAGAAGGAGGGAGGAGTCAGGAGCACCAGCATGGGACCCGAGAAGAGGAGGATCGGGACTGCTCTGTGCAAAACCACTTTACAGAGCTGGTAAGTATTACATGATTGTTATTAAAAAATAAAAATTTGCAGACTGCTAAGGTGAACATGGGATGATAAAATCACATGCTTTGCTTACCAACAAAGTCCCCATAAAACCATGTAAGCAATGACAGTGAATAATGGCTTTGTTGATAAACAAAGCCAACTCTTAACTACCCCTAATGCTAACTCTGACACTTACCCTGATGCTAAACCTTACCGCTAACCCTATCTCTAGTACTGACGTTAATGTTAAGCTTAATCTTGAAGTTTTTCCCAAATTTAATCTTAACCCTAACCCTAAAGGTATCTTTATTGACATCTCTAACACTAACTCGAATGCCAATCCTTATACTGACCTTAAAAGTAACCCTAATGCTAATCCAAGTGCTAAACCTAACACTCGCCCTCATGAAAAACACTAATAAGGGTTAGCGTTACTGGACTTGTGCACGACGGAAAATTTTGTTTCGTTTTGTTTTCATTTGTAAAATACATAATTTCGTTCTGTTATATTCGTTATGTTACGTTAATTTGTTTTCAGATAATTTGTTATTTCTGTAGAGTGTCGATATTCGTTATACCGAACTCCGGGGAAGAACTGTTCACCTTGTTCTTATGTTTTTTCTTCCCCTATTGTGTCAGGTCACCTGAAGCCAGGTGACAGATGCACACCGTTGGGGTCAGGAGTGCACCGCTAAGGTAGTGAACCCTATAGCTGACTGCTGCGGATGGAACTCTGGGTGATTAAGGAAGGCAGGTTCATTGGAGCACTAACAGGGATCCCACAGGGAGCTAGAGCCTAAGATTCCCCAGGGCGCGAGGTCTAAGATCCAGCAGGTGTTCACCAGAGCCTCTAGTGGTGAGGATTGACTGAGCTGCAACTGGATCCAGGTCGCGGCCCCCAGAATCCCCCAGCTCACGCTTACAGTAGGCTATAGAGCAGGGGTCTTCAAACTATGGCCCTCCAGGTGTTCAGGAACTACAATTCCCATCATGCCTAGTCATGTCTTTGAATGTCAGAGTTTTGAAATGCCTCATGGGATTTGTAGTTCCGCAACAGCTGGAGGGCCGTAGTTTGAGGATCCCTGCTATAGAGGATAGAGGGGAAGCAGCAGCTCAGGATACAAGAGATAGTGAGGGGATAAGAAAAACGTTGGGGCGACTAACAGACAAGGATAAACAAAGGACAAGCCAAAAGGTCAAGGTCACAACCTCAGTCCTCAAGTACACCTAACAGGCCATGTTTTGGTAATTCCCCTTGGATAAAATAGCTGTCAAAAAGACAAAGCCACTGATATTGATGTATAGCGCCTGTGCTAGGGGAGAACAGGACCTGTAGGGAGTACTTGAGGACCGAGGTTGAGAATCACTCCTTTAGACTAACAGACCCCACTTGGTCCCTTGGGCAGAGGACATCACCATATTGAGGTTAGGAGAGAGAGAAGTCCACACCAAGAATGCCTTTAAATACTTACTAAATCAATAGAAGCAAAGATATTTAAATACATACACTCAACCATCCCTTGATGGCGCTCAGCTTAAGTTATAAACAATTCAGCGTAGTTTAGAGAGATGAAGCTTAAGAGTAGGGTGCCTTGACTGAAGAAAGGTTGAGAAACACTGGTATAAAGCAATGTTTCCCAACCCGAGTCCTCAAGCACCCCCTCCCCACCCCTCCCTACCCCTCCCCACCCCAACAAGCCATGATTTCAGGATTTCATTCAACTTGCATGGGTACTTTCAATTCATGTCAATGACTATCTTTTTGACAGCTCTTTTACCTAAGAGAAATTCCAAAAACATGGCCTGTTGGGTATACTCAAGAGCTGAGCTTGGAACCATTGGTCTAAGGTTTGAAGCAGGTGTGCAGAGCACTGTCGACAGGTACTGGTTAAGCCAGGATGGGTACACCCTACAGACATTTCTGCATGCACTGGAGAGTAGGAAAGTCCCCTTGGGGGGCCCCGTACCCGTGGTAAGCTGTTAAGGCAAGGTCACTACCCCCAGGGTTGAGCAGGAACTGGTTTAAGAGCAGAGTGACTCCTCCACTACACAACATTACCAGAAGATCGTGTAGGGAGGCTAGAAATAAAAACCCAATGGGGGCTCTAACCCTACAAAACTAAAACAAAAATGTTTTGGCTACAGAGACATTTTATTAAAGACATTTTAGAGCGTATAGGAGAACTGGTGTTTCCGCTGAGTTCCAAATTGTGCTCTCTTCTCGCTCCTCAATTATGCCATGGTTAAATGTGCACTTCCATTGTCACTGCCTGTAATGAAGAACCCAGGAGAGGTGTTAGAACTTAGAGTACCAGCTAATAGTGCAGCTAACACACATAACTTTGCGGCATTAGCATTCCTGCGAGATTGAAGCCGCCAGTTAGTATTCCAGAGGACTCAGCTGTGTGATATGCTCGGCAATTTCAAGCAGATTTAGCATTCATCCCACTTTTGAATAATAGATGTTCCCCTGAATATCGGTTTGTATAAAAGTGGACTTTAATAGTTTCTAAACTTGGTAAATTTTTGTGCCCGCTATCACCGGTGGCTGGAAAAAAAAAAAAAAAAACCCTGGCGTCTGGAGATTAGCGAACACATCAGACGTGCTAGAAAGCCATTTAAAAGCAGATGATGACTGCAGCTCAGGTGCTTAAAGGCCTCGGGGATGCAATGTACCTGCCGTAGCGCGGCCGGCCTAGGATTGTCAAATACTTGTCGGAGAGATTTTCTCACAGAACCTTTCCGACAATTACCTGGAATTTGAAGGCGCCAAGGATGGAGAGAAAAAAAAAGAAGAGGCTTAAGATTTAAAATGCAGAAAATATTGGATCCATTTTATTCCTTTTGATACATCAGAGGAAACGCTGGAGAAAATAGCCGAGTGAGAGGATTAAACTTTTTTTTTTTTTTTTTTTAATGTAGTTCACAAAGACTCCGCTGTGTATAAATTGTGTTTTTGGTTGTCCATCTTCATTCCCTTTAAAATAAAGTTTTGCATAGTGATAGAGCAAAAGAATATCCTCTCTCTGATTGCAATTTGGCAGAGCAGAGGTGGAAATTTGCACTTGTGGGTGGATTATAGAATCTGGCCAGCACCTAGTAAATGAGCCCACCTGTTAGGGCGATCGAGCCAGCTCACGTAGCCATATCCCAGCATAAGCACATGTACATGTCTTGCTGTGTGTGCAATCATTATAAATTGTGGCACCAAACATGTTATTTAACCACTTAAGGACCAGCCACTGTATATATACGTCGGCAGAATGGCTCGTACAGGCACAATCACGTACCTGTACGTCCCCTTTAACTGCCCGACGTCGGGGTGGCACGCGCGCGCCGCCTGCGGCACGCTCGCGAGCCCCCTGCCTTTCCCGTGAGTCAGACCGCGGGTCCCGCGGACTCGATCGCCGCGGGGATCCCCGCGATCGTCTCACGGAGGCATGGAGCGGGGAGATGTGTGTGTAAACACAACATCTCCCCGCTCCCCTACTGACAATGTCACCGATCTCCGCTCTGTTTAATCAGAGCGGAGATTGGTGACGTGTCAGTCGTAGCCACGCCCCCACACAGTAGTAATCACTCCCCTAGGCACACTTAACCCCTCCAGCGCCCCTAGTGGTTAACCCCTTCACTGCCAGTGTCATTTTCACAGTAACCAGTGCATTTTTATAGCACTGATCGCTGTGAAAATTACAATGGTCCCAAAAATGTGTCAAAAGTGTCCGATGTGTCCCCCCTAATGTCGCAGTCACAAAAAAAATCGCTGATCGCCGCCATTACTAGTAAGAAAAAAAAAAAATAGAAAAATGCCATAAAACTACCCCCTATTTTGTAAATGCTGGAACTTTTGCGCAAACCAATCAATAAACGTTGATTGCGATTTTTTTTACCAAAAATATGTAGAAGAATACGTATCGGCCTAAACTTAGGAAAAAAAAACTTTTTTTAATATATTTTTTGGGGATATTTATTATAGCAAAAAGTTAAAAATATTGAATTTTTTTCAAAAATTTTCGCTCTATTTTTGTTTATAGCGCAAAAAATAAAAACTGCAGAGGTGATCAAATACCACCAAAAGAAAGCTATATTTGTGGGAAAAAAAGGACGTCAATTTTGTTTGGGAGCCATGTCGCACGACGGGGCAATTGTCAGTTAAAGCGACGCAGTGCCGAATTGCAAAAAGGGGCCTGGCCTTTATGCTGTGTATTGGTCCGGGGCTTAAGTGGTTAAAGTGTCACTAAACCCACATCATAAAAAACTTATCAATAAATGCAGTATTACCTACTGTTCATACTCACTCAGTCACTATGAGATTTGTTTTCTATTTTCTGAAAAAAGCCTGGTTGATTCTGCCGTTCTCTATCTCTCCCTTCTTTCCATGTCCCCACTGCAGTTGAGGATTTTGTAGAGCAGTGTTGGCAGCCCATGTGACTATAGAGTCACACATGTGGATGTACACACTCTTGTAAAAGACATCCTGTGTCATTTTCTCCTACATTTTCACAGTTGCAGGGCCTCCTACTGTCACACTATGTAGGAACTTTTCTAGGCAAGCCCAGCTTAGGACCAATGTATCCTTTGCTGTGGGCTCTGGGCACCAGCTTGGAGAGGTTTGTGTCTCAATTGGACACATGTACTTTTGGCAACCAAGTATGTTGTGTATAAATACCATGTACTGCCTCACAGCAGAAGATCTCTGGGTGGGAAAACTCATGTAAAGTTCAGAATTTAGCTGATCGTTGCCCCTTCCATAGAGTGGGTCCACTTCCCAACATTGAGAATATTTTTCATTGGAAAATAGTGAGACCAGGGGTCATGATGTAAGTCACAAGCATATCCTTTGGGGAGGAAGCTGGAGAACCCCAAACTACTGCAGGAGAGAGACTTAGAAAAGCTCTACCCATGCTCTTTTAGGACTTTGCCATTAGTTCAGGAGTGCCTATTGGGGACGGACATGATATTGGGGTTGCCACCTCATCCCTTTAAACCCAAACACATATGAATTACACAGGTTGTGTGGCTAATTTAATCCAGATAAGGCACCAAAGTGAGTTTAATTATCGCCTTAAAGTGGTTGTAAACCCTCTGGGGGAAGTTACACCTACAGGTAAGCCTAGATTAAGTCTTGCCTGTAGGTGCTTGCAATATCTCCGAGACCTACATGGTCTCTGAGTTTTTTGCAAAAAATACTGTAACGATGTCTACGGCGCATGCACGCCATAGACAACGGCGCAGGCGCACTGAGCGTGCCGTTTCATGAATGGGGTCGTGCCGTGAAAACCACATGCGCGGGAGTGACGTCATGCAACTCCGGCCAGTCACAGAGCCAGATTTCGCGGACCCGGGAAGAAGAGGGGTGAAGATGGACGCTCGCTACTAGCAAGGAAATCGGGGACATTGCACGCTTCTACTGCAGGTAGGTGTCACATAATGGGCTACTATGCGATGCATAGTATCCCATTATGCTTTACCTTTGCAGGGAAACAAAAAGGAAGTAAACCCATCAGGGTTTACTTCCTCTTTAATCTGCAACAGAAACTGTGTAATTAATATGTAAAAAGAAAAAATATGAATTGCGCTAATTAATAGATGTAAGGTCCATATGTGAATCCATATGGATTATATCCATCTGTGTAAAGTTGTCCACAAGTAATGAATCAATCTCAAAAATGACAGTGTCCGTCATCCATCACCAAAAACCACAGTAAATCCACCACCAGCTGTAGAAACTGCTTACCAGCTCCTGTGGATCCCTTCTTATAGGGGTCGGGGAAAGCCTGTGGCTTGAAACCAAGTCGGGGCCTTTCTCCTCATCTCGGGGCTTCTCCACACTTCCGATGTCACTCAGTAAGTTGGATAGTAGTGGGGCACCAAAAAGAGACCAAAGGCTCCACATAACATAAAATCCTTGGTGGGTTTGATTAATTGTAAAAAAATATAACACACACAGCAGTAAGTAAAATTAGCACCTTAAGTTTGGTGTGTCAGCCGGCACACAACCAAACAAACCCGTCCATCGGGACACGAGAGAGATGGTGACGTCAGTACGTCGCACCTCCCTATGCGTTTTGTCACAAGGCACCTTAATTAATATTAATATGTGTTCGGTTTCAAAGGGATGAGGTGGCAACCCTACATGACATGTTTCCACCTTTTCAAGAGACTAACTGATCGCTCATTTGTTTGTTCCATTGAAACTTGCCTTAAGCCTCCATGTTAGGAATGCCTCTTTATGAAGAAAAGATTGCAAGTTTATAAGATGTGTTGGAGTTAAGTTGTTAAAATACAATCAAAAAACCGAACAGGCATTTAATGTAATGGCCTGGGATGAAAAGTGAGAGCAACTGGAGAGTAGAGAAGGTGGTTTGGTATGGGGTTATTGGTCTGCCAATTGGTCACTACCACTTGTAGTATTTCTCCCGAAAAGCACCAAAAACCTTGTCAAGGGCCTTGATGTTGCACTGAGACCATGGAGGAAGATGCCTATAGTGTAAAAAGAAGCCCCTTGAGGTACCTGTTTCTCTGACAGCACGGAAGATGTGTTGAAGTGAGCCCTGAATTAAGTGAATTGGTTTCTGACCTAACTTAACTACCTTATAAGGAAGATAGCCCTCCAGCAGGAACTGGCCTGAAAACCTGCTAGAATCAGCAGTCACATGTTGGTAATGGTCAAATCCTAGCCCCTAGAGGGGGGGGGAGCTGCCTTAACTGCTCATGCTACATGCCTGCCATATTGGCACAGGTTTGCTTGGTTGTTGCTCACCCTGGCTTGTTCCTGTTCTGTCCTCGTTGATAACATGTGTAGCCCCCTGTTCCTAAAAATGGGGCTATAGTGTAAATTTAGTTTTTTGGCTGAGCTGTAAACAGCTCAGATTGATTGTATATAGTTTATTTGGTTCTGCCCTAAACGTGGCTGAGTTGTGCAATTCTCACTGTTGGCAGTATGTGTCACTGGTACCACAGGCCAGTATGAGAATTACAACAAGGTTGAGCTGTAATGAATATTCTTTTTCCAGAAACAGCCCAGTAGGAGGTTCCTGGCCGCTGTGCATTCTGGGAAGGGGTATTTATTGAACAGAGCCATGTGCTTTTAGTCAATCTTCACCTCGTGGCCCTCCGGGCCTGAGGCTGTGTTGCTGCAAGTTCTGCAAGTAGGCTCAGAAGCCTGTTTGGGGCCTACTGATCCTGAGGTGGTCCTTCGGCTGTCTTGTCTGTTTGGAAGAAGCCAAGCCAAGCTGAGGAGATCCAGGGGAGGACCCTTGCTAGAGAGAGAGCCAGGATGAAGGCTGGTCTCTCAGGAGGGCTTGGTGTCTCGTTTGGAGGACACATCTATATCTAAACTACTCTTACAGTTTTGCCGGATGGCTTAAAGGTTCTGACACTGTAAAGCTGAACCCTTTTCTACCAATCTAAATCAAGGTAACTAGCTCCTGGCTGCTAAGTCTGCGAGAGAGACTTATCCAGGAGTTCTACTGGCTGCTATGAGAGAGGCTTGTCCAGAAATCATACCGGGGCTAGGTCTGTGTGGGAGGCCTATCCAGGTATCCAAGATCTTCTAAAAGAAAGCTGTTTTGCCTTTGGATTCAAGGAGTCTGTAAGTGATCTGCAAAAAGGGTATCTGAAACCTCCCCTAACCCTCTATCCTACTACTACTTTCAAGTTTTCCATTAAAGCATTGAAAATATATAAAGTGACTGGCACCCAAATTTTGTTCTAACTTCCCATTATAGCCATGGACTTAGCCCTGGGGTGAATGTAAGCTCGCTCCCTGTCTCTAGAGGTCCCTCTTTGCTCCCAGTAGATCCGGGGGGGGGGGCGCTACACATGCATCTCCTATCACTTCCAGACACTTGATGACAGTGCTCATAAGTTCCAGTGAAATCAGTGCCACCACTATACACTGGCACTCATGCCACTCTTCCGTCTTCAACTCCCTGTCCTTCTACCCAGGGGTGCATGGACTGGAGCAGTAGGGGGGCCACCCTCATCATCTCAGGCTCCCCATCATGGTACTTGACACCACGCTCCAAAAAAAAAAAGGATGGTGGCTGCGGAGCGGGGAATGCCTCAGCTGCCTATAATTGGTGGTGAGCCGTGACAGCCTCCTGGGGGGTAGCTCAGACAGGTTCGGACTAATATCCGAACCTGACTGGGATCACCAAATGTCCTGTCTGTTCAAATTGCCCGACCATCATTTGATCACATTTAGACTAGGCAGAGAGCGTGCACATGGAGGAGGACAATGAGCTGGCAGTGATAAGCAAGGAACGTGCATGTCTAAGGATATGCAGAAATTACCTTCTTTCTGTAGCAGAAAAAAAATATACCCTCCCTCTTCTGACTCCTCCCCTACTATGCATGTTTACTGCACCGAAGGCATGTGCTTTTGTGAAAAGATCTTAATTGCATACCTCCCAACTTTTGGACTTGGGAATGAGGGACACATTAGGCAGACAGCAACCAGTGACTAGGGATGAGCTTTGTGTTCGAGTCGAACATACGTTCGACTCGAACATCGGCTGTTCGATCGTTCGACGAAGATCGAACGATTTGGGCCGTTCGTGCCAAATTCGAGTGACGCGAACGGCCCACAATGCACTACGCCATCGCAGTGTCATCCAGGCACTGTGATTGGCCAAGCATGCACTGTGGACCCGCATGCTTGGCCAATCACAGCGCCGGCAGCGAGGAGAGCAATGATTGGCCACAGGCAGGATGCCTGTGGCCAATTATTGCTGAGGGGGTTTAGTACACGCCCCACACTATAAAAGGCCGCCAGCGCGGCGGCCTTGTGTAGTGTGTTCCGGAGCAGGGAAAGAGAAGCATAGGCAGGGACAGTGTCATTTTTTTTCCTTTACTAATCCTGGATTCCTTGTGTTTAGGGACAAATAAGGATAGGTAGGGAGAGTGTCAGTGTGTTATTCTGTGCTAAACCTTGTTTGTAGGGACAGAGAGGTACAGTGAGGGAAAGTGTCAGTGTGCTATTCTGTGCTAAATCTTGTTTGTAGGGACAGAGTAGGACAGTGAGTGAAACTGACAGTGTGCTATTCTGTTCTAAACCAATCTTGCTGAACCATATTTGAAATCCTTGAGTTTAGGGACAGAAAGGTACAGTGAGGGAAAGTGTCAGTGTGCTATTCTGTGCTAAATCTTGTTTGTAGGGAGGGACAGAGTAGGACAGTGAGGGAAAGTGCCAGTGTGCTATTCTGTTCTAAACCAATTTTGCTGAACCATATTTTCAATCCTTGAGTTTAGGGACAGAGAAGGACACTCGTGGAAACTATCAGTGTGCTATTCTGTGCTAAATCTTGTTTGTAGGGAGGGACAGAGTAGGACAGTGAGGGAAAGTGTCAGTGTGCTATTCTGTTCTAAACCAATTTTGCTGTTCCATATTTGAAATCCTTGAGTTTAGGGACAGAGAAGGACACTCGTGGAAACTATCAGTGTGCTATTCTGTGCTAAATCTTGTTTGTAGGGAGGGACAGAGTAGGACAGTGAGGGAAAGTGTCAGTGTGCTATTCTGTTCTAAACCAATTTTGCTGTTCCATATTTGAAATCCTTGAGTTTAGGGACAGAGAAGGACACTCGTGGAAACTATCAGTGTGCTATTCTGTGCTAAATCTTGTTTGTAGGGAGGGACAGAGTAGGACAGTGAGGGAAAGTGTCAGTGTGCTATTCTGTTCTAAACCAATTTTGCTGTTCCATATTTGAAATCCTTGAGTTTAGGGACAGAGAAGGACACTCGTGGAAACTATCAGTGTTCTATTCTGTGCTAAATCTTGTTTGTAGGGAGGGACAGAGTAGGACAGTGAGGGAAAGTGTCAGTGTGCTATTCTGTTCTAAACCAATTTTGCTGTTCCATATTTTCAATCCTTGAGTTTAGGGACAGAGAAGGACACTCGTGGAAACTTTCAGTGTGCTATTCTGTGCTAAATCTTGTTTGTAGGGAGGGACAGAGTAGGACAGTGAGGGAAAGTGTCAGTGTGCTATTCTGTTCTAAACCAATTTTGCTGTTCCATATTTTCAATCCTTGAGTTTAGGGACAGAGAAGGACACTCGTGGAGACTTTCAGTGTGCTATTCTGTGCTAAATCTTGTTTGTAGGGAGGGACAGAGTAGGACAGTGAGGGAAAGTGTCAGTATGCTATTCTGTTCTAAACCAATTTTGCTGTTCCATATTTTCAATCCTTGAGTTTAGGGACAGAGAAGGACACTCGTGGAAACTATCAGTGTGCTATTCTGTGCTAAATCTTGTTTGTAGGGAGGGACAGAGTAGGACAGTGAGGGAAAGTGTCAGTGTGCTATTCTGTTCTAAACCAATTTTGCTGTTCCATATTTGAAATCCTTGAGTTTAGGGACAGAGAGGTACAGTGAGTGAAACTGACAGTGTGCTATTCTGTTCTAAACCAATTTTGCTGTTCCATATTTGAAATCCTTGAGTTTAGGGACAGAGAAGGACACTCGTGGAAACTATCAGTGTGCTATTCTGTGCTAAATCTTGTTTGTAGGGAGGGACAGAGTAGGACAGTGAGAGAAAGTGTCAGTGTGCTATTCTGTTCTAAACCAATTTTGCTGTTCCATATTTTCAATCCTTGAGTTTAGGAACAGCGAAGGACACTCGTGGGAACTATCAGTGTGCTATTCTGTGCTAAATCTTGTTTGTAGGGAGGGACAGAGTAGGACAGTGAGGGAAACTGTCAGTGTGCTATTCTGTTCTAAACCAATTTTGCTGTTCCATATTTTCAATCCTTGAGTTTAGGGACAGAGAAGGACACTCGTGGAAACTTTCAGTGTGCTATTCTGTGCTAAATCTTGTTTGTAGGGAGGGACAGAGTAGGACAGTGAGAGAAAGTGTCAGTGTGCTATTCTGTTCTAAACCAATTTTGCTGTTCCATATTTTCAATCCTTGAGTTTAGGAACAGCGAAGGACACTCGTGGGAACTATCAGTGTGCTATTCTGTGCTAAATCTTGTTTGTAGGGAGGGACAGAGTAGGACAGTGAGGGAAAGTGTCAGTGTGCTATTCTGTTCTAAACCAATTTTGCTGTTCCATATTTGAAATCCTTGAGTTTAGGGACAGAGAGGTACAGTGAGTGAAACTGACAGTGTGCTATTCTGTTCTAAACCAATTTTGCTGTTCCATATTTGAAATCCTTGAGTTTAGCGACAGAGAAGGACACTCGTGGAAACTATCAGTGTGCTATTCTGTGCTAAATCTTGTTTGTAGGGAGGGACAGAGTAGGACAGTGAGAGAAAGTGTCAGTGTGCTATTCTGTTCTAAACCAATTTTGCTGTTCCATATTTTCAATCCTTGAGTTTAGGAACAGCGAAGGACACTCGTGGGAACTATCAGTGTGCTATTCTGTGCTAAATCTTGTTTGTAGGGAGGGACAGAGTAGGACAGTGAGGGAAACTGTCAGTGTGCTATTCTGTTCTAAACCAATTTTGCTGTTCCATATTTTCAATCCTTGAGTTTAGGAACAGCGAAGGACACTCGTGGGAACTATCAGTGTGCTATTCTGTGCTAAATCTTGTTTGTAGGGAGGGACAGAGTAGGACAGTGAGGGAAACTGTCAGTGTGCTATTCTGTTCTAAACCAATTTTGCTGTTCCATATTTGAAATCCTTGAGTTTAGGGACAGAGAAGGACACTCGTGGAAACTATCAGTGTGCTATTCTGTGCTAAATCTTGTTTGTAGGGAGGGACAGAGTAGGACAGTGAGGGAAAGTGTCAGTGTGCTATTCTGTTCTAAACCAATTTTGCTGTTCCATATTTGAAATCCTTGAGTTTAGGAACAGCGAAGGACACTCGTGGGAACTATCAGTGTGCTATTCTGTGCTAAATCTTGTTTGTAGGGAGGGACAGAGTAGGACAGTGAGGGAAACTGTCAGTGTGCTATTCTGTTCTAAACCAATTTTGCTGTTCCATATTTTCAATCCTTGAGTTTAGGAACAGCGAAGGACACTCGTGGGAACTATCAGTGTGCTATTCTGTGCTAAATCTTGTTTGTAGGGAGGGACAGAGTAGGACAGTGAGGGAAACTGTCAGTGTGCTATTCTGTTCTAAACCAATTTTGCTGTTCCATATTTTCAATCCTTGAGTTTAGGGACAGAGAAGGACACTCGTGGAAACTTTCAGTGTGCTATTCTGTGCTAAATCTTGTTTGTAGGGAGGGACAGAGTAGGACAGTGATGGAAAGTGTCAGTGTGCTATTCTGTTCTAAACCAATTTTGCTGAACCATATTTGAAATCCTTGAGTTTAGGGACAGAGAGGTACAGTGAGTGAAACTGACAGTGTGCTATTCTGTTCTAAACCAATTTTGCTGAACCATATTTGAAATCCTTGAGTTTAGGGACAGAGAAGGATAGGCAGGGGACAGTGTCAGTGTCATTGTTGCTAAGCCTCCTGCACAGTATACACCTGAAGGTAGCCCTTATTGCTCTTTTTCCCATCTCCCTGCAGGCCATCCATTAAAATGTCTGGAAGGCAAACAAGGAGAGGCAGACAGTCAGGAGGCAAAAAAAGAGGGCAAGCAGGCTCTGTGTCTGGGGGCAACAGTGCTGGTCGTGGACGCGGTGCATTGTCATCAGCACATGGCCATGGGACACGCTTGTCCTTCTTTTCGGCAGCTGGACATGTTGAGCCACATCATGCCGAAGACTTGGTAGAGTGGATGACCAAGCCCACCTCATCCTCCTCATCCTCTCTCACCCAGGCTCAGGGTACTGGCAAAGCAGCTGCCAAAGCGTCCTCTTCTCTGGTATCATTATCTTCATTAGTCAATCCTTCCCTAGACCCACCATGTCCTCCTCCTGAGGAGTCCCCCGAACTGTTTGAGCACAGTGTTGGGTACATGCTCCAGGAGGATGCCCAGCATTTCGAAGGATCTGATGATGATACCCAGCTAGAGGAAGGCAGTAGCGTGAGAGCAGAGAGAGGGGATGCTCAAGAAGGACACCAATCTGGCAGTCATGCTCCAGCAGCTGCAGCATACTGCCAGATTGGCTCCAGTGATGAGGAGGGAGGGGATGATGAGGTCACTGACTCCACGTGGGTGCCTAATAGGAGAGAGGAGGAGGAGGAGGATGAGGAGGAGGCACATCTCCAACGAGGCAGGATGCCCTTGAGTGGCCAGCGTATGGGCAGCACACCGACGGAATCACACCGCAGAGCTCCGCCTGTGCAGGGCGCTGCCTCTGCCCGTCATTCAAAAAGTTCTTTGGTGTGAGCCTTTTTTGAGGCGAGTGCATCAGATCGCACAGCTGCTGTTTGCAACATATGTCTCAAGCTTATATCGCGTGGCCAAAACATCAGCCAATTGGGCACCACATGCTTGATCAGACATATGTTGACCTGCCATGCAGCTCGTTGGCAAGCCTACCTTAAAGACCCACACCAAAGAACAAAGCTGACCTCTTCTTGCACCGCATCAGCTGGGATCTCCAACCCCACTATACCTTCACTCCTCTCTGAAACCTGCTCTGAGAGGAATGAAGGTGTAGAATTAGGTGTGTCACAGCCAAGTACTTGCGGGCACTCTGCTAGCAGTACACCAACGTCCGATTCTAGCAGGCAAATTTCCCTGCCCCAGCTGCTGGACCGTCAAAAGAAGTTCACTCCCAGCCATCCACATGCCCAGCGGTTGAATGCTAGCTTGGCTAAATTGCTAGCGCTTCAACTGCTGCCTTTTCAGTTGGTAGACTCGGCCCCCTTCCGTGAGTTTGTGCAATGTGCGGTTCCTCAGTGGCAGGTTCCCAAACGCCACTTTTTCGCACAGAAGGCGATTCCGGCTCTCTACAGGCATGTGGAAGGCAATGTCTTGGCCTCGCTGGACAGGGCGGTCAGCGGTAAGGTGCATATTACCGCTGACTCATGGTCCAGCAGGCATGGACAGGGACGTTACCTTTCTTTCACGGCCCATTGGGTCACTCTTTTGGCAGCTGGGAAGGATGCAGGACAAGGTGCAGTAGTGTTGGAGGTTGTTCCGCCGCCACGCCTCCAAAATGCTACTACTGGTTGTGACACACCTCTCTCCTCCACCCCCTCCTCTTCTTCTTCCTCCATGGCCTCTTCCTGTGGTTTGTCCTCGGAACCAGCGGTGCTCCGTAGGCGTTCAAGGGGCTACGCAAGTACGCAGGCAAAAAGATGCCATGCCGTGCTTGCGCTGGTGTGTTTGGGGGACAGGAGCCACACTGGGGCAGAGGTCCTGTCTGCTCTGCAGGGGCAGGCCGAGAGGTGGTTGACGCCACGCCAGCTTAAGCCAGGAATGGTGGTTTGCGACAATGGCACCAACCTCCTCTCCGCCCTCCGACAGGGACAACTGACCCATGTGCCCTGTATGGCTCACGTCCTTAACCTGGTGGTGCAGCGGTTCTTGGGCAGGTACCCGGGCTTACAGGATGTCCTGAGGCAGGCCAGGAAAGTCTGTGTGCATTTCCGCAGATCTTATAATGCCAGTGCTCGCCTGGCTGAGCTGCAAAAGGAGTTGAACCTGCCCAAGAACCGCCTTATATGTGACATGCCCACCAGGTGGAACTCAACGTTGGCCATGCTGCAGCGGCTGCACACGCAGCAGAGGGCCATCAATGAGTACCTGTGCGACTACGGCACCAGGACAGGGTCAGGGGAGCTCGGGTTTTTTTCACCACGCCAGTGGGGCATGATCAGGGATGCATGCACTGTCCTGGCACCATTTGAGGAGGCCACGAGGATGGTGAGCAGTGACAGTGCATGCATCAGTGACACTGTACCTCTTGTCCACCTGTTGGAGCACACGCTGCGTGGAATAATGGACAGGGCACTTGAGGCAGAACAGAGGCAGGAAGAGGAGGACTTCCTTGCCTCTCAAGGCCCCCTTTACCCAGACAGTGTTACTTCTGTCCCACCCATCGCACAGGAAGAGGAGGAGGAGGAGGAGGAGGATTGTGTCAGCATGGAGGTGGAGGCTGGCACTCAGCATCATCAGCAGCAGTCTTTTAGGGATGATTTACAGTCCCAAGAAACCAGTGGACTTGTACGTGGCTGGGAGGAGGTGGCTGCGGATCATGTCGTCCTTAGTGACCCAGAGGACTCCGGACTGAATGCCTCAGCTAACCTACGCTGCATGGCCTCCCTGATCCTGCAAAGTCTGCGGAAGGATCCTCGTATTCTTCGGATCAAGGAGAGGGACCATTACTGGCTGGCCACTCTCCTTGATCCACGGTACAAGGGTAAGGTTGCGGACCTTATCTTACCGTCGCAGAGGGAGCAGAGGATGAGACAACTCCGGGAGGCCTTGCAGAAAGGTCTGTGCAATGCGTTCCCAGAGACTGGGAGGTTACAAACTCCTGGTCCTGGACAACGAGTTGCTGAGGCTTCGGGCAGTCAAAGAAGGAGCGGTGGGGAAGGTGGCCATCTGACCGATGCGTTCAGACAATTCTTTAGTCCGCAGCCCCAAAGTATGATCGGTTCCAGCAACCATCGCCAGCGTCTGATATACATGGTCCAGGAATACCTAGGGGCAAGGTCAGACTTGGACACCTTCCCCACCGAAAATCCTCTGGCTTACTGGGTCTTGAGGATGGATCACTTGCCAGAGCTTGCACAGTATGCAATTGAGCTACTGGCCTGTCCTGCATCCAGCGTTCTTTCAGAACGCACATTCAGTGCTGCTGGAGGATTTGTCACGGATCACAGGGTGCGCCTGTCCACCGACTCGGTTGATCGACTGACTTTCATCAAGATGAACCAGTCTTGGATCACCACCAGCTACCACACACCTGATGCTGATATAACAGACTAATTGATTTTAAAATGTCACATCCCTTCAAGACTGATGCTGATGCTGAGTGCCTGTGCTGTTATGTTGACTGGCTATCCTCCTCCTCCTCCTCAATGATACGATTAATGATGATAGCTTGGAAGATCATTTTGGTTTATGGGTGACGCCACCAGTGGCTAAGGCCCAATTTTTCAGCCCCTGTTTAACAGGGGCGTGTAATTAAAATTTTTGATGCAATACTTTGCAACAGGCCTCATTGCTGTGCTCCAAGTACAGTATCTGTGAGGGGTTGCAGTGTTGTGCCACCAGTGCCTAAGGCCCAATTTTTCAGCCCCTGTTCAACAGGGGCATGCAATTATAATTATTGATCTAATAATTCACAGCAGGGCCCATTGCTGCGCCCACCAAGAGTAACTGTCAGGCCTTACAGTGTTGTGGCACCAGCACCACCATCACCACCACCACCACCACCAAAGGCCTAATTTTTCAGCCCCTGTTCAACAGGGGCATGCAATTATAATTATTGATCGAATAATTCACAGCAGGGCCCATTGCTGCGCCCACCAAGAGTAACTGTCAGGCCTTACAGTGTTGTGGCACCAGCACCACCACCACCAAAGGCCCAATTTTTCAGCCCCTATTCAACAGGGGCATGCAATTATAATTATTGATCTAATAATTCACAGCAGGGCCCATTGCTGCGCCCACCAAGAGTAACTGTCAGGCCTTACAGTGTTGTGGCACCAGCACCACCATCACCACCACCACCACCACCAAAGGCCTAATTTTTCAGCCCCTGTTCAACAGGGGCATGCAATTATAAATATTGATCGAATAATTCACAGCAGGGCCCATTGCTGCGCCCACCAAGAGTAACTGTCAGGCCTTACAGTGTTGTGGCACCAGCACCACCATCACCACCACCACCACCACCAAAGGCCCAATTTTTCAGCCCCTGTTCAACAGGGGCATGCAATTATAATTATTGATCGAATAATTCACAGCAGGGCCCATTGCTGCGCCCACCAAGAGTAACTGTCAGGCCTTACAGTGTTGTGGCACCAGCACCACCATCACCACCACCACCACCACCACCACCAAAGGCCTAATTTTTCAGCCCCTATTCAACAGGGGCATGCAATTATAATTATTGATCTAATAATTCACAGCAGGGCCCATTGCTGCGCCCACCAAGAGTAACTGTCAGGCCTTACAGTGTTGTGGCACCAGCACCACCATCAAAGGCCCAATTTTTACTACCACTGATCAACAATTATGTGTTATTACAATTCCTGATATAATAGTTGACAGCAGGGCGTTCCAGCACCCACCAAGAATAACTGTGAGTGCTTTCAGTGTTGTGCCAACACCAACACCTAAGGGGCCAATTTCTGCAGAGTATATACGGCAGGTCCCTACTTTCAAACATCCAACTTACAAACGACTACTACTTGCAAACGGAAGAAGACAACAGGAAGTGAGAGGAAATCTACCCCTTGGAAGGAAAATTCTCTCCTGTAAGAATTAATATGGGAGAAAGGTGTCTCCTCTCTACTGATGCTTTATCACCAATCCTTGTTTCAATACAAACACCACATTTCAAAAACAGTTGTCATTGGGACGCAAAGTGAGGTGAAATGTTCTGAACAGGGGCACAGACAGCAAAAAAAATGTGACAGGGGTGATAACCGTTCCCTATGTTTTCCAAAAAGCTAAAAAAAAGGAATTTGGCATGGAGCTACACTTAAACAATGCAGCTGTTCAAAATTACAAACAGATTCTACATAAGAACAAACCTACAGTCCCTGTCTTGTATGCACCGCCTGTATACGGCTGTTCAGAGTATATAGGGCCTTTTTTATTTTGTGTGCGGGGTTCCCCTTAATATCCATACAAGACCCAAAGGGGCTGGTAATGGGCTGGGGTAGGGGGGGGGTTGATGGGGTAGCTATGCCATTTTTCCTAAAGATTTTCATCCATATTACCGGGACCAGACATTGCATTAAAGCCGCAAGCAGTTTTAAATGACTTTTTTTTCCTTTAGAAATGTCATTTTGTGCAGGGACAGTTCTAAACACGGGAAACACGTGGCACTTCACAGGCATACTTTAGACACCCCCCAGGTACAATATTTAAAGGAATATTTGACTTTTTTTTTTCACTTTATGCATCATTAAAATGACTGCTCCCGGAAAACGTACGTTTTTAAAACTTATTTTTGCATTGATACATGTCCCCTGGTGCAGAACCCGGGTTCCCAAACTCTGTTTCGGACAATAACATGGATAATAGTCGTTATAATTAGCACTTTAGAATCCAAACGTTCGCATCCATTGTATTTAATAGGGTTCTAATGTTCGTGCGAACTTTCGGTCCGTTCGCGGGTTCTGGTGCGAACCGAACCCGGGGGTGTTCGGCTCATCACTACCAGTGACATGCACGTAGCGCACTGTGGTGGAAGTTGGTGTGGTTACATTATGCTATATATTGGGCATGGCCTAACAACTACTCCTTCTCCCTTTTTACACTACTCCCCCTCTCTGTACAAATTGTCCTCCTCCCTGTGGGGGTGGGGATTTCTGGGGAAGAAGTTGCATCCTAAGCTCTAGACATGTGCCACTGCCAAAAAATTCATTTGTTTTCATTTTAATTTCATTTGTTTTGTTTTTTTAGTTTTTCGGGTCATTCGTTATGATCGCAATTCGTAAATTCAGAAATTCGTAAATTCCAAAATTCGTAAATTTGTAAATTTGAAAATTTGAAAATTCTAAAATCCAAAAATAAGAAAGAAAATCCCAAAATTAAAAAAAAATAACTAACTTATAATAACTACCTGTAAATATTAAATTATAGGTATTGGAAATTCCTTTTAAATTTGGCTGTTAGTGAACGTAGCGAATAAGAATTTATCTGAAGGTACAAATTATCCAAAATAACGAATGCCGCATCTAAACAAATGGAACAGAACAAATTAATAATAAATAATAATAATAAAAAGTTTTTATTATTATTATTGTTATTTATTATTATTAATTTGTTACGTTCCATTCGTTTAGATACGGCATTCGTTCTTTCGGATAATTCGTAACTTCAGATAAATTTTTATTCGCTACGTTCACTAACAGCCAAGTTTGAAAGGAAAATCCAATACCCATAATTTAAAAGTTAGCAATAGTTAAGTTATTATTAGCTAGTTATTATTTCAGATTTTCGAATTTTCGGGTTTTCGGATTTCCGAATTTAAGAATTTATGAATTTTTGAATTTAAGAATTTAAGAATTTTCAAATATTCAAATTTACGAATATTCAGAAAAACTTGTTTGTTATTTCGGATATTTGCGAGTTAACAAATTTGTTGAAATTCATAAAAACGAATTCGGAACTAAACAAATTGTACATGTCTACTAAGCCCCTTTTCTGCTCACAGCTGCATTCTCACCCCTCTCCTCCCTGCTAACCTATGCACCACAACTCCTCCCACTTTGCTAACCTCTGTTCCCAAGCTCCCCCAATGACCTCTGTACTCTAAATGCTCTGCTTTCCTCTGCACCTCTGTCTGCTTGTCTTTAAACCAGAACCCCTTCTCTGCTAAGCTCTGCACCCCAAACCCTATCCCTCTGCTAAACTCTGTTCCCCAAACCTCCCTCTCTGATCATCTCTGCACCTCAAACTCCCCTCTCTGCTAACCTCTACACTCACCTTTGCACCACAACCCCCCTTTCTGCTCATGTCTGCATCCTATCGCCTCTCTGCTTTACAGTACAACCCAACAGCTCCTTGCTGAACATCCCTACTCCCCTCTTGGCTTTCTCTATTCTAACCTCTGCACCCCACCCCCTTTGATTCCCTCCTTGCCCTGATTTCCTCTTTGCTCACCAGATCCTTAGGGCAGGACCGTTCTGTTTTTGTAACATCCACAGGGCTTCTGGTGGTGCTGGGAAAGGTTTGTGAAAAACAAGCGGCTTGGATTACTTACATGTGTAGTGCCCTCCCCAATTTAGGGGGGGGCTATATTCAAATTTAAGGGCAGTCTGAGCCTGTATTTGGGCTCAGATTTATTACATGTAATTAAGTTGCTTCTGCTCTGGGTGTGATGCTCCCTGGTAGTGCAGTTCCCTGTTGCCTGTGGGTGACACTGTCACCTCCGGCCCAGGTAGAACCACAGGAGGTATTGCATCCCCAGTGGGTGTCCTCTCTCGGCAGCCGTGCAGTGGGCGTGGTCTGCCCGCTGTGCATGCTGGGAGGGGGTAAATAAGGAGCAGACGCCGTTAGGCGTGAGGAGATCAGGGGACCCCTTGGTCCTGTTTGGCATGTACCCCACCTCCGGTGGCCATCATGGCCAGGGGTGCGTGCGTGAGTTTCGGTCCCGGGCACCTTTAGCCCGAGGCTGCCTCGCTGTAGGTGGGCCCAGCACCTTTAGCTGAGGCCTACATCCGAAAAAAAAGAGTCCCGGGTTGCCCAAGAGAGGGTGATCCACTCTGAAGGAGAGGAAGCCAGGGGAGGATCGGCCCCAAGGGGATTAGTGAAGAAGTCACTGTCTCGGGAGAGGCCTGGTTACCTGTCAGAGGGAAGGATTCTAATCCGCCAAAAGCCTTGTAACGTGCCCCATTGGCACCAGTGTTCTAGTTGTTGCTAGGCAGGGAAGATTGGGACTTAAAGATTCTGTGGCAGAGGATCTCCTGATCGTACCCTAGGGAAACTACAAGTATCTGTTCCGTGCTCCACACCGGCTTCTAGGACCGCTCTTAAGGGGACTATCCGGGTGAGCAAAAATCCACTCAGGATTGAGTGGAGACGATTGTATCATAGGTGTTGCGTGCCTGAACCAACCCCTCTTCTCCCTTTCTTCATCTCTAAACCTGCCTTCAAGTTTTACAAGAGGAAACCTTGTCGTTCAGGTTTCAATCCTGTGTGGACATTGACTTTATTCAAGATTGTCTAGACAACGGAGCATGAGGATCCACTATGGAGAGGTAATAGCCGCAAGGCCTAAAGAAAAAAACTAACACTGCTCGCCTCTCTACAAAAAGGGAGGAATACCGGGCAAGTAGCAGGTGTGCCCTACTGTTTCGTGGAGGTGAGAACCAGTAGTGCTACACAAGGATCACGCTGGCTGCCAGGTGGACCACTGCAACTGTCAGCAAACTTGGGTAGAAGACAGTGGGCAGTCCGATCCCAGGGCACTCAGCTGCTTGTCCTGGCTCTGCACTTCTCCTGCATCTCCTTCTGGTTGCCCTGATTCTCCAATGGTATGATCCCCTGAAACTGACACTGCAGCAGCCGGCATCTGTCCCTGCCCACTGCCTGCAAATAAATTTAGTGTAATCAAGTGTCAGAACATATTTCGGCATAGGGCGCCGGGGCACAGCCCAGACTTGCAGGACTCCGGGACTTGGTTGAATTTCCGGGAAGGTCCCGCAGGATCTGGGACGGTTGGGAGGTAAGCTAAATTGTTATTCATCGCATGGATAAAGCAATTACAAGAGCATAGTGGGGCCAGAGAAGAAGAGCACTGCTTTAAAGCGGAGGTTCCGCGGTCCATACATGTTTTTTCTTTTTGTGCATTCAATGTGACTAATGATGACTGTAATGTACTCACAACTCCAGCGCTACATAACATCCCCCGTTCGTTTTTTGAAGAAATAAACACTTATAAAATGTTTCCTTGTTTTTCCATTTTGCTTGTGGGCATCTTGAAGCCCACAAGCATAGATTTCCGGGTAGCGGTGAATGCGCGTCTCCCGGCATTCACCGCTGTATCTCGCTCAAGTGCAGTGTTGACGGCGAGCAGCGCCGTCAACACTTCCTGGTTGCCATCACAACGAGTGTCAACATTAAAAGTACACGCCCCGTTGTGATGACATTACGCCGACATCCCAGGACACTTAGGGCCGCCGGGCAAACCAAAGGACCCGCCCACTCCCGCGGGAGGAAAAGCAGGAAGTACAACAGAATTCCGAAGATGTACTTCTTTTACAGCATTCAAAACTTAAAAAGGTTAGTGACACAGTATTGTACATAGCACTAGGATTACAGGAATACAAAGTGTAATTTTAGGGTGAACCTCCGCTTTAAGTTAAAACAATATTAGGATATATTTTATAAAAATTTTCGTTAGCACTCTCGGCTTGTTTTAGTTTTGCTGATCTGCAAGATTAAATAATGTCTTGTCATATGTCTTGACCTTATGCCTGGTCAGCAGGGCTAATTGCCAAGTATAATGGTAATGATAACGCAAATGATAGGAATTATCAAACCTTTACTATATATAAACTGAAAGAGCTTGCATTCAAATTGTCATTTCCTGACAGACTCCATGGCAGCCTACGTGTGGGTTAATCCCGCCCCTCATACCTCATAGGACCCTTCTCCCATAAATCTTTGCTCTGGGCCAGAGGCCGTGTTCCTTTTTTTGTCCTCCTCCTAGGACCAAGATATAGTCTTACTTTTTCATTAAGTTTTTCTGTAATCCAGGCCTGGCGGTGTGCACGGCGATACGTTGGTGGTTAGCGGTGATCCTCTCTGCAGTCCAGCAATCCTAGCTATTAGCAGGTGGACATGGGCGATATGATGTGATACCATGAAGAGCTTACTAACCTGGCCATTGTCAGGCAAGCGGCAATATGGCCAAACGTCCCAGCTATTAGCGGGAGGCTTTGTAAACGCCCGACCGTGCGGTGGGTCGAGCGAACAGCTCCCCAGTCCCAGGTTCTGGTCCGGATCGTGCCGTGGTGGTGGTAATGTACAAAGATATTCCTTTTATATGGCAGCCGTATCTCTGTGTTTTGTGTGTCTCCTTATTTTCTATCAAGCTCCAGTGAGTGGCCACGGTGGCTGGAGCGCAGCTGCGTTCCAGCTCGCCGTTTCAGGAAGTCGCTGCGCATCCGCAAGCTGCGAATGAAGATTCCGTGCTTGGTTCGTGCAGGCGCAGTTTCGCCAAAATGGCGGCGGCGGTCGCGCATGCGATTGGCCGCCACCGGATGGCAACCGCTATGGGGCGGTGACATCGTTAACGGTGGCAGATTTAAATACCTGTCAAAGCAGCTATTACTTGGGATGACTTGCAGGCTTATGCAGTGTTTATCCAGGCACTGGGCTCTGGTTTACAAGGTAAATTGTTTGCTGCAGGCTCCCTGGGTGCTGGCTATGTTTTGTTATGTGCTCTCTCATGCCTGTTGTCACTCCTGTTTCTCATTAGGCTTTAATGATTCATTTCACTTTCAAACTGCCTTGCCATGGATCTGTCACCGCCCTCTTGTGGCCAACCCTTGCGCTGCAGGTAGGATTTATTTATTTTCTACCTGTGATGCTTGGGTTCACTTATTCAGGAGCTCTTAACCCTTTCTTTTTCACTCAGCTCTTCTAGGTCTGAACACCAAAGCACGGCAAAGACCGTCCTAGGTCTCAACGTTGTCACTCCTCTTCAAGGTCCAGACGTCAGATCTTCCTTTAGATCTAGGTACCACAGATAGGAGTCTAAAACCACCTCTGGGCGTCACTCTCACCGCCACTCCAGCCGCTCTGTGAGGAAAGCCTGCTGGGTATGCGGGACCCAGGTTCCTGAAGGCAAATCGCTCTGCAAGCGATGCTTTTCTAAAGTCGCATAAGAAAGAGAGGGTGGAGACCAACAAGTGGAAGCACTGGTCAGAAAGGTGGTCCGTGAGTCCCTGAGTAAAGGGGATTCTGGTCATAATCACAACCCTGCTGGTGACACTATGTCAGTCCCTATTAGGGATGATCTCAAGGCTCCAGGCCCTTCACAGCCGAGCCATTCCTCAATTGAAGCCTCAGACAGTGAGGTGGAGGTAGATGACCCTGGTGCAGGTTTTGAATTTGCCCTAGTACCACAGCTGGTCAAAAGCTGTCAAAGAAGCTTTGAGATGGAAGAGCCAGTGGAGGCACCCTCCAAATAGAGGAAATATTTTAAACACCTCAAAAAAGAACACCCTAATTTCTCCTTTTTGGGTGAACTCAGCGCAATAATTACCGACGAATGGGGTGGTGTTGAAAGGAAGAATTGCCTGTTAATGAAGGTATCAAAAATGTACCCATTTAAAAGCAAGGATGTAAAACACCTGGAGTCGGCTCCTCTCATTGACTCAGCCCTAATGAGGATGGTGAGGCACGGCACACTCCCATTGTAGGATACTGTTTCCTTTAGGGATTGCCTGGAGTGGAAAATTTATACCGCCCTCAAGCGGATCTACATTACAGCGGGTATGACCTGCAAACCAGCTCTAGCTCTCGCAGCCCTTTCTAAAGCGATGGAAGTCTGGGCAGATGACGTAGATGCTTCTCTGAGGAGCATCTCGGAAGAACTGGCCAGGAGCTCACCTATTCATGGGCTAAGGTTGACGTTGGCTTTTCTCGTGGGGCTTCCCTATACATAATTCGCCTGGTGGCTCGGATCATGCTGACATCTGTCACGGCTAAGCGTGCCTTGTGGCTGCGCCCATGGGTAGCTGACCCTGCCTCCAAGCAGGCATGGTGCAGGATTCCATTTGGGGGTTCGTCCCTCTTTGGGAACATATCGGACAGTGCCATCACCCGTGCCACAGGGGGCAAGTCGGGGTTCCTTCTCCAGGATCGCCGTCTGCTAAACCAGAAGAGAACACAGCCCAGGCAAAGTTCAGATCGAGCAAGGAATGCTCGCTACTATAGGCCTGGCCATGAGTTCAAGAAGACCTGGAAGAAAAAACAGCCTTCAGGCCAGAAGTTTTCAAAAGGGGCATCTTCCGGTGGACAAGAATCCCCTAAGTCTTTATGATATTGCACCTGCCTAAAACAGAGCGAGTCGGCATTCTTGCCTCTCTCGGAAGAGAAAAAGCGAATTCTCCTGTCTCTCTTGTGGCTCAGGGCGCTGCAATTCCAGTTCCAGATGACAAAAGGTTTTAAGGGGTCTACTCGCCCCTCTTCATGGTGTTGAAGAAAAACGTCTCCTGGAGGCCAGTTATAGACCTAACCCACTTGAATTCTTTTATCTAGAAGGAGAAGTTCAAGATGGAGACACTACTCATGATCAGTCAAGCAATCCAACCAGGCGATTGGCTTGTCTCTATAGACCGGAAGGACGCCTACTTCCATGTTCCGATAGCGTCAGAATTCCAGAAATACCTTCGCTTTGCTGTCGATCAAATCCGTCTGCAGTTTACCTGTCTTCCCTTCGGGCTTACAACATCGCCTCGTGTGTTTTCAAAACTTGTTGGCTGTTGTGGCTCTGATCAGGACCAGAGGTATCCGTTTGTATCACTATCTAGACGACCTGCTGTTGTCTCGGGACAAGGAGCAGTTGCTAATCCACAGATCCCAGGTCATCTCCACTCTACTCGAGTTTGGTTGGCTTCTGAATCTGTAAAAGAGCCATCTGGATCCTACGCAGTCCCTGGTATTCCTCGGGGCACACTTCAACGATATCAAGAGCACCATCTTGTTACCACTGGAAAAATCCCAGTGATCCGGGACAGAGTTTGGCTTGCAATGTCGTTCTCATCTCCAAGCCTCTCAATGCCTAAAGTTCATTGGCACCATGGTGGCAACAACACCCATGGTAAAGTGGGCTCAGTGGAAAATGCGGCCCTTCCAGAAGGGTTTCCTCCAGCAGTATAATCCAGGGCTTCGGGATCATTTTATCCAAATAACCTCATCTATGCGGGAGAGCTTTACTTGGTGGCTACAACAGAGGAACCTCCTCAATTGTCACTCCATCGCACCTGTGTCTTGGGTCACCATCACTACAGATGCCAGCAACAGGGGCTGACAGAAGTAGCCCAAGGCATATGGAATTTTCCCTCTCACAGGATAGTCTCCAATGTTCTGGAACTCCGGGCAGCGTTCTGCGCTCTGCAGGCCTTTCACCACTTAACAGCAGGAGACTCAGTCCTAAGACTGGACAACACAACGGCAGTCGCATACATCAAGAGACAGGGGGGTACTCGCAGTCTCTCCCTGTCAAAGGAAATAGAGCCCATCATGATCTGGGCCCAGAAAAACCTGGCCAACCTGACAGCTGTCTATCTCCCTGGAGTCCCGAACGTTCAGGCAGATTTTCTGTTGAGTTTCTCTGGACAACGAGTGGACTTCCCCCCCGAAGTCTTCAGGTGGGTCCTGTCCCTGGGAGTCATTCCGGAAGTAGACTTGTTCGCCTCCCCATGCAACTTCAGACTAGAGAGATACTACACGAGGTCTTGGTATCCCCAGGCTTTTGGGTAGATGCTCTGACAGACCATTGGCGGTCCACAGGGCCTATGCCTTTCCCCCGGTTCCTGTCATTCTCCGTTTTTTGTCGAGGCTCAGGATGGAAGAAGCAGAGATAGTGGCAATAGTCCCGTACTGGCCAAACAAGCCATGGTTTCCACTGCTGATGCAACTCAGCTTCCGGGACCCAGTTCCTCTACCCTCTAGACCAGATCTCCTATCACAAGGGGCATTTCTACATCCATGCCCGGCCCCATCTACATCTGATGATCTGGTTCTTGAGAGGGGAAGGTTGGAGGCCCTAGGCTGTCCAAGTAGGGCCATCTCCACAATATTAAATGCCAGAAGAACAGGCACCAACAGGGTCTACCAGAGGATTTGGAAAAAGTTTTCAGACTACACCTCTTACACTGCAGGTTCTTGCAATAACCCAAAGATACATGATATCCTGGGCTTCTTACAATCAGGATTGGATCTCTCATTGTCAGTCAGCTCACTGCGAGTCCAAATCGCTGTAATCTCTGCCTTTACGGGTGTTTCCTGGGCTAGACACCCTCTTACTCAGTAGTTTTTCAGAGGAGCAATAAGGCTCAGACCTCAGAGCCATGTTTTTCTAATTGGGATCTTCCCCTTGTCCTGGATTTTTTCTTAGGTAGAGAGTTGGAACATGAAGATCAATCTTCTGTCAAATGACTCTCTCTAATAGTTGTCTTCTTGGTGGCTATAACATCGGCCAAGAGGGTCTCTGAAATCAGCTCTCAGGGATGCAAGGAGCCATTTCTAAACTTTTTAATTCCTATGTTGGGTTCAAACCCCAAAGTGGCATCTGTGTTTCATGACAATCAGGAGATTGCTCTTCCAACATTCAGATCTACCAAGGATTCCAGTGTTTATCCCTTAGATGTTGGAAAAGCTCTGAGTCAGTATCTTGAAGCTACAGCTTCTTTCCGTCAGACCGACCACCTGCTCGTTCTTTTCACAGGAAGTATAAGGGAATGCGTGCCTCTTCCAGATCTATCGGAGCATGGATTGTTCAGGCCATTCAGTGGGCCTATAAAGCCAAGGGCTTGGCGCCTCCAGAAGCGGTGACTGCTCACTCAACTAGAAGTGTGTCTTCATCATGGGCGGCATCACGTCACGTGCCTCCAGAAGTTATTTGTAAGGTGGCCTTGTGGTCTTCAATTAACACGTTCATGGCACACTACTGCGTAGTGGTTTACGTATCTTGTCTGTTGATGGTGCCAATTAAACCTTTTTTCTTTTGTCCAGCACTCTGCCCACCCGGGTGTGTATGGCTAGTTATTTCCCACACGTAGGCTGCCATGGAGTCTGTCAGGAAAACTGAAAATTTATATCAAATACTTACCGTAATTTTCCTTTCCTGATGGACTCCATGGCAGCAGGAGTTCCCTCCCAGTGGCTGGAGTAGGCTAAATTATGGAACACGGCCTCTGGCCCAGAGCAAAGATTTATGGGAGAAGGGTCCTATGAGGTATGAGGGGCGGGATTAACCCACACGTAGGCTGCCATGGAGTCCATCAGGAAAGGAAAATTACGGTAAGTATTTGATATAAATTTTCCGTTTTGCTGTTTGCTCTGAAATGATTCTGTATACGGCGCTTGTACATAATTATTATAATCAGTTTGTATTCTTCATTTCTGAAAATAATTTTAAACTCTCCTCTTTTTACACTATAGAAAATGTGATTTTGATTTGCTTTGGATCCCCTCTCAAGCACGCAGCTGCCTGCACTTATGGGTTTTATCCAGAGTGCCCAAACCACAGCCGATCAGAAGACAGTTTTCCTGATAGGCGCAGCTTTACGTTTCAAAGCAAAACATGTCTCTGCATTTGAGTCACCCAATGCTGCTCTTAATCTGAGCCACCCCCCACCCCCTGTGCTGTTTACTGCTTGACCCCTCATGCCAGCCACCAGCCTGTGTCATTCAGTAACTCCAAAGCCTTCCCTGTCCCCATGTGACCCCAGAGCATCCTGTGTTACCCCATGACTACAGAGAATCCTCTGTCACCCAGTGAACCCAGAGCACCCTGTGTCACCATGTGACCCCCAGAGCAACCTCTGTCACCCCAAGACTTCAGAGCATCCTATGCGAACCCATGACCCCAAATCATCCTATGCCACCATGTAATCCCAGAGCATTCTGTGTATCCATCCTGTCTCACCCTTTAACCAAAGAGCAGGCTATGTCATCCAATGAGCCCAAATCATCCTATGTCATAGACTGACCCCAGAGCATTTTGTGCCACCCTTTGACCCCAGCTCAAACTGTTACCCAGTGAGGCCAGAACATCCTGTGTCACCCCGTGAACTCAAAACATCCTATGTCACCCCATGACCCTATAGCATCCTGTGTCACCCCATGACCCTATAGCATCCTGTGTCACCCCATGACCTCATAGAATCCTGTGTCACCCCATGACCGTATAGCATCCTGTGTCACCCCATGACCCTATAGCATCCTGTGTCATCCCGTGAACTCAAAACATCCTGTGTCACCCCATGACCCTATAGCATCCTGTGTCACCCCATGACCTCATAGAATCCTGTGTCACCCATTGAACCCAGAGCATCCTGTGTCACCCAATGACCCTTCAGCATCCTGTGTCACCCCATGACCCCAGAGCATTCTGTGTCATCCAGCGAACCCCAAGCATCCTGTGTCACCCTATGACCCCAGTGCAAACTGTCAACCAGTGAGGCCAGAACATCCGGTGTCACTCCATGACCTCAGAGCATCCTGTGTCACCCATGACCCTATAGCATCCTGTGTCACCCCATGACCCCAGAGCATCCTGTGTCACCCATTGACCCTTCAGCATCCTGTGTCACCCTATGACCCCAGTGCATCCTGTGTCATCCAGGTAACCCAGAGCATCTTGTGTCACCCCATGACCCCAGAGCATACTACGCCAACCCATGACCCCAGAGTGTCCAGTGTAATCCCGTGACCCTAGAACATCCTGTGTCATCAATTAAACCCAGAGCATCCTGTGTCAACCCATGACACTGGATCATCCTGTGTCACCCCATGACCCCAGAGCATCCTGTATCACCCCTTAAACCCTGTCCATCCTGGGTCACCCCATGACCCTAGAGCATCCCCTGGCACCCTGCAACCCTACAGCTTCCTGTGTCACCCACTGACCCCAAAATAACATATGTCACCCACTGACCCCAGAGCATCTTGTGCTCTTTCAGTTACACCTTTGTCCTCACACAGCCTTGTGACCCAAGTGCAGCCCAAAGCCTCTTGTGTCATCCAGTGCACTCCTTTGTGCCTCCTTTGTTTGTACTATTAAAACTTGCCTTAAGTCTCCATGTTGTAAATGCCTCTTTATGAAGAAAAGATTGTTAGTTAATCGGTTGTGTTGAAGTAAAGCTGTACAAAAAAAGTACGCAGTACAAAACCAAATGGACATTCTGTGTAATGAGCTGGGATGAAGAGCGAGATCGATTGGAGAGTAGAGAAGGTCCTTTGGTATGGAGTAGCTGGCCTGCCAATGGGTCACCATCACTGTGGTGTTGGGTATGTGGGTACTCATTCTTCTCAAATGCACCACCTCTTACTGGTGAGGGCCCATTGTAGACGAATAGGCCCTTACCAATCCTATGGGGGCCATAGGCTACTGTCTCTTCAACTAACTTCCAGTTTTTTACCTGCTAATACAGCCTTTAATACCTGAAGAAGGGATGCCACCTAGTAGCCAACCAAGGAACTACTCTGCCACCCTTTCACATTGCAATCTACAATAAATAAGTCTGGCCCTTTAGGACAACCGCTTAGCAAATGATTCCATTTGGATTTTCCAATTTAGAAGGTCCCACACATTGTGCTAGAGCTACCGAGAATTAGTCATCAAGCCCAACCAACATCTTCTGTTTTAATGGACAATAAGAATCAAGTCTAGCACCTCATACCTACCCTTTTTGCAACCAGTTTCTAAGGTTCAAGGGCCCTGGTGAGGCCTGGGGTCACCCTACCTGGGGTACCCAGAATCAGAAACCAGAAGGAGAAGGATAACATGAAGAGCTCCAAACCACAAACGAGTCCAAGGAAACTTTAATCGTCCATCAAATAATTGAAAGAACAGCCAATGCATTTGTGGTTTGGCCCTCCTTTTGCTATCTTTCTCTGTTAGTGAGGTCTTGTCCGTGACAGAAGAAGCATCCTGGATTGGGCACAGTGCCTAGAGCATGACCCTGAAAATGGTTGCTTTACCACAGAAATGTGAATAAAAAGTCTCAGAGTTAATTTTTTAAGAAAATAAATGTCTCTCCATGTACAAACCCACATAGTGTACATTTATATTTTCACTCTCTTTATGTCATATAATATATAACCTAAATACAACCCGAATCCAGTGTATGAACGATGTAACCAGAGTGCTGTCGATATTGGTGTCTGCGTGTGGCTAAGAATTGCCATCAATTTATAATTATTGAGCTGATCCCCTACTGCTCTCATTGTGCCATAGAAATTTAAAGCATCGGTAATCACTACTGACATAAACAGGGTGATAAAAATAAGTCAATAATTTAATGGTCTAATAACACAAAGACCTCCAGCGCTACACAAATCTCGCAAAATGCTGCGTAAAGTGACCGCGCTGCCTTGTAAATTGACTGCTGTAAAAGGTTATCGTCCTTGCAGCTGGATTACTACGCCTTGGGCACCAACATCAAATTTTTCAATTAGGAAAATGCCAGCTGGGCAAAAAAAAAGAAGCTTCGCCAAGATACCTTCTCTGGTGACGTAAAGGCAGAGTTACATAAATACATGGAGTTCAGCTTTGTTAAAGAAAAAATATCAGTTTGACCACTACCTTTAATACCCCCCAAGGCCAGATCTAGCCTGTCTGATTTGGGGGTGCAGTAAAAAAAAGAGGGGGGCATAATATTCACACTGTGTGTGTGAGTCACTGACTGCATGAGTACAGCGAATGAGTATTTCCTGTTTACTTGGCACTCTTATGTAGCGTGAGTCACGACCCAGAAATGAAATCTTGTAGGTAGTGCAGAGACAGTGCAGGAGTGAGCAGGAAAAGACAGTATATATTAGGCTGTAATTAGACCGGAATAATGAAATAGAGCCTGTGCCACCTTTTATCAGGTAACCCTATCAGGAGTCTTCATAAGCCCCCCCCCTTACATCAGGGTCCCCATCAAAGGGCCACCTTACACCAACTATCACCATAAGAATGCCCCCTTAAATCAGTTATCCTCATCAGAGTGCTCCCCTTGCATCAATTTTCCCCATCAGAGTGGCCCCTTACCTCAACTGTTCACATCGACTGGAGTGTCCCTTTACATAGTGTCCCTTTACAGCAACTGTCCCTCATCAGAGTGATCCCTTAAATCAAATAACCCCATCAGAGTGTCCTTGTACATCAAGTGTCCCCATCAGAGTGTCCCCTTACATCAACTGCCCCCTATCAGAGTGTCCTCCTGCATCAAACATCCCCATCCCCACGTTGCGCAGTCAAACTTTCACAATGGCCGAAAACAGTCCAACCTCCGGGGAGGTAGCTGCAGAATCCCTGACTCGAGCCCCCACGTGTAGCACACAGATCTCTGGCCTTACCTCCTCAAGGCAAGACACACAATGCCGAGGTTCCTTTTTGAATAAGAGGGTGAGCGGCATAGGTGTGCGCACAGGGTGTGCCAGGTGTGCCTGGGCACACCCTAATCACCTAGTGCACATTAGCACTATTGCTCTGTGTTCTGGCAGGGAGTTGAGAAAGAGCTCCCTCTTACCTGCTCTGCCATAAGAGAAGTACTTGCACACTTCTCTTTCACCCTGCCATCAGGGAGAATAGTCTACCGGGGCCATATACATATAGACACACACACACACGTGTGTTTGAGCTTTGGGGTGCACACCCTAATGATATGCTGATAGGCTGTGCACACCTATGGTGAGCGGTGTTCAGAAATTGTTGGGTCCCGCAGCGAGTTACCTTCCCTCGGTTGGATCTCACCCCTAGAGTGTAGGGAATAGTCTGTTGTAAGTGCACCAATAAGGCCAATGTCCAGCCAAGGTTAAACCTTAATGAAGGAAGGTTTATTTTCTGTATGCTGACAACTGGATAGGAAAGTTGGAGTTAAAGAATAAAGAAACAGGGAGACAGGTTCAGGCACTTGGTATCACCACTCAATCCCAAGTGGGCTCTGCTCACCCGGATAGTCCCCTCTCACGGTACTAGCAGCCGGAGTGATGCACGAAGTTTACTTCTCTTCATTTTCCCTTGGAGATACGATCAGGAGATTCTCTGCCACAGAATCTCTGAGCCCCAAACCTCTCAGCGCTTGTAATTAAAGAACAGGTGCAAGTTGCTGCACATTACAAGGCCTCAGATGATTAGTAAAATCCCTCCAAAAGTTTACCGGGCCTCTCTTTCACCGTGAAACTCTCACCGGTCCCTCAGAAAAGGTCCTCCCCGGTCTCTTCTTCTTAGAGCGGGTCCCCTCTCCCGGGGCACCCTGGGATTACTCCTCTTAGAGCTGAGCCTCAGCTAAAGGTGCTGGGCCCAATGGCGAAGTTGCAACCCCAGGCTAAAGGTGCCTGGGACCGATGCATACGCGCACCCCTGGCCTGGAAGGCCAGGTCACGTGACCCGAACTCTGGAGCCCTGAAACTCTGGAACAACCCCTCCAGGCGGCGTCTGCCCCTTATGTATCCTCTCCCGGCCTGCACAGCAGTCCGACCACGCCCACTGTACTACTGCCGAGAGAGGACACCCTAGGGCACAGCACTGTTACCAATGGTTCAACCCTGACCTGTCATGGCAGTGCCACCTACAGGCCACAGGGAACTGCACACCAGTACAACACCTGAAGAACAAATAACCAAACCTATCAATAAAAGCGGTCTGAGCCTGGCTACTAGCTCAGACCAACCCCTAAATTTAGGCACACAGCACCTCTCAAAGGAGAGGGGCGCTACAATACACTGGCTGTTTTAGAGCTCCTAATGTTTGGGGGTGTGTTGGGAAAAAGACTATGAGGACAGGTTTGGGCACCCCGTTATAAGGACGAGGAGGTTTGGTCAAGCTTCAAGGATGGAAAGACACCTTTGGGGGTCTTTTTAAAAAAAAAAAAAAAAACAATCCCCGTAATGTATATTTCCTTTGATCATCAGCTCCATCCAGTGGCCATAACGCAGTATTTTCCCCATTGTGGTATTTCAGGAAAATACTGCATTATGGCCACTAGATGGAGCTGATGATTGTAAGAAATAAACACATTAGACACATAGCAAGGATTATTCGCTTCGACTGTGCGAAAGTTCCCCCAGCATTCACACAGCAATATTTTTTAAATTAGAATCTAAGGGTTAGTCATATGAGGCAGTAAAATCTTAGAAGAGCTGGACTTTCTTGGTTTGGAAAAATATGATTCAAGGGGGTGACTAAAGAGAGTTATATTTTGCGGGTAAATCAATTAACATATATTTACTTAAAATGTGTCTATAGCCATATGGTTGCAGCCTGCTGAAAACATAAAAATAAATCAACTTAGCAGTTTATTCGTATTGATCATATTTCTCGTAAGTGCTTGACAAGATGTTAATGTTTTGAAGCCCCTTGTTCCATATGGCTGGGCTGGCCAATTAATGGAAAACTCCAGGCATATACTAAAGACACGAATAAATGCAATCAATAATACAGGTATAAATATATCTATTAACCACTTCAATACCGAGCACTTTTACCCCTTTCCTGCCCTGGCCAAGTTTCAGCGCTGTCGCACTTTGAATGACAATTGCGCGGCCCATTAAAGCGGTTGTATAGCCCCAAAAAATGTGTGCGGGAGACTTCTTTCTGGCAAGGTCCGGCGTCTGCCGGCCTTTCAGCCGAGAATCTCCTGTGCGCATGTGCCGCTGAAGTCAGCGGCGCATTGCAAGGGGAATATCTCCTAATCCGTACAGGGTAGGTAAGCCTTATTATAGGCTTACCTGTAAGTAAAAGTTAAAAAGTAGACTATACAACCGCTTTAATTCACATAACTAGAACTTTCTTTTGGTGGTATCATCACTGAGTTTTTTACTTTTTGATAAATAAACTAAAAAAGAGTGGAAATTTTGGGGGAAAAAAATAGTTTTTCTTCGTTTCTGTTATAAAATTTTGCAAATAAATAATTGTTTTTCATAAATTTAGGTCAAAATGTATTCTGCTACATTTCTTTGGTGAAAATTACCCAAATTGGTGTATTTTATTTAGTCTGTAGGTAAGCTATAGAGGCCCCAAACTATGGGATGTATCGGAAAATTGATCAGTCCTGATGTACTGATGTTCTTGAGGCCCGAAAATGCCAGGACAGTACAAATTTCCCCCAAATCACCCCTTTTTGTGAAATAGACAGTCCAAGGGTTTTGGTAAAAGGCATGGTGTGTTTTTTGAAGTTGTAATATTTTGGTCATAATTTTGTAAAGAATTAAGAAATAAAAAAACTAAAAAAAACTTTACATACTGTCATCAGCACAGTGCGGCGTTATCAAATAAGTGGTGCAGTGATCAGGGACACTGCGTGGTGACAGTACTAAAAAAAAAAAATTCTAATTTATATTAAATTTTATTTATTTTATTAAATTTCTTTGACCAGAGCAATATAATGTTACCGTAGTAACATTGTACTACTCTAGGTAAGTGATCATGATTTCTTTTTTTCTGATTGCTTATAGCAGTGTATTACATTGCTATAAGCAAGCATTTTACTGAATGAAACTGGTTCATTCAGTATGCTTTGTTTTGATTAGCTGTGATTGGCCAGAGCTAATCACATGATACAGATGGACTGTGACTGGCCCTGTCTGTACCATGTCATCACACTGACCAATCACAGCTAGCAGCACTATTATATACAATGGATGGCTTGAAAGGAAGCCATCCATTGTTTACAACTGCCATGTGACCTGTTGTAATTGGTCACAGCAGTCACATGGTACTGGAAATGGACCGGTACACTGATTAGTCATCGGCTGTGTACAGTGGATGCAGCCGGTGACAGATCGCACCGTTACGTGGCCCCGCGATCTGGGTGGGCGTTATATGACCTGCTGTGATTGGTCACAGCGGTCACATGGTACCAGCAGCGAGGCGGTACACTGATCAGTCATCTGCTTTGGCCAGTGGACGCAGCCCATGACAGATTGTCCCGCTGTGTGGCCCTGCAATCCGGGGGGGGGCGTCATATGACATCCACCCTGATCGACGAGAGGCCCGTTCAGCCATCATATTGTTATAGGCATGGGTGGGAAGTGGTTAAATGAAGGGTAAGTACCTAATTCTGACATGGCAGTTGTATTTCTGTCCTGAGGTTTACACAGCTCTACTACACAGCACAGACCTTTTTGGGCTGTCAAGAGACCAGATTTTTCTCTGATGCAGCACTTACAGGTCCCTCCGTCAGCCTGTGGTTGGAGGGTGAAAGGAGTAGCAGCAGACTGAAGAGCTCGTCTCTCTATCAGTCTCCTTTTTTCCTATCAACATGTTGCTTTTTAGCTCGTGGTGCTTCTCCCTGCTTCACTCTGAGCTCTGTTGTACAGCAGATTGCAAGAACTTGATACCAGGTCAGATTCCAATGCTTACAGTGCTTGTATTAACTCATTCCCACCTAGCCCCAGTGTCCCTTTAAATGGAACTTTACACCCGGAGGGCTGTGATGGACTACTGTGATGATCCTTATGATTAAAGTGATTGTAACGGCTTACATTTTATTTATAACAATAACAAAATCATTGCACAGTGCAGGTACGTAGAACATTTTCATTATTTTTATAAATAAAATTTAAGCCATTACAATCACTTTCCTCCTTCTTTTGGGTCTCCCGCTGGCGCTCTGGGCTCCTCCCCCCTGCCAAGTGCCCCCATTGCAAGCCGACAGATGATGTCCTAGGAGACGAAACGCGTTGGGAGGACTCCATTGTTGCCACATTCTTTGCAAAGCGCTTTTATATCAACTTAAATGTAAGTGTTTCCACTACATAAAATTTTGATTTATATACAGAGTTACGCTATGTGGCTGTTTCTTTTCTCTATTACATGATACTTACCTGCTCATATTGATTGGGATTTTCCCGGACCACTACTGCATATGAGGTTATCTGCTAAGAGCTCATCTTTCTTCTGCGGTTTCTCTCTCCATGTTGATGTTTGGCCATTTCCAGCACAGCAATTTGCAGCATACAGATTGTCCAGGTTCCATCGTGGTTCCACCACACCAAGCCCGTTTGACCCACTGAACATATGTTCCTCTGGGTTCAAACTATCTGGTAAGCTCCTTACCTATTGGTGGTGGTTCTCTTCATCTTCTCACCGTCACCTTTCCCTTCAAAGTCTTCACCCACTTTTGAATTTCACCATTGCCTTCAGTTTTGAATTACTTTAGGACACTCAGTTGCACAAGTTTTCACTTGTATTTCGCATATAGACATTTTGTATATATGAGGACTTCTTATTGTTTTTACTTAATATTTAAGTGTTTTTTTTTATATTGCACCGTTTTTATATACTCATTTGAGTGCGTCATGCATTCTTGTTCATTTTTTTGATTAGCGCTACACTTTTTGTTTCCATACATTTTATTTATAACAATAACAAAATCATTGCACAGAGCAGGTACATAGAACATTTTCATTATTTTTATAAATAAAATTTAAGCCATTACAATCACTTTCCTCCTTCTTTTGGGTCTCCCGCTGGTGCTCTGGGCTCCTCCCCCCTGCCAAATGCCCCCATTGCAAGCCGCTTGCTATGGGGGCACTTGTGTGGGCTCGCTCATGAGCCAGCTCTGTGTGGCCAATAGACACACAGATTGCGGTTCGGCCCCGTCCACCTCTCCCTCCTCACTGGCTGTGATTGACGGCAGCAGGAGTCAATGGCTCCCACTGCTGTCTCTCAGCCAATGAGGAGGGAGAGAGGCTCTGCTCTTGTACACAGTGCTGGATCGAGATCACGCTTAGGTAAGTATTAGGATGGGGGAGGGGGGGGCTATGCATTAAGGTAGAAAACACTTTCTGCTTTTAGAACCTGTTGTAGGTGAAACATGTTGGGGGTAGACATGTGCACTGCCAAAAAATGTGTTCGTTTTCGTTTCATTCTTTTTTTTTTCCGGGTCATTCGTTATGATCGCAATTCGTAAATTTGAAAATTCGTAAATTCAAAAATACGAAAATGAGAAAGAAAATCTGAAAATTCGAAAGAATAACTAACAAATAATAACTAACTATTAAATTATAGGTATTGGAATTTCTCTTCAAATTTGGCTGTTAGTGAACGTAATGAATACCAATTTATCCGAAGTTACGAATTATCCGAAATAACGAATGCCGCATCTAAACAAATGGAACAAAACAAATTAATAATAAACAATAATAAAAAGTTTTTATTATTATTATTGCTATTTTTTATTATTAATTTGTTAGTGCCCTTTCACACGGGCGGATCCGTTTTTAGACATCCGCTTGCCCAGCGGGGATCGCTCCGTTGATCCCCGCTGAGCCGGCGGTTGACAAGTCCGTCTCTGCACACTGTGCAGAAACGGACCGGTCAGATATATATCCGCTTTCCTCTATGGGGGCATCGGATGAAAACGGACCGTAGAGTCCGTTTTCATCCCATCCGATCTGCCAGACGGATGGAAAATAGGGTTTCCATCCGTCTGGATTTAGCGGAGCGGGTCGGATCGGGGAGCGGATCGGATGTCAGCGGACATGTCACCGCTGACATCCGTCGCTCCATAGAGATGTATGGAGCGTCCGTTTAGATCCGCCGAAAAAACTGACAGGCGGATCTGAACGGTCCGCCCGTGTGAAAGGGGCCTTACGTTCCATTTATTTAGATGCGGCATTCGTTATTTTGGATAATTTGCAACTTCGGATAAATTCCTATTCGTTGCGTTCACTAACAGCCAAATTTGAAAGAAAATTCCAATACCTATAATTTAATAGTTAGTAATAGTTAAGTTATTATTAGTTGGTTATTATTTCAGATTTTCACATTTTTGAGTTTTCGAATTCTGAATTTCCGAAATTTCAGAATTTTCAAATTTCCAAATTTCTAAATTTAAGAATTTTCGAAGCGAATATTCGGAAAAAGTCGTTAAATGGGTTTTCGTTAATTTTGATATTTCTTAACCACTTCCCACCTGGCCTATAGCAGAATTACTGCCGGGCGGTGGTTCAGTTATCCTGACTGGGCCTCGTATGACGTCCAGCAGGATAACAGCCGCCGCACGGCCGCGGGGGCGCGCATCATGGCGATCGGCAGTGCGGTGTGTCAGTCTGACACACCGCACCACCGATATCAGTAAAGAGCCTCCGGCAGAGGCTCTTTACCACGTGATCAACCGTGTCCAATCACGGCTGATCACGATGTAAACAGGAAGAGCCGTTGATCGGCTCTTCCTCACTCGCGTCTGACAGACATGAGTAGAGGAGAGCCGATCAGCGGCTCTTCTGACAGGGGGGGTTCATGCTGATTGTTTATCAGTGCAGCCCCCCCCCTCGGATGCCCACACTAGACCACCAGGACCACCAGGGAAGCACCTAACATGTGGATGGCCAGGTAAGTCCCCCATGGCCATCCACATGTAAAAAAGTATGCACAACATATGCCAATCAGTGCCCACAAATAGGCACTGACTGGCACCATCATGGCACAAAAAAATTGTGTTGCCCAGCAATTCCACCCACCAGTGTCATCAGTGCCACCCACCAGTGTGCATCAGTGCCCACCTATCAGTGCCCGTCTGTGCCACCTATCAGTGCCACCCATAAGTACCCATCAGTACTGCCTATGATTGCCCATCAGTGCCGCCTATGAGTGCCCGTCAGTGCTACCTATGAGTGCCCATCAGTGCCGCATACCAGTGCCACCTATCAGTGCCGCCTATCAGTGCCCATCAGTGCCGCCTATCAGTGCCCATCATCAGTGCCACCTCATCAGTGCCACCTCATTGGTGCCACCTCACCGGTGCCCATCAGTGCCGCCTTATCAGTGCCCGTCAGTGCAGCTATATCAGTGCCCATCATTGAAGAAGAAAAGGTACCTTTTTACAAAAAAAAATAACAGAAACAAAGAAAAAAAAAAATTCACAATTTTTGCTCTTTTTTTATTTGTTGCGCAAAAAATAAAAATCGCAGAGGTGATCAAATATCACCAAAAGAAAGCTCTATTTGTGGGAACAAAATGATAAAAAATGTGGGTACAGTGTAGCATGACCGCCCAATTGTCATTCAAATTGCGACAGCGCTGAAAGCTCAAAATTGGCTTGGGCAGGAAGGTGTATAAGTGCATGGTATTGACGTGGTTAATTAACGAATTTGTCGAAATTCGTTAAAAAAACTAATTCGGAACGAAATGAGTTGCACGTGTCTAGTTGGGGGCATGGCTTTGGGTGCGGATGACGGAGTGCTATCAATAAACCTTGGCTAGAGTTGAATGTCTTTGGTGTGCAGGCTGTTTTTCTGGATGGTGTGCTGCGATTGGCTGTCACAGTGGTCACCTGGTCAGGACAGCTCAGTCACTGAGCTAGGAGCGTGCGCTCTCAGCACCGGAACCTTAGCCAAACGAATGGACAACATGTAAATGTTTAGGCCCACCCTCTTTGCTGCTGCACATACGGGTTACATAGGCGACAAGAGGTTAAACCAAAAATACAATTAATAATATATGAATGAATACGGAGCTGCAATTAATTTGTGCCTTTTTTGCATCTGCCCGGAGTTTAGCTTTAATCCTCGGCTCCCATTCCCAGTCCGTTGTGGGGATTCGGCATATCTTGCATCAGGATATGATGACTCTGATCCACTGGTGACAACCTGATTTATCTGCGTCGTGCCTGTCAGATCTCCGCTAGGAACTGGAAGCAAACAGATGTAAAAAGTCAGATGTAAGCTGTGGGCACATTAAATGTGATTCGGAGTGACAAGTAAATGGCAGGATCCGGGCGGCCATGGCGGCAAAGCGTTTTTCCTGTAAAAAAGAGGCAGAAGCCAGCAAGCTCTATTCCTCGGAGGGAGAAGGCACGCGGTGCCCTCATTTCACAGTAAATTCCATGCAACGTCTTTTATGAGCCGGGTCAGAGTGACACACGGAAAAATAAAACGGAAAATCTAGCGTGGCGTCTTATGAATCATTCCGACTAAGAAACGTAGAGAGAAATGTTTTCATCCAGGCTTTCAGATGGCATGTCATTCCAATATTTTTATACTTTTTATACTATTTCAATAGTGTACGGGAACTCGCTTATTTTAGTGAAGAAGCATTGGACCAATTTTCGCCATTCTTCCTTTCTCTGCTACTTGAAGTGGCCTTCTAAGCAAAGTCTAAAAGCAATCATGGCACCTTAAAAGGAACTACGGGGGATCAACATAGATGGATAAAAGGATTTGTAAAATAAACAAGTGTAGCGCCCTGTTCCTAAAGAATAGGGGCTATGTTGTAAATTTACTTTTTGGCCGAGCTGTACACAGCTCAGATTGATTGTACAAAGTTAAATTAGCTTCTGTTCCAACTTTGGTTGTGTTGTGCATTTCTCACTGTTGCCAGTAGGTGTCACTGGTACCACAGGCCAGGATGAGACAGACAGCAAACTAAAGTATATTGAATATTCGTTTCTCCTGAAACAGCCCAATGGGAGGCTGTGCATTCTGAGAGAGGGTATTAAAGGGGCAAACGCCATGTTTTTCTCTCTCTCTACCTCGGGGCCCTTCTGGCTCAAGGCTGTGCTCACGGTCTCTCTGACCTCGAGGCCTGCTGGCCTGAGGCTGTGTGGCTGCAAGTTCTACAAGTAGGCCCAGAAGTCTGTCTGGGGCCTACAAGTCCGGAGGTGGTCCTGAGCTGTCTTGCCTGCGTGGAAGAAGCCAAACCAAGCTGAGGAGACCCAGGGGAGGACCCTTTGCTGGAGAGAGCCAGGATGAAGGCTGGTCTCTCAGAAAGGGCCTGGTGACTCGATTGGAGGACGCACCTAAGTTAATCTACCCTCACAGTACTGCCGGATGGCTTAAAGGTTCTGGTACTGTGAATCTGTTCTGCAAATCTACATTCAAGGTAACTGATAACTAGATGTTGTGTCTGTGAGAGAGACTTGTCCGTGTGTTCCACTGGCTGCCAAGTCTGTGAGAGGGACTTATCCAGAGAAACCCTACCGGCTGCTAGGTCTGTAAAGGGACTTGTCCAGAGAAATCCTACCGGCTGCTGGGTCTGTGTGAGAGGCCTATCTGGGTGTCCAAGATCTTTTAAAGAACGCTGTTTGTCCTCTGGATATAAAGGAATCCATCAGTGATCTGCAAAAAGGTATCTGAAACCTCCTCTAACCCTCTGTCCTACTGCTACTTTAAGTTATTTTATTAAAGCATTGGAAAAATACTAAAGTGACTGGCGCTTGCATCTGTGTGACATTTCCCATCATATTCATGGATTCCCAGTACTGGGGTTGAAAGGCAGAGTAACAGAAGGACCCAAAAATTTTCAGCAGCTCCTTCGGGGGTACCGCTACACAAGCATGTGAATGATTCAGTTCTAATCCTCCTGAACATCTACCTGCAGTCTGCAGACCACCATACAACTCATGAACCATGATTGCTTGCTCTCCAGGATTGTGTAATTCTTATAGAACAAACCAGCATGAAGATATTCAGGAATATTCCCAAACATTTGATTAAAGTCACTCTAAAGTGGATGTTCCGTTCTATGCCCTCCTCCTATCCTCTTCTTCTTTTGAAACTTTTTTTTTTTCAGAAGAGGGATTGGGTACCTAGTTTTTGATAGGTACCCGCTCCCATTTCTGGTCCAGCAGACGTCCAAGCAACCGTCTGGGACACTTCATAGGTCCCAAAAAGCTGCAGGACCATTCACAAAGCGCAGCAAGGCTCAAACATGTGCAGTGGGAAGCTGGCTGTGAAGCCACAAGGAGTCGCAGATGGCTTCCCACAATTAACATGCCAGTGCTGGGGACCCGAAGACCAAAAAAATGGCCCAGGTGAGGACAGAATTAAAACCAAGGGGTTTTGTTTGCACACATTTGCAAATACACGTGTAAGCTGCAGTGGCCACACCACGGCACCCTAGTATACTATTACTACTAGCGCTATAATTCTGAGAGTCTCCTGAGATGGAGCACATAATTAATAAGGGATAGATTAAGGGCAGGTATGCCTGGAGGGAGCTCACCCCTCCTTAAAGGTATAGGGATGCACTGGGCACCCAGCAATAGCACAATGGCAACAAAGGTATCCAGTGCATCCCCTTACCAATTACCAACAGTACAAACAAATGGCAACCACCCCAACCTATAACTGGCCTTTGCAGCAAGGCGCACATGGAAGGGCGCCGCATGTCAAAAAACAACAAACAAAAAATTCCCAGCTCACTTACCAGCCAGCCTGCAACAAACCAAATTGTTGCAGGCTGCCTGGTAAGTGAGTTGGGGTTTTTTGTTTGTTGTTTTTTGACGTGCGGCGCCCTTCCGTGTGCTCTTGCTGCAAAGGCCAGTTATATTGTAGGTTGGGTGGGTGCCATTTGTTTTTACTGTGGGTGAGGACAGCGCTTGATCCTTGGACAGGTACAGTAAAGCCCTGTACACACGATCGGATATCCTATGGATTCTAATCCGATGTTTTTTTCCATCGGAAATCCGATGAAACTGTCTTCCATCAGTCTTGCCCACACACCATCAGTTAAAAAACCGACCGTTTCAAACGCGGTGACGTAAAACACTCCGATGAGCCGAGAAAAATAAAGTTCAATGCTTCTGAGCATGCGTCGACTTGATTCTGAGCATGCGTGGGTTTTTTATCCGATGGAGTAAATTTAAAACATGTTCTATTTTTAAACACCGATGGAAAAAAGACAGATGGGGCCCATACACGATCGGTTTGTCCGATGAAAGCAGTCCATCGGACTGTTTTCATCGGTAAAACCGATCGTGTGTACAGGGCTTTTGTGTACTTTTATTAAAAGTCAGCAGCTACAGTATTTGTAGCTGCTGACTTTAAAAAAAAATTCAAACAGTGTCCTTCATGTACATAGAATATAAGCCTCAGTATTAGAAATAAATTGGGGAACCACAGTGGCTTAGTGGTTATTGCTTCATCCTTGCAGCACTGGAGTCCCGGGGTCAAATGTATGTCAGCACACCTAATGGAAACAGGTATATTAGCACTTCCATCGGCTCAAACTGGTCCTTGTTTGTGTATTTCCCTTTTAGCAACTAACCTAGACTTCCCTTTCCTGTTTCTAGAGTAGGTTGGAGCATTTATGGGAGAAATTGATTGGTTGCTACAAGAGGAATGCAACTCTTCTTCAGCTGGACATTTCATACATTATCATCACAGGCTTGGGTTTGAAAAGCCTCGTTTCTATGTACAGTTCATAACTATATATACAATATGTACATGAGTGTGGGCATATATTCTCATTACATAGACAAGTCCATCTATACAGTATGTACATGGGGACAGCCATATATTCACATTACATAGGAAGACCATCTGTCTTACATAATAATGCTTTATAGGGACTTCACTTCACTACCTCTCTCTCTCTCTCTCTCTCTCTCTCTCTCAGTGCAGGTCTACCAGTCAGGATTGACTGATTGAAAACAATGCAATAAGTAAAAAAAAAAGTCTGCGCTAGCGGTATAGAGAAGGCAGCTAGCAATAGGTCTACATACAAGACCCAACTGAAACATAAACAGTAATGTCCAGCTCTATACAAACTTATACTGAATATATTTGAAAAACAATATGTGTATATGAATCATACTGTATATAAAGCAATAAAGTCGTATTAACTGTGATAATATATTCAAAGTCACAGAATAAAGTGTATTCCAATGAAAAAAAAAATGTAATTCGTTTTGCCTAGCTTGTTTTTCATTGTTGCAGCCCGGAAGGATCTCTTGACCTTGTATGGCTGCAGATATTTTTGGTCTCCAATAAAATGGCACCTGCTAAGCTCATGGCCACCTAGTGGTTCAGCAATTGACATTAATTGTGCCTCTCGTTTTTTTGCTTTTTTTTTTTTACCTTGGATTTCGTTTTTTGCCAATGCTTGAGGATTACTGCCTCCTGTGCAGTAAGTAATGCAATAATGCAGTAAGTCATCTGAGTTTTTCTAGGGTCTGTATTTCATTTTTATTTATTTTTTTGTATTGTCATGATCTGGAATGGTTTGGTGGCCTTTGGCTATATGGCTGATGAGACTTTGGTCTTTAACCACTGTGAGGGGGTTAGCTCGGCAGCGGGTGTGTGTGACCCCCAGGATGGGCTCCCCAGACAAAAACAGGCCCAGCAAACGGAGGTTGTGGTTTTCAAAATCAAAAAGGTGCGGTTTATTTTCTATTTACAGTGACAAAACACAGCAAAGCAAAAGAAACATAAATAAAATAAATCCTGGTCAACTCGACCTCTGACTAAACATACAGGTTTCCTAACTAACAACTGGGATCAGCCTAGTGCTGTCCTAGTCCCTAAGTCCCTGGTTTTAAATGTCCAAGCAAATAGCCACACAGGCTTTGTCTCACCGCACAGGGGTTCACTCTCCCTAGACAGTCCACACAGGTCTGGTTCCAGGCATGAACAAACACCTAATGAATCTGGGAGTTCTTATAGAGGCCTAAATGAGCTGACAAGCTTCAGCTGGTCTCATCAACTCCCTGTCTGCACGACGCCCCACACTCTCCCTAGAGGTATGAGTCATCCATGAGCCCACTAGCCTCAGCTGGGCTTATACAACTCTCCACCTAGTTGTATAAGTCGGCGTAAAGCCTGAATCTGGGCGAAATATATCTACCCCCCTGGATGCAACCAGGTGACTTTACCTTCCTGCTGTCACATACCCCCCCCTCTTGTTTTAACCTTGGGGTTGGAACACCAGCAATCAGGCATTCATGTACTCGAGACAAAGCATCCACATTCCCCATTTGAACGCCAGGGCGATGCTTTACTGTGAAGTTGAATTCCTGGAGGGCCAGGAACCACCTATTCACTCTTCTATTTGTTTCCTTGTTTTGAGCCATCCACTTTAACGGAGCGTGATCCGTAACCATGTCAAAGTGCCTACCTAGCAGGTAGTACCAAAGGGAATCTAGAGCCCACTTCACCGCTAAACACTCCTTTTCAACGGTGGCGTAATTTACCTCATGGGACTTCAACTTCCTGCTGAGGTAAATGACTGGGTGCTCTTCCCCGTTCCAGACCTGGGACAATACTGCTCCTAACCCCACATCTGACGCATCACTTTGTACGACAAAGTCTTTAGAGAAGTCGGGTGAGTACAACACTGGCTGGCTACATAAGGCTTGTTTCAAGAATTGGAATGCTGCCTCAGCCTCGGGGGTCCATTTAATCATGACCGACCCTTTCCCCTTCGTCAGGTTGGTTAGGGGCACAGCCTTAGAAGCAAAGTGGGGAATGAATCGCCGATAATACCCAGCGATTCCCAGAAAGGCTCGTACCTGCTTCTTGCTGTTGGGACGTGGCCAACTCTGGATGGCCTCGACTTTGTTGAGTTGGGGTTTTATTACTCCCCTCCCAATGGTGTACCCAAGATATTTGGCCTCCTCCTGCCCAATGGTACACTTCTTGGGGTTAGCCGTAAACCCCGCTTCCCGAACAGAGTCCAGGACTGCTTGCACTTTTGGCAGATGTGAGGCCCAATCTGTGCTATGGACAATTACGTCATCCAGGTAAGCCGCAGCATACTTCCGATGGGGCCTCAGCATCTGGTCCATTTTCCGCTGGAATGTGGCCGGCGCATTCTGTAACCCGAACGGCATTCTTTTATATTGGAACACCCCGTCTGGGGTTACAAATGCGGTTTTCTCTTTGGCCGACTTGGCCAGGGGGATTTGCCAATACCCTTTTGTGAGGTCAAGAGTCGTCATGTATCGGGCTGTTCCCAGCCGGTCGATCAACTCATCTATACGTGGCATGGGGTAGGTGTCAAATTTTGTAACTTTGTTCAACTGACGAAAATCGTTACAAAATCGCCAGCTCCCATCCGGTTTAGGCACCAACACAATGGGACTAGACCAATCACTTTGGGACTCCTCTATCACCCCTAAGTTCAGCATTTTCTGTACTTCCTCCCGTATTGCCTCCCGTCGGGCCTCTGGGATCCGATAGGGTTTTAACTTCACCCTTTCACTGGGCGGGGTAATGATGTCATGCTCTACCCCAGATGTTTGTCCCGGCAGCTCAGAGAATACCTCCTTGTTGCGAAGCACAAACTCCTTAACCTCCTGTTGTTGGGGTTGTGACAAGGTGGCTGCTATTCCAACCTCAGGAATCACGCAACCAGTTTGAGCTGGTGACCAAGTGTCTGCGACTAGGGACTCTCTATCCCTCCAGGCTTTCAACAGATTAACGTGATAGATCTGTTCGGGCTTTCGCCTTCCTGGTTGTCTGACCTTGTAATTCACTTCGCTCACTTTTTCCATTATCTCATAGGGGCCTTGCCATTTGGCAAGGAATTTACTTTCAACCGTAGGGACAAGTACCAGTATCCTATCCCCCGGGGAAAAGGTACGGGTCTTGGCTCCACGGTTGTACACTCTCTGCTGTGCTAACTGCGCTTGGGCCAAATGTTCCTTCACGATGGGCATTACCTGTGCAATTCGGTCTTGCATCAGGGCGACATGCTCAATCACACTCCTGTGGGGAGAACTCTCACTTTCCCAAGTTTCCTTGGCAATATCCAACAGCCCTCTTGGGTGTCTCCCATACAGTAACTCAAAGGGGGAGAATCCCGTAGAGGATTGGGGCACCTCCCTAATAGCAAACATCAGATAAGGAAGTAGACAGTCCCAATCCTTTCCATCTCTATCCACCACTTTCTTCAACATTTGTTTTAGGGTTTTGTTGAATCTTTCAACCAGCCCATCGGTTTGGGGGTGATACACAGATGTACGTAATTGCGTCACTTTGAACAATTTACACAGCTCCTTCATAACCCGGGACATAAAGGGTGTACCTTGGTCCGTAAGCAGTTCTTTACAAATACCCACCCGGCTAAACACAAGAGATAGCTCTTTGGCTATGGTTTTGGCCGAGGTATTTCGGAGAGGGATCGCTTCTGGATAACGGGTGGCATAGTCCATTATAACTAATATGTACTGGTGCCCCCTAGCGGACTTGATTATAGGCCCTACCAAATCCATGGCAATCCTCTCAAACGGGACCTCAATGATGGGTAGAGGGACCAGCGGGCTACGGAAATGTGGCATCGGGGCCGACCTCTGACACACAGGGCAGGAGGAACAATAATTTTCTATGTCCTTCATCACCCCCGGCCAATAGAATCTCTGTAATACCCTCTCTCGGGTTTTCTCTGTCCCCAGATGACCTCCAAGAATGTGCCCATGGGCCAACTCCAACACCAACTTCCTGTAAGGTTTGGGCACCACAAGCTGCTCAACGGTTTCTTCTGCCCTTTTTGCCATCCGATACAGTAGGTCCTTCTCTACGCTGAAGTATGGGTAAGTGCAGGTATTATCTGGGTTCACTAACTCGCCATCTATTTTCACTACGTTTTCCCGTGCCTTTATTAGGGCGGGGTCTTTCAACTGTTCTGTGGCAAAGTTTTCCCTGTGAACCTCAAGATCAGAAAACTCCACAGACGGTAGGTTTTCGTCTGAGGAGGTGGGCTCCTCTCCAGTTTCTTGAGTCTCCCCTGCCAATACTGATAAGGGAAATTCCGGAGAGTCCTCACCACTCTCAGGGGAGTTCTGGCTATCACATTCCTGGTACATAGGGGCACCAGTGGGGGGCTCAGGATCATCCCACAGTTCCCAGAACTTCGGAAAATCCCTTCCCACAATGGCGTCATGCGGTAACTGAGATACTAAGCCCACTGGATGAGAGAGGGTACCTTTGGGGGTCTCGAAACACACTGTAGTCACTGGATACTCTCGGGTGTCCCCATGCACACAAATAACAGCTACCTTGCTATTCCCAAAGACCTCTGTTTTAACTAACTCAGCCTTTATCAGGGTCACAAGGCTACCTGAATCCAGCAATACCACAACATTTCTACCATTAACACACATTTTGCATAAATGTTTCTCAGTTCCTCGAATGGCAGTGCATGCGACTGTCGCACACAGCGACTGACGTCTGCCCGTCAGAAAGTCACACTGCATGGGTTCCTCCACAACCGGGCAATTGGCTGCAATATGTCCCGCTTGCCGGCAGCGGTAGCAAACGATCCTTCTTGCCGCCTCTTGAGCCGCTGATTTCCCAGGCTGTTCTCGCCAAACTTGGGGTAGAGCTCCCACCCTCTCACTCTCTCCACCCTCACCCCTTGGAATCCTCTTATCCGCCCCTGGGGATGGTCTGGTCTTAGGGTGGAAAGTCCGAGTGTCTCTGGAAGAGGCCGTCAGGTTCTCTGTAGCCAAGTATTTCTCCACACGATCCACAAGACCATCGGCCGTCTCTGGGTCTCCATGGCTTACCCACTTTTGGATGGCAGTAGGAAGAGCTCTCAAAAACCGATCCATTACAACACGTTCCACAATCTTTGGTGCGGACAAAGTCTCTGGCTGTAGCCACTTTCTGCTCAGGTGAATGAGATCATACATTTGAGACCTGGGGGGTTTTCCAAGCTGGAAAGTCCAGTTATGCACACGCTGAGCCCGGACAGCCTGGGTGACACCCAGCCTTGCCAAAATTTCAGCTTTTAGCATCACATAGTCTTTTGCTTGGTTAGGCTCTAGGTCATAGTAAGCTTTCTGCGATTCACCAGTTAACAGAGGAGCCACCAGTCCAGCCCACTGCTCCTCAGGCCACTTTTCTCTTTCAGCGGTCCTTTCAAATGTGGTCAAAAATACCTCTGGATCATCCTCTCCAGTCATTTTTGTCAATAAACGACTCACCCCAAAGGACGCTGTATTAGTGGGACGGCTTTCCTCACTGGTCTGCGGACGTTGCTGCATTACTGCTTCCATTTGTTGTAGTCTCTGCTCTTGCTTCTGTAACAGGTCTATGAAGCGGGCCTCAGATTGCTGCTGGGCTTGTTGCTGAGCTTCCAGACTCTGTTGGTGAGCTTGCTGCTGGGCTGCAAGGCTCTGTTGATGAGCTTGCTGCTGGGCTGCAAGGCTCCTTTGCAAACCTGCATTTGTCTGCTGTTGATTGGCATTTGCTAGAGCCAGCTGTTTCAGTATCTCCTCCATGCTGGCTTAAAAAAAAACTGCCACTGGTTCTCCACCAACTGTGAGGGGGTTAGCTCGGCAGCGGGTGTGTGTGACCCCCGGGATGGGCTCCCCAGACAAAAACAGGCCCAGCAAACGGAGGTTGTGGTTTTCAAAATCAAAAAGGTGCGGTTTATTTTCTATTTACAGTGACAAAACACAGCAAAGCAAAAGAAACATAAATAAAATAAATCCTGGTCAACTTGACCTCTGACTAAACATACAGGTTTCCTAACTAACAACTGGGATCAGCCTAGTGCTGTCCTAGTCCCTAAGTCCCTGGTTTTAAATGTCCAAGCAAATAGCCACACAGGCTTTGTCTCACCGCACAGGGGTTCACTCTCCCTAGACAGTCCACACAGGTCTGGGTCCAGGCATGAGCAAACACCTAATGAATCTGGGAGTTCTTATAGAGGCCTAAATGAGCTGACAAGCTTCAGCTGGTCTTATCAACTCCCTGTCTGCACGACGCCCCACACTCTCCCTAGAGGTATGAGTCATCCATGAGCCCACTAGCCTCAGCTGGGCTTATACAACTCTCCACCTAGTTGTATAAGTCGGCGTAAAGCCTGAATCTGGGCGAAATATATCTACCCCCCTGGATGCAACCAGGTGACTTTACCTTCCTGCTGTCACACCACCGAGAGGAAGGACCAAGCCTCTTTCTGAGATTTGGTGCTTACAAGTTAAAAACAGTTTTTTTTTTGCTAGAAAATGACGTAGAACCCCCAAACATTCTTTTTTTTTTCTAACGCCCTAGAAAATAAAATAGCAGTCATTGCAATACTATTTGTCACACCGTATTTGCGCAGCGGTCTTACAAGCGCACTTTTTTGAATTAAAAAATAAGACAACAGTAAAGTTAGCCCAATGTTTTTATATTGTGAAAGATAATGTTACGCCGAGTAAATTAATACCCAACATGTCACGCCTCAAAGTTGCGCCCCTCGTGGAATTGCGACAATCTTTTACCCTTCAAAATCTCCATAGGCGACTTTTAAAAAATTCTACAGGTTGCATGTTTTGAGTTACAGAGGAGGTCTAGGGCTAGAATTATTGCTCTCGCTCTAACGATCGCGGCAATACCTACATGTGTGGTTTGAACACAGTTTTGATATGGGGCGCTGCTCACGTATGCGTTCACTTCTGCGTGTGAGCACGTCGGGACGGGCACTTTAAATTTTTTATTTATCTTTTTTTATTTATTTTACTTTACATTTTTTATTTTGACACAGTTTAAAAAAAAAAATTGGGTCACTTTTATACCTATTACAAGGAATGTAAGCATTTCTTATCATAGAAAAAAGTATGACAGGACCTCTTAATCTGCAGGACCTCTCATCTGTGGTCAGAAAGATATTTACACTGAAATGCAAAAAAAAAAATGTATGTCATGTCAATGTCCCTTTAAGAGCATTGGACGGAAGTGACGTTTTGCAATCATATGAAGACGAGGGGGGGGGCATCTTCCCCTCACTCATCTCCATGTCAAACCAGGGAACAGACCCGATCGCCTCCGCCGCTGCCGACCGCTACGGTAATTTACGCAACGCTTTACAATAGAGTTCGATTTTAAGACCATGTACTGTTAAAAACGATGCTTTCCCCATTAATGTGCAAATAAACCAGTCGGATTGGTTTAGGAGCTAAGCAGAGGACAGGATATGATATACAGGAAGTTGGGGGGGAGGAGCTTAGGATTTTGAAAGAAGCATGTGGTCAGAGAAAAGAGAGTTGGTTTGGGAGACAAAGAGGGGCAAGACTTGTGCTGGAGGACTTTGGAGAAAGCTGTTGGCCTCTGAGAAAAGAATCATGAAGGACATTACATTTTGATTCCATCTCTAAGTTAAGTAACTGTTTAGTTTACTTATTGAATACATATTGTACATACTTATGTTTGATAGAAAGGATAATCGGCTTGTGCATGTTGTAGGCGTATTTTGTAACTATAAATTGTGTTTTGTTCAGTTGTATGTACGGCTTTTCTGTTTAGTAAACACATTGACACACTACAGAAGTCTAAGCTTCCTTGGATTTTACCGCAAGAACCTTTAATAGACATTAAGCAAAACATTTGGGGGCTCGTCCGGGATTTGCGCTAAAGCTCAACTGAAGCAGACCTGTTTTTTGTGGTGTGTTTTGTTGCTTGTGCTGGGGGAAAATGCTGCGTACACTGTTTAGGTAGAGTAAGGCTGCAAAGGTTTCTAGTGTCCAGGAGGAGAAGGCGTGCACCCTTCCTACCTGGGCCCGAGATAGTCAGTGGATGTCTGTTGCAAAGGAGCTGGCTATATATGCTTCTCCTTTGAACAGAGCGTTGGGGGGTGGAGTCTCTGATCTTTCCTCAGATTGTAGTCTCAAAAGTTTTGGGTTCAGTAAGGGAGAGATGCGGGCAGTTGCTGTGTTTGGTTTGCACTTCCTGCATGCTCTACATATTGAATCTGAAAAGAGGAAAAAGGCAGAGTTAGAAATAGACATTCTGAAGGATCAGCTTGCAGATGCAACCAAGTGTTGCCCTAAAAAAGGACAAAGGCCCTAAGCCTGTAAGCAGAAGTAGGACGTGTGCCACTGTTACTTCCCATTAGCAGAAAGCTAAGAATCTGATCAGTTTAAATAGAGGTGGCCAAGTTGAGTCAGATAACAAGAAGGCAAGGCCTATGGTTTCCCGGAGACACATGTGGACTGATTTACTTAAGGTGGGGGTTCCTAGAGAGGGAATAGATAGGATTCCTACACCAGCATTGCTTAAGAAGTGGAAGCAAGTGGTTGGAAATGGTATATTTTGTCACATTAGGTGTTTTTATCATCATAGAATGGGGCATTTTGCTAGAATGTGCCATGCTGTAAAGAGCAGGCCAGTGTTCCCAGGAAAACATGGAGAGAGATGCAGGTTTATTCTTTCCATTGGAAAACGTTGCCTTTCCATGAAAGTGTTACAAGGCAACAGTGGGCACCCTACAATAGTTTTGCAGTTAAAACATCATAATTCATCTCCGATGGAGAAAACTTTCTGGAAAAAAAACGCTACTGGATGGATACTACCGGACTTAGGCTGTCTCTTGGACAGCACGGCACCTGCTCCTACTTCAGAGGCATCAACCTCAACTATATATTGGAGATCAGGATTTGGTTGCTGAAGAATTGGAGCCTTGCTGAACATGTCTTTTAATTGCTGGAAAGCCGATTCCGCTTCTGAGGGCCACACCTTGCAATTTGTACCTTTCTTAGTCATAGCAGTAAGGGAGGCCGCAATGGAGGCAAAACCTTTGATGAAGCATCTGTAGTAATTTGCGAACCCTAGAAAGCTTTGGAGCCCTCTTAAAGTGGTCGGTTGGGGCCATTGCAAGACAGAGGAACGTTTTTGAGGGTCCATTTGGAAACCGACAGCACTTATAATGTATCCAAGCAAAGGAATACGGCTTTGATGGAAACTGCATTTCTCAATCTTCGCGTAAAGATGGTTTTCTCTCAGTCATTGTAATACCAGCTTTACATGTGAGATGTGCTCTAGATGATTTTGGAAAAGATTAAAATGTCGTCCAAGTAGATGATCACAAAACTGTTGCTGAAATCTGGAAAAATGTCATTCATGAAACGAAGACAGCAGGGGCGTTACACAACCCAAATGGCATAACCAGATATTCAAAATGTCCATTACGAGTGTTGAATGCTGTCTTCCACTCGTCCCCGCCTTTCATTCGAATCAGATTATAAGCCCCTCGTAGGTCTAGCTTAGAGAAGATAACGGCTCCCTTAAGTACATCAAACAGTTCAAGAATGAGAGGCAAAGGGTAGGAGTCTTTTACAGTGATTTGATTTAACCCTCAATAGTCTATGCATGGTCGAAGACCCCCATCTTTTTTTTCAACAAAGAAAAAACCTGCCCCTACTGGAGAAGAAGAGGGTCGGATAAAACCTCTTTCCAAGTTGTCTTTTACGTATTCCTCCATGGATTTTTGTTCAGGCAAAGACAGATAGGTCCTTCCTTTGGGAAGAAGTCCTCCAGGAATCAAATTAATTGCGCAGTCAAAAGAACGATGTGGAAGTAAAACCTCTGCCTTTTGCTTGCAAAATACGTCTGCAAACTCATGGTATTCACGAGGCAAGGTGGGTGGGATGGCAACGGAAGCCAACAGACAACCAAAAAGTCTTGTGGGTTGAGACAAACATTTTCCCAATCAAAAGAAGGGTTATGTTGTTGTAACCATGGGTAACCAAGGATAATGGGCAGAAGTGGAGAATCAATAAGAGACAAGACAACTTCCTCTTTGTGGAGTACGCCTACCTGAAGGGTGATTGTCGTAGTCTCAAATTTTACAATGCCATCTCCCAAGGGTTGTCCATTCAGGGTGGTGATGTTCAGGGGTCTAGACTTTGGAACAAATGGGATGTTATTTTCTTTAGCAAAAGTGTAGTCCAAGAATATGCCAGCGGCTCCAGAATCCACAAAAGCCTCACAGGAGACAAGTTTAGAGGGTAAATGGATAATTACGGGAACGGTAATCTTGGTCTTGGAGGATATACCTGTAAGGTCTAACCCAACTCCTCCAACACTAGTTAGACCCTACCTTTTACTGGACGGGAAGGGCAGACAGATAACAAATGTCCTTTAAGTCCACAGTACAGGCATAGGCCCAATGCACGCCTCCTTTGTTTCTCCGACTCAGTTAGGTGGAGACGGCTTACTTCCATGGGTTCCACAGGTGCCTGGGGTTCAACTGAAATTTCAGGTTCTGGCTGAGGTGGTGCTTGGAAGTTAGGGGCCAAATGGTAAACTGGCCTAGGAAACTTGCGAGTTTTAAGTCTCTCTTGGCACCTTTCATGATACCGGACATCCAGACAAACACACAGCTCTATGAATTTCTCTAGGTCTTCTGGGGAATCCTTCTAGACTAATTCGTCCTTGATGCGATCTGTAAGACCTTTTCGGAAGGCTGCACGTAATGCCCTTGAGTCCCAATTAGTCTCAGCAGCCAGGGTACGGAACTCAATAGCATATTGTGCCACAGACCTGGTACCTTGTTGTATGTCCAAAAGTGAGTACTCAGCTGGAGAAGCTCTATCTGGCTTGCCAAATACAGTCTGGAGAGAAGCCAGAAATTTGTCAGCATCTTGCAGCACAGGATCATTGCGTTCCAGGTAAGGAAAGACCCAGGCCAGGGCCTTGCCCTTTAACAAGGAAATTCCAAAAGTCACTTTGGCAGACAAAGTGTTAAAAGTCCAAGGGTTGTTGCGGAAATGCAAACGGCAAACATTTAAAAAGCCTCTGCAGTCCTCAGTATCACCACCAAATTTTTCAGGCAGGGGAAGTTTGGGTGGTACAGAAGAGGTAGGTTGGATTGGAGCAGGAGTCTGGACTGTTGCAGAAGGACCAGGCAAGCAAGATGTAATGTAGGGTACCTGTGTTAGGTAGTGTCCAAAGTGGAGCCTGTGTGCTGAGGATTCAGGTGAAAATTTAGTCAGGCAGATCAGGTTGGCAACAAATCAGGCAAAGCGGTACACGATCGAAATCCAGAGAGTGGTCAGGCAGGCAAAGGTCATACACGAGCTGGCGGTGAAGTACAAAATCAGAAGGCTAGAGAGTAGTCAGGAATTCAGGCAGAAGTTCATATACGGTATTCAGAGTCACAAAGCAGTCACAACACCCAGGGAGCTAGTCCACACAAAAAACGGGCACTGAGAGATAGGAAGTGCTGCTATTTATGGGCTGCTTTGATTGTAGATTGTCCACAGCTGGCAGCAGGTGGGGCTAGTGAGTCCAAGGCAATGCATCAAACTGACAGAACATAGCCATAACTCCAGAGCTCCTCTCTGGCACAACAAGTAAGACTGCAGCTGTGGGACCAGGAACATCCCGGTTTGAATACACCCAGGTACATGACAACATCAGAGGTTCCTATGGAGCTGCCCCAGCTGGGAATTAGTGATGAGCCGAACACCCCCGGGTTCGGTTCGCACCAGAACCCGCCAACGGACCGAAAGTTCGCACGAACATTAGAACCCTATTAAATACAATGGATGCGAACGTTCGGATTCTAAATTGCTAATTATAACGACTATTATCCATGTTATTGTCCGAAATAGAGTTTGGGAACCCGGGTTCTGCACCAGGGGACATGTATCAATGCAAAAAGAAGTTTTAAAAACGGACGTTTTCCGGGAGCAGTCATTTTAATGATGCATAAAGTGAAAAAAAAAAAGTCAAATATTCCTTTAAATATTGTACCTGGGGGGTGTCTAAAGTATGCCTGTGAAGTGCCACGTGTTTCCCGTGTTTAGAACTGTCCCTGACAAAATAACATTTCTAAAGGAAAAAAAGCCATTTAAAAGTGCTTGCGGCTTTAATGCAATTTCTGGTCCCGGTAATATGGATGAAAATCTTTAGGAAAAATGGCATAGCTACCCCATCAACCCCCCCCCCCTACCCCAGCCCATTACCAGCCCCTTTGGGTCTTGTATGGATATTAAGGGGAACCCCGCACACAAAATAAAAAAGGACCTATATACTCTGAACAGCCGTATACAGGCGGTGCATACAAGACAGGGACTGTAGGTTTGTTCTTATGTAGAATCTGTTTGTAATTTTGAACAGCTGCATTGTTTAAGTGTAGCTCCATGCCAAATTCCTTTTTTTTAGCTTTTTGTAAAACATAGGGAACGGTTATCACCCCTGTCACATTTTTTTTGCTGTCTGTGCCCCTGTTCAGAACATTTCACCTCACTTTGCGTCCCAATGACAACTGTTTTTGAAATGTGGTGTTTTTATTGAAACAAGGATTGGTGATAAAGCATCAGTAGAGAGGAGACACCTTTCTCCCATATTAATTCTTACAGGAGAGAATTTTCCTTCCAAGGGGTAGATTTCCTCTCACTTCCTGTTGTCTTCTTCCGTTTGCAAGTAGTAGTAGTTTGTAAGTTGGATGTTTGAAAGTAGGGACCTGCCGTATATACTCTGCAGAAATTGGCCCCTTAGGTGTTGGTGTTGGCACAACACTGTAAGCCCTCACAGTTACTCTTGGTGGGTGCTGGAACGCCCTGCTGTCAACTATTATATCAGGAATTGTAATAACATATAATTGTTGATCAGTGGTAGTAAAAATTGGGCCTTTGATGGTGGTGCTGGTGCCAGAACACTGTAAGGCTTGACAGTTACTCTTGGTGGGCGCAGCAATGGGCCCTGCTGTGAATTATTCGATCAATAATTATAATTGCATGCCCCTGTTGAATAGGGGCTGAAAAATTGGGCCTTTGGTGGTGGTGGTGGTGGTGATGGTGGTGCTGGTGCCACAACACTGTAAGGCCTGACAGTTACTCTTGGTGGGCGCAGCAATGGGCCCTGCTGTGAATTATTCGATCAATAATTATAATTGCATGCCCCCTGTTGAACAGGGGCTGAAAAATTGGGCCTTTGGTGGTGGTGGTGGTGGTGATGGTGGTGCTGGTGCCACAACACTGTAAGGCCTGACAGTTACTCTTGGTGGGCGCAGCAATGGGCCCTGCTGTGAATTATTCGATCAATAATTATAATTGCATGCCCCTGTTGAACAGGGGCTGAAAAATTGGGCCTTTGGTGGTGGTGGTGGTGGTGATGGTGGTGCTGGTGCCACAACACTGTAAGGCCTGACAGTTACTCTTGGTGGGCGCAGCAATGGGCCCTGCTGTGAATTATTAGATCAATAATTATAATTGCATGCCCCTGTTGAACAGGGGCTTAAAAATTGGGCCTTAGGCACTGGTGGCACAACACTGCAACCCCTCACAGATACTGTACTTGGAGCACAGCAATGAGGCCTGTTGCAAAGTATTGCATCAAAAATTTTAATTACACGCCCCTTTTAAACAGGGGCTGAAAAATTGGGCCTTAGCCACTGGTGGCGTCACCCATAAACCAAAATAATCTTCCAAGCTATCATCATTAATCGTATCATTGAGGAGGAGGAGGAGGATAGCCAGTCAACATAACAGCACAGGCACTCAGCATCAGCATCAGTCTTGAAGGGATGTGACATTTTAAAATCAATTAGTCTGTTATATCAGCATCAGGTGTGTGGTAGCTGGTGGTGATCCAAGACTGGTTCATCTTGATGAAAGTCAGTCGATCAACCGAGTCGGTGGACAGGCGCACCCTGTGATCCGTGACAAATCCTCCAGCAGCACTGAATGTGCGTTCTGAAAGAACGCTGGATGCAGGACAGGCCAGTAGCTCAATTGCATACTGTGCAAGCTCTGGCCAGTGATCCATCCTCAAGACCCAGTAAGCCAGAGGTTTTTCGGTGGGGAAGGTGTCCAAGTCTGACCTTGCCCCTAGGTATTCCTGGACCATGTATATCAGACGCTGGCGATGGTTGCTGGAACCGATCATACTTTGGGGCTGCGGACTAAAGAATTGTCTGAACGCATCGGTCAGACGGCCACCTTCCCCACCGCTCCTTCTTTGACTGCCCGAAGCCTCAACAACTCGTTGTCCAGGACCAGGAGTTTGTAACCTCCCAGTCTCTGGGAACGCGTTGAACAGACCTTTCTGCAAGGCCTCCCGGAGTTGTCTCATCCTCTGCTCCCTCTGCGACGGTAAGATAAGGTCCGCAACCTTACCCTTGTACCGTGGATCAAGGAGAGTGGCCAGCCAGTAATGGTCCCTCTCCTTGATCCGAAGAATACGAGGATCCTTCCGCAGACTTTGCAGGATCAGGGAGGCCATGCAGCGTAGGTTAGCTGAGGCATTCAGTCCGGAGTCCTCTGGGTCACTAAGGACGACATGATCCGCAGCCACCTCCTCCCAGCCACGTACAAGTCCACTGGTTTCTTGGGACTGTAAATCATCCCTAAAAGACTGCTGCTGATGATGCTGAGTGCCAGCCTCCACCTCCATGCTGACACAATCCTCCTCCTCCTCCTCCTCCTCTTCCTCTTCCTGTGCGATGGGTGGGACAGAAGGAACACTGTCTGGGTAAAGGGGGCCTTGAGAGGCAAGGAAGTCCTCCTCTTCCTGCCTCTGTTCTGCCTCAAGTGCCCTGTCCATTATTCCACGCAGCGTGTGCTCCAACAGGTGGACAAGAGGTACAGTGTCACTGATGCATGCACTGTCACTGCTCACCATCCTCGTGGCCTCCTCAAATGGTGCCAGGACAGTGCATGCATCCCTGATCATGCCCCACTGGCGTGGTGAAAAAAACCCGAGCTCCCCTGACCCTGTCCTGGTGCCGTAGTCGCGCAGGTACTCATTGATGGCCCTCTGCTGCGTGTGCAGCCGCTGCAGCATGGCCAACGTTGAGTTCCACCTGGTGGGCATGTCACATATAAGGCGGTTCTTGGGCAGGTTCAACTCCTTTTGCAGCTCAGCCAGGCGAGCACTGGCATTATAAGATCTGCGAAAATGCACACAGACTTTCCTGGCCTGCCTCAGGACATCCTGTAAGCCCGGGTACCTGCCCAAGAACCGCTGCACCACCAGGTTAAGGACGTGAGCCATACAGGGCACATGGGTCAGTTGTCCCTGTCGGAGGGCGGAGAGGAGGTTGGTGCCATTGTCGCAAACCACCATTCCTGGCTTAAGCTGGCGTGGCGTCAACCACCTCTCGGCCTGCCCCTGCAGAGCAGACAGGACCTCTGCCCCAGTGTGGCTTCTGTCCCCCAAACACACCAGCGCAAGCACGGCATGGCATCTTTTTGCCTGCGTACTTGCGTAGCCCCTTGAACGCCTACGGAGCACCGCTGGTTCCGAGGACAAACCACAGGAAGAGGCCATGGAGGAAGAAGAAGAGGAGGGGGTGGAGGAGAGAGGTGTGTCACAACCAGTAGTAGCATTTTGGAGGCGTGGCGGTGGAACAACCTCCAACACTACTGCACCTTGTCCTGCATCCTTCCCAGCTGCCAAAAGAGTGACCCAATGGGCCGTGAAAGAAAGGTAACGTCCCTGTCCATGCCTGCTGGACCATGAGTCAGTGGTAATATGCACCTTACCGCTGACCGCCCTGTCCAGCGAGGCCAAGACATTGCCTTCCACATGCCTGTAGAGAGCCGGAATCGCCTTCCGTGCGAAAAAGTGGCGTTTGGGAACCTGCCACTGAGGAACCGCACATTGCACAAACTCACGGAAGGGGGCCGAGTCTACCAACTGAAAAGGCAGCAGTTGAAGCGCTAGCAATTTAGCCAAGCTAGCATTCAACCGCTGGGCATGTGGATGGCTGGGAGTGAACTTCTTTTGACGGTCCAGCAGCTGGGGCAGGGAAATTTGCCTGCTAGAATCGGACATTGGTGTACTGCTAGCAGAGTGCCCGCAAGTACTTGCCTGTGACACACCTAATTCTACACCTTCATTCCTCTCAGAGCAGGTTTCAGAGAGGAGTGAAGGTATAGTGGGGTTGGAGATCCCAGCTGATGCGGTGCAAGAAGAGGTCAGCTTTGTTCTTTGGTGTGGGTCTTTAAGGTAGGCTTGCCAACGAGCTGCATGGCAGGTCAACATATGTCTGATCAAGCATGTGGTGCCCAAGCGGCTGATGTTTTGGCCACGCGATATACGCTTGAGACATATGTTGCAAACAGCAGCTGTGCGATCTGATGCACTCGCCTCAAAAAAGGCCCACACCAAAGAACTTTTTGAATGACGGGCAGAGGCAGCGCCCTGCACAGGCGGAGCTCTGCGGTGTGATTCCGTCGGTGTGCTGCCCATACGCTGGCCACTCAAGGGCATCCTGCCTCGTTGGAGATGTGCCTCCTCCTCATCCTCCTCCTCCTCTCTCCTATTAGGCACCCACGTGGAGTCAGTGACCTCATCATCCCCTCCCTCCTCATCACTGGAGCCAATCTGGCAGTATGCTGCAGCTGCTGGAGCATGACTGCCAGATTGGTGTCCTTCTTGAGCATCCCCTCTCTCTGCTCTCACGCTGCTGCCTTCCTCTAGCTGGGTATCATCATCAGATCCTTCCAAACGCTGGGCATCCTCCTGGAGCATGTACCCAACACTGTGCTCAAACAGTTCGGGGGACTCCTCAGGAGGAGGACATGGTGGGTCTAGGGAAGGATTGACTAATGAAGATAATGATACCAGAGAAGAGGACGCTTTGGCAGCTGCTTTGCCAGTACCCTGAGCCTGGGTGAGAGAGGATGAGGAGGATGAGGTGGGCTTGGTCATCCACTCTACCAAGTCTTCGGCATGATGTGGCTCAACATGTCCAGCTGCCGAAAAGAAGGACAAGCGTGTCCCATGGCCATGTGCTGATGACAATGCACCGCGTCCACGACCAGCACTGTTGCCCCCAGACACAGAGCCTGCTTGCCCTCTTTTTTTGCCTCCTGACTGTCTGCCTCTCCTTGTTTGCCTTCCAGACATTTTAATGGATGGCCTGCAGGGAGATGGGAAAAAGAGCAATAAGGGCTACCTTCAGGTGTATACTGTGCAGGAGGCTTAGCAACAATGACACTGACTCTGTCCCCTGCCTATCCTTCTCTGTCCCTAAACACAAGGATTGAAAATATGGAACAGCAAAATTGGTTTAGAACAGAATAGCACACTGACACTTTCCCTCACTGTCCTACTCTGTCCCTCCCTACAAACAAGTTTTAGCACAGAATAGCACACTGATAATTTGCACGAGTGTCCTTCTCTGTCCCTAAACTCAAGGATTTGAAATATGGAACAGCAAAATTGGTTTAGAACAGAATAGCACACTGTCAGTTTCACTCACTATACCTCTCTGTCCCTAAACTCAAGGATTTGAAATATGGAACAGCAAAATTGGTTTAGAACAGAATAGCACACTGTCAGTTTCACTCACTGTACCTCTCTGTCCCTAAACTCAAGGATTTGAAATATGGAACAGCAAAATTGGTTTAGAACAGAATAGCACACTGTCAGTTTCACTCACTGTACCTCTCTGTCCCTAAACTCAAGGATTTGAAATATGGAACAGCAAAATTGGTTTAGAACAGAATAGCACATTGTCAGTTTCACTCACTGTACCTCTCTGTCCCTAAACTCAAGGATTTGAAATATGGAACAGCAAAATTGGTTTAGAACATAATAGCACACTGTCAGTTTCACTCACTGTCCTACTCTGTCCCTACAAACAAGATTTAGCACAAAATAGCACACTGACACTTTCCCTCACTGTACCTCTCTGTCCCTAAACTCAAGGATTGAAAATATGGTTCAGCAAGATTGGTTTAGAACAGAATAGCACACTGACACTTTCCCTCACTGTCCTACTCTGTCCCTCCCTACAAACAAGATTTAGCACAGAATAGCAGACTGAAAATTGCCACGAGTGTCCTTCTCTGTCCCTAAACTCAAGGATTGAAAATATGGAACAGCAAAATTGGTTTAGAACAGAATAGCACACTGACACTTTCCCTCACTGTCCTACTCTGTCCCTCCCTACAAACAAGTTTTAGCACAGAATAGCACACTGATAATTTGCACGAGTGTCCTTCTCTGTCCCTAAACTCAAGGATTTGAAATATGGAACAGCAAAATTGGTTTAGAACAGAATAGCACACTGTCAGTTTCACTCACTATACCTCTCTGTCCCTAAACTCAAGGATTTGAAATATGGAACAGCAAAATTGGTTTAGAACAGAATAGCACACTGTCAGTTTCACTCACTGTACCTCTCTGTCCCTAAACTCAAGGATTTGAAATATGGAACAGCAAAATTGGTTTAGAACAGAATAGCACACTGTCAGTTTCACTCACTGTACCTCTCTGTCCCTAAACTCAAGGATTTGAAATATGGAACAGCAAAATTGGTTTAGAACAGAATAGCACACTGTCAGTTTCACTCACTGTCCTACTCTGTCCCTACAAACAAGATTTAGCACAAAATAGCACACTGACACTTTCCCTCACTGTAACTCTCTGTCCCTAAACTCAAGGATTGAAAATATGGTTCAGCAAGATTGGTTTAGAACAGAATAGCACACTGACACTTTCCCTCACTGTCCTACTCTGTCCCTCCCTACAAACAAGTTTTAGCACAGAATAGCACACTGATAATTTGCACGAGTGTCCTTCTCTGTCCCTAAACTCAAGGATTTGAAATATGGAACAGCAAAATTGGTTTAGAACAGAATAGCACACTGTCAGTTTTACTCACTATACCTCTCTGTCCCTAAACTCAAGGATTTGAAATATGGAACAGCAAAATTGGTTTAGAACAGAATAGCACACTGTCAGTTTCACTCACTGTACCTCTCTGTCCCTAAACTCAAGGATTTGAAATATGGAACAGCAAAATTGGTTTAGAACAGAATAGCACACTGTCAGTTTCACTCACTGTACCTCTCTGTCCCTAAACTCAAGGATTTGAAATATGGAACAGCAAAATTGGTTTAGAACAGAATAGCACACTGTCAGTTTCACTCACTGTACCTCTCTGTCCCTAAACTCAAGGATTTGAAATATGGAACAGCAAAATTGGTTTAGAACAGAATAGCACACTGACACTTTCCCTCACTGTCCTACTCTGTCCCTACAAACAAGATTTAGAACAGAATAGCACACTGAAAATTGCCACGAGTGTCCTTCTCTGTCCCTAAACTCAAGGATTGAAAATATGGAACAGCAAAATTGGTTTAGAACAGAATAGCACACTGACACTTTCCCTCACTGTACCTCTCTGTCCCTACAAACAAGATTTAGCACAAAATAGCACACTGACACTTTCCCTCACTGTACCTCTCTGTCCCTAAACTCAAGGATTGAAAATATGGTTCAGCAAGATTGGTTTAGAACAGAATAGCACACTGACACTTTCCCTCACTGTACCTCTCTGTCCCTACAAACAAGGATTAGCACAGAATAGCACACTGTCACTGACACTCTCCCTACCTATCCTTATCTGTCCCTAAACACAAGGAATCCAGGATTATGTAAAGGAAAAATAATGACACTGTCCCTGCCTATGCTTCTCTTTCCCTACTCCGGAACACACTACACAAGGCCTCCGCGCTGGCGGCCTTTTATAGTGTGGGGCGTGTACTAAACCCCCTCAGCAATAATTGGCCACAGGCATCCTGCCTGTGGCCAATCATTGCTCTCCTCGCTGCCGGCGCTGTGATTGGCCAAGCATGCGGGGTCACAGTGCATGCTTGGCCAATCACAGCGCCTGGATGACACTGCGATGGCGTAGTGCATTGTGGGCCGTTCGCGTCACTCGAATTTGGCGCGAACGGCCCAAATCGTTCGATCTTCGTCGAACGATCGAACAGCCGATGTTCGAGTCGAACGTATGTTCGACTCGAACACGAAGCTCATCCCTACTGGGAATCAAAGCCTTCTGGGGACAGCGGAGGAAGCGGATTTGACAACACTGATGACATGGTTTAACCCCTTCACGCCTAAGGGTAAGGTAAATTGAAATGCCCAAGTTTGCAATTTTGACATGTGTTAATAAAACCGTACATATCATCACAACTATTTTGTGCATCCAGGTGGATTATACCATGTTTTTTTCAGGACAAATGGTAAATGGTAATGGATTTCTTCCTACTTTTTTTTTAAATGTTACTGTAGATTTCTTGCTACCACCATAACCTACCACCAAAGAACAACACCCAATAATTGTTTCTGTTCCTTACGATCACAGGGATACCACATATGTGTATGTTAGTTGTTGTTTGTACCCGTAGAACAGCCCAGAAACAATAGTGCGCATTTTGCTTTTTTTTTTTTTATCCTACCGAAAACACACTGACACTGATACTAATTGAAAAAAAAAAAAATTGGTCCAAAATACTGACCCTGACCTTTGACCTTACCCTTTCACCCTGACCTTGCCCCAAACACTAACCCTGGCACTGACCTAGATCAAATCTTGATCTAGGTATTTATTTATTTTTAAAATTTGCCCACTTGACGACCGCTCACTGTATATATACGTCATTTTTTTGAAGAGGGATATCTCGGTAACGGCTGCAGCTGCTGCCACAACCGAGATATCTATCTCTTCAGTGAGCGGTCGTGTTTACGATAATGGTGGTCTCAGCAGCGGATTCGCCGCAAGATCACCGTTATCGGCGGCGGGAGAGGGCCACTCCCCTCCCGCCGCTCTCCCGCGCCCTCCGCCGCTTACCGGAGCCGTCGGTAGCGGCGGAGGCGATCGGGTCCTTCTCCCTCTGTGGTATGGATAAGAGTGAGGGCAAGATGGCCCCCACCCGTCTCCATACCATAGCAGGGCGGAGCTGACGTCAAAAACGTCAGCTCCGCCCATACCTATTAAAGGGACATTTTTTTTTTTGTAATTTTTTCAAATTACATTTTTTTTTTTTTTTTATTGCATTTTAGTGTAAATATGAGATCTGAGGTCTTATTGACCCTAGATCTCATATTTAAGAGGACCTGTCATGCTTTTTTCTATTACAAGGGATGTTTACTAGGGATGAGCTTTGTGTTCGAGTCGAACATACGTTCGACTCGAACATCGGCTGTTCGATCGTTCGACGAAGATCGAACGATTTGGGCCGTTCGCGCCAAATTCGAGTGACGCGAACGGCCCACAATGCACTACGCCATCGCAGTGTCATCCAGGCGCTGTGATTGGCCAAGCATGCACTGTGACCCCGCATGCTTGGCCAATCACAGCGCCGGCAGCGAGGAGAGCAATGATTGGCCACAGGCAGGATGCCTGTGGCCAATTATTGCTGAGGGTGTTTAGTACACGCCCCACACTATAAAAGGCCGCCAGCACGGCGGCCTAGTGTAGTGTGTTCCGGAGCAGGGATAGAGCAGCATAGGCAGGGACAGTGACTGTTATTTCTTTCTTGCTTAACCTGGATTCCTTTAGTTTAGGGAAAGAGAAGGATAGGTAGGGAGAGTGTCAGTGTGTTTTGTGCTTGTGCTATAGTGTGCTTAAAAAAAACATTTATTCTAGGGACAGAAAACTGTAGGTAGGGACAGTGTCAGTTTCTTTCACTCTGCAAGTCCTTGTTTCCAGGGACCTGGAAGGACAGTGAGTGAATTGTCCTTGTGCTATATTGTGCTTAAAAAAACATTTATTCTAGGGACAGAAAACTGTAGGTAGGGAGAGTGTCAGTTTCTTTCACTCTGCAAGTCCTTGTTTCCAGGGACCTGGAAGGACAGTGAGTGAATTGTCCTTGTGCTATATTGTGCTTAAAAAAACATTTATTCTAGGGACAGAAAACTGTAGGTAGGGAGAGTGTCAGTTTCTTTCACTCTGCAAGTCCTTGTTTCCAGGGACCTGTAAGGACAGTGAGTGAATTGTCCTTGTGCTATATTGTGATTAAAAAAAACATTTTTTCTAGGGACAGAAAACTGTAGGTAGGGAGAGTGTTTTTTTTCTTTCACTCTGCAAGTCCTTGTTTCCAGGGACCTGGAAGGACAGTGAGTGAATTGTCCTTGTGCTATATTGTGCTTAAAAAAAAACATTTTTTCTAGGGACAGAAAACTGTAGGTAGGGAGAGTGTTTTTTTTTTTTCACTCTGCAAGTCCTTGTTTCCAGGGACCTGTAAGGACAGTGAGTGAATTGTCCTTGTGCTATATTGTGCTTAAAAAAAAACATTTATTCTAGGGACAGAAAACTGTAGGTAGGGAGAGTGTCAGTTTATTTCACTCTGCAAGTCCTTGTTTCCAGGGACCTGTAAGGACAGTGAGTGAATTGTCCTTGTGCTATATTGTGATTAAAAAAACATTTTTTCTAGGGACAGAAAACTGTAGGTAGGGAGAGTGTTTTTTTTCTTTCACTCTGCAAGTCCTTGTTTCCAGGGACCTGTAAGGACAGTGAGTGAATTGTCCTTGTGCTATATTGTGCTTAAAAAAAACATTTATTCTAGGGACAGAAAACTGTAGGTAGGGAGAGTGTCAGTTTATTTCACTCTGCAAGTCCTTGTTTCCAGGGACCTGTAAGGACAGTGAGTGAATTGTCCTTGTGCTATATTGTGATTAAAAAAAACATTTTTTCTAGGGACAGAAAACTGTAGGTAGGGAGAGTGTTTTTTTTCTTTCACTCTGCAAGTCCTTGTTTCCAGGGACCTGTAAGGACAGTGAGTGAATTGTCCTTGTGCTATATTGTGATTAAAAAAAACATTTTTTCTAGGGACAGAAAACTGTAGGTAGGGAGAGTGTTTTTTTTCTTTCACTCTGCAAGTCCTTGTTTCCAGGGACCTGGAAGGACAGTGAGTGAATTGTCCTTGTGCTATATTGTGCTTAAAAAAAACATTTATTCTAGGGACAGAAAACTGTAGGTAGGGAGAGTGTCAGTTTATTTCACTCTGCAAGTCCTTGTTTCCAGGGACCTGTAAGGACAGTGAGTGAATTGTCCTTGTGCTATATTGTGATTAAAAAAAACATTTTTTCTAGGGACAGAAAACTGTAGGTAGGGAGAGTGTTTTTTTTCTTTCACTCTGCAAGTCCTTGTTTCCAGGGACCTGGAAGGACAGTGAGTGAATTGTCCTTGTGCTATATTGTGCTTAAAAAAACCATTTATTCTAGGGACAGAAAACTGTAGGTAGGGAGAGTGTCAGTTTATTTCACTCTACAAGTCCTTGTTTCCAGGGACCTGTAAGGACAGTGAGTGAATTGTCCTTGTGCTATATTGTGATTAAAAAAAACATTTTTTCTAGGGACAGAAAACTGTAGGTAGGGAGAGTGTTTTTTTTCTTTCACTCTGCAAGTCCTTGTTTCCAGGGACCTGGAAGGACAGTGAGTGAATTCTCCTTGTGCTATATTGTGCTTAAAAAAAACATTAATTCTAGGGACAGAAAACTGTAGGTAGGGAGAGTGTCAGTTTATTTCACTCTGCAAGTCCTTGTTTCCAGGGACCTGTAAGGACAGTGAGTGAATTGTCCTTGTGCTATATTGTGCTTAAAAAAAACATTTATTCTAGGGACAGAAAACTGTAGGTAGGGAGAGTGTTTATTTTCTTTCACTCTGCAAGTCCTTGTTTCCAGGGACCTGTAAGGACAGTGAGTGAATTGTCCTTGTGCTATATTGTGATTAAAAAAACATTTATTCTAGGGACAGAAAACTGTAGGTAGGGAGAGTGTCAGTTTATTTCACTCTGCAAGTCCTTGTTTCCAGGGACCTGTAAGGACAGTGAGTGAATTGTCCTTGTGCTATATTGTGATTAAAAAAAACATTTTTTCTAGGGACAGAAAACTGTAGGTAGGGAGAGTGTTTTTTTTCTTTCACTCTGCAAGTCCTTGTTTCCAGGGACCTGTAAGGACAGTGAGTGAATTGTCCTTGTGCTATATTGTGCTTAAAAAAAACATTTATTCTAGGGACAGAAAACTGTAGGTAGGGAGAGTGTCAGTTTATTTCACTCTGCAAGTCCTTGTTTCCAGGGACCTGTAAGGACAGTGAGTGAATTGTCCTTGTGCTATATTGTGATTAAAAAACATTTTTTCTAGGGACAGAAAACTGTAGGTAGGGAGAGTGTTTTTTTTCTTTCACTCTGCAAGTCCTTGTTTCCAGGGACCTGTAAGGACAGTGAGTGAATTGTCCTTGTGCTATATTGTGCTTAAAAAAAACATTTATTCTAGGGACAGAAAACTGTAGGTAGGGAGAGTGTCAGTTTATTTCACTCTGCAAGTCCTTGTTTCCAGGGACCTGTAAGGACAGTGAGTGAATTGTCCTTGTGCTATACTGTGATTAAAAAAAACATTTTTTCTAGGGACAGAAAACTGTAGGTAGGGAGAGTGTTTTTTTTCTTTCACTCTGCAAGTCCTTGTTTCCAGGGACCTGTAAGGACAGTGAGTGAATTGTCCTTGTGCTATATTGTGATTAAAAAAACATTTTTTCTAGGGACAGAAAACTGTAGGTAGGGAGAGTGTTTTTTTTCTTTCACTCTGCAAGTCCTTGTTTCCAGGGACCTGGAAGGACAGTGAGTGAATTGTCCTTGTGCTATATTGTGCTTAAAAAAAACATTTATTCTAGGGACAGAAAACTGTAGGTAGGGAGAGTGTCAGTTTATTTCACTCTGCAAGTCCTTGTTTCCAGGGACCTGTAAGGACAGTGAGTGAATTGTCCTTGTGCTATATTGTGATTAAAAAAAACATTTTTTCTAGGGACAGAAAACTGTAGGTAGGGAGAGTGTTTTTTTTCTTTCACTCTGCAAGTCCTTGTTTCCAGGGACCTGGAAGGACAGTGAGTGAATTGTCCTTGTGCTATATTGTGATTAAAAAAAACATTTTTTCTAGGGACAGAAAACTGTAGGTAGGGAGAGTGTCAGTTTATTTCACTCTGCAAGTCCTTGTTTCCAGGGACCTGTAAGGACAGTGAGTGAATTGTTCTTGTGCTATATTGTGATTAAAAAAAACATTTTTTCTAGGGACAGAAAACTGTAGGTAGGGAGAGTGTTTTTTTTCTTTCACTCTGCAAGTCCTTGTTTCCAGGGACCTGTAAGGACAGTGAGTGAATTGTCCTTGTGCTATATTGTGCTTAAAAAAAACATTTATTCTAGGGACAGAAAACTGTAGGTAGGGAGAGTGTCAGTTTCTTTCACTGTGAAAGTCCTTGTTTCAAGGGACAGAGAAGGACACCTGAAGGTAGCCCTTATTGCTTTTTTCCCATCTCCCTGCAGGCCATCTATTAGAATGTCTGGAAGGCAAACAAGGAGAGGCAGACAGTCAGGAGGCAATAAAAGAGGGCAAGCAGGCTCTGTGTCTGGGGGCAACAGTGCTGGTCGTGGACGCGGTGCATTGTCATCAGCACATGGCCATGGGACACGCTTGTCCTTCTTTTCAGCAGCTGGACATGTTGAGCCACATCATGCCGAAGACTTGGTAGAGTGGATGACCAAGCCCTCCTCCTCCTCCTCATCCTCTCTCACCCAGGCTCAGGGTACTGGAAAAGCAGCTGCCAAAGCGTCGTCTTCCCTGGTATCAATGTCAGACAAATCATCAGTCACTCCTTCCCTAGACCCACCATGTCCTCCTCCTGAGGAGTCCCCCGAACTGTTTCAGCACAGTGTTGGGTACATGCTCCAGGAGGATGCCCAGCGTTTCGAAGGGTCTGATGATGAAACCCAGCTAGAGGAAGGCAGTAGCGTGAGAGCAGACAGAGGGGATGCTCAAGAAGGACACCAATCTGGCAGTCATGTTCCAGCAGCTGCAGCATACTGCCAGATTGGCTCCAGTGATGAGGAGGGAGGGTATGATGAGGTCACTGACTCCACGTGGGTGCCTAATAGGAGAGAGGAGGAGGAGGAGGATGAGGAGGAGGCACATCTCCAACGAGGCAGGATGCCCTTTGGTGGCCAGCGTAAGGGCAGTACACCGACGGAATCACACCGCAGAGCTCCGCCTGTGCAGGGCGCTGCCTCTGCCCGTCATTCAAAAAGTTCTTTGGTGTGGGCCTTTTTTGAGGCTAGTGCATCAGATCGCACAGCTGCTGTTTGCAACATATGTCTCAAGCGTATATCGTGTGGCCAAAACATCAGCCGCTTGGGTACCACATGCCTGACCAGACATATGTTGACCTGCCATGCAGCTCGTTGGCAAGCCTACCTCAAAGACCCACACCAAAGAACAAAGCGGACCTCTCCTTGCACCGCATCAGCTGGGATCTCCAACCCCACTATAACTTCAGTCCTCTCTGAAACATGCACTGAGAGGAATGAAGGTGTAGAATTAGGTGTGTCACAGCCAAGTACTTGCGGCCACTCTGCTAGCAGTACACCGACGTCCGATTCTAGCAGGCAAATTTCCCTGCCCCAGCTGCTGGACCGTCGAAAGAAGTTCACTCCCAGCCATCCACATGCCCAGCGGTTGAATGCTAGCTTGGCTAAATTGCTAGCGCTTCAACTGCTGCCTTTTCAGTTGGTAGACTCGGCCCCCTTCCGTGAGTTTGTGCAATGTGCGGTTCCTCAGTGGCAGGTTCCCAAACGCCACTTTTTCTCACGGAAGGCTATTCCGGCTCTCTACCGGCATGTGGAAGGCAATGTCTTGGCCTCGCTGGACAGGGCGGTCAGCGGTAAGGTGCATATTACCGCTGACTCATGGTCCAGCAGGCATGGACAGGGACGTTACCTTTCTTTCACGGCCCATTGGGTCACTCTTTTGGCAGCTGGGAAGGATGCAGGACAAGGTGCAGTAGTGTTGGAGGTTGTCCCACCGCCACGCCTCCAAAATGCTACTACTGGTTGTGACACACCTCTCTCCTCCACCCCCTCCTCTTCTTCTTCCTCCATGGCCTCTTCCTGTGGTTTGTCCTATGAACCAGCGGTGCTCCGTAGCCGTTCACGGGGCTACGCAAGTACGCAGGCAAAAAGATGCCATGCCGTGCTTGCGCTGGTGTGTTTGGGGGACAGAAGCCACACTGGGGCAGAGGTCCTGTCTGCTCTGCAGGGCCAGGCCGAGAGGTGGTTGACGCCACGCCAGCTTAAGCCAGGAATGGTGGTTTGCGACAATGGCACCAACCTCCTCTCCGCCCTCCGACAGGGACAACTGACCCATGTGCCCTGTGTGGCTCACGTCCTTAACCTGGTGGTGCAGCGGTTCTTGGGCAGGTACCCGGGCTTACAGGATGTCCTGAGGCAGGCCAGGAAAGTCTGTGTGCATTTCCGCAGATCTTATAATGCCAGTGCTCGCCTGGCTGAGCTGCAAAAGGAGTTGAACCTGCCCAAGAACCGCCTTATATGTGACATGCCCACCAGGTGGAACTCAACGTTGGCCATGCTGCAGCGGCTGCACACGCAGCAGAGGGCCATCAATGAGTACCTGTGCGACTACGGCACCAGGACAGGGTCAGGGGAGCTTGGTTTTTTTTCTCCACGCCAGTGGGGCATGATCAGGGATGCATGCACTGTCCTGGCACCATTTGAGGAGGCCACGAGGATGGTGAGCAGTGACAGTGCATGCATCAGTGACACTGTACCTCTTGTCCACCTGTTGGAGCACACGCTGCGTGGAATAATGGACAGGGCACTTGAGGCAGAACAGAGGCAGGAAGAGGAGGACTTCCTTGCCTCTCAAGGCCCCCTTTACCCAGACAGTGTTCCTTCTGTCCCACCCATCGCACAGGAAGAGGAGGAGGAGGAGGAGGAGGAGGAGGAGGATTGTGTCAGCATGGAGGTGGAGGCTGGCACTCAGCATCATCAGCAGCAGTCTTTTAGGGATGATTTACAGTCCCAAGAAACCAGTGGACTTGTACGTGGCTGGGAGGAGGTGGCTGCGGATCATGTCGTCCTTAGTGACCCAGAGGACTCCGGAGCGAATGCCTCAGCAAACCTACGCTGCATGGCCTCCCTGATCCTGCAAAGTCTGCGGAAGGATCCTCGTATTCTTCGGATCAAGGAGAGGGACCATTACTGGCTGGCCACTCTCCTTGATCCACGGTACAAGGGTAAGGTTGCGGACCTTATGTTACCGTCGCAGAGGGAGCAGAGGATGAGACAACTCCGGGAGGCCTTGCAGAAAGGTCTGTGCAACGCGTTCCCAGAGACTGGGAGGTTACAAACTCCTGGTCCTGGACAACGAGTTGCTGAGGCTTCGGCCAGTCAAAGAAGGAGCGGTGGGGAAGGTGGCCGTCTGACCGATGCGTTCAGACAATTCTTTAGTCCGCAGCCCCAAAGTATGATCGGTTCCAGCAACCATCGCCAGCGTCTGATAAACATGGTGCAGGAATATCTAGGGGCAAGGTCAGACTTGGACACCTTTCCCACCGAAAATCCTCTGGCTTACTGGGTCTTGAGGATGGATCACTGGCCAGAGCTTGCACAGTATGCAATTGAGCTACTGGCCTGTCCTGCATCCAGCGTTCTTTCGGAACGCACATTCAGTGCTGCTGGAGGATTTGTCACGGATCACAGGGTGCGCCTGTCCACCGACTCGGTTGATCGACTGACTTTCATCAAGATGAACCAGTCTTGGATCACCACCAGCTACCACACACCTGATGCTGATATAACAGACTAATTGATTTTAACATGTCACATCCCTTCAAGACTGATGCTGATGCTGAGTGCCTGTGCTGTTATGTTGACTGGCTATCCTCCTCCTCCGAGTCCTCAATGATACGATTGATGATGATAGCTTGGAAGATCATTTTTGTTTATGGGTGCCGCCACCAGTGGCTAAGGCCCAATTTTTCAGCCCCTGTTTTACAGGGGCGTGTAATTACAATTTTTTTAGCAATAATTTGCCATAGGGCTCATTGCTGTGCTCCAAGTACAGTATCTGTGAGGGGTTGGAGTGTTGTGGCACCAGTGCCTAAGGCCCAATTTTTCAGCCCCTGTTTAACAGGGGCGTGTCATTACAATTTTTGAAGCAATACTTTGCAACAGGGCTCATTGCTGTGCTCCAAGTACAGTATCTGTGAGGGGTTGTAGTGTTGTGCCACCAGTGCCTAAGGCCCAATTTTTCAGCCCCTGTTCAACAGGGGCATGCAATTACAATTCTTGATCTAATAATTCACAGCAGGGTCCATTGCTGCACCCACCAAGAGTAACTCTGAGGGCTTACAGTCTTGTGGCAACGCCACCACCACCACCACCACGAAAGGCCCAATTTTTCAGCCCCTGTTCAAAAGGGGCATGTAATTACAATTCTTGATCTAATAATTCACAGCAGGGCCCATTGCTGCACCCACCAAGAGTAACTGTCAGGGCTTACAGTGTTGTGGCACCAGCACCACCATCAAAGGCCCAATTTTTACTACCACTGTTCAACAATTATATGTAATTAAAATTCCTGATATAATAGTTGACAGCAGGGCGTTCCAGCACCAACCAAGAGTAACTGAGTGCTTACAGTGTTGTGCCAACACCAACAACTAAGGGGCCTATTTCTGCAGAGTATATACGGCAGGTCCCTACTTTCAAACATCCAACTTACAAACGACTCCAACTTGCAAACGAAAGAAGACAACAGGAAGTGAGAGGAAATCTACCCCTAGAAAGGAAAATTCTCTCCTGTAAGAATAAATATGGGAGAAAGGGGTCTCATCTGTACTGATGCTTTATCAGCAATCCTTGTTTCAAGAAAAACACCACATTTCAAAAACAGTTGTCATTGGGACGGAAAGTGAGGTGAAATGTTCTGAACAGGGGCACAGACAGCAAAACAAATGTTACAGGGGTGATAACCCTTACCTATGTTTCCCAAAATGTTTAAAAATAGATTTTTGGGCTGGAGCTACACTTCAACAATGTACCTGTTCAAAATTACAAACACATTCTACATAAGAACAAACCTACAGTCCCTGTCTTGTATGCACCGCCTGTATACGGCTGTTCAGAGTATATAGGGCCTTTTTTATTTTATGTGCGGGGTTCCCCTTAATATCCATACAAGACCCAAAGGGGCTGGTAATGGGCTGGGGTAGGGGGGGGGTCATGGGGTAGCTATGCCATTTTTCTTAAAGAATTTCATCCATATTACCGGGACCAGACATTACATTAAAGCCGCAAGCAGTTTTAAATGGCTTTTTTTTCCTTTAGAAGTGTCATTTTGTGCAGGGACAGTTCTAAACACGGGAAACACGTGGCACTTCACAGGCATACTTTAGACACCCCCCAGGTACGATATTTAAAGGAATATTTGACTTTTTTTTTTTCACTTTATGCATCATTAAAATGACTGCTCCCGAAAAACGACCGTTTTTAAAACTTCTTTTTGCATTGATACATGTCCCCTGGTGCACAACCCGGGTTCCCAAACCCTATTTATGACAATAACATGCATAATAGTTGTTATAATTAGCACTTTAGAATTCGAACGTTCGCATCCATTGTATTTAATAGGGTTCTAATGTTCGTTCGAACTTTCGGTCCGTTCGCGGGTTCTGGTGCGAACCGAACCCGGGGGTGTTCGGCTCATCACTAATGTTTACATTCCTTGTAATAGGAATAAAAGTGATCCATTTTATTATTTTTTTTAAAACAGTGTAAAAATAAATAGAATCCAGTAAAATAAATAAGAAAACCAAAAAAATTTTTTTTAAAGCGCCCCATCCCGACGAGCTCGCGCGCAGAAGCGAACGCATACGTGAGTAGCGCCCGCATATGAAAACTGTGTTCAAACCACACATGTGAGGTATCTCCGCAATCGTTAGAGTGAGAGCAATAATTCTAGCCCTAGACCTCCTCTGTAACTCAAAAGATGCAACCTGTAGAATTTTTTAAACATCGCCTATGGAGATTTTTAAGGGTAAAAGTTTGACGCCATTCCACGAGCGGGCGCAGTTTTGAAGTGTGACATGTTGGGTATCAATTTACTCGGCGTAACATTATCTTTCACAATATAAAAAAAATTGGGCTAACTTTACTGTTGTCTTATTTTTTAATTTAAAAAAGTGATTTTTTTTCCAAACAAAGTGCGCTTGTAAGACCGCTGCGCAAATACGATGAGACAAAAAGTATTGCAATGACCACTAATATATTCTCTAGTATGTTAGAAAAAAAAAACAATATATAATGTTTGGGGGTTCTAAGTAATTTTCTAGCAAAAAAAAATGTTTTAAACTTGTAAACACCAAATCTGAAAAACAGGCTTGGTCCTTAAGTGGTTTTAATGATCAGGACATTGTTTGCGATACGGCACTGCGTCACTTTAACTGACAATTGCCCTGTCGTGTGACGCTGTACCCAAACAAAATTTATGTCCTTGTTTTCCCACAAATAGAGATTTCTTTTGGTGGTATTTGATCACCTCTGTGGTTTTTATTTCTTGCGCTATAAACATAGCTTTTTGCTTTAATAAATATCCCCCCAAAAAAATGTAAAAAAAACTAATTTCTTCATAAGTTTAGGCCGATACGTATTCTTCTACATATTTTTGGTAAAAAAAAATCACAATAAGCGTATATTGATTGGTTTGCGCAAAAGTTATAGCGTCTACAAAATAGGGGATAGATTTATGGCATTTTTATTATTATTATTATTTTTTGCACGTTTTTATGCACGATTTTGCATGTTTGTATGCAGCATTCTTGGGCTTTGGTGTTTTTATTATTAGAAAGTAGAGAAGACTGTTATCTGTTGCATCATTTGTTGCTAAGTATTTCAGATATTTTAGCTTTTCCATTAGCTTTTATTTCTTCTTTTATTATTATTCATTTTTTATAAAAATAAATCATTAGGGTATGGGGTCCGGGTTCAGTTTAAGTTAGGGTTAGGATTAAGAGTTGGGGGTTAGGGTTATTTTTATTTTTTTACTTATTTTTTTTTTTTAATTATTATATGAATAATATTAAGTGAATAAATAAATGTAAAATAAATACACAAATAAATAAAAATCATAAATAAAAAAAATAAAATTCAACACATGAATGCTAAGTAAAAGTAAATAAATAATTAACCCCTAACTTTAACCCTTACCCCTTAAAAAAATGTATTTTTTTGTTCAAGTCTGGGTGTTTATTGTTATTTTATTATTATTATTAATATTATTATAATAATAATAAAAATAATGTATTTAATATTTTTTTAAGGTTGGAGGTTAATTATTATTATTAATGTATTATTACATATTATTCATTTATTTTACTTATTCATGATGATTTTTAGTTATTTGTGTATTTGACATTTATTTATTCATATATTATTACTATTTTATTTTTTACTTTTTTTCATTTGAGCAGAAAATTGTTCAAAAAGGCACGCAAAAACGCGTATTTCCATTGATTTCTATGGGAATACAAACGCGCCAAAAATGCCCAAATCTGCCCGATTCGAGCGACAAAAAAAAGCTCCAGAACTTGTTTGAGCTTCAGGTGACTTGGAGTGGAGATGTGAAGAATAATTGATTTTTTTCTCCTCCACCATCTTGGAGCTCCGAGCTTCAGGCTACAAAATGCTGAGGTGTGAATGGGACCTTAGAACCACTTAAACCTGAGCAGATTCCCTCATCCCTACTTACCACTAAAAAGATATAAACGTTTCCCTTTATTTCCAGAGAGTTCTAATGCCGCGTACACTGTAGCATCTGATGGGGAACAGTAGCGGCAATTGATCGTCACACTGGCAGCATCTGATGGGGCACAGTAGCGGCAATTGATGGGCACACTGGCACTGGCAGCATTTGATCATGGGGCACAGTGGCGGCAATTGATGGGCACACTGGCAGCATTTGATGGGGCACAGTGGCGGCAATTGATCAGCACACTGGCAGCATCTGATGGGGCACAGTAGCGGCAATTGATGGGCACACTGGCAGCATTTGATGGGGCACAGTGGCGGCAATTGATGGGCACACTGGCAGCATCTGATGGGGCACAGTAGCGGCAATTGATGGGCACACTGGCAGCATTTGATTGGGCACAGTAGCAGCAATTGATCGGCACACTGGCAGCATCTAAAGGGGCACAGTAGCGGCAATTGATAGGCACACTGGCAGCATTTGATCCTGGGGCACAGTAGCGGCAATTGATGGGCACACTGGCAGCATTTGATAGGGCACAGTAGCGACAATTGATCAGCACACTGGCAGCATCTGATGGGACACAGTAGCGACAATTGATCAGCACACTTGCAGCATCTGATGGGGCACAGTAGCAGCAATTGATGGGAATACTGGCAGCATTTGATGGGGCACAGTAGCGGCAATTGATCGGCATACTGGCAGCATCTGATGGGGCACAGTAGTGACAATTGATGGGCACACTGGCAGCATTTTTATGGTGCACAGTAGCGAGAATTGATCAGCACACTGGCAGCATCTGATGGGGCACAGTAGCGGCAATTTATGGGCACACTGGCAGCATTTGATGGGGTACAGTAGCGGCAATTGATTGGCACACTGGCAGCATCTGATCGGGCACAGTAGCGGCAAATGATGGGCACACTAGCAGCATTTTTATGGGGCACAGTAACAACAATTGATCAGCACACTGGCAGCATCTGATGGGGCACAGTAGCGGCAATTTATGGGCACACTGGCAGCATCTGATGGGTAACAGTAGCGACAATTGATCAGCACACTGGCAGCATCTGATGGGGCACAGTAGCGGCAATTAGTGATGAGCCGAACACCCCCGGGTTCGGTTCGCACCAGAACCCGCGAACGGACCGAAAGTTCGTACGAACATTAGAACCCTATTAAATACAATGGATGCGAACGTTCGAATTCTAAAGTGCTAATTATAACAACTATTATCCATGTTATTGTCCTAAAAAGGGTTTGGGAACCCGGGTTCTGCACCAGGGGACATGTATCAATGCAAAAAGAAGTTTTAAAAACGGTCGTTTTTCGGGAGCAGTCATTTTAATGATGCATAAAGTGAAAAAAAAAAAGTCAAATATTCCTTTAAATATCGTACCTGGGGGGTGTCTAAAGTATGCCTGTGAAGTGCCACGTGTTTCCCGTGTTTAGAACTGTCCCTGCACAAAATGACACTTCTAAAGGAAAAAAAAGCCATTTAAAACTGCTTGCGGCTTTAATGTAATGTCTGGTCCCGGTAATATGGATGAAATTCTTTAAGAAAAATGGCATAGCTACCCCATGACCCCCCCCCCCCCCCCCTACCCCAGCCCATTACCAGCCCCTTTGGGTCTTGTATGGATATTAAGGGGAACCCCGCACATAAAATAAAAAAGGCCCTATATACTCTGAACAGCCGTATACAGGCGGTGCATACAAGACAGGGACTGTAGGTTTGTTCTTATGTAGAATCTGTTTGTAATTTTGAACAGGTACATTGTTGAAGTGTAGCTCCAGCCCAAAAATCTATTTTTAAACTTTTTGGAAAACATAGGTAAGGGTTATCACCCCTGTAACATTTGTTTTGCTGTCTGTGCCCCTGTTCAGAACATTTCACCTCACTTTCCGTCCCAATGACAACTGTTTTTGAAATGTGGTGTTTTTCTTGAAACAAGGATTGCTGATAAAGCATCAGTACAGAGGAGACACCTTTCTCCCATATTTATTCTTACAGGAGAGAATTTTCCTTCCTAGTGGTAGATTTCCTCTCACTTCCTGTTGTCTTCTTGCGTTTGCAAGTAGGAGTCGTTTGTAAGTTGGATGTTTGAAAGTAGGGACCTGCCGTATATACTCTGCAGAAATAGGCCCCTTAGTTGTTGGTGTTGGCACAACACTGTAAGCACTCACAGTTACTCTTGGTTGGTGCTGGAACGCCCTGCTGTCAACTATTATATCAGGAATTTTAATTACATATAATTGTTGAACAGTGGTAGTAAAAATTGGGCCTTTGATGGTGGTGCTGGTGCCACAACACTGTAAGCCCTGACAGTTACTCTTGGTGGGTGCAGCAATGGGCCCTGCTGTGAATTATTAGATCAAGAATTGTAATTACATGCCCCTTTTGAACAGGGGCTGAAAAATTGGGCCTTTCGTGGTGGTGGTGGTGGTGGCGTTGCCACAACACTGTAAGCCCTGACAGTTACTCTTGGTGGGTGCAGCAATGGGCCCTGCTGTGAATTATTAGATCAAGAATTGTAATTGCATGCCCCTGTTGAACAGGGGCTGAAAAATTGGGCCTTTCGTGGTGGTGGTGGTGGTGGTGGTGTTGCCACAACACTGTAAGCCCTCAGAGTTACTCTTGGTGGGTGCAGGAATGGGCCCTGCTGTGAATTATTAGATCAAGAATTGTAATTACATGCCCCTTTTGAACAGGGGCTGAAAAATTGGGCCTTTCGTGGTGGTGGTGGTGGTGGTGGCGTTGCCACAACACTGTAAGCCCTCAGAGTTACTCTTGGTGGGTGCAGCAATGGGCCCTGCTGTGAATTATTAGATCAAGAATTGTAATTGCATGCCCCTGTTGAACAGGGGCTGAAAAATTGGGCCTTAGGCACTGGTGGCACAACACTACAACCCCTCACAGATACTGTACTTGGAGCACAGCAATGAGCCCTGTTGCAAAGTATTGCTTCAAAAATTGTAATGACACGCCCCTGTTAAACAGGGGCTGAAAAATTGGGCCTTAGGCACTGGTGGCACAACACTACAACCCCTCACAGATACTGTACTTGGAGCACAGCAATGAGCCCTGTTGCAAAGTATTGCTTCAAAAATTGTAATGACACGCCCCTGTTAAACAGGGGCTGAAAAATTGGGCCTTAGGCACTGGTGCCACAACACTCCAACCCCTCACAGATACTGTACTTGGAGCACAGCAATGAGCCCTATGGCAAATTATTGCTAAAAAAATTGTAATTACACGCCCCTGTAAAACAGGGGCTGAAAAATTGGGCCTTAGCCACTGGTGGCGGCACCCATAAACAAAAATGATCTTCCAAGCTATCATCATCAATCGTATCATTGAGGACTCGGAGGAGGAGGATAGCCAGTCAACATAACAGCACAGGCACTCAGCATCAGCATCAGTCTTGAAGGGATGTGACATGTTAAAATCAATTAGTCTGTTATATCAGCATCAGGTGTGTGGTAGCTGGTGGTGATCCAAGACTGGTTCATCTTGATGAAAGTCAGTCGATCAACCGAGTCGGTGGACAGGCGCACCCTGTGATCCGTGACAAATCCTCCAGCAGCACTGAATGTGCGTTCCGAAAGAACGCTGGATGCAGGACAGGCCAGTAGCTCAATTGCATACTGTGCAAGCTCTGGCCAGTGATCCATCCTCAAGACCCAGTAAGCCAGAGGATTTTCGGTGGGGAAGGTGTCCAAGTCTGACCTTGCCCCTAGATATTCCTGCACCATGTTTATCAGACGCTGGCGATGGTTGCTGGAACCGATCATACTTTGGGGCTGCGGACTAAAGAATTGTCTGAACGCATCGGTCAGACGGCCACCTTCCCCACCGCTCCTTCTTTGACTGGCCGAAGCCTCAGCAACTCGTTGTCCAGGACCAGGAGTTTGTAACCTCCCAGTCTCTGGGAACGCGTTGCACAGACCTTTCTGCAAGGCCTCCCGGAGTTGTTTCATCCTCTGCTCCCTCTGCGAAGGTAACATAAGGTCCGCAACCTTACCCTTGTACCGTGGATCAAGGAGAGTGGCCAGCCAGTAATGGTCCCTCTCCTTGATCCGAAGAATACGAGGATCCTTCCGCAGACTTTGCAGGATCAGGGAGGCCATGCAGCGTAGGTTTGCTGAGGCATTCGCTCCGGAGTCCTCTGGGTCACTAAGGACGACATGATCCGCAGCCACCTCCTCCCAGCCACGTACAAGTCCACTGGTTTCTTGGGACTGTAAATCATCCCTAAAAGACTGCTGCTGATGATGCTGAGTGCCAGCCTCCACCTCCATGCTGACACAATCCTCCTCCTCCTCCTCCTCCTCTTCCTCTTCCTGTGCGATGGGTGGGACAGAAGGAACACTGTCTGGGTAAAGGGGGCCTTGAGAGGCAAGGAAGTCCTCCTCTTCCTGCCTCTGTTCTGCCTCAAGTGCCCTGTCCATTATTCCACGCAGCGTGTGCTCCAACAGGTGGACAAGAGGTACAGTGTCACTGATGCATGCACTGTCACTGCTCACCATCCTCGTGGCCTCCTCAAATGGTGCCAGGACAGTGCATGCATCCCTGATCATGCCCCACTGGCGTGGAGAAAAAAAACCAAGCTCCCCTGACCCTGTCCTGGTGCCGTAGTCGCACAGGTACTCATTGATGGCCCTCTGCTGCGTGTGCAGCCGCTGCAGCATGGCCAACGTTGAGTTCCACCTGGTGGGCATGTCACATATAAGGCGGTTCTTGGGCAGGTTCAACTCCTTTTGCAGCTCAGCCAGGCGAGCACTGGCATTATAAGATCTGCGGAAATGCACACAGACTTTCCTGGCCTGCCTCAGGACATCCTGTAAGCCCGGGTACCTGCCCAAGAACCGCTGCACCACCATGTTAAGGACGTGAGCCACACAGGGCACATGGGTCAGTTGTCCCTGTCGGAGGGCGGAGAGGAGGTTGGTGCCATTGTCGCAAACCACCATTCCTGGCTTAAGCTGGCGTGGCATCAACCACCTCTCGGCCTGGCCCTGCAGAGCAGACAGGACCTCTGCCCCAGTGTGGCTTCTGTCCCCCAAACACACCAGCGCAAGCACGGCATGGCATCTTTTTGCCTGCGTACTTGCGTAGCCCCGTGAACGGCTATGGAGCACCGCTGGTTCATAGGACAAACCACAGGAAGAGGCCATGGAGGAAGAAGAAGAGGAGGGGGTGGAGGAGAGAGGTGTGTCACAACCAGTAGTAGCATTTTGGAGGCGTGGCGGTGGAACAACCTCCAACACTACTGCACCTTGTCCTGCATCCTTCCCAGCTGCCAAAAGAGTGACCCAATGGGCCGTGAAAGAAAGGTAACGTCCCTGTCCATGCCTGCTGGACCATGAGTCAGCGGTAATATGCACCTTACCGCTGACCGCCCTGTCCAGCGAGGCCAAGACATTGCCTTCCACATGCCGGTAGAGAGCCGGAATAGCCTTCCGTGAGAAAAAGTGGCGTTTGGGAACCTGCCACTGAGGAACCGCACATTGCACAAACTCACGGAAGGGGGCCGAGTCTACCAACTGAAAAGGCAGCAGTTGAAGCGCTAGCAATTTAGCCAAGCTAGCATTCAACCGCTGGGCATGTGGATGGCTGGGAGTGAACTTCTTTCGACGGTCCAGCAGCTGGGGCAGGGAAATTTGCCTGCTAGAATCGGACGTCGGTGTACTGCTAGCAGAGTGGCCGCAAGTACTTGCCTGTGACACACCTAATTCTACACCTTCATTCCTCTCAGTGCATGTTTCAGAGAGGACTGAAGTTATAGTGGGGTTGGAGATCCCAGCTGATGCGGTGCAAGGAGAGGTCCGCTTTGTTCTTTGGTGTGGGTCTTTGAGGTAGGCTTGCCAAGGAGCTGCATGGCAGGTCAACATATGTCTGGTCAGGCATGTGGTACCCAAGCGGCTGATGTTTTGGCCACGCGATATACGCTTGAGACATATGTTGCAAACAGCAGCTGTGCGATCTGATGCACTAGCCTCAAAAAAGGCCCACACCAAGGAACTTTTTGAATGACGGGCAGAGGCAGCGCCCTGCACAGGCGGAGCTCTGCGGTGTGATTCCGTCGGTGTACTGCCCTTACGCTGGCCACCAAAGGGCATCCTGCCTCGTTGGAGATGTGCCTCCTCCTCATCCTCCTCCTTCTCCTCTCTCCTATTAGGCACCCACGTGGAGTCAGTGACCTCATCATCCCCTCCCTCCTCATCACTGGAGCCAATCTGGCAGTATGCTGCAGCTGCTGGAACATGACTGCCAGATTGGTGTCCTTCTTGAGCATCCCCTCTGTCTGCTCTCACGCTACTGCCTTCCTGTAGCTGGGTTTCATCATCAGACCCTTCGAAACGCTGGGCATCCTCCTGGAGCATGTACCCAACACTGTGCTCAAACAGTTCGGGGGACTCCTCAGGAGGAGGACATGGTGGGTCTAGGGAAGGAGTGACTGATGATGAGTCTGACATTGATACCAGGGAAGAGGACGCTTTGGCAGCTGCTTTGCCAGTACCCTGAGCCTGGGTGAGAGAGGATGAGGAGGAGGAGGAGGGCTTGGTCATCCACTCTACCAAGTCTTCGGCATGATGTGGCTCAACATGTCCAGCTGCCGAAAAGAAGGACAAGCGTGTCCCATGGCCATGTGCTGATGACAATGCACCGCGTCCACGACCAGCACTGTTGCCCCCAGACACAGAGCCTGCTTGCCCTCTTTTATTGCCTCCTGACTGTCTGCCTCTCCTTGTTTGCCTTCCAGACATTCTAATAGATGGCCTGCAGGGAGATGGGAAAAAAGCAATAAGGGCTACCTTCAGGTGTCCTAATCTGTCCCTTTACTTAAGGATTTCTAAATATGGTTGAGGATGATTGCTTTTGCACAGAATAGCACAACGACAATTTCCCTGACTGTCCAAAAAACAAGGATTTCAAAGATGGTTGATGAGGAATGCTTTAGCACACTATAGCACAAGGAGAATTCCCCTCACTTTCCTTCTTTGTCCCTAGAAACAAGGACTCGCACAGTGAAAGAAACTGACACTCTCCCTACCTAGAGTTTTCTGTCCCTAGAATTTTTTTTTTTTTAAAGCACACTATAGCACAAGGAGAATTCCCCTCACTTTCCTTCTTTGTCCCTAGAAACAAGGACTCACACAGTGAAAGAAACTGACACTCTCCCTACCTAGAGTTTTCTGTCCCTAGAAAAAATGTTTTTTTAAAGCACACTATAGCACAAGGAGAATTCCCCTCACTTTCCTTCTTTGTCCCTAGAAACAAGGACTCGCACAGTGAAAGAAACTGACACTCTCCCTACCTAGAGTTTTCTGTCCCTAGAAAAAATGTTTTTTTAAAGCACACTATAGCACAAGGAGAATTCCCCTCACTTTCCTTCTTTGTCCCTAGAAACAAGGACTCGCACAGCGAAAGAAACTGACACTCTCCCTACCTAGAGTTTTCTGTCCCTAGAAAAAATGTTTTTTTAAAGCACACTATAGCACAAGGAGAATTCCCCTCACTTTCCTTCTTTGTCCCTAGAAACAAGGACTCGCACAGTGAAAGAAACTGACACTCTCCCTACCTAGAGTTTTCTGTCCCTAGAAAAAATGTTTTTTTAAAGCACACTATAGCACAAGGAGAATTCCCCTCACTTTCCTTCTTTGTCCCTAGAAACAAGGACTCGCACAGTGAAAGAAACTGACACTCTCCCTACCTAGAGTTTTCTGTCCCTAGAAATTTTTTTTTTTTAAAGCACACTATAGCACAAGGAGAATTCCCCTCACTTTCCTTCTTTGTCCCTAGAAACAAGGACTCGCACAGTGAAAGAAACTGACACTCTCCCTACCTAGAGTTTTCTGTCCCTAGAAAAAATGTTTTTTTAAAGCACACTATAGCACAAGGAGAATTCCCCTCACTTTCCTTCTTTGTCCCTAGAAACAAGGACTCGCACAGTGAAAGAAACTGACACTCTCCCTACCTAGAGTTTTCTGTCCCTAGAAAAAATGTTTTTTTAAAGCACACTATAGCACAAGGAGAATTCCCCTCACTTTCCTTCTTTGTCCCTAGAAACAAGGACTCGCACAGCGAAAGAAACTGACACTCTCCCTACCTAGAGTTTTCTGTCCCTAGAAAAAATGTTTTTTTAAAGCACACTATAGCACAAGGAGAATTCCCCTCACTTTCCTTCTTTGTCCCTAGAAACAAGGACTCGCACAGTGAAAGAAACTGACACTCTCCCTACCTAGAGTTTTCTGTCCCTAGAAAAAATGTTTTTTTAAAGCACACTATAGCACAAGGAGAATTCCCCTCACTTTCCTTCTTTGTCCCTAGAAACAAGGACTCGCACAGTGAAAGAAACTGACACTCTCCCTACCTAGAGTTTTCTGTCCCTAGAATTTTTTTTTTTTTAAAGCACACTATAGCACAAGGAGAATTCCCCTCACTTTCCTTCTTTGTCCCTAGAAACAAGGACTCGCACAGTGAAAGAAACTGACACTCTCCCTACCTAGAGTTTTCTGTCCCTAGAAAAAATGTTTTTTTAAAGCACACTATAGCACAAGGAGAATTCCCCTCACTTTCCTTCTTTGTCCCTAGAAACAAGGACTCGCACAGTGAAAGAAACTGACACTCTCCCTACCTAGAGTTTTCTGTCCCTAGAAAAAATGTTTTTTTAAAGCACACTATAGCACAAGGAGAATTCCCCTCACTTTCCTTCTTTGTCCCTAGAAACAAGGACTCGCACAGTGAAAGAAACTGACACTCTCCCTACCTAGAGTTTTCTGTCCCTAGAAAAAATGTTTTTTTAAAGCACACTATAGCACAAGGAGAATTCCCCTCACTTTCCTTCTTTGTCCCTAGAAACAAGAACTCGCACAGTGAAAGAAACTGACACTCTCCCTACCTAGAATTTTCTGTCCCTAGAAAAAATGTTTTTTTAAAGCACACTATAGCACAAGGAGAATTCCCCTCACTTTCCTTCTTTGTCCCTAGAAACAAGGACTCGCACAGTGAAAGAAACTGACACTCTCCCTACCTAGAGTTTTCTGTCCCTAGAAAAAATGTTTTTTTAAAGCACACTATAGCACAAGGAGAATTCCCCTCACTTTCCTTCTTTGTCCCTAGAAACAAGGACTCGCACAGTGAAAGAAACTGACACTCTCCCTACCTAGAGTTTTCTGTCCCTAGAAAAAATGTTTTTTTAAAGCACACTATAGCACAAGGAGAATTCCCCTCACTTTCCTTCTTTGTCCCTAGAAACAAGGACTCGCACAGTGAAAGAAACTGACACTCTCCCTACCTAGAGTTTTCTGTCCCTAGAAAAAATGTTTTTTTAAAGCACACTATAGCACAAGGAGAATTCCCCTCACTTTCCTTCTTTGTCCCTAGAAACAAGGACTCGCACAGTGAAAGAAACTGACACTCTCCCTACCTAGAGTTTTCTGTCCCTAGAAAAAATGTTTTTTTAAAGCACACTATAGCACAAGGAGAATTCCCCTCACTTTCCTTCTTTGTCCCTAGAAACAAGGACTCGCACAGTGAAAGAAACTGACACTCTCCCTACCTAGAGTTTTCTGTCCCTAGAAAAAATGTTTTTTTAAAGCACACTATAGCACAAGAAGAATTCCCCTCACTTTCCTTCTTTGTCCCTAGAAACAAGGACTCGCACAGTGAAAGAAACTGACACTCTCCCTACCTAGAGTTTTCTGTCCCTAGAAAAAATGTTTTTTTAAAGCACACTATAGCACAAGGAGAATTCCCCTCACTTTCCTTCTTTGTCCCTAGAAACAAGGACTCGCACAGTGAAAGAAACTGACACTCTCCCTACCTAGAGTTTTCTGTCCCTAGAAAAAATGTTTTTTTAAAGCACACTATAGCACAAGGAGAATTCCCCTCACTTTCCTTCTTTGTCCCTAGAAACAAGGACTCGCACAGTAAAACACACTGACACTCTCCCTACCTATCCTTCTCTTTCCCTAAACTAAAGGAATCCAGGTTAAGCAAGAAAGAAATAAATGTCACTGTCCCTGCCTATGCTTGTCTTTCCCTGCTCCGGAAGACACTACACTAGGCCGCCGTGCTGGCGGCCTTTTATAGTGTGGGGCGTGTACTAAACACCCTCAGCAATAATTGGCCACAGGCATCCTGCCTGTGGCCAATCATTGCTCTCCTCGCTGCCGGCGCTGTGATTGGCCAAGCATGCGGGGTCACAGTGCATGCTTGGCCAATCACAGCGCCTGGATGACACTGCGATGGCGTAGTGCATTGTGGGCCGTTCGCGTCACTCGAATTTGGCGCGAACGGCCCAAATCGTTCGATCTTCATCGAACAGCCGATGTTCGAGTCGAACGTATGTTCGACTCGAACACGAAGCTCATCCCTAGCGGCAATTTATGGGCACACTGGCAGCATTTATTGGAGTACAGTAGCGATAATTGATTGGCACACTGGCAGCATCTGATGGGGCACAGTAGTGGCAATTGATGGGCACACTGGCAGCATTTTTATGGGGCACAGTAGCGACAATTGATCAGCACACTGGCAGCATCTGATGGGGCACAGTAGCGGCAATTTATGGGCACACTGGCAGCATTTGATGGGGTACAGTAGCGACAATTGATCGACACACTGGCAGCATCATCTGATGGGGCACAGTAGCGACAATTGAAAAAAAAAGTATCAAAAATCATCTTTTTTTGGGAGCGGGGGGGGGGGGGGGGGGTGTCCCTGAATGGCAGTTTGGAAATGTGGTCACCTTACGTACACACGATCGGAATTTCCGACAACAAATGTTCAATGTGAGTTTTGGTCGGATATTCCGACCGTGTGTAGCGTCCATCGGACATTTGCTGTCGGAATTCCCAACAATAAAATGTTTGAAAGAAGGTTCTCTATTTTTCCGACCCTGTGTAGCCATTTCCGATGCACAAAAGTGCTGCGCATGCTCGGAATCGATTTGACGCATGCTCGCAATCATTGTACTTCATTTTTCTCGTCTCGTCGTACGTAGCGTTGTACGTCTCCGCGTTCTTGACCATCGGAATTTCCAAGCAACATTTGTGCGACGGTGTGTATCCAAAACAAGTTTGAGCCAACATCCGTCGGAAAAAAAAACCACCACAGTTTTGTTGTCGGAAATTCCAATCGTGTGTACGCGGCATAAGAGTCGCTCAGCAGCTCTTTGAGGAAATGTTCGCATAGTAGTGGCCCTGTTGTGGAGCGACGAGAAGCCAAGCAGGTGCTTTGTCTGCCGCTGAACTATTATCTGACCCAAAATTGCTTCCACCTGCCCCCCCGTCAGCCCCGAACAGGCCTGGCGCTGTACCAGAGCAGCTGAAACAATTTTCCGTGTTTTCCATGAAATTATACACACCAGGAGCACAAACCCCCGACCACGTCTCCTGTAATCCTAACCTCATGCAAAGCAGGAGCTTGGGCAGGAAAAGACGTTCCCTCCAAACGGGACGACGTGTTCCGTAATTTTCTCGCGGTTGACCTTTTTTCGTGCCAGAAATAGAAAACTCGTGAGGGGAAAAAAAGCGTTTTTTTTTTTTTTTGAAGATGAAATTGCTTATAATTTAGCCGTGTGGTGGAGGCCAAAACCTCCCTTAAAGATAACAGCGCGGTCAGCGGGAATGAGAAGCATCATAATTGCTACTCAGCCTCAGGTATCCGAAACTCAGATGTGCCAATGGTTAGGCACCGTCAGCACTTAAAGTGACACTCTAGGTTATGTTGAAATACTAAAAATTCCTTGGGTCACGTAATTCATGTTTTAAGTATATTAACCACTTAACTGGTAATTGCGCCATCATGCAACACTGTATGCAAATTAAATTTATATAATTATTTTTTTAAACACAAATAAAGCTTTCTTTTGGTGCTATTTTATCACCACTGTTTTTTTTTTTTTTTTATATATAAACAAAAAAAAAAAAAAGACCAAAATTGTTGAAAATAAACTATATTTCCTATTTTCTGTTACAAAACGTATCAGACAAAAAAAGAAATCCAATTTCTTTATAAATGTAGGCCAAAATGTATTCTGCTACATGTTTTTGGTAAAAAAAAAAAAAAAAAATCCTAATAAGTGTATATTAACCACTTCCCGACCGCCGCACACCGATATACGTCGGCAGAATGGCACGGGCAGGCAAATGGGCGCACCTGTACCAATCAATAAACCGTATATACTCGAGTATAAGCCGAGTTTTTCAGCACCTTTTTTGTGCTGAAAATGCCCCCCTCGGCTTATACTCGAGTCACCTTTTTGCGCCTGATCTCCCAGATTTGGGGACCCGGTACTGACCGGCCATAGGTCCCCTGGATCCCAAACTTGGCACACATGTAGCCCCACTCTTACTCTACAAGTGTGCAAAGATTGTTATCCGGGGGACCTACAGGCGGGGAGCACCGATTTTTCAAACCCAGGCACCCCTTCCATAGACTCCCATGTTAAATGGTAATTTCTCAGGTGATTTTGGGGACCCAGTACCGGCAGTTCATAGGTCCCCTGAACTCGAAACTTGGCACACATGTAGCCCCCTTTCTCCTCTATAAGTGTACAACGTTTTTTGTCTAGGGGACCTACTGCCGGGGAGACCCGATTTTTCAAACCCGGGCACCCCTTCCATAGACTCCCATGTTAAACGTCAGTCTAGTCATGGACACAGTGAGGCATGGGCACAGTGAGGCATGGGCACAGTGAGGCATGGGCACAGTGAGGCATGGATACAGTGAAGCATGGGCACAGTGAGGCATGCACATGGACACAGTGAGGCATGCAGATGGACACCCTAGGCTTATACTCGAGTCAATACGTTTTCCCAGTTTTTTGTGGTAAAATTAGGTGCCTCGGCTTATATTCGGGTCGGCTTATACTCGAGTATATACGGTAGGCTTATTGCAATTTTTTTTTACCAAAAATATGTAGAAGAATACGTATCGGCCTAAACTGAGGAAAAAAAATGTTTTTTTTATAAAAAAAATGTGGGATATTTATTATAGCAAAAAGTAAAATATAATGTGTTTTTTTTCAAAATTGTCGCTATTCTTTTGTTTATAGTGCAAAAAATAAAAACGCAGAGGTGATCAAATACCACCACCTAAAGAAAGCTCTATTTGTGGGAAAAAAAGGACGTCAATTTTGTTTGGATACAGCATCGCACGACCGCGCAATTGTCAGTTAAAGCGACGCAGTGCCGTACAGCAAAAAATGGCCCGGTCATTGGGCAGCCAAATCTTCCGGGGCTGAAGTGGTTAATTGGTTTGTGCAAAAGTTATAGTGTCTACAACCTCTCCTTATTTTACATGTTTTTCACAGACAAAAAATATAAAGCAACAGTTCACAATATATTTACTGAATTTTTTCATTCAGAAAAAAAAAGTCAAGTACAAAAGATTGGAGATTGTGAAAGCAAAGGCTCTTTGAAGTGACACTAAACTCTGGTTTAAAAAAAAAAAATTCTGTTCAAATATTTTTTTTAAAAAGTCCCTTCTATTGCTCTCAACCTCCTCCAAATTACGGTAAAATTTTTTTGCTGCTGTGATCCAACTTCCTGAGTAGCTTCCTTTGTATGTAAGAATGTAGCCACTCTGTCTCACTGTATGTAGGAGAGTAGGGATGAGCTTCGAGTTCGACTCGAACATTGCCTGTTCGCCGAACAACGAACAATTTGGGGTGTTCGCGGCAAATTTGAAAAGTCTATGGGAGAAATTAAAGTGCTAATTATAAAGGCTTATATGCAAGTTATTGTCATAAAAAGTGTTTGGGGACCCGGGTCCTGCCCCAGGGGACATGTATCAATGCAAAAAGAAGTTTTAAAAATGGCAGTTTTTTCGGGAGCAGGGATTTTAATAATGCTTAAAGTTATACAATAAAAGTGAAATATTCCTTTAAATTTCGTACCTGGGGGGTGTGTATAGTATGCCTGTAAAGTCGCGTTTGTTTCCCGTGCTGAAGGAAAAAAAGTCATTTAAAACTCACTCGCGGCTATTAATGAATTGTCGGCTCCCGGCAATACATAGAAAAGTCATTGATAAAAAAAAAAAAAGCGTGGGGGTCCCCCCAAATTCAATTATCAGGCCCTTCAGGTCTGGTATGGATATTAAGGGGAACCCTGCCGCAAATTTTAAAAAAAATGCGTGGCGTTCCCCCAAATATCCATACCAGGCCCTTCAGGTCTGGTATGGATTTTAATGTGTCTCTAATCGTAGCACATTTCGTCTCAATGATATGATGCTTCTTAAGCTAAAATTCACTCACCATTCATTCGATTTGCCATTCATTCAAGTCAAGAGACATCACCACCCTGTCTTTATCATCTCGTCATCACAGCCTCACTGCCCGTCGACGCCCTCAAAAGGTTCTTTTATTAAACTCCCAGCAGGAAGTGATGTCACAACATGTGACCTCCTCCATAGGAAGTGGCCATATAAGGATATAATACAACAAAAGAACCAATCACAGACATGTATACATTCAAATAGACTAGCAGTGACGTGCACCGCTTCCAATGACGGGAACCATACGAAAGCTATGGCTCTCAATGGGCCACAATTGTCGTATCGTTATGCTATAGTTCTAGTGGACGCAGATCTGTCCGCTCGGAGTCATTTAATGCCAACGCCAAGAAGTGACCAGTCCCTTGGTGAGGCATAAAACAAATATCCCTAAAAGGAGCAAACATCGCTGTGTCCACAGGAAGATTTTCCCGCCACCGGTCTTCCACCAAAGTCTGTATGTGCGAATACGTTCACATGAGCGCATTACAGCAAAACCGACACTGGGGGACATCTGACAACATACATTAATAAAATTTTCCCCAACACACCCTGTCTTGGTCCTACTGTATGTAGGGATGTAGCACAGAGCAATAACTGCAACCGATGTGCACTGCCTGCTCCAAACAAACGGAAGTGAGAGGGAAAAGTAGAGGTTCAGGAACTCATGGAGGATGTTACAAGGAGGCAGAAAAGCACAGTAAGAAACAATTTCATGAAAACTAGATTACAGAGCCGTTAAGTAGAGGATGTGTAAGGATTTTTTAAACAATTTTTTTTGAGAATAAGGATATCATTTAACGTCGCTTTAGCAAAGCTTTAACAGCATGAGGGACCCAACCAACCAAGTCCAAGAACCAAGACCAAGCTCGGACTACAGCCTAACTGGCTTGTCAAGGTGGAAGGGTTGAGACCAAAGCCATCCGATAAGTTGCAATAGATTGAGGAGGGGGTAAGTCCATACATAACCTTCCAAATTGTTCCTTATCCAAATACATATTGGCAAGGTACTAGAGGGAAAAAAAAAACATCTCCATGCTTCCTCTTTCTGGATTATAAGTGACACTCCTACGTTGGTGTTCTGGAATCAATAATGACAACAAGCCATTCACAGCGTAGAACGCGGCAGGATCTATGGAGCCGACATCCAGCCGTTATTATGTGTTGTGAAGCGCGCTCTATACATGCCGCTGTCAGATCAATAGCAGCTCAAACGCCTTTATTAGCGAAGCGCGAGAAATCTGAAGATAAAACCGGGATGAGTCAATGGCTTGTTGTCTTAGAAACTCGCTTCGCTTTTATTTGTGCGCGGTGTAACCTATGTATATGACTTGCTTCATTGTGTACTAAACTGAATAAATCTGATTTTATTATTCTCTGCAGGTAAAGCTCATCCGCTCTTTAATATCAGCAAACAGGAGCCGCCGCGCAAGATTAACGGGCGCATGCAGCCTGCGAGTCGGGAAACTTTTATATCCTTAAAAACAAGGCAAAAAGGAGGAAAAAAACAAAAAACGGTGTGTTATTACTGCTGGTCTCTTATAATACCATACACAAGAGCGGCCAAGATTTCCAAGGACTAGTGCCTCGTACACACGACCGATTTTCCCGTCGAGAAAACTGCCATGACAGCTTTTGGCCGGGAAAACCGGCCGTGTGTATGCTCCATCGCAGTTTTCCCGACAGGAAAACTGCGAGAAAAAAAAAAGACAACCAGCTCTCTTTTTTCCCCGTCAGGAAAAAATCCTGCCGAGAAAACCGGTCGTCTGTATGCTTTCCTGAGGGGAAAAAAAATGCGCATGCTCGTAAAAAATTTGACGCATGCGCGGAAGCATAGAACGTCATTTTTGCGGCTCGTCGTAGTCTTTGACGTCACTGCGTTCTTGGCATTCAAAAGTTCAGCGGTCTTTTGTGTGACCGTGTGTATGCAAGGCAGGCTTGAGAGGAATCCCGTCGGGAAAAGCGTCGTTTTTTTTCCTGCTGGGAAAACCGGTCGTGAGTACGAGGCATTGGTGTATAAATTAACTGCCATCCTCAAAGCTTTGGGGTTTACTTATAACCAACCACTAGACCAGTGGTCTCCAAACTGCGGCCCAGCTGCTTGGAAAGGGGCACAATTCCTACCAATGACACCAACAATGGGGCCCAATGACACCAATAATGGGGCCCAATGACACCAATGATGTGGCACAATTCCTCCCAGTGACGCCAACGATGCGGCACAATTCCTCCCAGTTACACCAACAAAGGGGTACAATTCCTTCCACTGACACAAATAATGGGGCCCAATGAGACCAATGACAGGGCACAATTACTACCAATGACACCAACAATGGGGCACAGTTCCTCCCAATAACACCAACAATGGGGCCCAATGACACCAATAATGGGCCCCAATGACACCATTGATGTGGCACAATTCCTCACAATGACACCAATGATGAGGCATAATTCCTATCAACGGCACCAATGATGGGGCACAGTTCCTCCCATGACACCAACACTGGGACACAGTTCCTCCCACCGACACCAACAATGGGGCCCAATGACACCAATGATGTGGCACAATTCCTTTCAATGACACCAATGATGGGGCATAATTCTCCCAGTGACACCAACGATGAGGCACAATTCCTATCAACGGCACCAACAATGGGGCACAGTTCCTTCCACTGACACTAACAATGGGGCCCAATGATACCAATGATGGGGCACAATTACTACAAATGACACCATTGATGGAGCAGAGTTACTCCCAATGACCCCAACAATGGGGCTCAATGACACCAATGATGGGGCACCATTCCTCCCAATGATACCAATGATGGGGCACAATTCCTTCCAGACACCAACGATGAGGCACAATTCCTCTCACGACACCAACACTGGGGCACAGTTCCTCCCACCCACACCAACAATGGGGCCCAATGACACCAATGATGTGGCACAATTCCTCTCAATGACACCATTGATGGGGCATAATTCTCCCAGTGACACCAACAATGAGGCACAATTCCTATCAACGGCACCAACAATGGGGCACAGTTCCTTCCACTGACACTAACAATGGGGCCCAATGATACCAATGATGGGGCACAATTACTACAAATGACACCAACGTTGGGGCACAGTTACTCCCAATGACCCCAACAATGGGGCTCAATGACACCAATGATGGGGCACCATTCCTCCCAGACACCAACGATGAGGCACAATTCCTATCAACGACACCAACACTGGGGCACAGTTCCTCCCACCGACACCAACAATGGAGCCCAATGAGACCAATGATGGGGCACAATTCCTTCCAATGACACAAACGAGTGGCGACAATTCCTTCTACCGACACCAAAGACGAGGCATGGTTTACTCCAACTGATGCTGGAACATCTTCTACTTCTGATGCCCACAGTCCGGCCCCCCTAAAGTCTGAAGAATAGTAAACTGGCCCTTTGTTCAGAAAGTTTGAGAACCTCTGCAGTAGACTCCCAGGCCGATTCTGACACTTCTCACATACGTGTATATATATAAAAATCTATATTTTTTTGCTAGAAAAATTACTTAGAACCCCCAAACATTATATATTTTTTTAACTATATAAACAATAGTATTTTAAAAAACGTCCACAATTTAAAACGGTATCAGTCAGATACTATGAAACAGCGCTACTGTTGACTAGGGATGAGCTTCGTGTTCGAGTCGAACATACGTTCGACTCGAACATCGGCTGTTCGATCGTTCGACGAAGATCGAACGATTTGGGCCGTTCGCGCCAAATTCGAGTGACGCGAACGGCCCACAATGCACTACGCCATCGCAGTGTCATCCAGGCGCTGTGATTGGCCAAGCATGCACTGTGACCCCGCATGCTTGGCCAATCACAGCGCCGGCAGCGAGGAGAGCAATGATTGGCCACAGGCAGGATGCCTGTGGCCAATTATTGCTGAGGGTGTTTAGTACACGCCCCACACTATAAAAGGCCGCCAGCACGGCGGCCTAGTGTAGTGTGTTCCGGAGCAGGGATAGAGCAGCATAGGCAGGGACAGTGACTGTTATTTCTTTCTTGCTTAACCTGGATTCCTTTAGTTTAGGGAAAGAGAAGGATAGGTAGGGAGAGTGTCAGTGTGTTTTGTGCTTGTGCTATAGTGTGCTTAAAAAAAACATTTATTCTAGGGACAGAAAACTGTAGGTAGGGACAGTGTCAGTTTCTTTCACTCTGCAAGTCCTTGTTTCCAGGGACCTGGAAGGACAGTGAGTGAATTGTCCTTGTGCTATATTGTGCTTAAAAAAACATTTATTCTAGGGACAGAAAACTGTAGGTAGGGAGAGTGTCAGTTTCTTTCACTCTGCAAGTCCTTGTTTCCAGGGACCTGTAAGGACAGTGAGTGAATTGTCCTTGTGCTATATTGTGATTAAAAAAAACATTTTTTCTAGGGACAGAAAACTGTAGGTAGGGAGAGTGTCAGTTTCTTTCACTCTGCAAGTCCTTGTTTCCAGGGACCTGTAAGGACAGTGAGTGAATTGTCCTTGTGCTATATTGTGATTAAAAAAAACATTTTTTCTAGGGACAGAAAACTGTAGGTAGGGAGAGTGTTTTTTTTCTTTCACTCTGCAAGTCCTTGTTTCCAGGGACCTGGAAGGACAGTGAGTGAATTGTCCTTGTGCTATATTGTGCTTAAAAAAAACATTTATTCTAGGGACAGAAAACTGTAGGTAGGGAGAGTGTCAGTTTATTTCACTCTGCAAGTCCTTGTTTCCAGGGACCTGTAAGGACAGTGAGTGAATTGTCCTTGTGCTATTGTGACAGCAGGAAGGTAAAGTCACCTGGTTGCATCCAGGGGGGTAGATATATTTCTCCCAGATTCAGGCTTTATGCTGACTTATACAACTAGGGTGGAGAGTTGTATAAGCCCAGCTGAGGCTAGTAGGCTCATGGATGACTCATACCTCTAGGGAGAGTGTGGGGCGTCGTGCAGACAGAGATGAGACCAGCTGAACCTTGTCAGCTCATTTAGGCCTCTATAAGGAACTCCCAGCTTCATTAGATGTTAGCTCATGCCTGGAACCAGACCTGTGTGGACTGTCTAGGGAGAGTGAACCCCTGTGCGGTGAGGCAAAGCCTGTGTGGCTATTTGTTTGGACTTTTACTAAACCAGGGACTTAGGGACTAGGACAGCACCAGGCTGATCCCAGTTGTTAGTTTAGGAAACCTGCATGTTTAGTCAGAGGTCAAACTGACCAGGATTTATTTTGTTTGTTTCTTTTTGGCTTTGCTGTGTTTTTGTCACTGTACATAGAGAAATAAACCGCACCTTTTGATTTTGAAAACCACAACCTCCGTCTGCTGGCCCTGTTTTTGTGTGGGGAGCCCAACCAGGGGGTCACACACACCCGCTACCGAGTTAACCCCCTCACAGTTGGTGGAGAACCAGTGGCAGTTTTTTTTAAGCCAGCATGGAGGAGATACTGAAACAGCTGGCTCTAGCAAATGCCAATCAACAGCAGACAAATGCAGGTTTGCAAAGGAGCCTTGCAGCCCAGCAGCAAGCTCATCAACAAGCCCAGCAGCAATCTGAGGCCCGCTTCATAGACCTGTTACAGAAGCAAGAGCAGAGACTACAACAAATGGAAGCAGTAATGCAGCAACGTCCGCAGACCAGTGAGGAAAGCCGTCCCACTAATACCGCGTCCTTTGGGGTGAGTCGTTTATTGACAAAAATGACTGGAGAGGATGATCCAGAGGTATTTTTGACCACATTTGAAAGGACTGCTGAAAGAGAAAAGTGGCCTGAGGAGCAGTGGGCTGGACTGGTGGCTCCTCTGTTAACTGGTGAATCGCAGAAGGCTTACTATGACCTAGAGCCTGACCAAGCAAAAGACTATGTGATGCTAAAAGCTGAAATATTGGCAAGGCTGGGTGTCACCCTGGCTGTCCGGGCTCAGCGTGTGCATAACTGGACTTTCCAGCTTGGAAAACCCCCCAGGTCTCAAATGTATGATCTCATTCACCTGAGCAGGAAGTGGCTACAGCCAGAGACTTTGTCCGCACCAGAGATTGTGGAACGTGTTGTAATGGATCGGTTTTTGAGAGCTCTTCCTACTGCCATCCAAAAGTGGGTAAGCCATGGAGACCCAGAGACGGCCGGTGGTCTTGTGGATCGTGTAGAGAAATACTTGGCTACAGAGAACCTGACGGCCTCTTCCAGAGACACTCGGACTTTCCACCCTAAGACCAGACCATCCCCAGGGGCGGATAAGAGGATTCCAAGGGGTGAGGGTGGAGAGAGTGAGAGGGTGGGAGCTCTACCCCAAGTTTGGCGAGAACAGCCTGGGAAATCAGCGGCTCAAGAGGCCGCAAGAAGGATCGTTTGCTACCGCTGCCGGCAAGCGGGACATATTGCAGCCAATTGCCCGGTTGTGGAGGAACCCATGCAGTGTGACTTTCTGACGGACAGACATCAGTCGCTGTGTGCGACAGTCGCATGCACTGCCATTCGGGGAACTGAGAAACATTTATGCAAAATGTGTATTAATGGTAGAAATGTTGTGGTATTGCTGGATTCAGGTAGCCTTGTGACCCTGATAAAGGCTGAATTAGTTAAAACAGAGGTCTCTGGGAATAGCAAGGTAGCTGTTATTTGTGTGCATGGGGACACCCGAGAGTATCCAGTGACTACAGTGTGTTTCGAGACCCCCAAAGGTACCCTCTCTCATCCAGTGGGGTTAGTATCTCAATTACCGCATGATGCCATTGTGGGAAGGGATTTTCCGAAGTTCTGGGAACTGTGGGATGATCCTGAGCCCCCCACTGGTGCCCCTATGTACCAGGAATGTGATAGCCAGAACTCCTCTGAGAGTGGGGAGGACTCTCCAGAATTTCCCTTGTCAGTATTGGCAGGGGAGACTCAAGAAACTGGAGAGGAGCCCACCTCCTCAGACGAAAACCTACCGTCTGTGGAGTTTTCTGATCTGGAGGTTCACAGGGAAAATTTTGCCACAGAACAGTTAAAAGACCCCGCCCTAATAAAGGCACGGGAAAACGTAGTGGAAATAGATGGCGAGTTAGTGAACCCAGATAATACCTGCACTTACCCATACTTCAGCGTAGAGAAGGACCTACTGTATCGGGTGGCAAAAAGGGCAGAAGAAACCGTTGAGCAGCTGGTGGTGCCCAAACCTTACAGGAAGTTGGTGTTGGAGTTGGCCCATGGGCACATTCTTGGAGGTCATCTGGGGACAGAGAAAACCCGAGAGAGGGTATTACAGAGATTCTATTGGCCTGGGGTGATGAAGGACATAGAAAATTATTGTTCCTCCTGCCCTGTGTGTCAGAGGTCGGCCCCGATGCCACATTTCCGTAGCCCGCTGGTCCCTCTACCCATCATTGAGGTCCCGTTTGAGAGAATCGCAATGGATTTGGTAGGTCCTATAATCAAGTCCGCTAGGGGGCACCAGTACATATTGGTTATAATGGACTATGCCACCCGTTATCCAGAAGCGATCCCTCTCAGAAATACCTCGGCCAAAACCATAGCCAAAGAGCTATCTCTTGTTTTTAGCCGGGTGGGTATTTGTAAAGAACTGCTTACGGACCAAGGTACACCCTTTATGTCCCGGGTTATGAAAGAGCTGTGTAAATTGTTCAAAGTGACGCAATTGCGTACATCTGTGTATCACCCCCAAACCGATGGGCTGGTTGAAAGATTCAACAAAACCCTAAAACAAATGTTGAAGAAAGTGGTGGATAGAGATGGAAAGGATTGGGACTGTCTACTTCCTTATTTGATGTTTGCTATTAGGGAGGTGCCCCAATCCTCTACGGGATTCTCCCCCTTTGAGTTACTGTATGGGAGACACCCAAGAGGGCTGTTGGATATTGCCAAGGAAACTTGGGAAAGTGAGAGTTCTCCCCACAGGAGTGTGATTGAGCATGTCGCCCTGATGCAAGATCGAATTGCACAGGTAATGCCCATCGTGAAGGAACATTTGGCCCAAGCGCAGTTGGCACAGCAGAGAGTGTACAACCGTGGAGCAAAGACCCGTACCTTTTCCCCGGGGGATAGGATATTGGTACTTGTCCCTACGGTTGAAAGTAAATTCCTTGCCAAATGGCAAGGCCCCTACGAGATAATGGAAAAAGTGAGCGAAGTGAATTACAAGGTCAGACAACCAGGAAGGCGAAAGCCCGAACAGATATATCACGTTAATCTGTTGAAAGCCTGGAGGGATAGAGAGTCCCTAGTCGCAGAAACTTGGTCACCAGCTCAAACTGGTTGCGTGATTCCGGAGGTTGGAATAGCAGCCACCTTGTCACAACCCCAACAACAGGAGGTTAAGGAGTTTGTGCTTCGCAACAAGGAGGTGTTCTCTGAGCTGCCGGGACAAACATCTGGGGTAGAGCATGATATTATTACCCCGCCCGGTGAAAGGGTGAAGTTAAAACCCTATCGGATCCCAGAGGCCCGACGGGAGGCAATACGGGAGGAAGTACAGAAAATGCTGAACTTAGGGGTGATAGAGGAGTCCCAAAGTGATTGGTCTAGTCCCATTGTGTTGGTGCCTAAACCGGATGGGAGCTGGCGATTTTGTAACGATTTTCGTCAGTTGAACAAAGTTACAAAATTTGACACCTACCCCATGCCACGTATAGATGAGTTGATCGACCGGCTGGGAACAGCCCGATACATGACGACTCTTGACCTCACAAAAGGGTATTGGCAAATTCCCCTGGCCAAGTCGGCCAAAGAGAAAACCGCATTTGTAACCCCAGACGGGGCGTTCCAATATAAGAGAATGCCGTTCGGGTTACAGAATGCGCCGGCCACATTCCAGCGGAAAATGGACCAGATACTGAGGCCCCATCGGAAGTATGCTGCGGCTTACCTGGATGACGTAATTGTCCATAGCACAGATTGGGCCTCACATCTGCCAAAAGTGCAAGCAGTCCTAGACTCTATCCGGGAAGCGGGGTTTACGGCTAACCCCAAGAAGTGTACCATTGGGCAGGAGGAGGCCAAATATCTTGGGTACACCATTGGCAGGGGAGTGATAAAACCCCAACTCAACAAAGTCGAGGCCATCCAGAGTTGGCCACGTCCCAACAGCAAGAAGCAGGTACGGGCCTTTCTGGGAATCGCGGGTTATTATCGGCGCTTCATTCCCCACTTTGCTTCTAAGGCTGTGCCCCTAACCAACCTGACGAAAGGGAAAGGGTCGGTCATGATTAAATGGACCCCCGAGGCTGAGGCAGCATTCCAATTCTTGAAACAAGCCTTATGTAGCCAGCCAGTGTTGTACTCACCCGACTTCTCTAAAGACTTTGTCGTACAAAGTGATGCGTCAGATGTGGGGTTAGGAGCAGTATTGTCCCAGGTCTGGAACGGGGAAGAGCACCCAGTCATTTACCTCAGCAGGAAGTTGAAGTCCCATGAGGTAAATTACGCCACGGTTGAAAAGGAGTGTTTAGCGGTGAAGTGGGCTCTAGATTCCCTTCGGTACTATCTGCTAGGTAGGCACTTTGACATGGTTACGGATCACGCTCCGTTAAAGTGGATGGCTCAAAACAAGGAGACAAATAGAAGAGTGAATAGGTGGTTCCTGGCCCTACAGGAATTCAACTTCACAGTAAAGCATCGCCCTGGCGTTCAAATGGGGAATGTGGATGCTTTGTCTCGAGTACATGAATGCCTGATTGCTGGTGTTCCAACCCCAAGGTTAAAACAAGAGGGGGGGGTATGTGACAGCAGGAAGGTAAAGTCACCTGGTTGCATCCAGGGGGGTAGATATATTTCTCCCAGATTCAGGCTTTATGCTGACTTATACAACTAGGGTGGAGAGTTGTATAAGCCCAGCTGAGGCTAGTAGGCTCATGGATGACTCATACCTCTAGGGAGAGTGTGGGGCGTCGTGCAGACAGAGATGAGACCAGCTGAACCTTGTCAGCTCATTTAGGCCTCTATAAGGAACTCCCAGCTTCATTAGATGTTAGCTCATGCCTGGAACCAGACCTGTGTGGACTGTCTAGGGAGAGTGAACCCCTGTGCGGTGAGGCAAAGCCTGTGTGGCTATTTGTTTGGACTTTTACTAAACCAGGGACTTAGGGACTAGGACAGCACCAGGCTGATCCCAGTTGTTAGTTTAGGAAACCTGCATGTTTAGTCAGAGGTCAAACTGACCAGGATTTATTTTGTTTGTTTCTTTTTGGCTTTGCTGTGTTTTTGTCACTGTACATAGAGAAATAAACCGCACCTTTTGATTTTGAAAACCACAACCTCCGTCTGCTGGCCCTGTTTTTGTGTGGGGAGCCCAACCAGGGGGTCACACACACCCGCTACCGAGTTAACCCCCTCACACTATATTGTGATTAAAAAAAACATTTTTTCTAGGGACAGAAAACTGTAGGTAGGGAGAGTGTTTTTTTTCTTTCACTCTGCAAGTCCTTGTTTCCAGGGACCTGTAAGGACAGTGAGTGAATTGTCCTTGTGCTATATTGTGCTTAAAAAAAACATTTATTCTAGGGACAGAAAACTGTAGGTAGGGAGAGTGTCAGTTTATTTCACTCTGCAAGTCCTTGTTTCCAGGGACCTGGAAGGACAGTGAGTGAATTGTCCTTGTGCTATATTGTGCTTAAAAAAAACATTTATTCTAGGGACAGAAAACTGTAGGTAGGGAGAGTGTCAGTTTATTTCACTCTGCAAGTCCTTGTTTCCAGGGACCTGGAAGGACAGTGAGTGAATTGTCCTTGTGCTATATTGTGCTTAAAAAAAAACATTTTTTCTAGGGACAGAAAACTGTAGGTAGGGAGAGTGTTTATTTTCTTTCACTCTGCAAGTCCTTGTTTCCAGGGACCTCTAAGGACAGTGAGTGAATTGTCCTTGTGCTATATTGTGCTTAAAAAAAACATTTATTCTAGGGACAGAAAACTGTAGGTAGGGAGAGTGTCAGTTTATTTCACTCTGCAAGTCCTTGTTTCCAGGGACCTGTAAGGACAGTGAGTGAATTGTCCTTGTGCTATATTGTGCTTAAAAAAAAAATTTTTTCTAGGGACAGAAAACTGTAGGTAGGGAGAGTGTCAGTTTATTTCACTCTGCAAGTCCTTGTTTCCAGGGACCTGTAAGGACAGTGAGTGAATTGTCCTTGTGCTATATTGTGCTTAAAAAAAACATTTATTCTAGGGACAGAAAACTGTAGGTAGGGAGAGTGTCAGTTTATTTCACTCTGCAAGTCCTTGTTTCCAGGGACCTGGAAGGACAGTGAGTGAATTGTCCTTGTGCTATATTGTGCTTAAAAAAAAACATTTTTTCTAGGGACAGAAAACTGTAGGTAGGGAGAGTGTTTATTTTCTTTCACTCTGCAAGTCCTTGTTTCCAGGGACCTCTAAGGACAGTGAGTGAATTGTCCTTGTGCTATATTGTGCTTAAAAAAAACATTTATTCTAGGGACAGAAAACTGTAGGTAGGGAGAGTGTCAGTTTATTTCACTCTGCAAGTCCTTGTTTCCAGGGACCTGTAAGGACAGTGAGTGAATTGTCCTTGTGCTATATTGTGCTTAAAAAAAACATTTATTCTAGGGACAGAAAACTGTAGGTAGGGAGAGTGTCAGTTTATTTCACTCTGCAAGTCCTTGTTTCCAGGGACCTGTAAGGACAGTGAGTGAATTGTCCTTGTGCTATATTGTGATTAAAAAAAACATTTTTTCTAGGGACAGAAAACTGTAGGTAGGGAGAGTGTTTTTTTTCTTTCACTCTGCAAGTCCTTGTTTCCAGGGACCTGTAAGGACAGTGAGTGAATTGTCCTTGTGCTATATTGTGCTTAAAAAAAATATTTTTTCTAGGGACAGAAAACTGTAGGTAGGGAGAGTGTCAGTTTCTTTCACTGTGAAAGTCCTTGTTTCAAGGGACAGAGAAGGACACCTGAAGGTAGCCCTTATTGCTTTTTTCCCATCTCCCTGCAGGCCATCTATTAGAATGTCTGGAAGGCAAACAAGGAGAGGCAGACAGTCAGGAGGCAATAAAAGAGGGCAAGCAGGCTCTGTGTCTGGGGGCAACAGTGCTGGTCGTGGACGCGGTGCATTGTCATCAGCACATGGCCATGGGACACGCTTGTCCTTCTTTTCGGCAGCTGGACATGTTGAGCCACATCATGCCGAAGACTTGGTAGAGTGGATGACCAAGCCCTCCTCCTCCTCCTCATCCTCTCTCACCCAGGCTCAGGGTACTGGAAAAGCAGCTGCCAAAGCGTCGTCTTCCCTGGTATCAATGTCAGACAAATCATCAGTCACTCCTTCCCTAGACCCACCATGTCCTCCTCCTGAGGAGTCCCCCGAACTGTTTCAGCACAGTGTTGGGTACATGCTCCAGGAGGATGCCCAGCGTTTCGAAGGGTCTGATGATGAAACCCAGCTAGAGGAAGGCAGTAGCGTGAGAGCAGACAGAGGGGATGCTCAAGAAGGACACCAATCTGGCAGTCATGTTCCAGCAGCTGCAGCATACTGCCAGATTGGCTCCAGTGATGAGGAGGGAGGGGATGATGAGGTCACTGACTCCACGTGGGTGCCTAATAGGAGAGAGGAGGAGGAGGAGGATGAGGAGGAGGCACATCTCCAACGAGGCAGGATGCCCTTTGGTGGCCAGCGTAAGGGCAGTACACCGACGGAATCACACCGCAGAGCTCCGCCTGTGCAGGGCGCTGCCTCTGCCCGTCATTCAAAAAGTTCTTTGGTGTGGGCCTTTTTTGAGGCTAGTGCATCAGATCGCACAGCTGCTGTTTGCAACATATGTCTCAAGCGTATATCGCGTGGCCAAAACATCAGCCGCTTGGGTACCACATGCCTGACCAGACATATGTTGACCTGCCATGCAGCTCGTTGGCAAGCCTACCTCAAAGACCCACACCAAAGAACAAAGCGGACCTCTCCTTGCACCGCATCAGCTGGGATCTCCAACCCCACTATAACTTCAGTCCTCTCTGAAACATGCACTGAGAGGAATGAAGGTGTAGAATTAGGTGTGTCACAGCCAAGTACTTGCGCCCACTCTGCTAGCAGTACACCGACGTCCGATTCTAGCAGGCAAATTTCCCTGCCCCAGCTGCTGGACCGTCGAAAGAAGTTCACTCCCAGCCATCCACATGCCCAGCGGTTGAATGCTAGCTTGGCTAAATTGCTAGCGCTTCAACTGCTGCCTTTTCAGTTGGTATACTCGGCCCCCTTCCGTGAGTTTGTGCAATGTGCGGTTCCTCAGTGGCAGGTTCCCAAACGCCACTTTTTCTCACGGAAGGCTATTCCGGCTCTCTACCGGCATGTGGAAGGCAATGTCTTGGCCTCGCTGGACAGGGCGGTCAGCGGTAAGGTGCATATTACCGCTGACTCATGGTCCAGCAGGCATGGACAGGGACGTTACCTTTCTTTCACGGCCCATTGGGTCACTCTTTTGGCAGCTGGGAAGGATTCAGGACAAGGTGCAGTAGTGTTGGAGGTTGTCCCACCGCCACGCCTCCAAAATGCTACTACTGGTTGTGACACACCTCTCTCCTCCACCCCCTCCTCTTCTTCTTCCTCCATGGCCTCTTCCTGTGGTTTGTCCTATGAACCAGCGGTGCTCCGTAGCCGTTCACGGGGCTACGCAAGTACGCAGGCAAAAAGATGCCATGCCGTGCTTGCGCTGGTGTGTTTGGGGGACAGAAGCCACACTGGGGCAGAGGTCCTGTCTGCTCTGCAGGGCCAGGCCGAGAGGTGGTTGACGCCACGCCAGCTTAAGCCAGGAATGGTGGTTTGCGACAATGGCACCAACCTCCTCTCCGCCCTCCGACAGGGACAACTGACCCATGTGCCCTGTGTGGCTCACGTCCTTAACCTGGTGGTGCAGCGCTTCTTGGGCAGGTACCCGGGCTTACAGGATGTCCTGAGGCAGGCCAGGAAAGTCTGTGTGCATTTCCGCAGATCTTATAATGCCAGTGCTCGCCTGGCTGAGCTGCAAAAGGAGTTGAACCTGCCCAAGAACCGCCTTATATGTGACATGCCCACCAGGTGGAACTCAACGTTGGCCATGCTGCAGCGGCTGCACACGCAGCAGAGGGCCATCAATGAGTACCTGTGCGACTACGGCACCAGGACAGGGTCAGGGGAGCTTGTTTTTTTTTCTCCACGCCAGTGGGGCATGATCAGGGATGCATGCACTGTCCTGGCACCATTTGAGGAGGCCACGAGGATGGTGAGCAGTGACAGTGCATGCATCAGTGACACTGTACCTCTTGTCCACCTGTTGGAGCACACGCTGCGTGGAATAATGGACAGGGCACTTGAGGCAGAACAGAGGCAGGAAGAGGAGGACTTCCTTGCCTCTCAAGGCCCCCTTTACCCAGACAGTGTTCCTTCTGTCCCACCCATCGCACAGGAAGAGGAGGAGGAGGAGGAGGAGGAGGAGGAGGATTGTGTCAGCATGGAGGTGGAGGCTGGCACTCAGCATCATCAGCAGCAGTCTTTTAGGGATGATTTACAGTCCCAAGAAACCAGTGGACTTGTACGTGGCTGGGAGGAGGTGGCTGCGGATCATGTCGTCCTTAGTGACCCAGAGGACTCCGGAGCGAATGCCTCAGCAAACCTACGCTGCATGGCCTCCCTGATCCTGCAAAGTCTGCGGAAGGATCCTCGTATTCTTCGGATCAAGGAGAGGGACCATTACTGGCTGGCCACTCTCCTTGATCCACGGTACAAGGGTAAGGTTGCGGACCTTATGTTACCGTCGCAGAGGGAGCAGAGGATGAGACAACTCCGGGAGGCCTTGCAGAAAGGTCTGTGCAACGCGTTCCCAGAGACTGGGAGGTTGCAAACTCCTGGTCCTGGACAACGAGTTGCTGAGGCTTCGGCCAGTCAAAGAAGGAGCGGTGGGGAAGGTGGCCGTCTGACCGATGCGTTCAGACAATTCTTTAGTCCGCAGCCCCAAAGTATGATCGGTTCCAGCAACCATCGCCAGCGTCTGATAAACATGGTGCAGGAATATCTAGGGGCAAGGTCAGACTTGGACACCTTCCCCACCGAAAATCCTCTGGCTTACTGGGTCTTGAGGATGGATCACTGGCCAGAGCTTGCACAGTATGCAATTGAGCTACTGGCCTGTCCTGCATCCAGCGTTCTTTCGGAACGCACATTCAGTGCTGCTGGAGGATTTGTCACGGATCACAGGGTGCGCCTGTCCACCGACTCGGTTGATCGACTGACTTTCATCAAGATGAACCAGTCTTGGATCACCACCAGCTACCACACACCTGATGCTGATATAACAGACTAATTGATTTTAACATGTCACATCCCTTCAAGACTGATGCTGATGCTGAGTGCCTGTGCTGTTATGTTGACTGGCTATCCTCCTCCTCCGAGTCCTCAATGATACGATTGATGATGATAGCTTGTAAGATCATTTTTGTTTATGGGTGCCGCCCAATTTTTCAGCCCCTGTTTAACAGGGGCGTGTAATTACAATTTTTGAAGCAATACTTTGCAACAGGGCTCATTGCTGTGCTCCAAGTACAGTATCTGTGAGGAGTTGCAGTGTTGTGCCACCAGTGCCTAAGGCCCAATTTTTCAGCCCCTGTTTAACAGGGGCGTGTCATTACAATTTTTGAAGCAATACTTTGCAACAGGGCTCATTGCTGTGCTCCAAGTACAGTATCTGTGAGGAGTTGCAGTGTTGTGCCACCAGTGCCTAAGGCCCAATTTTTCAGCCCCTGTTTAACAGGGGCGTGTCATTACAATTTTTGAAGCAATACTTTGCAACAGGGCTCATTGCTGTGCTCCAAGTACAGTATCTGTGAGGGGTTGCAGTGTTGTGCCACCAGTGCCTAAGGCCCAATTTTTCAGCCCCTGTTCAACAGGGGCATGTAATTACAATTCTTGATCTAATAATTCACAGCAGGGCCCATTGCTGCACCCACCAAGAGTAACTGTCAGGGCTTACAGTGTTGTGGCACCAGCACCACCATCAAAGGCCCAATTTTTACTACCACTGTTCAACAATTATATGTAATTAAAATTCCTGATATAATAGTTGACAGCAGGGCGTTCCAGCACCAACCAAGAGTAACTGTGAGTGCTTACAGTGTTGTGCCAACACCAACAACTAAGGGGCCTATTTCTGCAGAGTATATACGGCAGGTCCCTACTTTCAAACATCCAACTTACAAACGACTCCTACTTGCAAACGCAAGAAGACAACAGGAAGTGAGAGGAAATCTACCACTAGGAAGGAAAATTCTCTCCTGTAAGAATAAATATGGGAGAAAGGTGTCTCCTCTGTACTGATGCTTTATCAGCAATCCTTGTTTCAAGAAAAAGACCACATTTCAAAAAGAGTTGTCATTGGGACGGAAAGTGAGGTGAAATGTTCTGAACAGGGGCACAGACAGCAAAACAAATGTTACAGGGGTGATAACCCTTACCTATGTTTTCCAAAAAGTTTAAAAATAGATTTTTGGTCTGGAGCTACACTTCAACAATGTACCTGTTCAAAATTACAAACAGACTCTACATAAGAACAAACCTACAGTCCCTGTCTTGTATGCACCGCCTGTATAGGGCTGTTCAGAGTATATAGGGCCTTTTTTATTTTATGTGCGGGGTTCCCCTTAATATCCATACAAGACCCAAAGGGGCTGGTAATGGGCTGGGGTAGGGGGGGGGTCATGGGGTAGCTATGCCATTTTTCTTAAAGAATTTCATCCATATTACCGGGACCAGACATTACATTAAAGCCGCAAGCAGTTTTAAATGGCTTTTTTTTCCTTTAGAAGTGTCATTTTGTGCAGGGACAGTTCTAAACACGGGAAACACGTGGCACTTCACAGGCATACTTTAGACACCCCCCAGGTACGATATTTAAAGGAATATTTGACTTTTTTTTTTTCACTTTATGCATCATTAAAATGACTGCTCCCGAAAAACGACCGTTTTTAAAACTTCTTTTTGCATTGATACATGTCCCCTGGTGCAGAACCCGGGTTCCCAAACCCTTTTTAGGACAATAACATGCATAATAGTTGTTATAATTAGCACTTTAGAATTCGAACGTTCGCATCCATTGTATTTAATAGGGTTCTAATGTTCGTTCGAACTTTCGGTCCGTTCGCGGGTTCTGGTGCGAACCGAACCCGGGGGTGTTCGGCTCATCACTACTGTTGACTGAATGTGGCCAACTCCACAGAAAAAGTCTTTTAAGAAAAGTGATGTTTGATACAGTGATTCAGAATAATGTCCATGGGTGAGCCTAGAGAACTTTGTAGTGTGCACCTTCCACCGATCACTCCAATTCCACCACGTGATGCAAACTCCCCTTAGGGGGTTAACCTCACCAGAACTAAGATAAAAACCAGCCTCTAAAGCCCTGTACACACGATCGGATTTCCTATGGATTCAAATCCGATGGATTTTCCCATCGGAATTCCGATGAAGCTGACTTCCATCAGTCTTGCCTACACACCATCAGTCAAAAGTCCGACCGTCCCAAACGGCGTGACGTAAAACACTCAGACGAGCCGAGAAAAATCAAGTTCAATGCTTCTGAGCATGCGTCGACTTGATTCTGAGCATGCGTGGGTTTTTTCTCCGATGGAGTTCCACACAGACGATCGGAATTTGCTATAGTTTTTTTTTTTCCATCGGATACATTTAAAACATGTTCTATTTTTTCTCACCGATGGAAAAAAAAGACCGATGGGGCCCATACACGATCGGTTTGTCGGATGAAAAAAGTCCATCGGACTGTTTTCATCGGTAAAACCGATCGTGTGTACATGGCATAAGAGAAGTAATCCTCTGAACCAAAACTTGTAGTCACCACCATTCCAGGAGGTCAAAGGATGATTAGGGCTCCAATAAAGTTCATAAAACAAAAGAGAGCGCACATAGCCTAATCTCGTTTATTTTGAGAACAAAAGCGTACGTACAATGTAAAACAGTTAATGTAGCCTTGAAAGTGTAAACCGGGTGCACTTCTCCGTATCAGCCACCCGGCATCCGTGACTGTGTAACCGTGGAGCGACCTAAATCACTTCCTGGTTCTGGATCCCACACCGGTGGAGGCGCACGTGTCACTTCCGGTAAAACGTTGTGTGGGTCGCGCCCTGACACGTTTCGTCATTTCCGACTTCAACAGAGGGCGCCTACAAGTTTTGGTTCAGAGGATAACTTCTCTTAGAGGCTGGTTTTTATCTTAGCTCTGGTGAGTTTAACCCCCTAGGGGGAGTTTGCATCACGTGGTGGAATTGGAGTGATCGGTGGAAGGTGCACACTACAAAGTTCTCCAGGCTCACCCATGGACATTATTCTGAATCACTGTATCAAACATCACTTTTCTTAAAAGACTTTTTCTGTGGAGTTGGCCACATTCACTCAACAGTAGCGCTGTTTCATAGTATCTGACTGATACAGTTTGAAATTGTGGACGTTTTTTAAAATACTATTGTTTATATATTTTGCTTTATTTTTAAACAGCAGCTTAGACAGCTTATGGTCCCGGATTGTCTGACAACGATAACTGGGTCTGTTTTACATATTTCATATATACTTTTTGGATATTGTAGGAACAGTATTATCTTCCTTTGGCGCTGAGTGGTGTAAAATAGGCCTTTATATACACCTTTCTGTTTTATATATTTTTTTAACTGCTTGCCGACCGTATACTGTACATATAGATATCCCCTGGGCAGGATGACGTACCTGTACATGATCCTGCACTTCCGGGTCTGATTGGTCACAGCGGGAGCCAATAAGCGGGTCTGGCAGACGCGATGATCGGGACAGAGGAAGAACGCCGGTCTGCCTATGTAAACATAAACAAGGCAGATCACCGTTCTGTGAGAAGGCAAGGTCGTGATCCTGTGTTCCTTCAAAGCAGGAACACAGATCTCTGCCTTCCCATAGTAAAAGCACCTCCCCCACAGTTAGCAAGCACCCCCTAGGCACACATTTAACCCTTTGATCGCCCCTGATGTTAAAGTGGAGTTCTACCCTGATTTTTTATTTTTTTTCCTAAAAATGATAAAAAAAATTGAAAAAAATAAATAGATTTTTTTTTTTTATACTCAGCAGAAAGGGCTGTTGCTATGCGGAAGTAGCTCTTCTGCCTCTTCATCCACCGCGGTGGTCTTTTTCCTCATCCTCCGTCTCGGTGTCTTCTGATGAATGGGGCGCCCTGCCTTCTGGGAACTGTGTGTATCCCAGGAGGCAGCCGCCCATTCACAAAGCGCTGTGCGAGTGGCGCATGCGCAGTAGGAAATGGGCCGTAAGGCTTCACTGCCTGTTTCCCTTAGTCAGAATGGAGGCGCCAGGACTGAGCAAACGCCGTCGGGGGCCCATCATCGCAGGCGCCTAGGACAGGTAAGTGTGCTTCTTAAAAGTCAGCAGCTACAGTGTTAGTAGTTGCTGACTTTAAAAAAAAATAAAAAATCGCGGGTGGAACTCCGCTTTAACCCCCTCCCAGCCAATGTCATTAGTACAGTGACAGTGCAGAATTTTAGCAACGATCACTGTATTAGTGTCACTGGTCCTCAAAAAGTGTCACTTAAAGCGGAAGTAAACCCATCCATAAAACTGTTTCTTTACCGGCACGTGCCGGAAATGTAACACTACCACTGGTTGTGCTCTCAACCAAACTGTCAAGCCATCCAATGGCTTATGTCATAACTGATCACATGTGCAGCATCATGTTTTGGGTTTACAAGTTTAAGGCTGGGTTCACACCTATATGAATTGGATGTAGGTTTCTCCGCATCCAATTCGCACAGCAGGAGAATGTGACCGGCTTTCTATGGAGCCGGTTCACATATCTCCAGGGCGGCTGCGGAGCGCGCACTGCACAGAAATGCTGTGCGTCTTTAGTTTACTTATAACCCCTCAAACATTGAATTTATTTTTTTTAGCAGAGAAGGGAATAAAATGGCGATCGTTGCAATTTTTTAGGTCACACAGTATTTGCGCAGCGGTTTTTCAAATGCAATTTTTTGGGAAAGTAAATATTTTAATGAATTAAAAATACACAATGTATACCTCAATTGTTTTGTAAAATATAAAAAAGATGATGTTTTGCAGAGTAAATAGACACCTAACATGTCACACTTTAAAAATGCGCACGCTCGTGGAATGGCAACAAACTACGGTATTTAAAAATCTCCAAAGGCGAGGCTTTAAACATTTTTACAGGTTATCTGTTTAGAGTTACAGAGGAGGTCTAGTGCTAGAATTATTGCTCTAGCTCTAACATTCACGACAATACCTCACATGTGTGGTGCGAACACCGGTTACATATGCGCTCACTTTTGTGTGAGAGCACGGAGCGATGGGGGGACGCTTTAAAAAAAAATCATATTTTTTTTTCATTTTTACACTGTCCATTTATTTATTTATTTATTTATCACGTTTATTCCTATTACGAGGTATGTAAACATCCCTTGTAAAAGAAATAAGGATGACAGGTCCTCTTTATGGAGAGATCTGCAGTCAAAAAGACCCCAAACCTCTCCTTTAACTTTAAAAGCAAAAGATCGAAAAGCAAAAAAAAATCTTTTGTGATCTTTCGTTTTAAAAAATAAATAAAATGTTTACTTCCGCTCTAGACCGGAAGTGAGGTCATGACGTCGCACCGGTGCTCCAAAGCCATAGAGGCAATGAGAGACAATCAAGTCTATCATTGCCTCTGTGACCAGCCAGCTGCATCGTCGAATCGTTTCTGCGGCACGCCGGTGGAAACGGTAAGCCAGAGAAACATCGGGACACCCCCCTTTTTTTTTTTAGCCTGTGATTCTGAAGCTGGTAAAAGCAATCCAAGTGGCTAAAGAGCTGCTGGATTACCTTTACAGATGGCAAAATGGCAGTCTCCTCCTCCCACCTCCACCTTTACCAAGCTCTCCCAAGACACAATTAGAGGAATGGATTTCATCCCCCCCCCCCGCTTTGCAAAGCCAGACGCCGCCACTTTCAAACTGCAACGTATATGGTACCGTAGTTTGGCGCCGTTCCACGAACGTGCGCGATTTTAAGAGACAAGACGTTTGAGAGGGGATATGATTTAAATTTACAAATACCGTACTGGTGACCCCACAATAGGGATAAAACTTTTTTGCGAAAGTGAGTTTAACAAGACACGTGGCCACTCATTAAAATTAGAAGAAAAGAGGTTTAACCTTAAACTACGTAGAGGGTTCTTTACTGTAAGAGCGGCAAGGATGTGGCATTCCCTTTCCACAGGCGGTGATCCCAGCGGGGAGCATCGATAGTTTCAAGAAACTATTAGATAAGCACCTGAACGACCACAACATACAGGGATATACAAGGTAATACTGACTTATAATCACGCTCATGGGTTGGACTCAGGGCCGTTTGAGGGAATTTGGTGGCCCCAAGCAAAATGGACATGGAGGCCCCCCACCCCCCCCCCCCCCCGCACGTACGCACGCAAAGCCTACAGGAACCACAGTTTAAGTTCACCCACACTTTATATAAATTAAAAAGGTTTACAGTGCAAATACTGCTGTTGCATATAATGTGCATAAAATTTGAACATTTTCAACAATTGAACATTTGCAAAATTCCGAATTTCCGAATTACGAATTTTCAAATTTCCAAAAAAAAGAATAAAACAAAAACTAAAAAAACGAATTTTCGATTTTCGAAAATTCGGAAATTCTAAAAATTCGGAATTCAAAAATTCAACTTTGCAAATTTCCCATTTTCGAATTTTAGATTTTCGAATTTTAGATTTTCGAATATTGCAATTTCGAATTTTCGAATCTCGAATTTTCCAATTTTCGAAATTCCGAATTTCCGAAATTCGGAAATTCAAAATTTCGGAAATCCGAAAATTCGAAATTTCGGAAATTGAAAAATTTGGAAATTCTGAAATCTCTAAATTACCGAATTTCTCAAAATTTGTGAAAAACAAATTAGAAACTAAACGAATTGCACATGTCTAGTCACAATGTCCTCCATGTCCAAAGACTGGCGAACATCACGCTCAATTGACGTAAGTGCCAGTCCTGTGAGCCTTACTTGGCCCATGGTGAGCCTCATGTAATTTGTTATCAGCTTCAAAGCTGAAAAGCTCCTCTCATCAGAGACCACTGACACAGGTGAGGAGTAAACACAAAGCAATGCTTAATTTACTGTACAAATCCAGTAGCTTCTCCCCTCCCTATGTTTTTTTTTACTCCCCCCCATGTTCTTTTTACTCCCCCCATGTTTTTTTACTCCCCCCTCCCCCTCCCTATGTTTTTTTACTCCCCCCCCCCATGTTATTCCCCCCCCATATGTTCTTTTTACTCTTCCCCCCCCTCCCTACCGTGCGGCAGGAGATTCCGTTTCCTGTTCCCGGCTGGACTGAAAGGAAGTGGGCACTCAGTGTGCACTTCCTGTCAGTCCGGCCGGGAACAGGAAACTGAATCTCCTGTACCGCGCGGTACCCAACCGGACTGACAGGAGGAAGGAAGAGGAGCTCGGCCACGCTACAGGGAAGGGGAAGTGACAAGAGGCAGGCGTCTGCAGCATTTATAGGAAGTGCGGCAAGTGCCCTGCTTGGATCCCCAGGCCAGCTCGGGGGCCCCAAGCAATTGCTTGGTTTGCTTGCCTTGTCGCGACGGGCCTGGTTGGACTTGATGGACTTGTGTCTTTTTCAAACTCACCTACTATGTAGCTTTGTAAGCCGGTATCTCTTTACTTAGCGCAACATCATCTTTTATAGTTTACAAAAAATTGGGTATTATATTGTGTTTTGGTGCATTAAAATCGACAAATGTGTATTTTTTCCCCAAAAATTGCATTTGAAAAACCGCTGCACAAATACCGTGTGACATAAAAAATTACAACACCCACCATTTTATTCTCTAGGACCTCTGCTTAGGACCTCTGCTTAAAAAAATATTTAATGTTTGAGGGTTCTGAATAATTTTCGGCACAATAAAAAAAAAGCAAATTTGTAAATGTAGGAGAGAAGTGTGAGAATAGGCCCGGTGCTGAAGTGGTCTTCGTTCTTTTGACAATATCTTGCAATGGATGAAGAGTCGGAACAGACGCCCAGCAACAGACGCGGTCTCAGTTGGTCGAGATAATTCAGATAGCGGAGAGAGAATTTGCCTAAGGAAACTGACAGATGTTCCAGACTCCGCAGAACGCACTTAGAACAATTTTGAATCGGCGAGTCGCGGCACAGGGGCATGCTAGCGGTTTCTGTGACTGGAGTTAATGGGCGCAGACGATTGTTTTGCTTCTTTTGGTACACAGTTTTCAGTGCATTCTTCTAATTCAAACCATTGACCTTTTCTGAATTCCTCCGCGACTAATTACCTTGAACGAACTGTGTTTACTGTTTGCAAAGATACAATTTTGTTACTAAATAACCTTGAGTTCCTGAGCAGCCAACGAGGCTGAATAATCTCCGCGACGGGTCTGGGGCTTTGTTGGCAGAGGGAGCTGCTTGGCACCTCGCTGAGCGCTCCGCTCTGTGCCATCGTCAGCACTCTCTGCAATTCTCTGCCTGCTGTTTTGGGCTTTCCAATGAGCTCCGGTTGGTAAGAACGGCTGAAGAATTTATTTGGGAAGAACCCAAAAGAATGAAATAGGAAACTCGGGATTTGTAGGAACGAGTTAGAAAGTTGAGAGAGGACCAGAAGGAAATCGATGCCAGCGGGCATTGCTGGACTGCAAGAGGGTTCTGTGTAAAAGTTTACTATGAATAGAAAGGGAAGGTATTGATATGGGAATATTTTTTAGATATACAGTATCTCACAAAAGTAAGTACACCCCTCACATTTTTGTAAATATTTTATTCCATCTTTTCATGTGACAACACTGAAGAAATGACACTTTGCTACAATGTAAAGTAGTGAGTTTACAGCTTGTATAACAGTGTAAATTTGCTGTCCCCTCAAAATAACTCAACACACAGCCATTAATGTCTAAACTGCTGGCAACAAAAGTGAGTACACCCCTAAATTAAAATGTCCAAATTGGGCCCAAAGTGTCAATATTTTATGTGGCCACCATTATTTTCCAGCACTGCCTTAACCCTCTTGGGCATGGAGGTCACCAGAGATCACAGGTTGCCACTGGAGTCCTCCTCCACTCCTCCATGACAACATCACGAAGCTGGTGGATGTTGGAGACCTTGCGCTCCTCCACCTTCCGTTTGAGGATGTCCCACAGATGCTAAATAGGGTTTAGGTCTGGAGACATGCCTGGCCAGTCCATCACCTTTACCCTCAGCTTCTTTAGCAAGGCAGTGGTCATCTTGGAGGTGTGTTGGAATACTGCCCTGCGGTCCAGTCTCCAAAGGGAGGGGATCATGCTCTACTTCAGACCTTCAGTATGTCACAGTACATGTTGGCATTCATGGTTCCCTCAATGAACTGGAGCTCCCCAGTGCCGGCAGCACTCATGCAGCCCCAGACCATGACACTCCCACCACCATGCTTCACTGTAGGCAAGACACACTTGTCTTTGTTCTCCTCACCTGGTTGCCGCCACACACGCCTGACACCATCTGAACCAAATAAGTTTATCTTGGTCTCATCAGACCACAGGACATGGTTCCAGTAATCCATGTCCTTAGTCTGCTTGTCTTCAGCAAACTGCTTGCAGGCTTTCTTGTGCATCATATTTAGAAGAGGCTTCCTTCTGGGACAACAGTCATGCAGACCAATTTGATGCAGTGTGCAGGGTATGGTCTGAGCACTGACAGGCTGACCCCCCACCCCTTCAACCTATGCAGCTATGCTGGCAGCACTCATACGTCTATTTCCCAATGAACCTGAGCACGTGCACTTAACTCCTTTGATCGACCATGGCAAGGCCTGTCCTGAGTGGAAACTGTCCTGTTAAACTGCTGTATGGCCACCGTGCTGCAGCTCAGTTTCAGGGTCTTGGCAATCTTCCTATAGCCTAGGCGATCTTTATGTAGAGCAACAATTCTTTTTTTTCAGATCCTCAGAGAGTTCTTTGGCATAAGGTGCCATGTTGAACTTCCAGTGACCAGTATGAGAGAGTGAGAGCGATAACACCAAATTTAACACACCTGCTCCCCATTCACACCTGAGACCTTGTAACACTAACGAGTCACATGACACAGAGGAGGGAAAATGACTAATTGGGCCCAATTTGCACATTTTCACTTAGGGTTGTACTCACTTTTGTTGCCAGCAGTTTAGACATTAATGGCTGTGTGTTGAGTTATTTTGAGGGGACAGCAAATTTACACTGTTATACAAGCTGTACACTCACTACTTTACATTGTAGAAAAGTGTCATTTCTTCAATGTTGTCACATGAAATGATATAATTAAATATTTACAAAAATGTGAGGGGTGTACTCACTTTTGTGAGATACTGTACTGTACTGTGTAAAAAAATGTAGGCAGGTGTGAAAAAAATAAAACCAAAGAAAATTCCCAGCTCCACTTACCGACCAGTCTGCAACCAACCAACTAGAGATAATATTGGGGTGCCGAGAAGAGACTCTGCAGCTTATGCATGTATTTGCAAATGTGTGCAAACGAAACCTCTGTTTTTAAGGCATACTGTTGGACAGGATAATTTGGATGGTTGCGGGCTGGTCGGTAAATAGAGCTGGGAATTTTCTTTGGTTTTGTTTGACATGCATCTCCCTTCCATGTGCTCCTTCCTGCAAAGGCCAGTTATAGGTGGGGGCAGTGGCCATTTGTTTGTATTTTTGGAATACTGGTGAGGGGACGCACTGGACACCTTAACTGCCATTGTGCTATATGCTGGGTGTCCAGTGCGTCCCCTGTGCCCTTAGGAGGGGGTGGACTCCCTCCAGGCTCACCTGCCCTCTGCCTATCTATTATAATTGCATGTGCTTCTACTATGGAGGCTCTCCAAATTTTGAGTTAGGACTGCAGATAATACTGGGGTGCCACGAAGAGGCTCTGCAGCATATGCATGTATTTGAAAATGTGTGCAAACTAAACCTCTGTTTATAACACATACTGTTAGACAGGAGAATTTGGTTGGTTAGCAGGCAAGTCGGTAAGGTGAGCTGGGATTTCTCTTCGGTTTTGTTTGACATGCGTTGCCCTTCCATGTGCTCCGTGCTGCAAAAGCCAGTTATAGGTGGCGGTGGGGGGGCAGTGGCTATTTGTTTGTACAGGTGTGAAAAAAATGCTGTAAACGAAGAATGCTTTCAGAAATAGAAGTGTTCACATTTTATTTTTATCAATTAACCCCTTTGTGCCTAAAGGTAAAACAAATGTTAATGCCTAAGCATAATTTTGCAACTTTCACATGAGTTAGTAAAAGCGTACATATCTACTTTGTGTAGCCAGCAGGGATGAGCCGAACACCCCCCTGTTCGGTTCGCACCAGAACCTGCGAACAGACAAAATGTTCGTGTAAACTTTAGAACCCTATTAAATACAATGGACTCGAACGTTCGAAATCTAAAGTGTTAATTATAAAGGCTAATATGCAAGTTATTGTCCTAAAAAGTGTTTGGGGACCCGGGTCCTGCCCCAGGGGACATGTATCAATGCAAAAAGAAGTTTTAAAAACGGCCGTTTTTTCGGGAGCAGTGATTTTAATAATGCTTAAAATGAAAAAATAAAAGTGAAATATTCCTTTAAATTTCGTACCTGGGGGGTGTGTATGATATGCATGTGAAGTGGCGCATGTTTCCCGTGCTTAGAACTGTCCCTGCAAAAAATGTCATTTTTGAAAGAAAAAAATGCATTTAAAACTGACTCGCGGCTATTAATGAATTGTCGGCTCCCGGCAATACATACAAAAGTCATTGATAAAAAAAAAAAAAAGCGTGGGGGTTCCCCAGAATTCAATTACCAGGCCATTCAGGTCTGGAATGGATATTAAGGGGAACCCCGCCGCAAATTAAAAAAAAAATTGACGTGGGGTTCCCCCAAATATCCATTCCAGGCCCTTCAGATCTGGCATGGATTTTAAGGGGAACTCCACCCCAAATTTTTAAAAAAAATGGCGTGGAGTCCCCCTAAAAATCCATACCAGACCCCTTATCCGAGCACGCAACCTGGCCGGCCGCAGGGGAAAAGGGGGGGACGAGAGAGCGCCCCCCCTCTCTCCTGAACCGTACCAAGCCACATGCCCTCAACATGGGGAGGATGTCCCCATGTTGATGGGGACAAGGGCCTCATCCCCACAACCCTTGCCCGGTGGTTGTGGGGGTCTGCGGGCGGGGGGCTTATCGGAATCTGGAAGACCCCTTTAACAAAGGGGACCCCCAGATCCCGGCCCCCCTATGTGAATTGGTAAGGGGTACATTGTACCCCTACCATTTCACGAAGAAAGCGTAAAAAAATGTTTAAAAAAAACACACAAACACCTTGAAAAAGTCCTTTATTAAAAAAAAAAAAAAAAACATTCCAGCGGTGAAATCCAGTGTCCCGCGGCGATCCCGATGTCCAGCGCTGTCCTTCATTGGTTGTGCCTGAGCGGACCTGATGGGGAACTCCCTCTCAGTGTTTTAAATGTATAGACCCGCCCCTTCTAAAGTTCCCCATCAGGTCCGCCCCCTCGGTATGTCGGACCCGCCTACGTCATTGGCTTGAGCGGGGAACTTCCTTCACTGTGTAATTTAAATTTACATAGTGAAGGAAGTTCCCCGCTCAAGCCAATGACGTAGGCGGGTCCGACATACCGAGGGGGCGGACCTGATGGGGAACTGCTCTCACTTTGGTAATACATGTATAGACCCGCCCCTTCTCATGTTCCGCATCTGGTCCGCTGAGCGGACCTGATGGGGAACTTTAGAAGGGGCGGGTCTATACATTTAAAATACTGAGAGGGAGTTCCCCATCAGGTCCGCTCAGGCACAACCAATGAAGGACAGCGCTGGACATCGGGATCGCCGCGGGACACTGGATTTCACCGCTGGAATGTTTTTGTTTTTTTTAAATAAAGGACTTTTTCAAGGTGTTTGTGTGTTTTTTTAAACATTTTTTTACGCTTTCTTCGTGAAATGGTAGGGGTACAATGTACCCCTTACCAATTCACATAGGGGGGGGGCCGGGATCTGGGGGTCCCCTTTGTTAAAGGGGTCTTCCAGATTCCGATAAGCCCCCCGCCCGCAGACCCCCACAACCACCGGGCAAGGGTTGTGGGGATGAGGCCCTTGTCCCCATCAACATGGGGACATCCTCCCCATGTTGAGGGCATGTGGCCTGGTACGGTTCAGGAGGGAGGGGGCCGCTCTCTCGTCCCCCCCTTTTCCCCTGCGGCCGGCCAGGTTGCGTGCTCGGATAAGGGGTCTGGTATGGATTTTTAGGGGGACTCCACGCCATTTTTTTTTTATTTGGGGTGGAGTTCCCCTTAAAATCCATGCCAGATCTGAAGGGCCTGGAATGGATATTTGGGGGAACCCCACGTCAATTTTTTTTTTATTTGCGGCGGGGTTCCCCTTAATATCCATTCCAGACCTGAAGGGCCTGGTAATTGAATTCTGGGGAACCCCCACGCTTTTTTTTTTTTTTTTATCAATGACTTTTGTATGTATTGCCGGGAGCCGACAATTCATTAATAGCCGCGAGTGAGTTTTAAATGCATTTTTTTCTTTCAAAAATGACATTTTTTGCAGGGACAGTTCTAAGCACGGGAAACATGCGCCACTTTACATGCACATCATACACACCCACCAGGTACGAAATTTAAAGGAATATTTCACTTTTATTTTTTCATTTTAAGCATTATTAAAATCACTGCTCCCAAAAAAACGGCCGTTTTTAAAACTTATTTTTCCATTGATACATGTCCCCTGGGGCAGGACCCCGGTCCCCAAACACTTTTTAGGACAATAACTTGCATATAAGCCTTTATAATTAGCACTTTAGATTTCTCCCATAGATTTTTCGAATTTGCCGCGAACACCCCAATTTGTTCGCTGTTCGGCGAACGGGCGAACAGGCAATGTTCGAGTCGAACATGAGTTCGACTCGAACTCGAAGCTCATCCCTAGTAGCCAGGTGGCTTATACCTTCTTTTTTTGTAGAACAAAATGGGCTTTCTTTTGGTGGTAAATGGTAATGGATATCTCCTGATTTTTTTGGTTATCAAAGGAAAACTGGCCTAAAATAACAAAAAAAATATAAAAAAAAAAAATTAGCTGTATATTTCTGGCTATTATCATATTTTGCTACCAACGAACACAAAATAAATTCTCCTGTTCCTGACAACTGTATGTTACCACATACAGTTGTGCTCATAAGTTTACATACCCTGGCAGCATTTATGATTTCTTGCCCATTTGTCAGAGAATATGAATAATAACACAAAAACTTTTCTTTCACTCATGGTTAGCGTTTGGCTGAAGCCATTTATTATCAGTCAACTGTGTTTACTCTTTTTATATCATAATGGCAACAGAAACTACCCAAATGACCCTGATCAAAAGTTTACATACCCCAGTTCTTAAAGCGGAAGTAAACCCATCGATTTAACAGTTTCAAAAAGCAGTTACATTCCCGGCTTGCCGGAAATGCCAACTGTCACATTGGTTGTGCGCTCAACCAAACTGACAAACCATCCAATGGCTGGTGTCATAACTGATCACATGTGCAGCATCATGGCAGTTGAAGATTAAACAGAGCCAAAATGGCAGCTTCCTTGCCTGAAAATTATAGGAGGGTTTACTTCCACTCTAATACTGTGTATTGCCCCCTTTAACATCAATGACAGCTTGAAGTCTTTTGTGGTATTTGTGGATGAGGCTCTTTATCTTCTCAGATGGTAAAGCTGCCCATTCCTCTTGGCAAAAAGCCTCCAGTTCCTGAAAATTCTTGGGCTGTTTTGCATGAACGGCACGTTTGAGATCTCCCCAGAGAGGCTCAATGATATTGAGGTCAGGAGACTGAGATGGCCACTCCAGAAGCTTCACTTTATTCTGCTGTAGCCAATGACAGGTGGACTTGGCCTTGTGTTTTGGATCTCTGTCATGTTGGAATGTCCAAGTACGTCCTATGTGAAGCTTCCTGGCTGATGAATGAAAATGTTCCTCCAGTATTTTTTGATAACATACTGCATTCATCTTGCCATCAATTTTGACCAAATTTCCTGTCCCTTTGTAGCTCACACATCCCCAAAACATCAGTGATCCACCCTCAGTGTTTCACAGTAGAGATGGTGGACCTTTCATCATAGGCCTTGTTGACTCCTCTCCAAATGTAGTGTTTATGGTTGTGGCCAAAAAGCTCAATTTTGGACTCATCACTCCAAATGACTTTGTGCCAGAAGGTTTGAGGCTTGTCTCTGTGCTGTTTGGCGTATTGTAAGTGGGATACTTTGTGGCATTTGTGTAGTAATGTCTTTCTTCTGGCGACTTGACCGTGCAGCCCATCTTTCTTCAAGTGCCTCCTTATTGTGCATCTTGAAACAGACACACCACATGTTTTCAGAGAGTCCTGTATTTCACCTGAAGTTATTTGTGGGTTTTTCTTTGCGTCCTGGACAATTTTCCTGGCAGTTGTGGCTGAAATTTTAGTTGGTCTACCTGACTGTGGTTTGGTTTCAACAGAACCCCTCATTTTCCACTTCTTGATTAGAGTCTGCATATTGTGACAGACAAGTGACGTGGCAAGTGAAAATCCGCATCTGAGGGCAGGTGACATAGCAAGTGAAAATCCGCATCTGGTGGCAAGTAACGTGGCCAGTGACATGCTGCACCTTGGGGTGGGCAAGTGACGTGGCAAGTGACAATCTGCATCTGGTGACAGGCAACCTTTACAAGTGACAATCCGCATCTGGTGGCAGGTGATGTGACAAGTGGCACACCTGGGACTCCCACTGATTCTGCATTGTGGTAAGTTGAACTATTTTATTTTATATTACAATGTAATGATAGAAATAATGCGCTTCGATCATCCTGACACCATACCAACCATGGTGCTGCCGTGATAATTGAAGCGCCAACACCAGCCATTGCCCCGATAAATTGCACGCAAAAAACATTATTTCCTGGCAGTGCCCCTCCCCAACCAAGGCTCTGGATCTGCCCTGTGCTAGGTGATGGCAATCTACTGTGGGGTAGGCCACCACAAACTCTGAGAATACAGAAGTGATACTTTTGAACACTGTAATGCTGCGGACACACGATCGGACATTCCGACAATAAAACCGTGGATTTTTTTCCGACAGATGTTGGCTCAAACTTGTCTTGCATACACACGGTCACACAAATGTTGCTCGTAAATTCTGAACGTCAAGAACGCGGAGACGTACAACACTATGACGAGCCGAGAAAAATTAAGTACAATGATTCCGAGCGTGCTTCGAATTGATCCTGAGAATTTTTGTGCTTCTGAATTGAATACACACGATTGAAATTTCCAAATTTCCAACTTTTGTTGTCGGAAAAATTGAGAACCAGCTTTAAAACATTTGTTGTTGGAAATTCCGACAGCAAATGTCAGATGGAGCCAACACACGGTCAGAATATCCGACCAAAAGCTCACATCGAACATTTGTTGTCGGAAATTCTGATCGCGTGTACGCGGCATAACAGTTCTTTACACTGTGTGAATCAAACATTCACCTACCAGAACGAGCAACAGACTTTACTTTTCCATAGCTGGCACAACCCTGCTCTCTGAGTCTACCCCATATACAATGTGTGTTGGCTGGAATGAGCAAATTCATCGATTGATCGTTTTTTTACATTTCTTCTAATAAGCAGAGCTGAGTCTCTACACACGTGTTCATCTGCTTCGCCTGCCACGCTCAAAGAACCCAATATAATTGCAACAGAATTAAAATATTATGAAAATGTAATGCTTGTCGACCACGGGGGGTGTCAACATTTAGAAACATGGGTCATGTTGGTCCTATTACAGGACGGACACAATGAATATCAGATGCCTTTCTAAGGAAAAAACAAAACCCGCTAATGACGAAGCAAATTAACGAAACTGCAAAGACGGCCGGGAGAAGAAGGCAGGCGACGGCTTCCCAAACCACCATCTGCAGACTATTAACAATGTAACAAAATAGTAAAAACAGCATCCTTGACCTTCTGCTACCTGCAAAACACAAATAGCTGTAAGCTCCACGATTGCTAAAACACATTTTCAACTTTGCTCAATTCTCTAATAAGAAAGCATGTTTATTTATAAGACTCATTTGGCTGCAAGCTCAGTCTCGGGAGTAAAGCAGAAGATAAAAAAAAACAAAAAACTTTACAAGTAAAATGCTGAAAACATAGCGAAAAACAAAAATGGAAACAATTTATCATGTTACACGGTGTAAAATGACTGCATTTTACATAGAAAACCGATGTTAGATAAATACAGAGAGGTGAATTTAATTCATTTATTTAGTTAATAATTCATTAGTTTCAATCATTAGTTTCAATCCAATTGTTCCGTAATCCTATCAATATTAAACGTCATGGTTGATCCCTTCCTGCTCTCTTTTATTCAGTTTGTATGAGGTCAAATCAAGACAGAAACAATGGGGCCAGACTAAAATAATTCACTGTGGGGTGTAACATGTGGTGCAACTAAAGCCCCGTACACACGGTCGGACTTTTGCCCAACAAACTTCGTTTTAAGCAAGTTGGACCAACAATCCGACCGTGTGTACGCTCCATCGGACAAACTTTTTTCGTTTGGTTTTGGATTTCATCGGACAAAAGTTGGGTCTGCAAACGGACAAACTTTTGCCCAACAAAAGTCCGATGGAGCAAAGTCCGACCGTGTGTACAGATAACCATCGGACTTTAGTCCGATGGACAAAACAACTAATGTTAAAATCAACCAACAATAGCAGAAGTTGACCAAAGGGTGGCAGTAAAGATCAGAAAAAACATGTGATGTTGTAAGAAGTTTTAGGAAAGTTTGCAGAAAAGTCTGAGTGTGTGTATGCTATGGGTGTTCCCAACCAACTCCGTTTGGACAAAAATCCACGGAAAAGTCCGATGGAAGTCCGACCGTGTGTACAAGGCTTTAGTATTTACCGTAATATATATGTTTACATTCACGGTCCACTTTATTAGGTACACCTTGCTAGTACCGGGTTGGACCCCCTTTTGCCTTCATTCTTCATGGCATAGATCAGGGGTCCCCAAACTTTTTACTTTGAGGGCCACATTCTATATTCTACACATATTCACGGGCCGGAAAAATAATTTATAAGTAAATCCACAGTAGAAGAATAGAATAGAATTTTACTTACTGTTGACAGCAGGACTGGATGGTGCTCCTGTATTCTTTGCTAGCACCTAAACGCTGGAACATCATGCAGCGGGGCTAAACTTCCAGCGTCATATCCTCACAATGGTTATTGACAGTCTAACGAAGTTTCGGCATTCCGGAACGAAACATGTCAACTACTGGGGTGTACACCCCCTGTTGATGCCTACCCAAGTAGCCCCCAACCTTTAAGAAGAATTAACCAATTGTTCCCGTGAAGTACTATCTGGATATTCCAATTGGATTTCAGGATTCTACATACATCCCGAACAATATTTCAAAAGGACTGTGAGATATGTGGAACTCTGGAGGAAGGATTTGTTCACCAGTTTATGTTACCTACATGTCGTTCATGGCTTGCTGATAGCTGCTGAAAGCGCCTATATACAGATCGATCCCATTGGGAGATCTCTGTACTAGTACTGTACCTGCACTATTGAAACGGATTGTGAACAATCATCGGGGACGCACATACACAGTTTACTCTGATTTGGAGATTTCTGTGCAACTATCAATTCACTGGACTAATTTCATGTGTTCCGATAAATCCATGCAGGTCGCGTGAGTAAACCAACGAATGCCATGTGTATATATACATCACAATCTTTATCTGTAGAGCATAGAAACATTTATGATGATTATAATGGAAAACTTTGAAATCCACTGCTGGTTCAATATATCACTGACAATAACCATTGTGAGGATATGAACTATCACCATTATACTTTCAATCAGGTGCACCTGGGAAACTATACTATCATTTACCCATTGTTTGGGAATTAGTTGGAGACATACTCCCATAGGAATTAATTATTTGCACGGATCTTGGTGATATATTAGTGATTGGACATTTACATAATTTGAAGTGGATGCGTGTGGTTTTTCTTTCCTCATTTTTGTTTTTGCTATTTCTCTACCATCTTAATCCAGATAAACCACATATCTCCTATGCCCGGATCCCTGGGGATCATCATATAATAACTCGATTAGGCCCCCCCACTGACTAAATGTTGACTGGGGGGTGGGATTTTTTTGTATGGGAATCCGATCTAGGTTGTATCTTCAACTCATTAGCAGCGATATATGCTGACTTGAAGCACACACTACTTCTGTTTAGGAATTATACGGGCGAACCTTTGGTCTCTTTAGGGGACTCTTGGGGTATATCAGGTACTTAGGGGGGTGTTCCTCATAGGGGGGAGGGAGTGGGTTCACCAGCTATCAATCACTGAGGGGATTCACTCCGGCTGGAGGGATCCATAGTGGTTTGATGGCCTCTCATATGGTTCTTTTTTGGTCATGTGCTAAATTGGGGTATCAGTAGTGTTTTTACCTTGTGTTTGTCTGTTATAGGCTATTAAAATTTGTAATATTATTCATTTAGGTGTGTGGAGGTCTGTTCTTTTTTTGTTTTTTACCTTTATATATGTATCATGTTTGACCACACCCCCGATATTATTCGGTGAATATTACTATCTTAATAGATAAGATTCCCATACTCGCTCTCCCTTTTTGTATCCCCATCAGTCTCCCCTTACATCTGTGTTCCCATCAGTCTCCCCATACATCTGTGTCCCCATCAGTCTCCCAGTTCATCTGTGTCCCCATCAGTCTCCCAGTTCATCTGTGTCCCCATCAGTCTCCCCGTTCATCTGTGTCCCCATCAGTCTCCCCATTCATCTGTGTCCCCATCACTCATCAGGGTATCCCCACAAACTGGTGTCTCCATTAGAGCCCCCCCCCGCCACATTTTTGTGTCCCCATCATTCTTCCGAGTTTCCCTGCACATTTGTGTCCCCATCACAGCCCACCCCTGCCTGCATATTTGTGTCCCCATTAGAGCCATCACCTCCTCTTCTGCATATTTGTGTCCCCATCAGAGCCATCAGCCCCCCCTTCCTCACATGTTTGTGTCCCCATAAGAGACATCAGCCCCCCCCCACATTTGTGTCCCCATCAGACCCCCCAGATATTTGTGTCCCCATCAGAGTAATCAGCCCCCCCACATGTGTGCCCCCATCAGAGTCATCAGCCCCCACATATTTGTGTCCCCATCAGAGCTATAAGCCCCCCGATGTTTGTGCCCTATCAGAGCAATCAGCCCCCCCCCCACATTTGTGTCCCCATCAGAGACATTCAACCCACCCCTCACACAAGTGTAACCATCTCACAGCAGCCCCCCTCCTTGCATGTGTACTTTACCAGCGCGTCTCAGACGTTACACTGGCTGTGCAGACCTGCTGCACCTCCCAACTCCCGCCCCGCTGGTATTACACACTCGTTACTGGTTAACAGCGAGGCGGGAGGTGGGAGCAGGGAGGTGGCAACAGGTCTGCACTAAAGCACCTCATTGGCTGCTAGGATGACCGTGGTCCCAGCAGCCAACACAGTAAGACGCCGGGAGGAGGGATTGCGGGACCTGCGCTGCATATTGCCGGGGGCGAATATGCAGCGCAGGTTCCACAACTAACAAGTGGACTAAGGATTCCAGCTGCGGGCCGGAAAAAATGGCCTGGGGGCCGGATGTGGCCCGCGGGCCGTACTTTGGAGACCACTGGCATAGATTCAACAAGGTGTTGGAAACGTTCCTCAGAGATTTTGGTCCATAGTGACACTCTATTGGATTGAGATCTGGTGAGTGTGGAGGCCATTGGAGTACAGGGACCTCATTGTCCAGTGGTGAGATGATTGGAGCTTTGTGACATGGTGCATTATCCTGCTGGAAGGAACCATCAGAAGATGGGGACACTGTAGTCATAAAGGGATGGACATGGTCAGCAACAATACTCAGGTAGGCCGTGGTGTTTAAACGATGCTCAATTGGTACTAAGGGGCCCAAAGTGTGCCAAGAAAATATCCCCCACACCATTACACCACCACCACCAGCCTGAACCAGTGATCCATCCTTTCATGTAGTTTACGCCAAATTCTGACCCCACCATCTGAATGTCGCAGCTGAAATTGAGACTCATCAGACCCGTCAACATTTTTCCAATCTTCTATTGTCCAATATATATACAGTGTTTTACCTTTTGTTAGAAAAAAAAAGAAACAACACAATAAATTAACACAATTATTGAAATTTCCAATTTGGAGCAGGTTGTGAAGACAATGCAAAGACATCTATGGCATAAACTAAAGAATATGCTGGTTGTAAATTCTATGGAGGATCATACAATCCATACATCACAATTGGCCGGATTCCTGAATCTGCAGATCAAACGCTGAAAATTATAAGTCAATCGTCAAAAATCTCCTGCTCTGGTCATCACTGGTGCTGACATGTGTGTATTATCCATTTATGTGAACTGTGAATTTTAATGACAGGTTCCTAAAGCTGGAAAAGGTCTGCAAAGACATCACATCCAATAGAGGTATAACTTCAGAATGGCAGAGGAAGGAGGAGGGGGCCAAACAACCGGGGGGACAAACATCATCATGGGGTCCTCGCCGCATCTCGCTGCAGCCAGGTCTCCGGTAAGTGGGGATGGGTACCTGTCAAAAACAGGTACTCGTTCCCCCCTCCCCCCCCGAAAGGTGCCAAATGTGGCACTGGAGGGTGGGAGGAAGCAAACAAGCGGAGCTTCCCCTTGCCATCCAATCTGATCTTATACCCGGCTGCCAGACAGATGATTTCCTGCTACCTACGTCAGTAGCAGCACCACCTAACAGGACAAATCCTTCTATTATAGTCATTCATGGCAGGGCAGACTGGCCACGCCCATCGCATGTGCATAGTGCATAGGAGTTGGCAAAGCTACAGAGGGTAGATGACCCTTGCCACCACAAACAACAAGAGGAGGTTACTGGCAGGATCAACATACATTGATCCAAAATGAATTTATAGATAGATAGATAGATAGATAGATAGATAGATAGATAGATAGATAGATAGATACATAGATAGAGCTGGTGGATGTTAGAGACCTTGCGCTTCTCCACCTTCCATTTGAGGATGCCCCACAGATACTCAATAGGGTTTATTCATGGAGCCCCAGACCATGACACTCCCACCACCATGCTTGATTGTAGGAAAGACACACTTGTCTTTGCACTCCTCACCTGGTTGCCGCCACACACGCTTGACACCATCTGATGCAAATAAGTTTACCTTGGTCTAATCAGACCACAGGACATGGTTCCAGTAATCCATGTCCTTAGTCTGCTTGTCTTCAGCAAACTGTTTGTGGACTTTCTTGTGCATCATCTTTGGAAGAGGCTTCCTTCTGGGACGACAGCCATGCAGACCAATTTGATGCAGTGTGCGGGGTATGGTCTGAGCACTGACAGGCTGACCACCCCACCCCTTCAACCTCTGCAGCAATGCTGGCAGCACTCATACCTCTATTTCCCAAAGACAACCTCTGGATATGACGCTGAGCACATGCACTCAACTTCTTTGGTCAACCATGGCGAGGCCTGTTCTGAGTGGAACCTGTCCTGTTAAACCGCTGTATGATCTTGGCCACCGTGCTGCAGCTCAGTTTCAGGATCTTGGAAATCTTCTTATAGCCTAGGCCATCTTTATGTAGAGCAACAATCCTTTTTTTCAGATCCTCAGAGAGTTCTTTGCCATGAGGTGCCATGTTGAATTTCCAGTGACCAGTATGAGAGAGTGAGAGCGATAACACCAAATTTAACACACCTCTCCCCATTCACGCCTGAGACCTTGTAACACTAACGAGTCACATGACAACGGGGAGGGAAAATGGCTAATTGGACCCAATTTGGACATTTTCATTTAGGGGTGCACTCACTTTTGTTGCCAGCGGTTTAGACATTAATGGCTGTGTGTTGAGTTATTTTAAGGGGACAGCAAATTTACACTGTTATACAAGCTGTACACTCCCTACTTTACATTGTAGCAAAGTGTCATTTCTTCAGTGTTGTCACATGAAAAGATAGAAGAAAATATTTACAAAAATGTGAGGGGTGTACTCACTTTTTTGAGATACTGTAGATAGATAGAATTTGAATTAAATGTATTAAAAAAAAATTGGAATTCTCTTCCTTCCAATCTCCAGGCTTGGGAACACGTTATGCAGTACATCATACATGCTCTCTTTTTCTCTTTAGCCAATACAATAATTGCAAGGCGGAATTGGTTAATTCCCGTCAGCCATTTCTTCATTAACTTTATTGCATTTGCTCAGGTTATATGATTGGTAGCCCCCCCCCCCCCCTTACGATCTCCCAACATGTATACGCTCAGATTTCTCTGTGTTGGGGAAGAAAAACCTCTAGCACGTAATAACGATTTCATGGAATTCTAAGTATTGCGCTAATGTGTCGCCTCCCCTAATTTGCATGGTTGCCCCAGGCTCCGCTTGATCTCGGAATGCATAACCAGCTTTTATTATTATGAATAAACCAAATAATTTTCTGCTTCTCTGGGTCACTGAGTTTTCTGCTGAAATAAAGCCGCGACAAGAATAGATTAAACATTTAACAAACTGTCTCCGACTAATTGGCTCCTTGTTAGATTGCAGAGCAAAATTTATAGAAAGAGAGGTGCGGAAGGTAAGTGTCCACACAAACATGAGGGAGAAAGATGGGAGAGAAATACATTTTCGGCATAAAAAAATGAAAATAAAAGGTATTGATATATATATATATATTAGGACTGTTACTGATTACAATTTTTGTGTTCGATTAATCAATTTTTTTAAATTGATTAATCGACTAATTTCGATTAATTACAACGCACATACAGTTTTTACATTTTTTTTTTATTAAACTTTAAGAAAAACTTCGAAAGTTAGTAATATCAACATCTCCCCCATACTGTAATGTCCACATCTCCCCCCACATCTCCGATTGTCCGCTCTTACCGGAATAGACAGCAGGCAGACCCGTCCACAGAGTAGACGGCACAAGAAAGGCGGGTGATGATGACGTCAGCGCGCTGCTACTAGGCCGCCACCGGGTGGACCAAGATGGCCGCCGCTCCGGAGCTAGGCCGAAGCCATGGCCTTTCCTATGGGCGAGACCGCGGAGCTCAATCCGCGGATCGTCCCCGATGGCTTAATTTACTGGATGATGGCTTAATTTACACAGTGGGTCTGTATTACAAGTGTGTGTTTTAGCTTTTTTTTGATATAGGCTCAGGGGGTAGGGTGACCACGTGTCCCGGATTGTCCGGGACAGTCCCGCATTTTGCAGGTCTGTCCCGGGTACCTTCTTTGCAGGACAATACAGTGTCCCGGAATGAAACTGACACAGCCACCCCCCCCCGGGCCAATCTGATGCCCCCAAAAAAGGCCACCACATCACCGCTTTACTCACTGACAGTACTTGCCCTGGCCAGGAATGCCTGGAGGAGCACAATCCCTACCCCCTGCTTGTGATTGGAGAAATTATAAATCCCGCCTCTTGTGTCCAATCACTGTGCTGTGATTCGTTACAGCACAAGTTGATTTTTCGGAAGGGAGGTGTCCCTGAATGGTAGTTTGGAAATGTGGTCACCCTATCAGGGGGTCAACAACCAATAGTGAGTTTGGTCCCTGGAGGCGAACTGTCGTTTTCTGGAGTGCAGTGGAGAGCACAAGCCACTTTAATTAAGAAGAACTGCAGCAAAAATGTATTGTACATTTCTTTGCACTGTTGACTTAATATGGTGGTCGGCACTTTATGGACATTGGCACTTTTGAAATATTGATTTTGATATTGAATTTGCACAAGGTTGATATGTTTATCTATGAATTTTGTATATGTCACTTGCATTATATGTTTAGGGTACGAGCAGCTTTTTTCTAACTATATACCAAATTCTCATTGTCCGCCACCCCTCTCTGCCAATCCTTCCACTGGCTTCCGCTCACCCAATGAATACAATTTAAAATACTAACAACATACAGAGACATCCTCAACTCTGCCCCAAGCTACATCACCAACCTCATCTCATATTATCACCCAAACCATCCTCACCGCTTCTCCCAAGACCTCCTGCTCTCCACCTCCCTTGTCACCTTCTTCCATGTATGCTTTCAGGACTTTTCCAGAGCCTCTCTCATCCTTAGAACTCCCTATCCCAATTTCCATTCCAAGACCTCCTGCTCTCTAGCTCCCTTATCATCTCCTTCTATGCTCCCCTCCAGGACTTCTCCAGAGCATCTCCCATTCTCTGAAATTCCCTACCCCAATCTCACTCAAGACCTCCTGCTCTCTAGCTCCCCTTATCACCGTCTCCCATGCTTGCCTTCAGGACTTCCCCAGAGCCTCTCTCAGCCTTAGAACTCCCTACCCCAATTTATATTCCAAGACTTCCTGCTCTCTAGCTCCCTTTTTATCTTCTCCAATGCTCCATATCCAGGACATCTCCAGATCCTCCCCACCCTCTGGAACTTCCTAACCCAATCTGTCTTGCTATCTTGTACTCTGTCCACCTTTAGGTAACAGCTTAAAACGTATCTCTTGCAGAAAGCCTATCTCATCTCTACCTAATAACTGAACCTTCTGATTTTCATCAACTCACCCCCTCACTGTTATTACCTTTTGTGTTACTTGGCTCTTCATGTTAAATTATAAGCTCTCATGAACAGGGCCCTCCAAATCCTCTTGTCTTAAAGTATATTGTAAGGACCAGTTCACACCATTGAAACGCAGCCCAGATTCGTTCCAGATGCTTTACTGCATGCAAATTTTTGATGCGTTCCTGTGCATTTTTCATGTGTTTTCGGTGCATTTTTGATGCAGTCCAGTGTAGTTTTTTCCCCTTTTTTTTTCTCTAAAGGCCAGTTCACACCAAAGAAACGCAGTCCGGATGCGTTCCAGATGCTTTTCTGCATTCGTGTTTTCAACGCATTTTTGATGCATTTTTTGTATGTTTTTGATGCAGTGCAGTGCTTTTTTCTCCCATCTTATTTCTTAACCTTTGAATAAGGACACGTGCGTTCCACTGCGTTTTGGTGCATTTAGGTGCGTTCCGGTGTGTTTTTGATGCGTTTTACAGCGTTCCAGTACTGTCTAGTGCAGGAAAAATGCAGCATGTTCTCCTTTTTTTCTGAAACTGAAACGCACTGGAATTGCAAGCACTGGTGTGAACTATGCCACTGAAAACCATATAACCTACTTTCCATGCGTTTTTGAAAGAAAAACGCACTGGATGGCATGTGGTGTGAACTGGCCCTAACTGTACTGTCTTTTTATACAGTGGGGCAAAAAAGTATTTAGTCCCCCACCAATTGTGCAAGTTCTCCCACTTATAAAGATGAGAGAGGCCTGTAATTGTCATCATAGGTATACCTCAACTATGAGAGACAAAATGTGGAAACAAATCCAGACAATCACATTGTTTGATTTGGAAATAATTTATTTTGCAAATTATGGTGGAAAATAAGTATTTGGTGAATATCAAAAGTTCATCTCAATACTTTGTTATATATCCTTTGTTGGCAATGACAGAGGTCAGATGTTTTCTGTAAGTCTTCACAAGGTTGTCACACACTGTTGCTGGTATGTTGGCCCATTCCTCTATGCAGATCTCCTCTAGAGAAGTGATGTTTTGGGGCTTTCGCTGGGCAACACAGACTTTCAACTCCCTCCAAAGGTTTTCTATGGGGTTGAGATCTGGAGACTGGCTAGGCCACTCCAGGACCTTGAAATGCTTCTTACGAAGCCACTTCTTCATTGCCCGGGCGGTGTGTTTGGGATCATTGTCATGCTGAAAGACCCAGCCATGTTGCATCTTCAATGCCCTTGCTGATGGGAGGAGGTTTGCACTCAAAATCTCACGATACATGGCCCCATTCATTCTTTCATATACACGGATCAGTCGTCCTGTTCCCTTTGCAGAGAAACAGCCCCTAAAGCATGATGTTGCCACCCCCATGCTTCACAGTAGGTATGGTGTTCTTTGGTTGCAACTCAGCATTCTCTCACAAACTGTTGGTGCTACATAAATCCCATATATAAATAAAGAAATATTATCCACTTCAGATAGCCGAAAGACGGCCGCAGGGCGGACCTGAATTGTCGGGAGGGCGTCTCTGCACGTCCCCCTGTTTACTTCCGCATTGCGCGCCGCTGTGGGCGTGCATTGATGAAAAGCTGTGCTCACGCGGGTGCCGATGCGCATGCCTGGCGGCCGCGATTTCCGGCGGGTACCCGCGATCGGCAGTTGCAGAGCCAGGGACGTGGATCTCTGTGTGTGTAAACACAGAGATCCACATCCTGTCAGGGAGAGGAGACCGATGGTGTGTCCCTTGTACATAGGGACACAGATCGGTCACCTCCCCCAGTCAGTCCCCTCCCCCCCACAGTAAGAATCACTCCCAGGGAACACATTTAACCCCTTGATCGCCTCCTAGTGTTAACCCCTTCCCTGCCAGTAACATTTATACAGTAATCAGTGCATATTTATAGCACGAATCGCTGTATAAATGTGAATGGTCCCAAAATAGTGTCAAAAGTGTCCGATGTGTCCACTGCAATATCACAGTCCTGACAAAAATCGCAGATAACCGCCATTACTAGTAAAAGAAAATAATTAAAAAAAATGTCATAAAAATCTATCCCCTATTTTGTAGGTGCTATAACTTTTGCGCAAACCAATCAATAAACGCTTATTGCGATTTTGTTTTTCCAAAAATATGTAGAAGAATACGTATCGGCCTAAACTGAGGAAAAAATATGTTTTCTTTTAAAAAAAATTGGGATATTTATTATAGCAAAAAGTAAAAAATATTGTAGTTTTTTTTTCAAAATTGTCGGTCTTTTTTGTTTATAGCGCAAAAAATAAAAACCGCAGAGGTGATCAAATACCACCAAAATAAAGCTCTCTTTGTGGGAAAAAAATGACGTCAATTTTGTTTGGGAGCCACGTCGCACGACCGCGCAATTGTCATTCAAAGCGTGACAGCGCTGAAAGCTGAAAATTGGCCTTGGCAGGAAGGGGGGTTTAAGTGCCCAGTTAGCAAGTGGTTAAATAATATTTATTATCAATAATAATAATATTAAGTGATATCAGTCTGAGTCTACCATCAATTGTTCAAAACAAGAAAACACATAAGTATTTGGTTAGAATTTTGATATGCTACAAGCTTTGGAGACACTCCCCACCTTTTTTTTTTTTGTGTACTTTTTTTGTATTTTTCATATCTTTCTCATCAAATATTTCAGACCAAAACAGAAGGGCATAGCAGACAAAAGGAATAAAAGAGGGAGCTTTGTGCCAAGCAAACCAGTATTCAGTGAGCAGAGCGTTGTACTTAGCTGACAATAAAAAAAAACGCCCGGAGACAAAGACACAAACACCGGTTGTTGTTTTTTCCTGCCGTTTGGCAAGTGAAGAACGATCAGATTCCTCGGTGTCACCTTGAAATTGGGGGGCCGGCGCCTGACATGGCTCAAACGAAAACGGGTCGCGCCAGCCTCCTCGCCAACACTTGGCGTGTGTCTGCAAATGTTTGATGAATGTAATTGAGCATAAGAATCAAGTTTCTGCCGCAGACACAATTTATTTGGAGGAATAGGGATGCGTCAGAGAATTATTGATTGCGGAGAAATCTACACCTCGTGAAAAATTAAGCAGACATTTACCGAGGATCAATGTGATTATCCGCGCTGTTAGAAAACTGCTTAATGTGATCAAAAACACGTCTCCGGCGCAGAGCCGGGCCCTTCGCGACTAACGCCTTCCTGTATTGATAGTAACACTACCTCTAAATATTTCAGCTTTATTTTCCTGTACAAGCAGATTCTGTAATCAAGGAATTAAAGGACTGGTCCACCCCCAGGTGATATCAGTTACAGGTAGAGTCTGGTAAACGGAGTCACCCACTGGCCGCTCCATTCTCCAGGGGGCTGTTGATGTTGAATTGTTGATGTGGATATCACCTGGCCTCCCGGATGCTTTTCATTTTTCTTTGAGTAAACATATCTTTTCCCAAGTGCCTGAATGGCGAGACTATCAGAGTTGCTTTTCTTAGTAAACCCTTCCTTCCTATGCAGAATATAAATGACTTCATATTGGGAGGATCTAACACAAAGGAAACTTTCCATAATCCACCATCTTCCTCCCCACTGCTCCCGGTTTTGACAACCAAGTCCCTCTTTCTGGTCCCCAAAGGGTTGTGTCACCAAACACTCCCACCGTCATCCCCAACATCATTACCTGCAATGCAGCTACAGGGGTAGGCAGGTGCAATCTGCTTTCTTAACTGCAGGTGGCACTCAACAGCAGCACCTTGCAGAGGGAGAGGAAAAAAGCGCAGGATCGGCTACACCAGATCCCGCCGAAATAACCGGACTTATAAAAGACATTAAAGTGATTGTAAAGGATTTTTTTTTTTAACCACTTCCCACCCGGCCTATAGCAGAATGATTTTCATCCATATTGCTGGGACCAAACATTACATTAAAGCGGAGGTCCACCCTGAATTTTTTTTTACATTAAAAATCCTAAAAAAAAAAAGAAAAAAATTAATAGAAAAATAAAATAAAATTTATACTCACCCTAAATTCCTGTTGCTATGCGGAAGTCCCCTAATCTGCCTCTACTGTGCCTCTTCCTTGTCCTCGGATTGAGAACTTCCGTTTCCTCTTCTTGTGAATGGGGCGCGCTGCCTTCTGGGAACTGTGTGTATACCAGGAGGCAAGCCGCCCATTCACTAAGCACCGTGCGAGTGGCGCATGCGCAGTAGGAAACGGGCAGTGAAGCCGTAGGCTTCACTGCCTGTTTCCCTTAGTCAGGAGGGAGGAGCCGGGACCTGCCAGCAGCGATCGATCGCCCTGGCGGGACCGACATCGCGGGCGAGTAGGACAGGTAAGTGTCCTTATTAAAAGTCAGCAGCTACACTGTTAGTAGCTGCTGACTTTTTTTAATTTTTTTTTTAAATGGCTGCACCTCCGCTTTAAAGCCGCGAGCAGTTTTAAATTACTTTTTTTCCTTTACAAATGTCATTTTGTGCAGGGACAGTTCTAAACACGGGAAACACGTGCCACTTCACCGGCATACTTTAGACACCCCCCAGGTACGATATTTAAAGGAATATTTAACTTTTTTTTTCCACTTTATGCATCATTAAAATCACTGCTCCCGAAAAAACAGCTGTTTTTAAAACTTCTTTTTGCATTGATACATGTCCCCTGGGGCACAACCCGGGTCCCCAAACCCTTTTTAGGACAATAACTTGCATATTAGACGTTATAATTAGCACTTTTGATTTCAAACGTTCGCGTCCATTGTATTTAAGAGCGTTCTAAAGTTCGCGCAAACTTTTGGTCCGTTCGCAGGTTCTGGTGCGAACCGAATCGGGGGGTGTTCGGCTCATCCCTATTTATTAAGCGTCCTAAGCACCTCGCTCCAGTACCTGTGGAGTTTTGGGCATCTCCAGAGTAGGTGGATGAGGTCACCCTGATGTCGCCCACATCTTCTACACAGGGAGTCTGGCCACCTGCCCATCTTATGCAATCTAAGTGGGGTGTAATGCATAAGTACTATGTATAGTTGGGAAACCTTTTGGGCCACGTTTAGAGAGCAAGTAGTAATTGACTGCAGGACTTCCTCCCATTGGTCTCCCGTGAGTGGACCTACATCTTTCTCCCATAGGGACGGTGCCTTAGTGGGGTGGGCTTTTAAGTGGTGTGTCAATAGCATTTGGTAACAATGTAAGTTAATCCCTTTGGTTTCAGTGCTAGTCTGTAGCAAGTGGAAAATGGGGGTGCTTGACATAGCCCAGTGGGTCGGAGCTGGAGATAAGAGTAGTAGATGGTAGTAGATGGTAGAGGGTAGATTAAACCTGGCTCGCAATTCAGGGAAGGACAACAGCTTGCCGTCCTGAAATATGAGTGATAGCAAAGTCACGCCGGAGGAGCGCTACCTGGGGCCCTGTTGTAATTTTGTCAGTTTGACATAGGAGAGATTCCCCCATATCAGACTATATTCAGTATAGCCTGTCACCTCTTGTATCTGTCTACCCTTATTCCCGATTTTCTGGATTAAAGTAAAGGTGGGTGTCTGTTTATTTGATTTGTGGAACATCTGAGCCTCCAAGCCCATCGGAACAGTCTCCGCTCCAGACCCAGTCAGCATCAATCGTGCAGAGGAGCCGGCCGGATCCTGGGCCATGGATCCAATCAGATGTTGCATTTGGGCCGCAATGTAGTAGAGGAAAAGGATTGGGCACTGCCAATCCTCCACTGTCCTTAGAATTTTGCAACTGTTCTAATTTAATTCTGGGGGGGGCCTGTGTTTCATAGTAAACGTATAAAGAGGGTGTTAACCACCTGAAAGGTTTTCAGGTGGATCACAACCGGAGAGTTGTGTAGAAAATATAGTGGCATCAGTACCATTTTTATTAAATTGGCCTTACCTGCCAGCAAAAGTTTAAGTTTGTTCCAGGTGTTAATTTTGTCCCTAAATCTAGACAGTAAGGGGTGTAGATTTAAAGGGCAATAGTCCACAAGTTTAGGTGTTATTTGAACTCCCAGGTATTTGAATGAGGTCACCACCGGGATCGGGCAGAAATCAGGCAGATCCACTGCTCGCTCCCCGTCCAGCACCATCAGGGCTGACTTGGACCAGTTAATTGTCAGGTCGGAGAAATGCCCAAATCTAGAAAAAATGGTGGTCACCTTAGCCAAAGAAGTGGTGGTGTCCCCCAAGAAAAGCATCATGTTGTCGGCATACATCATAATCTGTTCATGAAGCTCACCATACCTCAACCCCGTGATCCCCTGGCTAGCCCTCACTACAGCCACCAGTGGCTCAATAGCGATAGCAAAGAGCAGGGGAAACAGGGGACAGCCCTGCCTCGAACCCCTGCTCAGAGCAAACGCGTGAGACATCCTGCCCGACATCAGTCGCCTGTGGGGAGGCAGGGATGGACTGGCCATCGGGACTACCGGGAGTTTCCAGGTGGGCCGGAAACTATATATATATATATTTTTTTTTGTGGGCTGTTTTTTTATGCAGTTCGGCAGCAGCGGGAGCGTGGCAGCAAACAGCGGCGGGGATTCGGGGAAGGTGACCAGCGAGGAGGGCAGTTGGATGTAAAAGCTGAGGAGGGAGAAGAGCTCCATCCCCTCCCTGACAACCGAAGAGGCGAACAGGATCGAGCACGGCCACCCCGGCGCTCCCAGAACCTTGATTCCTCCACCTCCTCTCTGCTCCAGGAACCATGCGGCCTGGGCCGGAGGGCAGGCTGACTGGGAGCCCAGAGGAAGAGAACATGTGCCGCTGTAAGGAGCAGAGTAGCGAGAGTACCCCCGGATCAAGAGGGAGACTCAGCGCTACCGCTGCTGGCCATCAGGTACCCGGCATCCTACACAAACATGCCAGAACACTGAGACAGCGGGGAGGTGAGCAGAGGAGGGACTGCAAAGAGGGACAGTGCTATGTGGTCTGTCTCAGCCCTCCCCTCTGTCTCTCTGCCCCCTCTGTCTCTCAGTCCCCCACTCTGTCTCTCAGTCCCCCACCTCTGTCTCTCAGTCCTCCACCTCTGTTTTTCAGTCCCCGTGTCTCTCATTCCCCTCTCTTTCAGCCCCCCCACTATCTGTCAGCCCCCCTCTGTCTCTCAGACCCCCCTCTGTCTCTCAGACCCCCCTCTGTATCTCAGACCCCCCCTCTGTCTCTCAGACCCCCCCTCTGTCTCTCAGACCCCCCTCTGTCTCTCATACCCCCCTCTGTCTCTCAGTCCCCCCCTCTGTCTCTCAGTCCCCCCCTCTGTCTCTCAGTCCCCCCTCTGTCTCTCAGTCCCCCCTCTGTCTCTCAGCTCCCCTGTCTCTCAGCCCCCTGTCTCTCAGCCCCCCCTCTGTCTCTCAGACCCCTCCTCTGTCTCTCAGCCCCAACTGTCTCTCAGCCCCCTCCTCAATCTCTCAGCTCCCCCCTCTGTCTCTCAGCTCCCCCTGTCTCTCAGCCCCCTCTGTCTTTCAGCTCCCCTCTGTCTCTCAGCTCCCCCCTCTGTCTCTCAGCTCCGCCCTCTGTCTCTCAGCTCCCCCCTCTGTCTCTCAGCTCCCCCCTCTGTCTCTCAGCACCGCCTCTGTCTCTCAGACCCCTCCTCTGTCTCTCAGACCCCTCCTCTGTCTCTCAGACCCCTCCTCTGTCTCTCAGCTCTCCTCCTCTATATCTCAGCTCCCCCCTCTATCTCTCAGCTCCCCCTCTGTCTCTCAGCCCCCCTCTGTCTCTCATCTCCCCCTGTCTCTCAGCTCCCCCAGTCTCTCAGCCCCCCAGTCTCTCAGCCCCCCTCTGTCTCTCAGCTCCCCCTCTGTCTCTCAGCCCCCCCCTCTGTCTCTCAGCTCCCCCCTCTGTCTCTCAGGTCCCCCTTTGTCTCTCAGGTCCCCCTTTGTCTCTCAGCCCCCCACTGTCTCTCAGCCCCCTCCTCTGTCTCTCAGCCCCCTCCTCTATCTCTCAGCTCTCCTCCTCTATCTCTCAGCTCCCCCCTCTGTCTCTCAGCTCCCCCCTCTGTCTCTCAGACCCCTCCTTTGTCTCTCAGACCCCTCCTCTGTCTCTCAGCCCCCACTGTCTCTAAGCCCCCTCCTCTGTCTCTCAGCCCCCTCCTCTATCTCTCAGCTCTCCTCCTCTATCTCTCAGCTCTCCTCCTCTATCTCCAAGCTCTCCTCCTCTATCTCTCAGCTCCCTCCTCTGTCTCTCAGCCCCCTTCTGTCTCTCAGCTCCCCCTGTCTGTCAGCTCCCCCTGTCTGTCAGCCCCCTGTCTCTCAGCCCCCTGTCTCTCAGCCCCCTGTCTCTCAGCCCCCCTCTGTCTCTCAGCTTCCCCCTCTGTCTCTCAGCTCCCCCCTCTGTCTCTCAGACCCCTCCTTTGTCTCTCAGCCCTCTCCTCTGTCTCTCAGCCCCCCACTGTCTCTCAGCTCCCTCCTCTGTCTCTCAGCCCCCTCCTCTATCTCTCAGCTCTCCTCCTCTATCTCTCCTACACTCACCCCCACTCTTTTACACTCACTCCCTCTCTCTTACACTCACCCCCTCTCTCACCCACCCCCTCTCACCCCCTTTCCCTCAACCCTCCCTCTCTCTCTCATTCCCCTCTCTCTCACCCTCTCATGATATACAATAATGGTTGTAGGGGCCTTTTGGTGGGCGTGATTTTTTGGGGGGGTGGGGGGCAGCATTTTATTGAATTAAAGTGGGCAGGTCTGGATGAAGTCCAGGGCCAAATTTTTGTCCCAGTCCAGCCCTGTGGGGAGGCGTATAGCAACTTGACCCAGGCTATGAATCGGTCTCCGAACCCAAATTTGGACAGCACCACCCACAGATATCGCCAGCCAATGCTGTCAAATGCCTTGTTGGCGTCAAGGGACAAAAGGGCTCTGTTTCCCCCATTGTCCGCCTGCAACTGAATGTTCAGAAAAAGGCACCTGAGATTGGTGACTGTGGATTTTTTCCCCATAAAACCTGCCTGGTCAGGGTGTATTATAGAGGCTATGATCCCATTGACCCGTAGTGTCAAGACCTTAGCCAGGATTTTAACATCGCTCTGAAGGAGAGCGATAGCTCTGTAGGAACCCGGGTCAACGGGATCCTTCCCAGGCTTAAGTAACAAAATTACATTTGCTCTGGCCATTGAAGGTGGCAGACGCCCCTCCTCGAGGGAAGCATTAAATACTTCTAGCAAGTGTGGCAATATCTGTTCACCATATTGGGTAAGGACCTTCATGGGGAGACCATCCTCCCCAGACGCCTTGCAAGTGGGAAAGGAGCACGCTGCCCTCTGTAGCTCCTCCAGAGTCAGAGGGGCCTCCAGCTGCTGTATGGCTCCCTCCGACAGGGAGGGCAGGTCAATCTCAGACAGATAGATTACAAGATCAATATCTGAGTAGCCATCCCTCGCCCCATAGATGTCTTTGTAGAAGGATGCCAGCTCCGATATAATGTGTTCAGGGTCATTAACCACTCTGCCACTGGAAGCGCCGATCGCCCCAATGGCCAGGGATTGTTGCTGAGACCTACAAATCCTTGCCAGTAGGCGTCCCGCTTTCCCCCCTCCTCATAAAATGCTAGCTTTGTGAAGAATCTCTTATGTTCTGCAGTGGAGGATCTCAGACGATCCAGGGACTCCTGGGCCAAAATCCATGCCTCCCTTGCAGAATCCGTTGGATCCGTAACATAATATAGTTCCAGCTGCCGCACATGGTCTTTCAACTGCTCCAGAAGAGCTGAGGAGTTTCATTTAACAGTTGCAGTTGCTATCTCCGCAATAAACACCCCCCTGAGGTATGCTTTAAAAGTTTGCCATTTTTGAATCTTATCCGTAAAATGAGATTGAAAAAACCTATCAATTTGAGTTGCTATTCGTTTTGGGTAGGTGAACAGTTTGAGCCAGAAGGCGTTAAGCTTCCAGGGTGCCTTGGGCAGCGAGGTGGGGGGTTGGGTAATCAGCCAGAGGACCATGGGAGAGTGGTCGGACACTCCACGGGGGAAATATTCCCCCCCTAAGGTGTAATCGACTATATTAGGTGTGCCTACACTGAGATCTATACGTGACAGGGAACCATAAGTTTTGGAGAAGCATGAAAACTGCTTCCTGCCCAGGTTACGTTTGCGCCATATGTCCGTCCAGTCCACCTCCGCCAGTAGGCGACTTAAAGCAGTACCCCTGCCGCCCCTGGGGGGGGGGACCGGAGGGTGTCTATCCAATCTGGGGTCTAGATAGCAATTGAAATCTCCCATAATCAACACCGGAACATCAGGCTTACTTGCCAGGTATGACAGCAGCAACTGTAACACATCCCGTGAAAACAGGGGTGGGATATATATGAAAGCCAACAGCAATGTTAAGGTATACAGTTTACAGTAAATAAATACTGTACATATCTACCAGAAGCGTCCACCATCGAGTCAAGCTCTTGGTATACCAGCGTTTTGTGTATTAGTACACTCACCCCGCGGGAGTAAGTGGAGTGGGTGGAGTGATATGACTTGCCAACTCAGGCGTATTGCAGACATCCCACATTGTCCCTCAGAAGATGAATCTCTTGCAGGCCAATGATAGCTGGGTGGAACTTGCGCAAACAAGAGGAGATCATGGTCCATTTCAGGGGGTCATTCACTCCTTGGACATTCCACAATACTATAGGTGTGGACAACATTGTATACATTTAGAAACATATTGAAAAGGGGGCCCTTTGTGGACCAGCTTCCCCCTAGAGTTCAAACTGGTCTGGACAGTACGATGGCCCGAGTGTATCTGCTGTGACAGCAGGAAGGTAAAGTCACCTGGTTGCATCCAGGGGGGTAGATATATTTCGCCCAGATTCAGGCTTTACGCCGACTTATACAACTAGGGAGTTGATGAAGCCCAGCTGAGGCTAGTGGGCTCATGAATGACTCATACCTCTAGGGAGAGGGCTGGGCGTCGTACAGACAGGGAGTTGATGAGGCCAGCTGAAGCTTGTCAGCTCATTTAGGCCTCTATAAGAACTCCCAGCTTCATTAGATGTTAGCTCATGCCTGGACCCAGACCTGTGTGGACTGTCTAGGGAGAGTGAACCCCTGTGCGGTGAGGCAAAGCCTGTGTGGCTATTTGTTTGGACTTTTACTAAACCAGGGACTTAGGGACTAGGACAGCACTAGGCTGATCCCAGTTGTTAGTTAGAAAATAAACCGCACCTTTTTTTTGATTTTGAAAACCACAACCTCCGTTTGCTGGGCCTGTTTTTGTATGGGGAGCCCATCCCGGGGGTCACACACACCCGCTGCCGAGCTAACCCCCTCACAGTTGGTGGAGAACCAGTGGCAGTTTTTTTTAAGCCAGCATGGAGGAGATACTGAAGCAGCTGGCTCTAGCAAATGCCAATCAACAGCAGACAAATGCAGGTTTGCAAAAGAGCCTTGCAGCTCAACAACAGAACTTCGCAGCCCAGCAGCAAGCTCATCAACAGAGCCTTGCAGCCCAGCAGCAAGCTCACCAACAGAGTCTGGAAGCTCAGCAACAAGCCCAGCAGCAATCTGAGGCCCGCTTCATAGACCTGTTACAGAAGCAAGAGCAGAGACTACAACAAATGGAAGCAGTAATGCAGCAACGTCCGCAGACCAGTGAGGAAAGCCGTCCCACTAATACCGCGTCCTTTGGGGTGAGTCGTTTATTGACAAAAATGACTGGAGAGGATGATCCAGAGGTATTTTTGACCACATTTGAAAGGACTGCTGAAAGAGAAAAGTGGCCTGAGGAGCAGTGGGCTGGACTGGTGGCTCCTCTGTTAACTGGTGAATCGCAGAAGGCTTACTATGACCTAGAGCCTGACCAAGCAAAAGACTATGTGATGCTAAAAGCTGAGATATTGGCAAGGCTGGGTGTCACCCAGGCTGTCCGGGTTCAGCGTGTGCATAACTGGACTTTCCAGCTTGGAAAACCCCCCAGGTCTCAAATGTATGATCTCATTCACCTGAGCAGAAAGTGGCTACAGCCAGAGACTTTGTCCGCACCAAAGATTGTGGAACGTGTTGTAATGGATCGGTTTTTGAGAGCTCTTCCTACTGCCATCCAAAAGTGGGTAAGCCATGGAGACCCAGAGACGGCCGATGGTCTTGTGGATCGTGTGGAGAAATACTTGGCTACAGAGAACCTGACGGCCTCTTCCAGAGACACTCGGACTTTCCACCCTAAGACCAGACCATCCCCAGGGGCGGATAAGAGGATTCCAAGGGGTAAGGGTGGAGAGAGTGAGAGGGTGGGAGCTCTACCCCAAGTTTGGCGAGAACAGCCTGGGAAATCAGCGGCTCAAGAGGCGGCAAGAAGGATCGTTTGCTACCGCTGCCGGCAAGCGGGACATATTGCAGCCAATTGCCCGGTTGTGGAGGAACCCATGCAGTGTGACTTTCTGACGGGCAGACGTCAGTCGCTGTGTGCGACAGTCGCATGCACTGCCATTCGAGGAATTGAGAAACATTTATGCAAAATGTGTGTTAATGGTAGAAATGTTGTGGTATTGCTGGATTCAGGTAGCCTTGTGACCCTGATAAAGGCTGAGTTAGTTAAAACAGAGGTCTCTGGGAATAGCAAGGTAGCTGTTATTTGTGTGCATGGGGACACCCGAGAGTATCCAGTGACTACAGTGTGTTTCGAGACCCCCAAAGGTACCCTCTCTCATCCAGTGGGCTTAGTATCTCAGTTACCGTATGACGCCATTGTGGGAAGGGATTTTCCGAAGTTCTGGGAACTGTGGGATGATCCTGAGCCCCCCACTGGTGCCCCTATGTACCAGGAATGTGATAGCCAGAACTCCCCTGAGAGTGGTGAGGACTCTCCGGAATTTCCCTTATCAGTATTGGCAGGGGAGACTCAAGAAACTGGAGAGGAGCCCACCTCCTCAGACGAAAACCTACCGTCTGTGGAGTTTTCTGATCTTGAGGTTCACAGGGAAAACTTTGCCACAGAACAGTTGAAAGACCCCGCCCTAATAAAGGCACGCGAAAACGTAGTGAAAATAGATGGCGAGTTAGTGAACCCAGATAATACCTGCACTTACCCATACTTCAGCGTAGAGAAGGACCTACTGTATCGGGTGGCAAAAAGGGCAGAAGAAACCGTTGAGCAGCTTGTGGTGCCCAAACCTTACAGGAAGTTGGTGTTGGAGTTGGCCCATGGGCACATTCTTGGAGGTCATCTGGGGACAGAGAAAACCCGAGAGAGGGTATTACAGAGATTCTATTGGCCGGGGGTGATGAAGGACATAGAAAATTATTGTTCCTCCTGCCCTGTGTGTCAGAGGTCGGCCCCGATGCCACATTTCCGTAGCCCGCTGGTCCCTCTACCCATCATTGAGGTCCCGTTTGAGAGGATCGCCATGGATTTGGTAGGTCCTATAATCAAGTCCGCTAGGGGGCACCAGTACATATTAGTTATAATGGACTATGCCACCCGTTATCCAGAAGCGATCCCTCTCCGAAATACCTCGGCCAAAACCATAGCCAAAGAGCTATCTCTTGTGTTTAGCCGGGTGGGTATTTGTAAAGAACTGCTTACGGACCAAGGTACACCCTTTATGTCCCGGGTTATGAAGGAGCTGTGTAAATTGTTCAAAGTGACGCAATTACGTACATCTGTGTATCACCCCCAAACCGATGGGCTGGTTGAAAGATTCAACAAAACCCTAAAACAAATGTTGAAGAAAGTGGTGGATAGAGATGGAAAGGATTGGGACTGTCTACTTCCTTATCTGATGTTTGCTATTAGGGAGGTGCCCCAATCCTCTACGGGATTCTCCCCCTTTGAGTTACTGTATGGGAGACACCCCAGAGGGCTGTTGGATATTGCCAAGGAAACTTGGGAAAGTGAGAGTTCTCCCCACAGGAGTGTGATTGAGCATGTCGCCCTGATGCAAGACCGAATTGCACAGGTAATGTCCATCGTGAAGGAACATTTGGCCCAAGCGCAGTTAGCACAGCAGAGAGTGTACAACCGTGGAGCCAAGACCCGTACCTTTTCCCCGGGGGATAGGATACTGGTACTTGTCCCTACGGTTGAAAGTAAATTCCTTGCCAAATGGCAAGGCCCCTACGAGATAATGGAAAAAGTGAGCGAAGTGAATTACAAGGTCAGACAACCAGGAAGGCGAAAGCCCGAACAGATCTATCACGTTAATCTGTTGAAAGCCTGGAGGGATAGAGAGTCCCTAGTCGCAGACACTTGGTCACCAGCTCAAACTGGTTGCGTGATTCCTGAGGTTGGAATAGCAGCCACCTTGTCACAACCCCAACAACAGGAGGTTAAGGAGTTTGTGCTTCGCAACAAGGAGGTATTCTCTGAGCTGCCGGGACAAACATTTGGGGTAGAGCATGACATCATTACCCCGCCCGGTGAAAGGGTGAAGTTAAAACCCTATCGGATCCCAGAGGCCCGACGGGAGGCAATACGGGAGGAAGTACAGAAAATGCTGAACTTAGGGGTGATAGAGGAGTCCCAAAGTGATTGGTCTAGTCCCATTGTGTTGGTGCCTAAACCGGATGGGAGCTGGCGATTTTGTAACGATTTTCGTCAGTTGAACAAAGTTACAAAATTTGACACCTACCCCATGCCACGTATAGATGAGTTGATCGACCGGCTGGGAACAGCCCGATACATGACGACTCTTGACCTCACAAAAGGGTATTGGCAAATCCCCCTGGCCAAATTGGCCAAAGAGAAAACCGCATTTGTAACCCCAGACGGGGCGTTCCAATATAAAAGAATACCGTTCGGGTTACAGAATGCGCCGGCCACATTCCAGCGGAAAATGGACCAGATGCTGAGGCCCCATCGGAAGTATGCTGCGGCTTACCTGGATGACGTAATTGTCCATAGCACAGATTGGGCCTCACATCTGCCAAAAGTGCAAGCAGTCCTGGACTCTGTTCGGGAAGCGGGGTTTACGGCTAACCCCAAGAAGTGTACCATTGGGCAGGAGGAGGCCAAATATCTTGGGTACACCATTGGGAGGGGAGTAATAAAACCCCAACTCAACAAAGTCGAGGCCATCCAGAGTTGGCCACGTCCCAACAGCAAGAAGCAGGTACGAGCCTTTCTGGGAATCGCTGGGTATTATCGGCGATTCATTCCCCACTTTGCTTCTAAGGCTGTGCCCCTAACCAACCTAACGAAGGGGAAAGGGTCGGTCATGATTAAATGGACCCCCGAGGCTGAGGCAGCATTCCAATTCTTGAAACAAGCCTTATGTAGCCAGCCAGTGTTGTACTCACCCGACTTCTCTAAAGACTTTGTCGTACAAAGTGATGCGTCAGATGTGGGGTTAGGAGCAGTATTGTCCCAGGTCTGGAACGGGGAAGAGCACCCAGTCATTTACCTCAGCAGGAAGTTGAAGTCCCATGAGGTAAATTACGCCACCGTTGAAAAGGAGTGTTTAGCGGTGAAGTGGGCTCTAGATTCCCTTCGGTACTACCTGCTAGGTAGGCACTTTGACATGGTTACGGATCACGCTCCGTTAAAGTGGATGGCTCAAAACAAGGAAACAAATAGAAGAGTGAATAGGTGGTTCCTGGCCCTCCAGGAATTCAACTTCACAGTAAAGCATCGCCCTGGCGTTCAAATGGGGAATGTGGATGCTTTGTCTCGAGTACATGAATGCCTGATTGCTGGTGTTCCAACCCCGAGGTTAAAACAAGAGGGGGGGGTATGTGACAGCAGGAAGGTAAAGTCACCTGGTTGCATCCAGGGGGGTAGATATATTTCGCCCAGATTCAGGCTTTACGCCGACTTATACAACTAGGGAGTTGATGAAGCCCAGCTGAGGCTAGTGGGCTCATGAATGACTCATACCTCTAGGGAGAGGGCTGGGCGTCGTACAGACAGGGAGTTGATGAGGCCAGCTGAAGCTTGTCAGCTCATTTAGGCCTCTATAAGAACTCCCAGCTTCATTAGATGTTAGCTCATGCCTGGACCCAGACCTGTGTGGACTGTCTAGGGAGAGTGAACCCCTGTGCGGTGAGGCAAAGCCTGTGTGGCTATTTGTTTGGACTTTTACTAAACCAGGGACTTAGGGACTAGGACAGCACTAGGCTGATCCCAGTTGTTAGTTAGAAAATAAACCGCACCTTTTTTTTGATTTTGAAAACCACAACCTCCGTTTGCTGGGCCTGTTTTTGTATGGGGAGCCCATCCCGGGGGTCACACACACCCGCTGCCGAGCTAACCCCCTCACACTGCATACATTGCAGCAAAAAGCTCTTGCCCTGCAGGGGGGCTGCACATTGGAAATACAGTGTTTGTAAAAGGCAGTCAGTCTCGCGCAACTGCGCAGCATAGCAGTAGAAAAAAAACACAAACTGAGATAGAGGAAGCCCCTGGACATAGCCATGATTAAACGCGCATAGCTAAAACCTCCCAGGGGCTGTAGGGTATAAGATCCAGTCTGTCTTTTTGTACCAACAGGGCACTGAAACAGTAGCCATGTAGCCCATGGCCTCACTTGACTCACAAGCACCCGACACGGTAGCATCACCCGTGTGAGCCTGTGCAAGTAGTGGAAAAAATAGAAAGTGGAAAAAATTCGGTAGTCACTCGCTGTATAAATTGCATAGAAAGTTCCTCTTCAAAATGGCAAACTGTAAAGGAATTTAGCGCCCTTCAATCCCTGGTATTCCTTATGCCAAACAGGATTTATCCTGCTCCATCATCTCGGCCTCAGTGGGAGGGGATCCTGCTCATTGTAATCCAACCAGGTCGCTGCATCTTGTGCATTTTCAAAAAACTGATTCTGACCTCTGGCCGTCACCCTCAGCTTGGCCGGGAACAACATAGCATATGATAACTGCAGCCTTTGCAGCCGTCTCTTGACATCTGCAAATTTTGATCGTCTGCGTTGGACTTCCGCGGAGAAATTGGGATAGAATGACATTTTGGTGCCATTGTATTGGACGGTACCCTTCTCTCTGGCCAGGCGCAGCACCACCTCCCTATCCTTGTAATTCAAAAGTCTGGCTAGGATCGATCGTGGGGAGTTGCCGGGCGGGAGGGGCCATGGGGGTACTCTGTGGGCCCTTTCCACAGTGTAGATAGGGGAGAAGGCCTTCTTGCCGAAAACTTCCTGAAGCCATCCGTCAACAAATTCCGTGGGGTCCCGGCCCTCCACTTTTTTGGGGAGTCCCACTGTGCGCACATTATTGCGTCTCAGGCGGTTCTGGATGTCGTCTGTTTTGTTAAGGGCTTGGAATGCATTTTGAGTGGCCATTCTAACATCCCTGGGAAGGGGGGGGGGTAACTGGTCCTCCACGTCGCTCACCCTTTCCTCCACTGCCATGGTTCTCTCCCTGATCTTTTGGAGGTCCTGACGCATGAGAGACACCGTTTCCCTCAGCACTCCAAACTTCTCCTTCAGGTCCTCCACAGAGGCAGCGCACTTGTGTACTGCGTGCAGGATCTCACTAAGGGAGGGTTGAGCACTGTCCTCTGAAGGGGAGTCAAACAGATCAGACATGGATTCATTCTGAATGTCTAACGGCACTGTGTCATCCAGCATGCTTGTGTCCTCCCTGCTATCAGGCTCAGGGGAGCATAAAGGCTATTGTGAGGCAGGTAGGGGGGAGTCAGAACGCCCAGATAGCTTTTGGGTGTAGTACAGCATGTCCCTGGGCTGCTCTTTAGACTTCAGGGGCTTGTTTAACTTACCCCCCTGCTCGGATTTCTTCTCCAGGCCACGCTGTGCTTTGGGAGGATGAGACTGCCCGGCGCCATCTTGGCCAGCTTGGGGCTGGCCGCTGCTTCTCCACGATTCCCCCGGGTCATCATCGGCTCGGTTCGGGTGTGCAGCGGTACCGGGCGACGAGGCAGCAGGCAGCACTACCGGGCAAAAACGGGCAGAATCATGGGCGAGGACAGGGTAAAAGACAGGATGATCAGCGGGAGCTCCATGCAGCAGGTCTGCTGACATGCCTCGTCAGGTCACGCCCCCTATAGAATGCATAAAGGTAAAAAAATCTTTAGCCTTTACAGCCACTTTAAATACTAAAAATGAAAAAAACAAGTCCATGTATTACATTAAGTATTACAAGTACAGTTCGATATGATATCGTATATCAAGAAAAATGCAATATATAAGAATATAATGCATTTTTCTTGATATACGATATTATACTGCCTGTAACACTATTTTGTACCCAATAAAAAAGTTTGTAAACAAAAAATAAATACTAAAAATGAATACATGAATACAAAAAGTACAAGTAAAGCACTTTGTATGAAATACATTACTGTACTTAACATGAAAAATATATCTGATGACAGGTCCACTTTGGGCATCAAGGCTATTCATACTAGACAGAACAAAAAAATGTGTTTTGTTTCGGAAAGATTTGTTATTTTACTAATTTCGTTTTTGTGGATTCGTTTCAGAATTTGTTTAGTTTAGTTTCATTTCATTTTGTTCATTCATTTTCTAACCAATTCCAAATTTTCAGAACGACTTGAATTCGGATCGGTGGAAAAATGACTGACCAATTTTAATTCTGTGTGAAGAATAGCTGGTTGTTAAGGAGCGGGTCTGGAATCCGGCCGCACCCGTCCAAAACAACCCATGATCCATCAGCTGTCAGCGGGCTTCCACACTGATAGCTGAAATGTAAACAAAAGAATGCAGGTAAAATAGAAACAAAAGAATGCCGGTGTTCTGCCGAGCTGGTTCCTCCTATTGATATGGTTCCGAGCTCGACTGCGCAGGCGCAATCCGAGGCGACGGAATTCTCCAAGCGTGAACAGCTGTTCGGCAGCTGTAGACGCGCTCGCTCCCGATGCTAGGGGAACCAGCTCGACAAGACACCTCTCTATACAGCAAGGGGCGGATCAGTGAGTGTGCGCTCCCTGCAATGTTAGACGCCAAGCCTAGAGATTTATATGTACAACACTTCTCATTTTCTCTCAATGCAAGAGAAGTGATATTCCAGCACGGTCATCTTGTTAAACAGTGGGAGGAATGTATACAGCGGTAAATAGGTGCTGCAAACCCGCCCTTTTAGAAAAACCCGCCCTTGAGACATTGTCGCCCTATAGAGGGTCGTGTCACAGTCTCCGGCCCCGCCCCTTTTGCCGCCCCTTGCACCCGATCATCAACATTTAAAAAAATACAGAGCGGCGTGTCACCCGCCCATCAACATGTTTAACCCCGCCCTATAGAGCGGCCTGTCCCAGTCTCCGCCCCGCCCCTTGCTGCGCGGCGTGTATCCTCGGGAGCGAGCGCGTCTACAGCTGACGAACAGCTGTAGATGTTCGTAGATTTCCGTGTGTTCAGAGTGCGCATGCGCAGTCGAGCTTGGAACCATTTCGATAGGGGAACCAGCTCGACAAGACACCGGCAATAGAAAATTCTGAAAAAAAAAACAACGTGGGGTCCCCCCCCCCAATCCATAGCAGGCCTTTCGAGTCTGGTATGGATTTTAAGGGGAACCATACGTCAAAAGGTTAAAAAAAATGGCATGTACCCCCCCCAAATCCATACCAGACCCTTAGCACGCAAAGCACCCCCCCCATGTCGAGGGCATGTGGCCTGGTATGGTTTAGGAGAGGGGGGGGTCGTTCGTCACCACCCTTTTCCTGGCCTGCCGGGCTGCATGATCGGATAAGGGTCTGGTATGGATTTAGGAGGGACCCCGCACTCTTTCTTTTTTTTTTAATTGGCGTAGCACTCCCCTTAAAGTCCATACCAGACCTGAAGGGCCTGATATGGCTTGGGGAGGGGACCCCACGCTGTTTTTTCTAATAAATTTTCTATTGCCGGCATTCTATCGTTTACATTTCAGCTCTTAGCGGGGAAGCCCGCTGACAGCTGATGAGTCATCGGTTGTTAAGGATGCGGCGGCCGGCTTCCCTATTTTGCTATACACAGAATTCGAATCAGTCGATCATTTTTCAACCGATCCAAATTCGAATTGAAAAATTAGAAAATTTGGAATTCGTTGGAAAACGAATATACAACACTAAATTAACCGCTTGCCGACCAGCCGCCACCATTATACGTAGCTGTACGTCGGCTCCTGAACTCGTTTTTGTGGGCGGCGCGCCATCCTATTGGCCAGCGGGGAAGCCAATCAGTGGGTCCGACAGACTCGTGGCCACGATCGCTCCCCGCAGTGACAGAACGGGGATCTGCCTGTGTAAACAAGGCAGATCTCCATTCTGACAGGGGAAATCACACAGATCCTGTCTTTCTGCTATGCAGGAAGACAGATCTGTGTGTTTCCCCAGGCAGCCCATCCCCCATACAGTTAGTAAACACAAAAAGGGAACACATTTAACCCTTTGATCGCCCCTGTTGTTAACCCCTTCCCTGCCAATGTCACTAGTACAATGTCAGTGTATTATTTTAGCACTGATCACTGCAATAATGTCACTGGTTCCCAAAAAGGTGTCAAAAGTGTCAGTTAGTGTCCGATCTGTCTGCCGCAATGTCGCAGTCCTGCTAAAACTCTCAGATCGCCGCCATTACTAGTAAAAAAAAATAAAAAATTCCATAAATCTATCCCCTATTTTGTAGACGCTATAACTTTTGCGCAAACCAATCAATAAACGCTTATTGTGATTTTTTTTTAACCAAAAATATGTAGCAGAATACATATCGGCCTGAACTGATGAAGAAATTTGTTTATTTTAAAAAAAAAATCTGAAATGTTTTATAGCAGAATGTAAAAAAATGATTAATATTTTTTCTAAATTGTCGCTCTTTTTTTGTTTATAGCGCAAAAATTTGATCAAATTCCACCAAAAGAAAGCTCTATTTGTGGGGAAAAAAAGGACATCAATTTTGTTTGGGTACAACGTCGCACGGCCGCACAATTGTCAGTTAAAGCGACGCAGTGCCGTATCGCAAAAAAAATGGCCTGGTCAGAGAGTGGGTAAATCTTTCCAGGACTGAAGTGGTTAAATGAATCTCAACAAAATCCATTATTATTTCATACAGAGATTCGGATGCATCCGAATCTCCGAATAACCAAAAATTTGTCAGGATTTATATTCGGACTGAAACGTATTGCACATGTCGAATTCATGCTCCCATTATACAGAGGGCATGCTACAGATATTCATAATATTGCAAACATTTATATATATTTATATATACTTTCCATACCGTGCACTCATATCAGTCCCTGTCCCAAGGAGCTTACAATCTAAGACCCTATCTCCATACATACACATACTAGCCAGGGCCTGGGCAAACATTTTCTTGGCCCCTCCCGAATCTACTTATCAACTATTTGCGGGCAGTGCAGGCTCAAGGGGAAGCTGCCTTGGGCCCCACAACAATGACTGGGCCCGGGGCAGCAGCCCCTTTTGCCCTGTGGTAAAGACGATAATGAGACTAGGTCCAACAAACCCAGCAGCATGTGAGCGGAAGATAATGCAAGCACGGGGAGAATATACAAACTCCATGCAGATAGGCCCCTGTGCTGCCCATATGGCACACAAGAATTCAAACATGGAACAGCCATCCTATAAATACATGAATGTCAATGAATGAGATAATCCGATAATACATTGAAATGTGCTCTCCCAGGATCTATCATTTCCCTCTAATCACTTTTCCAGTTAATCCAGTTCTGCCAATTATAATAAAAAACAAAACAGTTCCTCAATGATGGAATTATAAGATCTTTAATGTCATCTGTCCCAATTTTTAAATGTCTCATTCGATCTCCTTCGCTCTGGCCTCATTAAACATTTATTTCATTACCTCCACAAATTGCTATATTGACTTTACTCCCCAGCAATCGTTTGTTCATTTCCAGCACCACTATTGATACATTTATCTCCGTAATGAAGGGGCCACCTGGGGGGGGGGCATTCTGTACCCCCTCCTGGGACCCCGTGTTATTCTGTGTTCACCCGCCCATTGCTTCACAACAGGAGTGTGGGCAAGTAGCCTGAGACCCGGGGGGGGGGGGGGGTAAAAATCTACCTCCCATGATGCAATAGGACTTTTCCATATTCTGCTCCTGCGTGGGCTGTAGATTGTGAAGATGTCAGGTTTCTTTGGTTTCGCTGGAAAATTGCTGAAAAATTACATCATTTATATATATTTTTTAAATAGCCAGTGCCAAATACATAAGCAATATACTGTATATTACTCAAAAAATGTAGAGGAACATTTTGAAAACAAATCAGATCTCAATGGGGAAAAATCTTATGCTGGATATCTATACTGGTATGGACTGGGTAATGTGTTGGGATCTATACTGGTATGGACTGAGTAATGTGTTGGGATCTATACTGGTATGGACTAGGTAATGGGTTGAGATCTATACTGGTATGGGCTGGGTAATGTGTTGGGATCTATACTGGTATTGGGCTGGGTAATGTGTTGGGATCTATACTGTATGGGCTGGGTAATGTTTTGGGATCTATACTGGTATGGACTGGGTAATGTGTTGGGATCTATACTGTATGGGCTGGGTAATGTTTTGGGATCTATACTGGTATGGACTGGGTAATGTGTTGGGATCTATACTGGTATGGGCTGGGTAATGTTTTGGGATCTATACTGGTATGGGCTGGGTAATGTGTTGGGATCTATACTGATTTGGGCTGGGTAATGTGTTGGGATCTATACTGGTATGGGCTGGGTAATGTGTTGGGATCTATACTGGTATGGACTGGGTAATGGGTTGAGATCTATACTGGTATGGGCTGGGTAATGTGTTGGGATCTATACTGATATGGGCTGGGTAATGTGTTGGCATCTATACTGGTATGGACTGGGTAATGTGTTGGGATCTATACTGATATGGGCTGGGTAATGTGTTGGCATCTATACTGGTATGGACTGGGTAATGTGTTGGGATCTATATTGATATGGACTGGGTAATGTGTTGGGATCTATACTGGTATGGACTGGGTAATGTGTTAGGATCTATACTGGTATGGACTGGGTAATGAGTTGGGATCTATATTGATATAGGCTGGGTAATGTGTTGGGATCTATACTGGTATGGACTGGGTAACGTGTTAGGATCTATACTGGTATGGACTGGGTAATGTGTTAGGATCTATACTGGTATGGACTGGGTAATGTGTTGGGATCTATATTGATATAGGCTGGGTAATGTGTTGGGATCCATACTGGTATGGACTGGGTAATGTGTTGGGATCTATACTGGTATGGACTGGGTAATGTGTTGGGATCTATACTGATTTGGGCTGGGTAATGTGTTGGGATCTATACTGGTAAGGACTGGGTAATGTGTTGGGATCTATACTGGTATGGGTTGGGTACCCTCTTAAAGGAGAATTAACCAAAAAAAAGGTTAACCACATAAGCCCCGGACCATTTGGTAGCTAAAGGACCAGAGGTGATTTCAGAATTTTGCACTTCGCTGCTTTAACTGTAAATTGTGCGGACATGCAATGTTGTACCCAAACAAAATTTGCGTCCTTTTCTTCCCACAAATAGAGCTTTCTTTTAATGGTATTTGATTGCCTCTGCGATTTTTATTTTTTGCGAAATAAACGGAAAAAAAAACGAAAATTTCGAAAAAAAATGATATTTTCTACTTTTTGTTATAAGAAAAATCGAATAAACTCAATTTTAGTCATACATTTTGGCCAAAATGTATTCAGCCACATGTCTTTAGTAAAAAAAATGTCAATAAGCGTATATTTATTGGTTTGCGCAAAAGTTATAGCGTCTACAAACTAGGGTACATTTTCTGGAATTTACACAGCTTTAAATTTATGACTGCCTATCTCATTTCTTGAGGTGCTAAAATGCCAGGGCAGTACAAAACCCCCCCAAATGACCCCATTTTGGAAAGTAGACATCCCAAGGAAATTGCTGAGAGGCATGTTGAGCCCATTGAATATTTTTTTTTTGTCTCAAGTGATTGAATAATGACAAAAAAATAAATAAAAAATTACTAAAAGTTGTCACTAAATGATATATTGCTCACACATGCCATGGTTATATGTGGAATTACACCCCAAAATACATTTTGCTGCTTCTCCTGAGTACGGGGATACCACATGTGTGGGACTTTTTGGGAGCCTAGCCACGTACGGGCCCCCGGAAACCAAGCACCGCCTTCAGGATTTCTAAGGGCGCAAATTTTTGATTTCACTCCTCACTACCTATCACAGTTTTGAAGGCCATAAAATACCAAAATAGCACAAACCCCCCCAAATGACCCCATTTTAGAAAGTAGACACCCCAAGGAAATTGCTGAGAGGCCTGTTGAGCCCATTGAATATTTTCTTTTTGTCCCAAGTGATTGAATAATGAAAAAAAAAATAAAAAATTACAAAAAGTTGTCACTAAATGATATATTGCTCACACATGCCATGGTTATATGTGGAATTACACCCCAAAATACATTTTGCTGCTTCTCCTGAGTATGGGGATACCACATGTGTGGGACTTTTTGGGAGCCTAGCCGCGTACGGGACCCCGAAAATCAAGCACCGCCTTCAGGATTTCTAGGCACAAATTTTTTATTTCACTCCTCACTACCTATCACAGTTTTGAAGGCCATAAAATGCCAAAATAGCACAAAACCCCCCCAAATGACCCCATTTTGAAAAGTAGACACCCCAATCTATTTGCTGAGAGGCATGGTGAGTATTTTACAGCTCTCATTTGTTTTTGAAAATGAAGAAAGAAAATATTTTTTTTTATTAAATTTTTTTTTTCAATTTTCAAAACTTTGTGACAAAAAGCGAGATCTGCAAAATACTCACAATACCTCTCAGCAAATAGCTTGGGGTGTCTACTTTCCAAAATGGGGTCATTTGGGGGGGTTTTGTGCCATCTGGGCATTCCATGGCCTCCGAAACTGTGATAGGCAGTGAGAAGTGAAATCAAAAATTTACACCCTTAGAAAGCCTGAAGGCGGTGCTTGGTTTTTGGGGTCCCGTACGCGGCTAGGCTCCCAAAAAGTCTCACACATGTGGTATCCCCGTACTCAGGAGAAGCAACAGAATGTATTTTGGGGTGTAATTCCACATATGCCCATGGCATGTTTGAGCAATATATCATTTAGTGACAACTTTGTGCAAAAAAAATTAAAATAAAAAAGAAATTGTCTTTTTTCCGCAACTTGTGTCAACATATAAAATATTCCATGGACTCAACATGCCTCTCAGTATATAGCTTGCGGTGTCTACTTTCCAAAATTGGGTCATTTGGGGGGGTTTTGAACTGTTCTGGCATTTTATACACAACATTAGGAAGCTTACATCCACCCTTCTAACCACTTGAAGACAAAGCCCTTTTTGACACTTTTTGTTTACATGAAAACATTTTTTTTTTTGCAAGAAAATTATGTTGAACCCCCAAACATTATATATATTTTTAAAGCAAAGGCCCTACAGATTAAAATGGTGGGTGTTGCATTTTTTTTTTCTACACAGTATTTGCGCAGCGATTTTTCAAATGCATTTTTTGGGGGAAAAATACACTTTTTTTTATTTTAATGCACTAAAACACACTATATTGCCCAAATGTTTGATGAAATAAAAAAGATGATCTTAGGCCGAGTACATAAATACCAAACACGACATGCTTTAATATTTCGCACAAACGCGCATTGGCGACAAACTACATACATTTTTAAAAGCCTTTAAAAGCCTTTACAGGTTACCCCGTTAGATTTACAGAGGAGGTCTACTGCTAAAATTACTGCCCTCGATCTGACCTTCGCGGTGATACCTCACATGCATGGTGCAATTGCTGTTTACATATGACGCCAGACCGACGCTTGCGTTCGCCATTGGGCAAGAGCAGGGCAGGACAGGGGTGCTTTTTTTTTTTTTCTTTTATTATTAATTTTGCTTTTTTATTTTATTTTTAAATTGTTCCTTCCATATTTATTTATTTTTTATCATTTTTATTGTTATCTCAGGGAATGTAAATATCCCCTATGATAGCAATCGGTAGTGACAGGTACTCTTTTTTTGAAAAAACTGGGGTCTTCTAGACCCTAGATCTTTCCTCTGCCCTCAAAGCATCTGACCACACCAAGATCGGTGTAATAAAATGCTTTCCCAATTTCCCAATGGCGCTTTTTATATCCGGGGGGGACATTCCCTCCCACTGCTTGTAAAAGCAGTCCAGAGGCTAATTAGCCACTAGGATTGCTTTTACATGAAAGCCGGCCGCTGGCTGAAAAGAATGATACCAAGATGATACCTAAACCCGCAGGCATCATTCTGGTATAAACATTCAAAGTCCAGCAACATACCAGTACGTTGCTGGTCCTTGTTGGACATGTATTGTAATCTTTTTTTTTCATGCAGCCTGTTGGCTGAACGAAAAAAGAGATTGATCGGTGGGTATGCCCACCATTAGAATACCGCCCTTCATCCACCCACTTCTAATGATGGGCATATATGCCGAAGCATGGGGGCATCCTCCCGCAAAAAAGTTATGCCGCACACACATGGTCAGACTTTTCCACGGGCAAGCCTCCGTCGGAATTTCGACCGTATGTACACGGCATTAGGAGCAAAATCGCTCCTACGCCCCTGCTGCCCCAATGCTTTGGCATATATGCTTTTTTTTTTTAACTGTGGTGGTGAAATCACCTCCAACAGCACTGGAGTCGCAGGGATCAGGCCTGTCTCTGCAAACGCTGCAGTTATGTGTGTTGTGTTTTGTAAGTGACAGCGATCGATCGATACTGCACTTGGGTGGCCTGGGCTGGACGGAGGGGCAAAACGCAGGTGCTAGCAGGTATCTGGGCTGATCCTGCTAACACTGCGTTTTTGGGAACCCTAAACTGCTGGGGACGCTAGTATAGATCTGATGAGATTAGATATTGATCTGTTCAGATACTATACCACTAAGGGGGGTGTATGCTTCACGCGTGGGTGTTAGCGCTACTGGCACTAACCTGACGCTGCCTGGGGTGTGACGCAGACCCTCTCTGACGCTAAAACCTAATTGATATCACCCGCCGGGCGATCAGGGGGTTAAACCTTTATTGGGTTATATACGGCGGGTGCCCTGACACTATAAAAAGCAAACTAACTAACCAGCGTCACCAGTAACACTTATATGGTGATCACTGGTGAAAGGGTTAACTAGGGGGATTTAGGGAGTTAAAACCTTTATTAGATAGTATATGGGGGTACCTGACGCTATAAAAACCTGCGGCGAACTTAAAAAAAAAATTACTGGCTACCGATTGGCATCACCGACACTAAGACAGCGATCAGAAAAACGATCGCTTAGCGACAGTGGTGATAGGGGGTGAAAGGGTTACCTAGGGGGCGATCAAGGGGATTAAACCTTTATTAGATAATATATGGGGGTACCTGATGCTATAAAAACCTGCGGCGAGCATAAAAAAAAATTACTGGCTACCGATCCGCATCACCGACACTAAGACAGCGATCAGAAAAATGATCGCTTAGCGACAGTGGTGATAGGGGGTGAAAGGGTTACCTGGGGGGCGATCAAGGGGGTTAAACCTTTATTAGATAATTTATGGGGGTACCTGACGCTATAAAAACCTGCGGCGAACCTAAAAAAAATTACTGGCTACCGATCTGCATCACCGACGCTAAGACAGCGATCAGAAAAATGATCGCTTAGCGACGGTGGTGCTAGGGGGTAAAAGGGTTATCTGGGGGGTTATCAGGGGGTTAAAACTTTATTAGGTAATATATGGGGGTACCTGACGCTATAAAAACCTGCGGCGAACCTAAAAAAAATTACTGGCTACCGATCTGCATCACAGACGCTAAGACAGCGATCAGAAAAATGATCGCTTAGCGACAGTGGTGATAGGGGGTGAAAGGGTTACCTGGGGGGCGATCAAGGGGGTTAAACCTTTATTAGATAATTTATGGGGGTTCCCAACGCTATAAAAACCTGCAGCGAACCTAAAAAAAATTACTGGCTACCGATCTGCATCACCGACGCTAAGACAGCGATCAGAAAAATGATCGCTTAGCGACGGCGGTGCTAGGGGGTGAAAGGGTTATCTGGGGGTGATCAGGGGGTTAAACCTTTATTAGGGGGGGTTAGGGGGCTACACTGGACCTAAAACTAACTTTAGTGACACTTTTACAGTCACAAATGTCACTGATTGCAGTGATCAGTAAATAAATGGTCACTGCAATCAGTGACACTGTGACTGGGGGCTGGGGGGTGATCTGGGGGGGCCTGGGGGGCGATTTGTGTGCCTATGTGTCCTGGTGTCAGTGTGCTGTTTGTGCACTAACCTGTATGTCTTCTCTTGTACGGCGCTCGGTATATGTGAGCGACGCATGAGAGATGACATCACTTCCTCTTGCTTCCTCTGCCTGTGTTTACATTACAGGACAGAGGAAGCATTTTCATTCGCCGGGAGCGATCGCGGGGGGTGGCCGGAATCGAACGGCCGTCCCCTCATCTCGGATCGCTCCCCAACGAATACCAACCGCTCACTGTATAGGAGGGGGTCCGATCGGACCCCCCAACTGTACAAAGGCAATCACGTACACTGTACGTGATTGTGCCTGTCGGTGCCATTCTGCCGACGTACATATACAGTGAGCGGTCGTTAAGTGGTTAAAGGGGTTGTAAAGGTTCGTGTTTTTTCACCTTAATGCATTCTATGAACAGGAGGATCGGGGCCACTCTGTGCAAAACATACTGCACAGTGGAGGTAAGTATGACATGTTTGTTATTTAAAAAAATAAATAAATAAACCTTTACAACCACTTTAATTAAATCCACAAGGATTATTTTTTTACCACTACTTTTCCTTTATATTGGCTTTTAAAATGTACAAATGCAATTTAGAATTTGGATGAAAGGTTTAGCACTGGGAAACACTTTTTGATAGGTTAAAAATGCATTTTATATACAACTATGTGGATCAGACCGAAATGAGGGACAAATGAGGAGGAAAGAGGGACAGAGGGACATTGCTCCATATCAGGGACAGTCCCTCGAAATCAGGGACAGTTGGGGGCCATGCAATCACGGCTTATCACGATGTAAACAGGAAAAGCCGTGTATCGGCTTTTCCTCACTTGCGTCTGACAGACGCGAGTAGAGGAGAGCCGATTGGCTGCTCTCCTGACAGGGGGGGTCTGCGCTGATTGATTATCAGTGCAGCCCCCCCCCCGAAGGATGGTATGGGTTGGGTAATGTATTGGGATCTATACTGATTTGGGCTGGGTAATGTGTTGGGATCTATACTGGTTTGGACTGGGTAATGTGTTGGGACCTATACTGGTATGGGTTGGGTAATGTGTTGGGATCTATACTGATTTGGGTTGGGTAATGTGTTGGGATCTATACTGATTTGGGTTGGGTAATGTGTTGGGATCTATACTGATTTGGGTTGGGTAATGTGTTGGGATCTATACTGATTTGGACTGGGTAATGTGTTGGGACCTATACTGGTATGGGTTGGGTAATGTGTTGGGATCTATACTGATTTGGGTTGGGTAATGTGTTGGGATCTATACTGATTTGGGCTGGGTAATGTGTTGGGATCTATACTGGTTTGGACTGGGTAATGTGTTGGGACCTATACTGGTATGGGTTGGGTAATGTGTTGGGATCTATACTGATTTGGGTTGGGTAATGTGTTGGGATCTATACTGATATGGGTTGGGTAATGTGTTGGGATCTATACTGATTTGGGCTGGGTAATGTGTTGGGATCTATACTGATTTGGGCTGGGTAATGTGTTGGGATCTGTACTGGTATGGGCTGGATAATGTGTTGGGAGTAGGGATGAGCTCGGTGTTCGAGTCGAACATACGTTCGACTCGAACATCGGCTGTTCGATCGTTCGACAAAGATCGAACGATTTGGGCCGTTCGCGCCTAATTCGAGTGACGCGAACGGCCCACAATGCACTACGCCATCGCAGTGTCATCCAGGCGCTGTGATTGGCCAAGCATGCACTGTGACCCCGCATGCTTGGCCAATCACAGCGCCGGCAGCGAGGAGAGCAATGATTGGCCACAGGCAGGATGCCTGTGGCCAATTATTGCTGAGGGTGTTTAGTACACGCCCCACACTATAAAAGGCCGCCAGCACGGCGGCCTAGTGTAGTGTGTTCCGGAGCAGGGAAAGAGAAGCATAGGCAGGGACAGTGACATTTATTTTTTCTTGCTTAACCTGGATTCCTTTAGTTTAGGGAAAGAGAAGGATAGGTAGGGAGAGTGTCAGTGTGTTTTACTGTGCGAATCCTTGTTTCTAGGGACAGGGAAGGACAGTGAGGGAAATTCTCCTTGTGCTATAGTGTGCTTTAAAAAAACATTTTTTCTAGGGACAGAAAACTATAGGTAGGAAGAGTGTCAGTTTCTTTCACTGTGATAATCCTTGTTTCTAGGGACAGGGAAGGACAGTGAGGGAAATTCTCCTTGTGCTATAGTGTGCTAAAGCATTGATCATCAATCAGCTTTAAAAAAACATTTTTTCTAGGGACAGAAAACTATAGGTAGGAAGAGTGTCAGTTTCTTTCACTGTGATAATCCTTGTTTCTAGGGACAGGGAAGGACAGTGAGGGAAATTCTACTTGTGCTATAGTGTGCTAAAGCATTGATCATCAATCAGCTTTAAAAAAACATTTTTTCTAGGGACAGAAAACTATAGGTAGGAAGAGTGTCAGTTTCTTTCACTGTGATAATCCTTGTTTCTAGGGACAGGGAAGGACAGTGAGGGAAATTCTCCTTGTGCTATAGTGTGCTTTAAAAAAACATTTTTTCTAGGGACAGAAAACTATAGGTAGGAAGAGTGTCAGTTTCTTTCACTGTGATAATCCTTGTTTCTAGGGACAGGGAAGGACAGTGAGGGAAATTCTCCTTGTGCTATAGTGTGCTAAAGCATTGATCATCAATCAGCTTTAAAAAAACATTTTTTCTAGGGACAGAAAACTATAGGTAGGAAGAGTGTCAGTTTCTTTCACTGTGATAATCCTTGTTTCTAGGGACAGGGAAGGACAGTGAGGGAAATTCTACTTGTGCTATAGTGTGCTAAAGCATTGATCATCAATCAGCTTTAAAAAAACATTTTTTCTAGGGACAGAAAACTATAGGTAGGAAGAGTGTCAGTTTCTTTCACTGTGATAATCCTTGTTTCTAGGGACAGGGAAGGACAGTGAGGGAAATTCTCCTTGTGCTATAGTGTGCTTTAAAAAATCATTTTTTCTAGGGACAGAAAACTATAGGTAGGAAGAGTGTCAGTTTCTTTCACTGTGATAATCCTTGTTTCTAGGGACAGGGAAGGACAGTGAGGGAAATTCTCCTTGTGCTATAGTGTGCTTTAAAAAAAACATTTTTTCTAGGGACAGAAAACTATAGGTAGTGTGACAGCAGGAAGGTAAAGTCACCTGGTTGCATCCAGGGGGGTAGATATATTTCGCCCAGATTCAGGCTTTACGCCGACTTATACAACTAGGTGGAGAGTTGTATAAGGCTAGTGGGCTCATGGATGACTCATACCTCTAGGGAGAGTGTGGGGCGTCGTGCAGACAGAGATGAGGAGACCAGCTGAACCTTGTCAGCTCATTTAGGCCTCTATAAGAACTCCCAGCTTCATTAGATGTTAGCTCATGCCTGGAACCAGACCTGTGTGGACTGTCTAGGGAGAGTGAACCCCTGTGCGGTGAGGCAAAGCCTGTGTGGCTATTTGTTTGGACTTTTACTAAACCAGGGACTTAGGGACTAGGACAGCGCTAGGCTGATCCCAGTTGTTAGTTAGGAAACCTGTATGTTTAGTCAGAGGTCAACTTGACCAGGATTTATTTTGGTTATGTTTCTTTTGCTTTGCTGTGTTTTGTCACTGTAAATAGAAAATAAACCGCACCTTTTTTTGATTTTGAAAACCACAACCTCCGTTTGCTGGGCCTGTTTTGTGTGGGGAGCCCATCCCGGGGGTCACACACACCCGCTGCCGAGCTAACCCCCTCACAGTTGGTGGAGAACCAGTGGCAGTTTTTTTTAAGCCAGCATGGAGGAGATACTGAAGCAGCTGGCTCTAGCAAATGCCAATCAACAGCAGACAAATGCAGGTTTGCAAAGGAGCCTTGCAGCCCAGCAGCAGACAAACGCAACTTTGCAACAGTGTCTGGAGGCTCAGCAACGAGCCCAGCAGCAATCTGAGGCCCGCTTCATAGACCTGTTGCAGAAGCAAGAGCAGAGACTACAACAACAGATGGAAGCAGTAATGCAGCAACGTCCGCAGACCAGTGAGGAAAGCCGTCCCACTAATACCGCGTCCTTTGGGGTGAGTCGTTTATTGACAAAAATGACTGGAGAGGATGATCCAGAGGTATTTTTGACCACATTTGAAAGGACCGCTGAAAGAGAAAAGTGGCCTGAGGAGCAGTGGGCTGGACTGGTGGCTCCTCTGTTAACTGGTGAATCGCAGAAAGCTTACTATGACCTAGAGCCTAACCAAGCAAAAGACTATGTGATGCTAAAAGCTGAAATATTGGCAAGGCTGGGTGTCACCCAGGCTGTCCGGGCTCAGCGTGTGCATAACTGGACTTTCCAGCTTGGAAAACCCCCCAGGTCTCAAATGTATGATCTCATTCACCTGAGCAGAAAGTGGCTACAGCCAGAGACTTTGTCCGCACCAAAGATTGTGGAACGTGTTGTAATGGATCGGTTTTTGAGAGCTCTTCCTACTGCCATCCAAAAGTGGGTAAGCCATGGAGACCCAGAGACGGCCGATGGTCTTGTGGATCGTGTGGAGAAATACTTGGCTACAGAGAACCTGACGGCCTCTTCCAGAGACACTCGGACTTTCCACCCTAAGACCAGACCATCCCCAGGGGCGGATAAGAGGATTCCAAGGGGTGAGGGTGGAGAGAGTGAGAGGGTGGGAGCTCTACCCCAAGTTTGGCGAGAACAGCCTGGGAAATCAGCGGCTCAAGAGGCGGCAAGAAGGATTGTTTGCTACCGCTGCCGGCAAGCGGGACATATTGCAGCCAATTGCCCGGTTGTGGAGGAACCCATGCAGTGTGACTTTCTGACGGGCAGACGTCAGTCGCTGTGTGCGACAGTCGCATGCACTGCCATTCGAGGAACTGAGAAACATTTATGCAAAATGTGTGTTAATGGTAGAAATGTTGTGGTATTGCTGGATTCAGGTAGCCTTGTGACCCTGATAAAGGCTGAGTTAGTTAAAACAGAGGTCTCTGGGAATAGCAAGGTAGCTGTTATTTGTGTGCATGGGGACACCCGAGAGTATCCAGTGACTACAGTGTGTTTCGAGACCCCCAAAGGTACCCTCTCTCATCCAGTGGGCTTAGTATCTCAGTTACCGCATGACGCCATTGTGGGAAGGGATTTTCCGAAGTTCTGGGAACTGTGGGATGATCCTGAGCCCCTCACTGGTGCCCCTATGTACCAGGAATGTGATAGCCAGAACTCCCCTGAGAGTGGTGAGGACTCTCCGGAATTTCCCTTATCAGTATTGGCAGGGGAGACTCAAGAAACTGGAGAGGAGCCCACCTCCTCAGACGAAAACCTACCGTCTGTGGAGTTTTCTGATCTTGAGGTTCACAGGGAAAACTTTGCCACAGAACAGTTGAAAGACCCCGCCCTAATAAAGGCACGGGAAAACGTAGTGAAAATAGATGGTGAGTTAGTGAACCCAGATAATACCTGCACTTACCCATACTTCAGCGTAGAGAAGGACCTACTGTATCGGGTGGCAAAATAGGGAAGAAGAAACCGTTGAGCAGCTTGTGGTGCCCAAACCTTACAGGAAGTTGGTGTTGGAGTTGGCCCATGGGCACATTCTTGGAGGTCATCTGGGGACAGAGAAAACCCGAGAGAGGGTATTACAGAGATTCTATTGGCCGGGGGTGATGAAGGACGTAGAAAATTATTGTTCCTCCTGCCCTGTGTGTCAGAGGTTGGCCCCGATGCCACATTTCCGTAGCCCGCTGGTCCCTCTACCCATCATTGAGGTCCCGTTTGAGAGGATCGCCATGGATTTGGTAGGTCCTATAATCAAGTCCGCTAGGGGGCACCAGTACATATTAGTTATAATGGACTATGCCACCCGTTATCCAGAAGCGATCCCTCTCCGAAATACCTCGGCCAAAACCATAGCCAAAGAGCTATCTCTTGTTTTTAGCCGGGTGGGTATTTGTAAAGAACTGCTTACGGACCAAGGTACACCCTTTATGTCCCGGGTTATGAAAGAGCTGTGTAAATTGTTCAAAGTGACGCAATTGCGTACGTCTGTGTATCACCCCCAAACCGATGGGCTGGTTGAAAGATTCAACAAAACCCTAAAACAAATGTTGAAGAAAGTGGTGGATAGAGATGGAAAGGATTGGGACTGTTTACTTCCTTATTTGATGTTTGCTATTAGGGAGGTGCCCCAATCCTCTACGGGATTCTCCCCCTTTGAGTTACTGTATGGGAGACACCCAAGAGGGCTGTTGGATATTGCCAAGGAAACTTGGGAAAGTGAGAGTTCTCCCCACAGGAGTGTGATTGAGCATGTCGCCCTGATGCAAGATCGAATTGCACAGGTAATGCCCATCGTGAAGGAACATTTGGCCCAAGCGCAGTTGGCACAGCAGAGAGTGTACAACCGTGGAGCCAAGACCCGTACCTTTTCCCCGGGGGATAGGATATTGGTACTTGTCCCTACGGTTGAAAGTAAATTCCTTGCCAAATGGCAAGGCCCCTACGAGATAATGGAAAAAGTGAGCGAAGTGAATTACAAGGTCAGACAACCAGGAAGGCGAAAGCCCGAACAGATCTATCACGTTAATCTGTTGAAAGCCTGGAGGGATAGAGAGTCCCTAGTCGCAGACACTTGGTCACCAGCTCAAACTGGTTGCGGGATTCCTGAGGTTGGAATAGCAGCCACCTTGTCACAACCCCAACAACAGGAGGTTAAGGAGTTTGTGCTTCGCAACAAGGAGGTATTCTCTGAGCTGCCGGGACAAACATCTGGGGTAGAGCATGACATCATTACCCCGCCCGGTGAAAGGGTGAAGTTAAAACCCTATCGGATCCCAGAGGCTCGACGGGAGGCAATACGGGAGGAAGTACAGAAAATGCTGAACTTAGGGGTGATAGAGGAGTCCCAAAGTGATTGGTCTAGTCCCATCGTGTTGGTGCCTAAACCGGATGGGAGCTGGCGATTTTGTAACGATTTTCGTCAGTTGAACAAAGTTACAAAATTTGACACCTACCCCATGCCACGTATAGATGAGTTGATCGACCGGCTGGGAACAGCCCGATACATGACGACTCTTGACCTCACAAAAGGGTATTGGCAAATCCCCCTGGCCAAGTCGGCCAAAGAGAAAACCGCATTTGTAACCCCAGACGGGGCGTTCCAATATAAAAGAATGCCGTTCGGGTTACAGAATGCGCCGGCCACATTCCAGCGGAAAATGGACCAGATGCTGAGGCCCCATCGGAAGTATGCTGCGGCTTACCTGGATGACGTAATTGTCCATAGCACAGATTGGGCCTCACATCTGCCAAAAGTGCAAGCAGTCCTGGACTCTGTTCGGGAAGCGGGGTTTACGGCTAACCCCAAGAAGTGTACCATTGGGCAGGAGGAGGCCAAATATCTTGGGTACACCATTGGGAGGGGAGTAATAAAACCCCAACTCAACAAAGTCGAGGCCATCCAGAGTTGGCCACGTCCCAACAGCAAGAAGCAGGTACGAGCCTTTCTGGGAATCGCTGGGTATTATCGGCGATTCATTCCCCACTTTGCTTCTAAGGCTGTGCCCCTAACCAACCTGACGAAGGGGAAAGGGTCGGTCATGATTAAATGGACCCCCGAGGCTGAGGCAGCATTCCAATTCTTGAAACAAGCCTTATGTAGCCAGCCAGTGTTGTACTCACCCGACTTCTCTAAAGACTTTGTCGTACAAAGTGATGCGTCAGATGTGGGGTTAGGAGCAGTATTGTCCCAGGTCTGGAACGGGGAAGAGCACCCAGTCATTTACCTCAGCAGGAAGTTGAAGTCCCATGAGGTAAATTACGCCACCGTTGAAAAGGAGTGTTTAGCGGTGAAGTGGGCTCTAGATTCCCTTCGGTACTACCTGCTAGGTAGGCACTTTGACATGGTTACGGATCACGCTCCGTTAAAGTGGATGGCTCAAAACAAGGAAACAAATAGAAGAGTGAATAGGTGGTTCCTGGCCCTCCAGGAATTCAACTTCACAGTAAAGCATCGCCCTGGCGTTCAAATGGGGAATGTGGATGCTTTGTCTCGAGTACATGAATGCCTGATTGCTGGTGTTCCAACCCCGAGGTTAAAACAAGAGGGGGGGGTATGTGACAGCAGGAAGGTAAAGTCACCTGGTTGCATCCAGGGGGGTAGATATATTTCGCCCAGATTCAGGCTTTACGCCGACTTATACAACTAGGTGGAGAGTTGTATAAGGCTAGTGGGCTCATGGATGACTCATACCTCTAGGGAGAGTGTGGGGCGTCGTGCAGACAGAGATGAGGAGACCAGCTGAACCTTGTCAGCTCATTTAGGCCTCTATAAGAACTCCCAGCTTCATTAGATGTTAGCTCATGCCTGGAACCAGACCTGTGTGGACTGTCTAGGGAGAGTGAACCCCTGTGCGGTGAGGCAAAGCCTGTGTGGCTATTTGTTTGGACTTTTACTAAACCAGGGACTTAGGGACTAGGACAGCGCTAGGCTGATCCCAGTTGTTAGTTAGGAAACCTGTATGTTTAGTCAGAGGTCAACTTGACCAGGATTTATTTTGGTTATGTTTCTTTTGCTTTGCTGTGTTTTGTCACTGTAAATAGAAAATAAACCGCACCTTTTTTTGATTTTGAAAACCACAACCTCCGTTTGCTGGGCCTGTTTTGTGTGGGGAGCCCATCCCGGGGGTCACACACACCCGCTGCCGAGCTAACCCCCTCACAGTAGGAAGAGTGTCAGTTTCTTTCACTGTGATAATCCTTGTTTCTAGGGACAGGGAAGGACAGTGAGGGAAATTCTCTTTGTGCTATAGTGTGCTAAAGCATTGATCCTCAATCAGCTTTAAAAAAACATTTTTTCTAGGGACAGAAAACTATAGGTAGGAAGAGTGTCAGTTTCTTTCACTGTGATAATCCTTGTTTCTAGGGACAGGGAAGGACAGTGAGGGAAATTCTCCTTGTGCTATAGTGTGCTAAAGCATTGATCATCAATCAGCTTTAAAAAAACATTTTTTCTAGGGACAGAAAACTATAGGTAGGAAGAGTGTCAGTTTCTTTCACTGTGATAATCCTTGTTTCTAGGGACAGGGAAGGACAGTGAGGGAATTTCTCCTTGTGCTATAGTGTGCTTTAAAAAATCATTTTTTCTAGGGACAGAAAACTATAGGTAGGAAGAGTGTCAGTTTCTTTCACTGTGATAATCCTTGTTTCTAGGGACAGGGAAGGACAGTGAGGGAAATTCTACTTGTGCTATAGTGTGCTAAAGCATTGATCATCAATCAGCTTTAAAATAACATTTTTTCTAGGGACAGAAAACTATAGGTAGGAAGAGTGTCAGTTTCTTTCACTGTGATAATCCTTGTTTCTAGGGACAGGGAAGGACAGTGAGGGAAATTCTCCTTGTGCTATAGTGTGCTTTAAAAAAACATTTTTTCTAGGGACAGAAAACTATAGGTAGGAAGAGTGTCAGTTTCTTTCACTGTGATAATCCTTGTTTCTAGGGACAGGGAAGGACAGTGAGGGAAATTCTCCTTGTGCTATAGTGTGCTAAAGCATTGATCATCAACAGCTTTAAAAAAACATTTTTTCTAGGGACAGAAAACTATAGGTAGGAAGAGTGTCAGTTTCTTTCACTGTGATAATCCTTGTTTCTAGGGACAGGGAAGGACAGTGAGGGAAATTCTACTTGTGCTATAGTGTGCTAAAGCATTGATCATCAATCAGCTTTAAAAAAACATTTTTTCTAGGGACAGAAAACTATAGGTAGGAAGAGTGTCAGTTTCTTTCACTGTGATAATCCTTGTTTCTAGGGACAGGGAAGGACAGTGAGGGAAATTCTCCTTGTGCTATAGTGTGCTTTAAAAAAACATTTTTTCTAGGGACAGAAAACTATAGGTAGGAAGAGTGTCAGTTTCTTTCACTGTGATAATCCTTGTTTCTAGGGACAGGGAAGGACAGTGAGGGAAATTCTCCTTGTGCTATAGTGTGCTTTAAAAAAACATTTTTTCTAGGGACAGAAAACTATAGGTAGGAAGAGTGTCAGTTTCTTTCACTGTGATAATCCTTGTTTCTAGGGACAGGGAAAGACAGTGAGGGAAATTCTCCTTGTGCTATAGTGTGCTTTAAAAAAAAAAATTCTAGGGACAGAAAACTATAGGTAGGAAGAGTGTCAGTTTCTTTCACTGTGATAATCCTTGTTTCTAGGGACAGGGAAGGACAGTGAGGGAAATTCTCCTTGTGCTATAGTGTGCTAAAGCATTGATCATCAATCAGCTTTAAAAAAACATTTTTTCTAGGGACAGAAAACTATAGGTAGGAAGAGTGTCAGTTTCTTTCACTGTGATAATCCTTGTTTCTAGGGACAGGGAAGGACAGTGAGGGAAATTCTACTTGTGCTATAGTGTGCTAAAGCATTGATCATCAATCAGCTTTAAAAAAACATTTTTTCTAGGGACAGAAAACTATAGGTAGTGTGAGGGGGCTAGCTCGGCAGCGGGTATGTGTGACCCCCGGGATGGGCTCCCCACCCAAAAACAGGCCCAGCAGACGGAGGTTGTGGTTTTCAAAATCAAAAAAGGTGCGGTTTATTTTCTATTTACAGTGACAAAAACACAGCAAGGCAAAAAAAACAAACACAAAATAAATCCTGGTCAACTTGACCTCTGACTAAACTTACAGGTTTCCTAACTAACGACTGGGATCAGCCTAGTGCTGTCCTAGTCCCTGGTTTTAAATGTCCAAGCAAATAGCCACACAGGCTTTGTCTCACCGCACAGGGGTTCACTCTCCCTAGACAGTCCACACAGGTCTGGTTCCAGGCATGAGCTAACATCTAATGAATCTGGGAGTTTTTTATAGAGGCCTAAATGAGCTGACAAGCTTCAGCTGGCCTCATCAACTCCCTGTCTGCACGACGCCCAGCCCTCTCCCTAGAGGTATGAGTCATCAATGAGCCCACTAGTCTCAGCTGGGCTTATACAACTCTCCACCTAGCTGTATAAGTCAGCGTAAAGCCTGAATCTGGGCGAAATATATCTACCCCCCTGGATGCAACCAGGTGACTTTACCTTCCTGCTGTCACATACCCCCCCCTCTTGTTTTAACCTCGGGGTTGGAACACCAGCAATCAGGCATTCATGTACTCGAGACAAAGCATCCACATTCCCCATTTGAACGCCAGGGCGATGCTTTACTGTGAAGTTGAATTCCTGGAGGGCCAGGAACCACCTATTCACTCTTCTATTTGTTTCCTTGTTTTGAGCCATCCACTTTAACGGAGCGTGATCCGTAACCATGTCAAAGTGCCTACCTAGCAGGTAGTACCGAAGGGAATCTAGAGCCCACTTCACCGCTAAACACTCCTTTTCAACGGTGGCGTAATTTACCTCATGGGACTTCAACTTCCTGCTGAGGTAAATGACTGGGTGCTCTTCCCCGTTCCAGACCTGGGACAATACTGCTCCTAACCCCACATCTGACGCATCACTTTGTACGACAAAGTCTCTAGAGAAGTCGGGTGAGTACAACACTGGCTGGCTACATAAGGCTTGTTTCAAGAATTGGAATGCTGCCTCAGCCTCGGGGGTCCATTTAATCATGACCGACCCTTTCCCCTTCGTCAGGTTGGTTAGGGGCACAGCCTTAGAAGCAAAGTGGGGAATGAATCGCCGATAATACCCAGCGATTCCCAGAAAGGCTCGTACCTGCTTCTTGCTGTTGGGACGTGGCCAACTCTGGATGGCCTCGACTTTGTTGAGTTGGGGTTTTATTACTCCCCTCCCAATGGTGTACCCAAGATATTTGGCCTCCTCCTGCCCAATGGTACACTTCTTGGGGTTAGCCGTAAACCCTGCTTCCCGAACAGAGTCCAGGACTGCTTGCACTTTTGGCAGATGTGAGGCCCAATCTGTGCTATGGACAATTATGTCATCCAGGTAAGCCGCAGCATACTTCCGATGGGGCCTCAGCATCTGGTCCATTTTCCGCTGGAATGTGGCCGGCGCATTCTGTAACCCGAACGGCATTCTTTTATATTGGAACGCCCCGTCTGGGGTTACAAATGCGGTTTTCTCTTTGGCCGACTTGGCCAGGGGGATTTGCCAATACCCTTTTGTGAGGTCAAGAGTCGTCATGTATCGGGCTGTTCCCAGCCGGTCGATCAACTCATCTATACGTGGCATGGGGTAGGTGTCAAATTTTGTAACTTTGTTCAACTGACGAAAATCGTTACAAAATCGCCAGCTCCCATCCGGTTTAGGCACCAACACAATGGGACTAGACCAATCACTTTGGGACTCCTCTATCACCCCTAAGTTCAGCATTCTCTGTACTTCCTCCCGTATTGCCTCCCGTCGGGCCTCTGGGATCCGATAGGGTTTTAACTTCACCCTTTCACCGGGCGGGGTAATAATGTCATGCTCTACCCCAGATGTTTGTCCCGGCAGCTCAGAGAATACCTCCTTGTTGCGAAGTACAAACTCCTTAACCTCCTGTTGTTGGGGTTGTGACAAGGTGGCTGCGATTCCAACCTCAGGAATCACGCAACCAGTTTGAGCTGGTGACCAAGTGTCTGCGACTAGGGACTCTCTATCCCTCCAGGCTTTCAACAGATTAACGTGATAGATCTGTTCGGGCTTTCGCCTTCCTGGTTGTCTGACCTTGTAATTCACTTCGCTCACTTTTTCCATTATCTCGTAGGGGCCTTGCCATTTGGCAAGGAATTTACTTTCAACCGTAGGGACAAGTACCAATATCCTATCCCCCGGGGAAAAGGTACGGGTCTTGGCTCCACGGTTGTACACTCTCTGCTGTGCCAACTGCGCTTGGGCCAAATGTTCCTTCACGATGGGCATTACCTGTGCAATTCGATCTTGCATCAGGGCGACATGCTCAATCACACTCCTGTGGGGAGAACTCTCACTTTCCCAAGTTTCCTTGGCAATATCCAACAGCCCTCTTGGGTGTCTCCCATACAGTAACTCAAAGGGGGAGAATCCCGTAGAGGATTGGGGCACCTCCCTAATAGCAAACATCAAATAAGGAAGTAGACAGTCCCAATCCTTTCCATCCCTATCCACCACTTTCTTCAACATTTGTTTTAGGGTTTTGTTGAATCTTTCAACCAGCCCATCGGTTTGGGGGTGATACACAGATGTACGTAATTGCGTCACTTTGAACAATTTACACAGCTCCTTCATAACCCGGGACATAAAGGGTGTACCTTGGTCCGTAAGCAGTTCTTTACAAATACCCACCCGGCTAAAAACAAGAGATAGCTCTTTGGCTATGGTTTTGGCCGAGGTATTTCTGAGAGGGATCGCTTCTGGATAACGGGTGGCATAGTCCATTATAACCAATATGTACTGGTGCCCCCTAGCGGACTTGATTATAGGACCTACCAAATCCATTGCGATTCTCTCAAACGGGACCTCAATGATGGGTAGAGGGACCAGCGGGCTACGGAAGTGTGGCATCGGGGCCGACCTCTGACACACAGGGCAGGAGGAACAATAATTTTCTATGTCCTTCATCACCCCAGGCCAATAGAATCTCTGTAATACCCTCTCTCGGGTTTTCTCTGTCCCCAGATGACCTCCAAGAATGTGCCCATGGGCCAACTCCAACACCAACTTCCTGTAAGGTTTGGGCACCACCAGCTGCTCAACGGTTTCTTCTGCCCTTTTTGCCACCCGATACAGTAGGTCCTTCTCTACGCTGAAGTATGGGTAAGTGCAGGTATTATCTGGGTTCACTAACTCGCCATCTATTTTCACTACGTTTTCCCGTGCCTTTATTAGGGCGGGGTCTTTCAACTGTTCTGTGGCAAAGTTTTCCCTGTGAACCTCAAGATCAGAAAACTCCACAGACGGTAGGTTTTCGTCTGAGGAGGTGGGCTCCTCTCCAGTTTCTTGAGTCTCCCCTGCCAATACTGACAAGGGAAATTCGGGAGAGTCCTCACCACTCTCAGAGGAGTTCTGGCTATCATATTCCTGGTACATAGGGGCACCAGTGGGGGGCTCATGATCATCCCACAGTTCCCAGAACTTCGGAAAATCCCTTCCCACAATGGCGTCATGCGGTAACTGAGACACTAAGCCCACTGGATGAGAAAGGGTACCTTTGGGGGTCTCGAAACACACTGTAGTCACTGGATACTCTCGGGTGTCCCCATGCACACAAATAACGGCTACCTTGCTATTCCCAGAGACCTCTGTTTTAACTAACTCAGCCTTTATCAGGGTCACAAGGCTACCTGAATCCAGCAATACCACAACATTTCTACCATTAATACACATTTTGCATAAATGTTTCTCAGTTCCCCGAATGGCAGTGCATGCGACTGTCGCACACAGCGACTGACGTCTGCCCGTCAGAAAGTCACACTGCATGGGTTCCTCCAAAACCGGGCAATTTGCTGCAATATGTCCCGCTTGCCGGCAGCGGTAGCAAATGATCCTTCTTGCCGCCTCTTGAGCCGCTGATTTCCCAGGCTGTTCTCGCCAAACTTGGGGTAGAGCTCCCACCCTCTCACTCTCTCCACCCTCACCCCTTGGAATCCTCTTATCCGCCCCTGGGGATGGTCTGGTCTTAGGGTGGAAAGTCCGAGTGTCTCTGGAAGAGGCCGTCAGGTTCTCTGTAGCCAAGTATTTCTCCACACGATCCACAAGACCATCGGCCGTCTCTGGGTCTCCATGGCTTACCCACTTTTGGATGGCAGTAGGAAGAGCTCTCAAAAACCGATCCATTACAACACGTTCCACAATCTTTGGTGCGGACAAAGTCTCTGGCTGTAGCCACTTTCTGCTCAGGTGAATGAGATCATACATTTGAGACCTGGGGGGTTTTCCAAGCTGGAAAGTCCAGTTATGCACACGCTGAGCCCGGACAGCCAGGGTGACACCCAGCCTTGCCAATATTTCAGCTTTTAGCATCACATAGTCTTTTGCTTGGTCAGGCTCTAGGTCATAGTAAGCTTTCTGCGATTCACCCGTTAACAGAGGAGCCACCAGTCCAGCCCACTGCTCCTCAGGCCACTTTTCTCTTTCAGCGGTCCTTTCAAATGTGGTCAAAAATACCTCTGGATCATCCTCTCCAGTCATTTTTGTCAATAAACGACTCACCCCAAAGGACGCGGTATTAGTGGGACGGCTTTCCTCACCGGTCTGCGGACGTTGCTGCATTACTGCTTCCATCTGTTGTTGTAGTCTCTGCTCTTGCTTCTGCAACAGGTCTATGAAGCGGGCCTCAGATTGCTGTTGGGCTTGTTGCTGAGCCTCCAGACTCTGTTGTAAAGTTGCAAGGCTCTGTTGATGAGCTTGCTGCTGGGCTGCAAGGCTCCTTTGCAAACCTGCATTTGTCTGCTGTTGATTGGCATTTGCTAGAGCCAGCTGTTTCAGTATCTCCTCCATGCTGGCTTAAAAAAAACTGCCACTGGTTCTCCACCAACTGTGAGGGGGCTAGCTCGGCAGCGGGTATGTGTGACCCCCGGGATGGGCTCCCCACCCAAAAACAGGCCCAGCAGACGGAGGTTGTGGTTTTCAAAATCAAAAAAGGTGCGGTTTATTTTCTATTTACAGTGACAAAAACACAGCAAGGCAAAAAAAACAAACACAAAATAAATCCTGGTCAACTTGACCTCTGACTAAACTTACAGGTTTCCTAACTAACGACTGGGATCAGCCTAGTGCTGTCCTAGTCCCTGGTTTTAAATGTCCAAGCAAATAGCCACACAGGCTTTGTCTCACCGCACAGGGGTTCACTCTCCCTAGACAGTCCACACAGGTCTGGTTCCAGGCATGAGCTAACATCTAATGAATCTGGGAGTTTTTTATAGAGGCCTAAATGAGCTGACAAGCTTCAGCTGGCCTCATCAACTCCCTGTCTGCACGACGCCCAGCCCTCTCCCTAGAGGTATGAGTCATCAATGAGCCCACTAGTCTCAGCTGGGCTTATACAACTCTCCACCTAGCTGTATAAGTCAGCGTAAAGCCTGAATCTGGGCGAAATATATCTACCCCCCTGGATGCAACCAGGTGACTTTACCTTCCTGCTGTCACAGTAGGAAGAGTGTCAGTTTCTTTCACTGTGATAATCCTTGTTTCTAGGGACAGGGAAGGACAGTGAGGGAAATTCTCCTTGTGCTATAGTGTGCTTTAAAAAAACATTTTTTCTAGGGACAGAAAACTATAGGTAGGAAGAGTGTCAGTTTCTTTCACTGTGATAATCCTTGTTTCTAGGGACAGGGAAGGACAGTGAGGGAAATTCTCCTTGTGCTATAGTGTGCTAAAGCATTGATCATCAATCAGCTTTAAAAAAACATTTTTTCTAGGGACAGAAAACTATAGGTAGGAAGAGTGTCAGTTTATTTCACTGTGATAATCCTTGTTTCTAGGGACAGGGAAGGACAGTGAGGGGAATTCTCCTTGTGCTATAGTGTGCTAAAGCATTGATCATCAATCAGCTTTAAAAAAACATTTTTTCTAGGGACAGAAAACTATAGGTAGGAAGAGTGTCAGTTTCTTTCACTGTGATAATCCTTGTTTCTAGGGACAGGGAAGGACAGTGAGGGAAATTCTCCTTGTGCTATAGTGTGCTTTAAAAAAACATTTTTTCTAGGGACAGAAAACTATAGGTAGGAAGAGTGTCAGTTTCTTTCACTGTGATAATCCTTGTTTCTAGGGACAGGGAAGGACAGTGAGGGAAATTCTCCTTGTGCTATAGTGTGCTAAAGCATTCCTCATCAACCATCTTTGAAATCCTTGTTTTTTGGACAGTCAGGGAAATTGTCGTTGTGCTATTCTGTGCAAAAGCAATCATCCTCAACCATATTTAGAAATCCTTAAGTAAAGGGACAGAGAAGGACACCTGAAGGTAGCCCTTATTGCTTTTTTCCCATCTCCCTGCAGGCCATCTATTAGAATGTCTGGAAGGCAAACAAGGAGAGGCAGACAGTCAGGAGGCAATAAAAGAGGGCAAGCAGGCTCTGTGTCTGGGGGCAACAGTGCTGGTCGTGGACGCGGTGCATTGTCATCAGCACATGGCCATGGGACACGCTTGTCCTTCTTTTCGGCAGCTGGACATGTTGAGCCACATCATGCCGAAGACTTGGTAGAGTGGATGACCAAGCCCTCCTCCTCCTCCTCATCCTCTCTCACCCAGGCTCAGGGTACTGGCAAAGCAGCTGCCAAAGCGTCCTCTTCCCTGGTATCAATGTCAGACTCATCATCAGTCACTCCTTCCCTAGACCCACCATGTCCTCCTCCTGAGGAGTCCCCCGAACTGTTTGAGCACAGTGTTGGGTACATGCTCCAGGAGGATGCCCAGCGTTTCGAAGGGTCTGATGATGAAACCCAGCTACAGGAAGGCAGTAGCGTGAGAGCAGACAGAGGGGATGCTCAAGAAGGACACCAATCTGGCAGTCATGTTCCAGCAGCTGCAGCATACTGCCAGATTGGCTCCAGTGATGAGGAGGGAGGGGATGATGAGGTCACTGACTCCACGTGGGTGCCTAATAGAAGAGAGGAGGAGGAGGAGGATGAGGAGGAGGCACATCTCCAACGAGGCAGGATGCCCTTTGGTGGCCAGCGTAAGGGCAGTACACCGATGGAATCACACCACAGAGCTCCGCCTGTGCAGGGCGCTGCCTCTGGCCGTCATTCAAACAGTTCTTTGGTGTGGGCCTTTTTTGAGGCTAGTGCATCAGATCGCACAGCTGCTGTTTGCAACATATGTCTCAAGCGTATATCGCGTGGCCAAAACATCAGCCGCTTGGGTACCACATGCCTGACCAGACATATGTTGACCTGCCATGCAGCTCATTGGCAAGCCTACCTCAAAGACCCACACCAAAGAACAAAGCGGACCTCTCCTTGCACCGCATCAGCTGGGATCTCCAACCCCACTATAACTTCAGTCCTCTCTGAAACATGCACTGAGAGGAATGAAGGTGTAGAATTAGGTGTGTCACAGCCAAGTACTTGCGGCCACTCTGCTAGCAGTACACCGACGTCCGATTCTAGCAGGCAAATTTCCCTGCCCCAGCTGCTGGACCGTCAAAAGAAGTTCACTCCCAGCCATCCACATGCCCAGCGGTTGAATGCTAGCTTGGCTAAATTGCTAGCGCTTCAACTGCTGCCTTTTCAGTTGGTAGACTCGGCCCCCTTCCGTGAGTTTGTGCAATGTGCGGTTCCTCAGTGGCAGGTTCCCAAACGCCACTTTTTCTCACGGAAGGCTATTCCGGCTCTCTACCGGCATGTGGAAGGCAATGTCTTGGCCTCGCTGGACAGGGCGGTCAGCGGTAAGGTGCATATTACCGCTGACTCATGGTCCAGCAGGCATGGACAGGGACGTTACCTTTCTTTCACGGCCCATTGGGTCACTCTTTTGGCAGCTGGGAAGGATGCAGGACAAGGTGCAGTAGTGTTGGAGGTTGTTCCACCGCCACGCCTCCAAAATGCTACTACTGGTTGTGACACACCTCTCTCCTCCACCCCCTCCTCTTCTTCTTCCTCCATGGCCTCTTCCTGTGCTTTGTCCTCTGAACCAGCGGTGCTCCGTAGCCGTTCAAGGGGCTACGCAAGTACGCAGGCAAAAAGATGCCATGCCGTGCTTGCGCTGGTGTGTTTGGGGGACAGAAGCCACACTGGGGCAGAGGTCCTGTCTGCTCTGCAGGGCCAGGCCGAGAGGTGGTTGACGCCACGCCAGCTTAAGCCAGGAATGGTGGTTTGCGACAATGGCACCAACCTCCTCTCCGCCCTCCGACAGGGACAACTGACCCATGTGCCCTGTGTGGCTCACGTCCTTAACCTGGTGGTGCAGCGGTTCTTGGGCAGGTACCCGGGCTTACAGGATGTCCTGAGGCAGGCCAGGAAAGTCTGTGTGCATTTCCGCAGATCTTATAATGCCAGTGCTCGCCTGGCTGAGCTGCAAAAGGAGTTGAACCTTCCCAAGAACCGCCTTATATGTGACATGCCCACCAGGTGGAACTCAACGTTGGCCATGCTGCAGCGGCTGCACACGCAGCAGAGGGCCATCAATGAGTACCTGTGCGACTACGGCACCAGGACAGGGTCAGGGGAGCTTGGTTTTTTTTCTCCACGCCAGTGGGGCATGATCAGGGATGCATGCACTGTCCTGGCACCATTTGAGGAGGCCACGAGGATGGTGAGCAGTGACAGTGCATGCATCAGTGACACTGTACCTCTTGTCCACCTGTTGGAGCACACGCTGCGTGGAATAATGGACAGGGCACTTGAGGCAGAACAGAGGCAGGAAGAGGAGGACTTCCTTGCCTCTCAAGGCCCCCTTTACCCAGACAGTGTTCCTTCTGTCCCACCCATCGCACAGGAAGAGGAGGAGGAGGAGGATTGTGTCAGCATGGAGGTGGAGGCTGGCACTCAGCATCATCAGCAGCAGTCTTTTAGGGATGATTTACAGTCCCAAGAAACCAGTGGACTTGTACGTGGCTGGGAGGAGGTGGCTGCGGATCATGTCGTCCTTAGTGACCCAGAGGACTCCGGAGCGAATGCCTCAGCAAACCTACGCTGCATGGCCTCCCTGATCCTGCAAAGTCTGCGGAAGGATCCTCGTATTCTTCGGATCAAGGAGAGGGACCATTACTGGCTGGCCACTCTCCTTGATCCACGGTACAAGGGTAAGGTTGCGGACCTTATGTTACCGTCGCAGAGGGAGCAGAGGATGAGACAACTCCGGGAGGCCTTGCAGAAAGGTCTGTGCAACGCGTTCCCAGAGACTGGGAGGTTACAAACTCCTGGTCCTGGACAACGAGTTGCTGAGGCTTCGGCCAGTCAAAGAAGGAGCGGTGGGGAAGGTGGCCGTCTGACCGATGCGTTCAGACAATTCTTTAGTCCGCAGCCCCAAAGTATGATCGGTTCCAGCAACCATCGCCAGCGTCTGATAAACATGGTGCAGGAATATCTAGGGGCAAGGTCAGACTTGGACACCTTCCCCACCGAAAATCCTCTGGCTTACTGGGTCTTGAGGATGGATCACTGGCCAGAGCTTGCACAGTATGCAATTGAGCTACTGGCCTGTCCTGCATCCAGCGTTCTTTCGGAACGCACATTCAGTGCTGCTGGAGGATTTGTCACGGATCACAGGGTGCGCCTGTCCACCGACTCGGTTGATCGACTGACTTTCATCAAGATGAACCAGTCTTGGATCACCACCAGCTACCACACACCTGATGCTGATATAACAGACTACTTGATTTTAACATGTCACATCCCTTCAAGACTGATGCTGATGCTGAGTGCCTGTGCTGTTATGTTGACTGGCTATCCTCCTCCTCCGAGTCCTCAATGATACGATTGATGATGATAGCTTGGAAGATCATTTTTGTTTATGGGTGCCGCCACCAGTGGCTAAGGCCCAATTTTTCAGCCCCTGTTTAACAGGGGCGTGTAATTACAATTTTTGAAGCAATAATTTGCCATAGGGCTCATTGCTGTGCTCCAAGTACAGTATCTGTGAGGGGTTGGAGTGTTGTGCCACCAGTGCCTAAGGCCCAATTTTTCAGCCCCTGTTTAACAGGGGCGTGTCATTACAATTTTTGAAGCAATACTTTGCAACAGGGCTCATTGCTGTGCTCCAAGTACAGTATCTGTGAGGGGTTGTAGTGTTGTGCCACCAGTGCCTAAGGCCCAATTTTTCAGCCCCTGTTCAACAGGGGCATGTAATTACAATTCTTGATCTAATAATTCACAGCAGGGCCCATTGCTGCACCCACCAAGAGTAACTCTGAGGGCTTACAGTGTTGTGGCAACGCCACCACCACCACCACCACGAAAGGCCCAATTTTTCAGCCCCTGTTCAACAGGGGCATGCAATTACAATTCTTGATCTAATAATTCACAGCAGGGCCCATTGCTGCACCCACCAAGAGTAACTGTCAGGGCTTACAGTGTTGTGGCACCAGCACCACCATCAAAGGCCCAATTTTTACTACCACTGTTCAACAATTATATGTAATTAAAATTCCTGATATAATAGTTGACAGCAGGGCGTTCCAGCACCAACCAAGAGTAACTGTGAGTGCTTACAGTGTTGTGCCAACACCAACAACTAAGGGGCCTATTTCTGCAGAGTATATACGGCAGGTCCCTACTTTCAAACATCCAACTTACTATGCCATTTTTCTTAAAGATTTTCATCCATATTACCGGGACCAGACATTACATTAAAGCCGCAAGCAGTTTTAAATGGCTTTTTTTTCCTTTAGAAGTGTCATTTTGTGCAGGGACAGTTCTAAACACGGGAAACACGTGGCACTTCACAGGCATACTTTAGACACCCCCCAGGTACGATATTTAAAGGAATATTTGCCTTTTTTTTTTCACTTTATGCATCATTAAAATGACTGCTCCCGAAAAACGACCGTTTTTAAAACTTCTTTTTGCATTGATACATGTCCCCTGGTGCACAACCCGGGTTCCCAAACCCTTTTTAGGACAATAACATGCATAATAGTTGTTATAATTAGCACTTTAGAATTCGAACGTTCGCATCCATTGTATTTAATAGGGTTCTAATGTTCGTACGAACTTTCGGTCCGTTCGCGGGTTCTGGTGCGAACCGAACCCGGGGGTGTTCGGCTCATCACTAGTTGGGAGCTATACTGGTTTGGACTGGGTAATGTGTTGGGACCTATACTGGTATGGACTGGGTAATGTGTTGGGATCTATACTGTTTTGGGTTCGGTAATGTGTTGGGACCTATACTGGTATGAACTGGGTAATGTGTTGGGATCTATACTGACTTGGGCTGGGTAATGTGTTTGGACCTATACTGGTATGGACTGGGTAATGTGTTGAGATCTATACTGGTATGGACTGGGTAATGTGTTGGGATCTATACTGGTATGGGTTGGGTAATGTGTTTGGATCTATACTGGTATGGACTGAGTAATGTGTTGGGATCTATACTGGTATGGACTGGATAATGTGTTGGGATCTATACTGGTATGGGCTGGGTAATGTGTTGGGATCTATACTAATATGGACTGGGTAATGTGTTGGGACCTATACTGGTATGGACTGGGTAATGTGTTGTGATCTATACTGATTTGGGCTGGGTAATGTGTTGGGATCTATACTGATATGGGTTGGGTAATGTGTTGCGATCTATACTGGTATGGACTGGCTAATGTGTTGGGATCTATACTGGTATGGGTTGGGTAATGTGTTGGGATCTATACTGGTATGGACTGGGTAATGTGTTGGGATCTATACTGGTATGGACTGGATAATGTGTTGGGATCTATACTGGTATGGGCTGGGTAATGTGTTGGGATCTATACTGATACGGGCTGGGTAATGTGTTAGGAACTAAAGGATGCCACATCGTTTGATGGAAATGAAAATGATCAACCTACAGAGTTTGTCGGGACATGCTCCTAATGAGACGACGGATGGTGTCCTGGGGTATTTCCTCCCAGATCTGGAACATGGCATCACTGAGCTCCTGAACAGACTGAGGAACAACCTGGCGGCGTTGGATGGACCGAAACATAATGTCCCAGAGGTGTTCTGTTGGATTTAGGTCAGGCAAGCGTGGGGGGCCATTCAATGGTATCAATTTCTTCATCCTCTAGGAACTGGCTGCATACTCTCGCCACATGAGGCCGGGCATTGTCGTGCACCAGGAGTAGCCCGCAACCCACTGCACCAGCGTAGGGTCTGACAATGGGTCCAAGGATTTCACCCCAATACCTAATGGCAGTCAGGGTGCCATTGTGTAGCCTGTAGAGGTCTGTGCGTCCCTCTATGGATATGCCTCCCCATACCATCACTGACCCACCACCAAAGTGGTCATGCTGAGCGATATTACAGGCAGCAGAACGTTCTCTGTGGCTTCTCCAGACCCTTTCACGTCTGTTACATGTGCTCATGGTGAACCTGCTCTCATCTGTGAAAAGCACAGGATGCCAGTGGTAGACCTGCCAATTCTGGTGTTCAATGTAAAATGCCAATCAAGCTCCACGGTGCCGGGCAGTGAGCACAGAGCACACTAGAGAATGTCGGGCCCTCAGGCCACCCTCGTGAAGTCTGTTTCTGATTGTTTGGTCAGAGACATTCACTCCAGTTGCCTGCTGGAGGTCATTTTGTAGGGCTCTGGCAGTGCTCATCCTGTTCCTCCTTGCACAAAGGAGCAGATACCGGTCCTGCTAATGGGTACCGTGCTCTACATAGCTTTCTGAAAACGGTAGATCAGTCTAGGTAAAGCTTGCATATAATACTGAGTCTCCGTGACTGAAAAAAACTGAAAACTAGTAAAAGAAAGGGGTGGGCCAAGGACAGTCAGGCTGGGGAGAGCTTGATGATGCTGGACATCCTCCAGCCAGGAAATGAGGCGGGGCTCTCTCTGACTTGCTGAAGCTTCTAATGCACATTGTGAGAAGCTCACAGTGTGCAGTGAAATCAGAGCAGGCAATGTCAGCACAGGAGAGGAGCCGCTACAACTTTGCAAGACTGAAGGGATAGAGACTGGAGTTCAGCTTTAACAGTTGAGATCCGAAAAAGTTCCTCCGGCGGGGAGATCCAGTCCAGTTGCTTTAGAAGCTTCATGTTCATTTTCAACCTGTTTTCATTATTTCTCACCCCGGGGATCTTTGCATTTGTTAACATTTAAATGTAATTTCCATTAGGAAGCTTGAACCAAATGAAGGCGAAGATAGAAATCCGATGAAAGTCGCTGACTCTCCACGGCCTGATTACACCGTCTCATCATACCCTATCAACAATGGTAATTAGTCCGCTGGTGCTTTTCTTCAATAGGTTACAATGTGGAGATTTCCTTTGTACCTGTCATTACACCGGGGATGCGGCGCATTAACCGATATCCCGCTAATGACCGGCGTCTGAAGGGACGTGTACAGTACGGGGATAGGAGCTACGCTGGTACCTGCTGACACCTATTAGTGGATGTGTAAAGGAGTCAGCGTGGGGTTGTGACCCGCTTCACTCACTTCATTAACACGTGCGGCTCTGTCCCAGAAAATAACCATTGTGGGATACAAAGTATCGGAATTAAGTGTATTTAAATTAATGAATTAAAGTGAATGCAAATTATTAAATCATTAAATGGCATCTAAACCTTAAAGTGATTGTAAAGGTTTGTTTAAAAAAAAAAAACATGTTATACTTACCTGTTCTGTACAAGGGTTTTGCACAGAGTGGCCCCGATCCTCCTCTTCTGGGGTGCCCCGCCGGCGCTCCTGGCTCCTCCTCTTCTCCAATGCCCCCACAGAGAGCTGCATTCCATGGGGGGCACCCATGCGGGCGTGCTCCCGAGTCCTGCTGCTGTGCTTCCAAGTCCTGCTGCTGCGTCTATTGACACAGACAGCAGGACTCTGCCCCGCCCCCTGGCTCTCGTGTCGCTAGATTTGATTGACAGCAGCGGGAGCCAATGGCTCTCGCTGCTATCAGTCTATCCAATAAGGACCCGAGACAGTGGCTGGAGCTGCAGGGCTTGTGCTCGTCGCTGGAACGATCGGGTTCAGGTAAGAAAAAGGTGGGCTCTGGGGAGCAGCTGCAGCACAGGAGGTTTTTCACCTTAAAGCGGAGTTCCACCCAAAATCCTGTTCCCACTATCGAAAGTCCACGCCGCAGCCCATGATGTCACCGCGGGGCTCCCTCCTCCTCCTCCTCCCCCTGTCGCCAGGCCAGTAGGAGAGAGGAGCGGAGCCTCACGCATGCGCAGTAGGGTTCCCGGCGTGAAGCCGTAAAGCTACACTGCCGGGTTCCCTCACCAGCAATGGCGGCGGCAGCACCCGACAGCTGATGGAAACATCAGCTGCAGTGCCGACATCGAGGGGCTCCAGGACAGGTAAGTGTCTTATTATTAAAAGCCAGCAGCTGCAGTATGTGTAGCTGCTGGCAGTGGCGTCAGGAGGGGGGGCTGGAGCCCTGAATGGGTCCCCAAAAAGCCCCGGGTCTCAGGCATGCACCCTTCTATTGTGCACCTCACTCAATGTCCCAACCCCCATCTTTTTCCTTTGCACCCTTCTATTGTTAGCCCCGAGCACCGCCGCCGCCGAGTGGAGACCGTTCTGATCCCGAGCGCCGCCGAGTGCGGCCAAGTGACATAGCAGGTCCCGCTTTCTGGAGCCTGCAGGGCCTATGATGGACGTCCCACTGGTCCAATGCCGGGACCGTGGGACGTGTGACATCCATCATAGGCGCTGCAGGCTCCAGAAAGTGGGAATTACAATGTGGGCGCTGCGCCACATCACTGTCAGATCCCCGCTCGGCGCTCAGGCGGGTGGCTCTCCTCCTCTGGCTGCCTGCTGTGAGGACGATGGCCGGGCCGCACACCGTACACCACAGCTGAGCTGAGCTGCTGCAGGACACATGAAGTCTGTCTCCTGGTTAGGTAGGTCAGTGTATGTATGTCACTACCGTCAGCGTATGTATGTCAGGTAGGTCAGTGTCATAGTTGCCAACATTGGAAAAAAAACATCTGGGACACTTTTTTTGTATTGAGGCGGAGCCTTGCTATAATTAGGGGGCGGGGCATTCGTTTGTAGGCGTGTCATGCTGAAATGAAAAATGTGGCGCGCGAAGCGTGCCGCGGCGAAAAATGGGCGTGGTTTACGCACGATAGTGGGTGTGGCTTAAATGGGCGTGGTTCATAGGGGTGTGGCTACAGTCCGAGGTGAGAGAAAGAGAGAGAAAGAAATAGAAAGAAAGAAGCCAGATCCTACACCACAATAGAAATGTGTAACAAAATTGGCAGATAAGGATACTCCAAAACACCTGTTGGCGCTTCAATCATCCCGACACCATGTTTGTTATGGTGTCAGGATGATTGAAGCGCATTATTTCTATTATTACATTGTAATATAAAATTAAATCATTCAACTCACCATAATGCCGAATCACTGTAAGCCCCAAGTGTGTCACCTGCCACGTCGCCTGCCACCAGATGCCATCAGGTGCCCCCAATGGAGTCCGTCCTTACATCAGCTTTACCCAGCGGAGTCCTTCCTTACATCAGGCGTACCCAGCGGAGTCCCCTCTTACATCAGGTGTCCCCAGCGGAGTCCCCCCTTACATCAGGTGTCCCCAGCGGAGTCCCCCCTTACATCAGGCGTCCCCAGCGGAGTCCCCCCTTACATCAGGCATCCCCAGTGGAGTCCCCCCTTACATCAGGCATCCCCAGTGGAGTCCCCCCTTACATCAGGCATCCCCAGTGGAGTCCCCCCTTACATCAGGCATCCCCAGTGGAGTCCCCCCTTACATCAGGCGTCCCCAGTGGAGTCCCCCCTTACATCAGGTGTCCCCAGCGGAGTCCCCCCTTACATCAGGCGTCCCCAGCGGAGTCCCCCCTTACATCAGGCGTCCCCAGTGGAGTCCCCCCTTACATCAGGCGTCCCCAGTGGAGTCCCCCCTTACATCAGGCATCCCCAGTGGAGTCCCCCCTTACATCAGGCGTCCCCAGCGGAGTCCCCCCTTACATCAGGCGTCCCCAGCGGAGTCCCCCCTTACATCAGGTGTCCCCAGCGGAGTCCCCCCTTACATCAGGCATCCCCACTGGAGTCCCCCCTTACATCAGGCGTCCCCAGTGGAGTCCCCCCTTACATCAGGCGTCCCCAGCGGAGTCCCCCCTTACATCAGGTGTCCCCAGCGGAGTCCCCCCTTACAACAGGCGTCCCCAGCGGAGTCCCCCCTTACAACAGGCGTCCCCAGCGGAGTCCCCCCTTACATCAGGCGTCCCCAGTGGAGTCCCCCCTTACGTCAGGCGTCCCCAGCGGAGTCCTTCCTTACATCAGGTGTCCTCAGCGGAGTCCCCCCTTACAACAGGCGTCCCCAGCGGAGTCCCCCCTTACATCAGGCGTCCCCAGCGGAGTCCCCCCTTAACCAGGTGTCTCCTGTCTCGACCACCATTACTGTTTCCCCTTCCCCGAGGGGGAACAAAATAGAGGCGGAGCCGACCGCGTGGCTGCACAAAAAATTAAGCTGTGGCGCCGCCCACCCCCGCCCCTTTCCATTACAGACAGACCTGCAGCGGGGCGGGGCGGGGCGGGGGGTGGCCGGCCGGCCAGCCAAAACACGGATGTAGTACAATAGAAGATAAAGCTGCTGCGGCGCCGCCCACCCACGGGGAGACGCGGGGCATGGGCGGCGCCGCAGCAGCTTTATTTTCTATTGTACTACATCCTGGTTTTGGTCTTCTTTAAAATGGCGGCCAGCGGAGACATTGTCTCCGCCGGCCGTGGACCTCTAGCGGCGTCGGCCCGCGGCGGCCAAAGTCGTGGAAACCGGGAAAAAACGGATTGGCCGGGACATTGGCCGGGACAAAATAAATCCGGGAAAAGGGTTTGAATCCCGGGAATGTCCCGGCCAATCCGTGACTGTTGGCAACTATGCAGTGTATGTCAGGTAGGTCAGTGTATGAATGTCAGGTAGGTCAGTGGATGTATGTCAAGTAGGTCAGTGTATGTCAAGTAGGTCAGTGTATGTCAGGTAGGTCAGCGTATGAATGTCAGGTAGGTCAGTGTATGTATGTCAAGTAGGTCAGTGTATGTCAGGTAGGTCAGTGTATGTATGTCAGGTAGGTCAGTGTATGTATGTCAGGTAGGTCAGTGTATGTATGTCAGGTAGGTCAGTGTATGTATGTCAGGTAGGTCAGTGTATGTATGTCAGGTAGGTCAGTGTATGTATGTCAGGTAGGTCAGTGTATGCATGTCAGGTAGGTCAGTGTATTTATGTCAGGTAGGTCAGTGTATGTCAGGTAGGTCAGTGTAATGGTCAGCGTGTCAGGCAGGTGAGTTTAGTGGTCAGCATTATGGGTACTGGTAAGCGAGTTCTTCAAATATATTAATAGTAAAAAGGTCAAGTCTGAGCATGTAGGCCCTTTACAAAATAATCTAGAGTGGGTGACTGGGGACAAAGAGAAGGCTAATTTATTAAATACTTTCTTCAGTTCTGTGTATACAAAGGAGCATGGGGGAGATCATGTCCATAATGGGGGTGGTAGTGACACAGCCCCAAATCCACAATGGCTCAAAAGTGATATGGTCCAGAAATATTTAGATGGAATAAAGGTGGATAAAGCACCTGGACCAGATGGCATACACCCACGGATCCTAAAAGAATTGAGCTCTGTAATTTCAAAGCCATTGTATTTAATTTTTAGGGACTCATTAATGACAGGAATAGTACCACTGGATTGGCGCAGGGCCAATGTGGTGCCTATATTTAAAAAGGGAATTAAGTGTTTACCAAGTAACTATAGACCTGTTAGTTTAACTTCTATAGTTGGGAAAATACTGGAGAGATTAATAAAAGACCACATAGATGAGTTCTTGCTGGAAAAAAACTATTTAAGCAACAGACAGCATGGATTCATGAAAGACAGAAGTTGTCAAACAAACCTGATTTATTTTTATGAAGAGGTAAGTAAGACCTTGGACAGAGGGGTGGCAGTGGACGTGGTATACTTGGATTTTGCAAAAGCGTTCGATACAGTTCCCCACACACGGCTCACGTGTAAGGTAAAGTCTACAGGATTGGAAATATCAGTTTGTAAATGGATAGAAAACTGGCTAAAAGACAGAATTCAGAGAGTGGTCCAAGGTTATCAGTGGTGTACCCCAAGGTTCAGTGCTGGGACCCTTACTTTTTAATATGTTTATAAATGATATTGGGTCTGAGATCAAAAGTAACATTTCTGTCTTTGCAGATGACACCAAGCTATGCAGTGGAATAACGTCCTTACAGGATGTCGCCAATTTACAAGCCGACCTCAATGCTCTGTCTAATTGGGCGACTATGTGGCAGATGAGGTTTAATGTTGATAAATGTAAAGTTATGCACTTGGGGGCTAATAATATGAATGCATCATACATACTAGGGGGAGTACAACTGGGGGGATCCGTAGTGGAGAAGGATGTGGGGGTTTTGGTAGATCATAAGCTCAATAATGGCATGCAATGCCAAGCTGCGGTTTCCAAAGCGAGCAAAGTCCTTTCTTGTATTAAGAGAGGTATGGTCTCCAGAGAGAGAGATATCATTTTGCCCCTGTTCAAATCATTAGTAAGACCTCATCTGGAATATGCAGTTCAGTTTTGGGCCCCAGTTCTCAAAAAGGATATTGGGGAACTGGAGAAAGTGCAGAGAAGGGCAACCAAACTGATAAGAGGCATGGAGGAGCTCAGCTATGAGGAGAGATTAGAGGAACTGAATTTATTCTCTCTTGAGAAGAGGAGATTAAGGGGGGATATGATCAACATGTACAAATATATAAGGGGTCCATATAGTGAACTTGGTGTTCAGTTATTCACTTTACGGTCAACACAAAGGACAAGGGGGCACTCTTTGCGTCTAGAGGAAAAGAGATTTCACCTCCAAATACGGAAAGGTTTTTTCACAGTAAGAGCTGTGAAAATGTGAAAATGTGGAATAGACTCCCTGCAGAGGTGGTTCTGGCCAGCTCAGTAGATTGCTTTAAGAAGGGCCTGGATTCTTTCTTAAATGTACATAATATAACTGGGTACTGACATTTATAGGTAAAGTTGATCCAGGGAATATCCAATTGCCTCTCGGGGGATCAGGAAGGAATTTTTTCCCCTGCTGTAGCAAATTGGATAATGCTCTTCTGGGTTTTTTTTTGCCTTCCTCTGGATCAACTGTGGGTATAGAATTGGGTATATGGGATTGTACGATATATGTTTATTTTTATTTTTTTATTTTTTACGGTTGAACTGGATGGACTTGTGTCTTTTTTCAACCTGACTAACTATGTAACTATGTAACTATGTAACCAGCAACCACACAATCCCACAGCCCAGCCAGAAAACCCAGCGCCACTACACCCCCCCCCCCCCCCCCAATGCCAGCCTTGGACTTCGGGCTGAAGCCCCTGGTATTTTTGCCACCTAGCAACTCCCCTGGCTGCTGGCTTTTAATTTATTTTTATTTTTTGGACGGACCTCCACTTTAATTCATAGAATGCATTAGGCCCCTTTCACACTGGGGCGTTTTTCATGCGGTTTAGCGCTAATAATAGCGCTATTATACCGCATGAAAAATTCCTGCCCTGTGCCTTCAATGTGAAAGCCCGAAGGCTTTCACACTGAAGCGGTGCGCTAGCAGGACCGCTCCAAAAGTCCTGCTAGCCGCTTCTTTACAGCGGTAAATGAGCGGTGTGTTCACCGCTCCTTTACCGCGGGTGCCCATTGAAATCAATGGGACACCGCGGTAATACCGCCCGCAAACCGCGGCAATAGCCGCGGTTTGCGGGCGGTATTAACTCTTTTGCGGCCGCTAGCGGGGGTTAAATTCACCCCCCTAGCGACCACATACCGCGGTAAGAACGACGGTATAGCAGCGATGCAAATCGCGCTGCTATACCGCCACCGCTCCTGCCCGCCCCAGTGTGAAAGGGGCCTAAAGGTGAGAAACCTTGAGCCTTTATTACCCCTTTAACAATGAATTTCTTATATTCTCTCCATTTTGGTCTTTTAACTACTTGACCTTCAGAAGGTTTTACCTCCTTCATGACCGGAGCATTTTTTGCCATGCAGCACTGCGCTACTTTAACTGACAATTGCGCGGTCATGCAACACTGTACCCAAATGAACTTTTTATCATTTTTTTCACAGAAATAGAGCTTTCTTTTAGTGATATTTGATTACCACTGTGCTTTTTATTATTTGTGATTTAAACAAAGGAGGACCAAAAATGTTGTTATTTTCTATTTTATTTTATAAAAAATATTGAACAAAATCAAATTTCTTTAGAAGTTTAGGCCAAAATGTATTCCGCTATATGTTTTTGTTAAAAAAAATCCTACTACATAGTAGGCGAGGCTGAAAAAAGACACAGGTCCATCAAGTCCAACCTATGTGTGTGATTATATGTCAGTATTACCTTGTATATCCCTGTATGTTGCGGTCGTTCAGGTGCTTATCTAATAGTTTTTTGAAATTATCGATGCCCCCCGCTGAGACCACCGCCTGTGGAAGGGAATTCCACATCCTTGCAGCTCTTACAGTAAAGAATACAGTGTACAGTACAGAGTAAAAGTGTACAGTATACATAGGTGTGCACAGCCTATTGCATTAGGGTGTGCACCTCAAAGCTCCAACACATAAGCATGTGTGACATATGTACCGGCCTCTTCCCCACTATCCATCCTGAAACAATGGGGGGGGGGGAGCAAGGGGGACCCGTGCAGCAGAAAGAAGATGAACAGGGACAGGAGGGGTGGTGGCGGTGGCATATATTGGTACCGATCCCCCTGTATTTTGCTCCTGTAGCAGCTGAATGTTGGGGAGAGGGAGCGAAGGAGAAGCCTACTTCCAGCTGCTGCAGGAGGGAAATACTGATTGGTTCCACTATATCCCAGCCCTGCTTCTCTTCCTTTCCAGATTCTGGGGGTCAGCAAGGAAAGTTTGCGGTTTACCTGTCACCTGCCCACGATCGGCAGGTAGATCACGACTGACAACCTCAGGATTAGGATGTGCCCAGGCACACCTGGCACACCCCTTGCGCACGCCTATGACAGTATATAAACAAAATTATATTTATTACAACAATTAAAAAAAAACACATATAAAAGACAAATTGTTCCGCAGAAGGGCACCCAATTGCTCTCTATAGACTGGACAATAAAATAGTGATGGCAAAAAGCTGATACATTGGAACCTTGGACTGCAAGCATAATCCGTTCCAGGAGAATACTCGTAATCCAAAGTACTTGCATATCAAAGTGAGTTTCCCCATTGAAGTCAATGGAAACTAAAATAATTTGTTTCGCATTGACTTCAATGGCATGCAATACCGCATGCGGCCAGAGGCGGGGGGCACCGGAGAGCCTCGGAAACGGCCGGAAAGGCCCAAGGACACCTCACCTGACCTTGGCAAACCTCGGAAAGGTTTGGGAATGTAGTATTTCCGAGTCTTTCCGAACGGTGCCGATCGGCTAAGATCGGCGCCGTTCGGCTCCGCCCCCCCACCCTTAGGCCAAACACGGTACTGCACACCGCTTTGGCCTGAATCCTGCTTGTTTTGCGAGACAACACTTGCAAACCGAGTTAGGATTTTTTTAAATACAGTGTTCTTATTGCAAAACGCTCGTTAACCACGTTACTCGCAATCCGAGGTTCCACTGTATTTTAAAACACATCACATAACATATACAGCCGTGCCCAAAAAAAAATGAGAATGACATTAATCTTCAAAAACTCTTCCGCTTCAGTGTTTTTAGATCTTTTTGTCAGATGTTACTATGGGATATTGAAGTAGAATAACAAGCATTTTATAAGTGTGAAGCCTCGTACACACGAACGAGTTTCTCTGCAAAAACCAGCAAGAAACTTGCTGGCAGAGATTTCTTGCCGAGAAATTCGTTGGTGTGTATGGTTTCTCGTCAAGAAAAGCGACAAGAATCTCGACAAGAAAATAGAGAACCTGCTCTCTATTTTCTCGTCGAGATTCTCGTCAGCCTGTTTCTCAACGAGAAAATTGTGTGTGTGTACACTTACCTGTTCGCCGGGAAGCCCGCGCATGCTCAAAATGACTTCGACGCATGCGCGGTAGCTTCCTAGGCATAGGTAGGATGAACAAAGATGGCGGCGACGGCATCGAATGTGACGAGCGCATGCTCGTCGTATTCGATGACGTCACCGCGTTCGCTCCATTCAAAGAACCGCGGGTTCTTTGAAAGGAGCGTGTGTACACTCGGCCGGGACAAGTTTCTTGTCCAAGAATCTCGTCGAAAAAAACGACATGTTTTTTTCGACGAGAATCTCGGCCGTGTGTACGAGGCATCAGAGGCTTTTACTGACAATAACATGAAGTTTATGCAGACAGTAAATATTGGTAGTGTTGACCCTTCTTTTTCAAGACCTCTGCAATCCTCCCTGGCATGCTGTCAATCAACTTGTGGACCACATCCTGACTGATGGCCGCCCCCCCATTTTTGCATAATCAATGCTTGGAGTTTGTCAGAATTTGTGTTTTTTTTTTTTTGTTTACCTGCCTCTTGAGGATTGACCACAAGTTCTCAATGGGATTAAGGTCTGGGGAGTTTCCTGGCCATGGACCCAAAATTTCAATATTTTGTTCCCCATGCCACTTACAGTAGTCATCACTTTGGCCTTATGGGCGAGGTGCTCCATCATGCTGGAAAAGACATTGTTCCTCACCAAACTGTTCTTGGATGGTTGGGAGAAGCTGCTCTCGGAGGACGTTTTTGTACCACTCTTTATTCATGGCTGTGTTCTGTAAGTAATCCCACTCAACCCTGAAGAAATGGCAGCACTCCAAGTAATCCCACGCCCTTGGCTGAGAAGCCCCCCCACACATGAATGGTCTCCGGTTGCCTTTACTGTTGGCATGACACAGGACTAAATGTAGTGCCCACCTTTTCTTCTCCGGACAAGGTTTTTTGTGGATGCCCCAAACAACTGGAAAGGGGATATATCAGATAAAATTACTTTACCCCAGTCCTCAGAAGTCCAATGTTTTTCCTGAAAAAAAGTGGCTTCTTTGGTGCCCTTCTTGGCACCAGGCCATCCTCCAAAAGTCTTCTCCTCACTGCGTGTCCCGATGTCCTCACACCTGCCTGCTGCCATTCCTCAGCAAGCTCTGCACTGGTGGCGCCCCGATCCCACAGCTGAATCAACTGTAGGAGACGGTCCTGGCGCTTGCTGGACTTTCTTGGGCGCCCTGAAGCCTTCTTCACAAATGCAGTGGAAATGTTTTTATTATGGGATTAAGTTCATTTTCATGGCAAAGAGGGACTTTGCAATTAATTGCAATTCACCTGATCGCTCTTCATAACATTCTGGAGTACAGTGGAACCTTGGTTTAAGAGTAACTTGGTTTGAGAGCGTTTTGATTTGCGAACAACTTTAAAAAAAAAATTCTGACTCGGTTTGCGAGTGTTGTCTCGCAAGACGAGCAGAATTCAACCTAATAGGACCTGCAGTACCGCATTTGGCCTGACGTGCAGGGGCGGCAGAGCCGAGCAGAATTCAACCTAATAGGGCCTGCAGTACCGCATTTGGCCTGACGTGCAGGGGCGCCAGAGCCGAACAGCGACGATCGCAGCCATTCAGCAATGCTCGGAAAGACACGGAAATACTCAGTTTCTGAGCCTTTCCGACGCTCAACACAAATTCTCTCCTCCCAATCTCCTCATGGTGTCCAACCCCCACCTCACGTAATATAACGCCGCCCCTCCTGCCCACCCCTTGCCCCGGCCGCGCACACACAAATAAATAATTTAAAGAGGAACTGCAGTCTGCTCACATAATTTGTAATAAAAACATCCTTGCCATTCTGAAGCTTCCCTTCAACCGCTTTGCATATTATTTTATGCATTATTTTTTTTACCCCAGAAATATTTTTTTTTTTAAATTTACATTTTTGGCGCTTTTTCTAATTAGGACAGGAGGATGCTGGAACTAGGAAATTAGGGAAATACTTGCCAAATATGCTGCAGAAATCTCCCTCCACTGAGTCTGGCTGCAACCATTTTAACTGTGGGCAGCTGAAGCTGCTGCCTGTTTACTTCCTGGAGTAACACAGACGCACCTCCAGCTCTGCAGCTCTCATTGGCCCTCTTATGACTCACCCCCTCCACCCTGGGCATGATGTCATAAGCCTAGGCTAATGACCAGACAAGAAAGAGGAAGTGGGGTGTATAAGGTATTTACTGGCAGAAAAAAAAAGTTTTACAGGGGATCCCAGGGTTACGAACCCGTTAGGGACTTTCCTCCTGTTTATAACTCGGAAATGTTCGTAAGTCTGCCGCGCATGCGAATAACGACAATTACGGACATTTCTGATGTTTTCCGATGTTCCGTCGAATGCCGTTCTGCGCATGCGCGGCCAATTACGGACATTTCCGACATTTTCCGAGACTCCGTCTGGCCGCGCATGCGCAGAACAGCAGAATGCCCACGCAGAACGGCAGAGGGTCCCCACAGCGCCCGGTTTGTAAATAGGAGGGGTTCGTAAGTCGGGGACCCCCTGTACTATCCAAAGTTAAAACAACAACAAGGGCAGAACATTTAATAGACAGAAAGATGAAAAAATGACTGAAGGTTCCACTTTAGGGATGAAGAGCGGTATGTCATTTACCACTGGGGATGAGCTCGGTGTTCGATCGTTCGGCGAACATCGAACGATTTGGGCCGTTCGCGCCAGATTCGAGTGACGCGAACGGCCCACAATACACTGCGCCATCGCAGTGCAATCCAGGCTCTGCGATTGGTCAAGCATGCACTGTGACCCTGCATGCTTGGCCAATCACAGCGCCGGCATCGAGGAGAGCAATGATTGGCCACAGGCAGGATGCCTGTGGCCAATTATAGCTGAGGGGGTTTAGTACACGCCCCACACTATAAAAGGCCGCCAGCGCGGCGGCCTCGTGTAGTGTGTTCCGGCGCAGGGAAAGAGAAGGATAGGCAGGGACAGTGTCATTGCTATACTTTGCTAAACCTTGTGTGTAGGGACAGAGAAGGATAGGCAGGGAGAGTGTCAGTGTCATATTCTTTGCTAAACCTTGTGTGTAGGGAGAGAGAAGGATAGGCAGGGAAAGTGTCAGTGTCATATTCTTTGCTAAACCTTGTGTGTAGGGAGAGAGAAGGATAGGCAGGGAGAGTGTCAGTGTCATATTCTTTGCTAAAGCTTGTGTGCAGGGAGAGAGAAGGATAGGCAGGGGACAGTGTCAGTGTCATTGTTGCTAAGCCTCCTGCACATTATACACCTGAAGCTAGCCCGTATTGCTGTGTTTTCCTGGTGTGTTACACTACCAGGCATTTGCAGCACTTACAGCGGACGTAGTGTGCCTCCTGCACATTAAACACCTGAAGCTAGGCTGTATTGCTGTGTTTTCCTGGTGTGTTACACTACCAGGCATTTGCAGCATTTGCAGCACTTATAGCAGGCGTAGTGTCATTCCTGTAAAATATACTCCTGAAACTAGGCCGTATTGCTGTGTTTTCCTAGTGTGTTACACCAACAGGCATTTGCAGCATTTGCAGCACTTATAGCAGGCGTAGTGTCATTCCTGCAAAATATACTCCTGAAACTAGGCCGTATTGCTGTGTTTTCCTAGAGTGTTACACCAACAGGCATTTGCAGCATTTGCAGCACTTATAGCAGGCGTAGTGTCATTCCATGCAAAATATACTCCTGAAACTAGGCCGTATTGCTGTGTTTTCCTAGTGTGTTACACCAACAGGCATTTGCAGCATTTGCAGCACTTATAGCAGGCGTAGTGTCATTCCATGCAAAATATACTCCTGAAACTAGGCCGTATTGCTGTGTTTTCCTAGTGTGTTACACCAACAGGCATTTGCAGCATTTGCAGCACTTATAGCAGGCGTAGTGTCATTCCTGCAAAATATACTCCTGAAGCTAGGCCTTATTGCTGGTTTTCCCATCTCCCTGCAGGCCATTAGAATGTCTGGAAGGCAAACAAGGAGAGGCAGACAGTCAGGACCCAATAAAAGAGGGCAAGCAGGCTCTGTGTCTAGAGACAACAGTGCTGGTCGTGGACGCGGTGCATCGCCATCAGCACGTGGCCATGGGACACGCTTGTCCTTCTTTTCGGCAGCTGGACGTGTTGAGCCGCATCATGCCGAAGACTTGGTAGAGTGGATGACCAAGCCCTCCTCATCCTCCTCATCCTCTCTCACCCAGGCTCAGGGTACTGGCAAAGCAGCTGCCAAAGCGTCCTCATCCCTGGTATCAATGTCATCATCAGTCACTCCTTCCCTAGACCCACCATGTCCTCCTGATGAGTCCCCCGAACTGTTTGAGCACAGTGTTGGGTACATGCTCCAGGAGGATGCCCAGCGTTTCGAAGGGTCTGATGATGATACCCAGCTAGAGGAAGGCAGTAGCATGAGAGCAGAGAGAGGGGATGCTCAAGAAGGACACCAATCTGGCAGTCATGTTCCAGCAGCTGCAGCATACTGCCAGATTGGCTCCAGTGATGAGGAGGGAGGGGATGATGAGGTCACTGACTCCACGTGGGTGCCTAATAGGAGAGAGGAGGAGGAGGATGAGGAGGAGGCACATCTCCAACGAGGCAGGATGCCCTTGGGGGGCCAGCGTAAGGGCAGCACACCGACGGAATCACACCGCAGAGCTCCGCCTGTGCAGGGCGCTGCCTCTGCCCGTTATTCAAAAAGTTCTTTGGTGTGGGCCTTTTTTGAGGCGAGTGCATCAGATCGCACAGCTGCTGTTTGCAACATATGTCTCAAGCGTATATCGCGTGGCCAAAACATCAGCCGCTTGGGCACCACATGCTTGACCAGACATATGTTGACCTGCCATGCAGCTCGTTGGCAAGCCTACCTTAAAGACCCACACCAAAGAACAAAGCGGACCTCTCCTTGCACCGCATCAGCTGGGATCTCCAACCCCACTATACCTTCAGTCCTCTCTGAAACCTGCTCTGAGAGGAATGAAGGTGTAGAATTAGGTGTGTCACAGCCAAGTACTTGCGGGCACTCTGCTAGCAGTACACCGACGTCCGATTCTAGCAGGCAAATTTCCCTGCCCCAGCTGCTGGACCGTCGAAAGAAGTTCACTCCCAGCCATCCACATGCCCAGCGGTTGAATGCTAGCTTGGCTAAATTGCTAGCGCTTCAACTGCTGCCTTTTCAGTTGGTAGACTCGGCCCCCTTCCGTGAGTTTGTGCAATGTGCAGTTCCTCAGTGGCAGGTTCCCAAACGCCACTTTTTCTCACGGAAGGCGATTCCGACTCTCTACCGGCATGTGGAAGGCAATGTCTTGGCCTCGCTGGACAGGGCGGTCAGCGGTAAGGTGCATATTACCGCTGACTCATGGTTCAGCAGGCATGGACAGGGACGTTACCTTTCATTCACTGCCCATTGGGTCACTCTTTTGGCAGCTGGGAAGGATGCAGGACAAGGTGCAGTAGTGTTGGAGGTTGTTCCGCCGCCACGCCTCCAAAATGCTACTACTGGTTGTGACACACCTCTCTCCTCCACCCCCTCCTCTTCTTCTTTCTCCATGGCCTCTTCCTGTGCTTTGTCCTCGGAACCAGCGGTGCTCCGTAGGCGTTCAAGGGGCTACGCAAGTACGCAGGCAAAAAGATGCCATGCCGTGCTTGCGCTGGTGTGTTTGGGGGACAGGAGCCACACTGGGGCAGAGGTCCTGTCTGCTCTGCAGGGGCAGGCCGAGAGGTGGTTGACGCCACGCCAGCTTAAGCCAGGAATGGTGGTTTGCGACAATGGCACCAACCTCCTCTCCGCCCTCCGACAGGGACAACTGACCCATGTGCCCTGTGTGGCTCACGTCCTTAACCTGGTGGTGCAGTGGTTCTTGGGCAGGTACCCGGGCTTACAGGATGTCCTGAGGCAGGCCAGGAAAGTCTGTGTGCATTTCCGCAGATCTTATAATGCCAGTGCTCGCCTGGCTGAGCTACAAAAGGAGTTGAACCTGCCCAAGAACCGCCTTATATGTGACATGCCCACCAGGTGGAACTCAACGTTGGCCATGCTGCAGCGGCTGCACACGCAGCAGAGGGCCATCAATGAGTACCTGTGCGACTACGGCACCAGGACAGGGTCAGGGGAGCTCGGGTTTTTTTCACCACGCCAGTGGGGCATGATCAGGGATGCATGCACTGTCCTGGCACCATTTGAGGAGGCCACGAGGATGGTGAGCAGTGACAGTGCATGCATCAGTGACACTGTACCTCTTGTCCACCTGTTGGAACATACGCTGCGTGGAATAATGGACAGGGCACTTGAGGCAGAACAAAGGCAGGAAGAGGAGGACTTCCTTGCCTCTCAAGGCCCCCTTTACCCAGACAGTGTTCCTTCTGTCCCACCCATCGCACAGGATGAGGAGGAGGAGGAGGAGGAGGATTGTGTCAGCATGGAGGTGGAGCCTGGCACTCAGCATCATCAGCAGCAGTCTTTCAGGGATGATTTACAGTCCCAAGAAACCCGTGGACTTGTACGTGGCTGGGAGGAGGTGGCTGCGGATCATGTCGTCCTTAGTGACCCAGAGGACTCCGGACTGAATGCCTCAGCTAACCTACGCTGCATGGCCTCCCTGATCCTGCAAAGTCTGCGGAAGGATCCTCGTATTCTTCGGATCAAGGAGAGGGACCATTACTGGCTAGCCACTCTCCTTGATCCACGGTACAAGGATAAGGTTGCGGACCTTATCTTACCATCGCAGAAGGAGCAGAGGATGAGACAACTCCGGGAGGCCTTGCAGAAAGGTCTGTGCAACGCGTTCCCAGAGACTGGGAGGTTACAAACTCCTGGTCCTGGACAACGAGTTGCTGAGGCTTCGGTCAGTCAAAGAAGGAGCGGTGGGGAAGGTGGCCGTCTGACCGATGCGTTCAGACAATTCTTTAGTCCGCAGCCCCAAGGTATGATCGGTTCCAGCAACCATCGCCAGCGTCTGATATACATGGTCCAGGAATACCTAGGGGCAAGGTCAGACTTGGACACCTTCCCCACCGAAAATCCTCTGGCTTACTGGGTCTTGAGGATGGATCACTGGCCAGAGCTTGCACAGTATGCAATTGAGCTACTGGCCTGTCCTGCATCCAGCGTTCTTTCAGAACGCACATTCAGTGCTGCTGGAGGATTTGTCACGGATCACAGGGTGCGCCTGTCCACCGACTCGGTTGATCGACTGACTTTCATAAAGATGAACCAGTCTTGGATCACCACCAGCTACCACACACCTGAAGCTGATATAACAGACTAATTTATTTTCAAATGTCACATCCCTTCAAGACTGATTCTGATGCTGAGTGACTGTGCTGTTATGTTGACTGGCTATCCTCCTCCTCCTCAATGATCCGATTGATGATGATAGCTTGGAAGAACATTTTTGTTTCTGGGTGCCGCCACTAGTGCCTAAGGCACAATTTTTCAGCCCCTGTTTAACAGGGGCATGTAATTACAATTTTTTATGCAATGCTTTGCAGCAGGGCTTTTTCCTGCACTCCAACTAGAGTATCTGGGAGAGGTTGCAGTGTCGTGGCACCAGCACCAGTGCCTAAGGCCCAATTTTTCAGCCCCTGTTTAACAGGGGCATGTAATTACAATTTTTTTATGCAATGCTTTGCAGCAGGGCTCATTCCTGCACTCCAACTAGAGTATCTGGGAGAGGTTGCAGTGTCGTGGGACCAGCACCAGGCCCAATTTTTCAGCCCCTGTTTAACAGGGGCGTGTAATTACAATTTTTGATGCAATACTTTGCAACAGGGCTCATTGCTGTGCTCCAAGTACAGTATCTGTGAGGGGTTGCAGTGTTGTGGCACCAGTGCCTAAGGCCCAATTTTTCTGCCCCTGTTTAACAGGGGCATGTAATTACAATTCTTGATCTAATAATTCACAGCAGGGCCAATTCCTGCACCCACCAAGACTAACTGTGAGGCCTTACAGTGTTGTGTCAACACCACCACCACCACCACCAAAGGCCCAATTTTTCAGCCCCTGTTCAACAGGGGCATGTAATTACAATTCTTTATCTAATAAATCACAGCAGGGCCCATTCCTGCACCCACCACGAGTAACTGTGAGGCCTTACAGTGTTGTGTCAACACCACCACCACCAACACCAAAGGCCCAATTTTTCAGCCCCTGTTCAACAAGGGCATGCAATTACAATTCTTGATCTAATAATTCACAGCAGGGCCCATTCATGCGCCCACCAAGAGTAACTGTGAGGGCTTACAGTGTTGTGTCAACACCACCACCACCACCAAAGGCCCAATTTTTCAGCCCCTGTTCAACAGGGGCATGCAATTACAATTCTTGATCTAATAATTCACAGCAGGGCCCATTCATGCACCCACCAAGAGTAACTGTGAGTGCTTACAGTGTTGTGGCAACACCAACATGTAAGGGGCAAATTTCAGCAGAGTATATAGGGCAGGCCCCTGCTTTCAAACATCCAACTTACAAACGACTCCTACTTGCAAACGGAAGGAGACAACAGCAAGTGAGAGGAAATCTACCCCTAGGAAGGGAAATTCTCTCCTGTAAGAGTTAATATGGGAAAAAGGTGTCTCCTCTCTACTGATGCTTTATCACCAATCCTTGTTTCAATAAAAACCCCACTTTTCAAAAACATTTGTCATTGGGACGGAAAGTGAGGTGAAATGTTCTGAACAGGGGCACAGACAGCAAAACAAATGTTACAGAGGTGATAACTAGGCTTGTGCAATTCGTTTCGTAACGAATCGAAATTCGTCCGAATTTAGCAACTTTCGGACATTCGGAAGCATTCGAATTTCCGAACAAAGCAATTACGAATAAAACCGAATCCGAAATAAATTATACCGCAAAATAGCGAATGCCCGAATGTCTTCGGCATAATTCGTTATGAAAAAACTTATGAATGTACAAATCCATTGGAAACACAATAACACTCACTCTGCTCTGCTCTCTGCTTCTCCTTCACCGTGCTGAACTCCCTCTCAAAATGGTGTACAGGGGCGGAGGCTATAGCCGCATGTAAAAAACGAAAGTAAAATACGAGATTTCTAATCCATTCGAAGCACAATAACACTCTGCTCTGCTCTCTGCTTCTCCCTCACCGTGCTGAACCCTCTCAAAATGGTGTACAGGGGCGGAGGCTATAGCCGCATGTAAAAAACGAAAGTAAAATACGAGATTTCGAATCGTTACAAATAACCGCTATGTATTTCGAAAAGTACAAATCCATTCGAAGCACATTAGGCATAATAGGCAGCGTCGTCGTGAGAGAGACACAGAAAATTACGAATCAACGAACCCAAAAAAAGTTACGAAAGTAGGAGTTGTGTCCAGAATCAACGAAAAACAACGTACTCTACCGAAAGTACGAATTATAAAGCAACAAAAAATTCAACGAAAAATGTCGCTTGCAAAAATACGAATGAGTCCGAACACGAAAAATCCCGTCTAGCAAAATTACGAATGATTACGAATCAACAGGACCGGAAAGAAACGAACCGAAACGGAACGAATTTTTCCGTTGTGCACAAGCCTAGTGATAACCCTTCCCTATGTTGTACATAAAGCTTAAAAATAGATTTTTTGGCTGGAGCTACACTTAAACAATGTACCTGTTCAAAATTACAAACAGATTCGACATAAGAACAAACCTACAGTCCCTGGCTTGTATGCACCGCCTGTATACGGCTGTTCAGAGTATATAGGGAATTTTTTTTTTTGTGTGCGGAGTTACCCTTAATATCCATACAAGACCCAAAGGGGCTGGTAATGGGCTGGGGTAGGAGGGGGGGGGGGGGTGATGGGGTAGCTATGCCATTTTTCTTAGAGATTTTCATCCATATTACCGGAACCAGACATTACATTAAAGCCGCAAGCAGTTTTAAATGGCTTTTTTTCCCCTTTTAGAAATGTAATTTTGTGCAGGGACAGTTCTAAACACGTGGCACTTCACAGGCATACTTTAGACACCCCCCAGGTACGATATTTAAAGGAATATTTGACTTTTTTTTTTTCACTTTATGCATCATTAAAATTACTGCTCCTGAAAAACGGCCGTTTTTAAAACTTTTTTTTGCATTGATACATGTCCCCTGGTGCAGAACCCGGGTTCCCAAACCCTTTTTAGGACAATAACATGCATAATAGTCGTTATAATTAGCACTTTAGAATTCGAACGTTCGCATCCATTGTATTTAATAGGGTTCTAATGTTCGTGCGAACTTTCGGTCCGTTCGCGGGTTCTGGTGCGAACCGAACCCGGGGGTGTTCGGCTCATCCCTATTTACCACCCCCTTCCTTTTCCACCATCTACGCCTAGGAAAAAAAAAAAAGTTGTTTTCACTATTAACCACTTCTCCACCGGGCCTATTCTGGCACTTCTCTCCTTCATGTAAAAATCATATTTTTTTTGCAAGAAAATTAATCAGAACCCCCAAACATTATATATATTTTTTTTAGCAGACACCCTAGGGAATAAAATGGCGGTCATTGCAACTTTTTATCTTGCACAGTATTTGCGCAATAATTTTTCAAACGCCTTTTTTTGGGGAAAAAAATAAACGGTTTCACGAATTAAAAAATAACAAAACAGTAAAGTTAGCACAATTTTTTTGTATATTATGAAAGATGCTGTTACGCCCAGTAAATAGATACCTAAGATGTCCCGCTTTAAAATTGCGCACACTCATGGAATGGCGCCAAACTTCGGCACTTAAAAATCTCCATAGGCGACGCTTGAATTTTTTTTACAGGTTACTATTTTCGAGTTACAGAGGAGGTCTAGTGCTAGAATTGTTGCTCGCACTCTACCGCACGTGGCGATACCTCACATGTGGGGTTTGAATGGCGTTTACATATGTGGGCGGGACTTACATGCGTGTTCGCTTCTGAGCGTGAGCTACCGGGGACAGGGGCATTTTAAATTTTTTATTTTTTTTATTTTACTATTTTCTTTTTATTTTGACACTTTTTTTTACATATTTTTTTTTTTTGATCACTTTTATTCCTATTACAAGGAATGTAAACATGTGGAAGAATGGTGAATGACAGGTCCTCTTTATGGAGAGATGCGGGGTCAATAAGACCCCACATCTCTCCTCCAGGCTAAAAAGCATGAGATCAGTGAAAAAAAATTCACCAATCTCATGCTGACAGCCGCAATTGCGGCTTTTTTTACTTCCGGGTACCGGGCGTGACGTCACAACGTCACGCCCAGGACTCCCACATTCGCAGAGATGACTGGTGACCATCTGGTCACCGGAAATCTCTATGCTCATCATCCGGCGCTGGCCGATTCGTTCTCCGGGCCCCCGATGGCACGGGAGAGCCCGGAGAAGCACCGGATGGCGGCGGGGGGGGGGGATGTCCCCTCCCGCCGCCTATAGGAACGATCAATCGGTGGAACCGCCGCTATGATCATTCTTATGGTGCGCAGAATTGCCGGCCCGACAGAATGATATCTGAATGATGCCTCTAGCTGCAGGCATCATTAGGATTTCCCACCTCAAAGTCAAGGACGTCATATGACGTCCTTGGTGGAGAAGTGGTTAAGGGACAATTAGGTTTACTTTACAGAACAATGCGTGCGAATCATTGTAAGTGTCGCTGAAATAAAAACAGACTTTGTGGATGATTGCGCACGCCACTTGAAATTCTGATCTTTAGTTGTGAAGAGCAGCCGTCATCGAGCTCAAGGCTGCAACAGATCTCATTGTGTGTAAACTGAATCTAAACGCGGTGCGATATCTCAGGGTGAAGATGTGTTCCGGCGTATACAGCGGTACTAGTAATGTCGCATGAATGAAGGTTACTATGTCGTCTATTAGTAAAAGCAGCCTTCAAAACATACCGAGATGATTCCATTCATGTCAGGGTCTTCGAGTCCCCATTTTCAGGATTCCGCCACACTTTGAAATAAAAGCATATTTGCTTCTAGCGTCTGAGCTGTCAGTTACGGGGGGGGGGGCGATAAAAAATAAACGATAGGGAAAAAGGTTAATTCATCTTTATATATCAGATCATCGCAAAAGAAATGAGATTATTAAAGTTATACAAACACATTCAGAACCTGCATCATAGAGGTAACGCCATTATGAAAATTTCTGTTGGGTGCTCTATACAGACTTTTTAGCTTAAAATTGAGGCTATTATGAAAAAAAAAACCAGCTCAAGCTGCAATTTGCACCTTCATTCGGGAGCTGTCCCCTCAGTACGCCTTCCCAGCCACAAGATGGCCTCAGTCTTCCAGGATGAATGACACCCAGCGTCACTCAAGACTGAGGACATACTGTTGAATGAAGGGTGTAATTCCCCCCCCCCCTGCCCAAAGGGGTGTGTGTATATATTTATATACTTATGTATTTATTTCTTTTTTTACTTTTATATATTACACTGGAAAATAGAAAAGTTACAAATACATGCTAATAATAATAACAATATTTATATATATATATACCGTATTTATCGGCGTATAACACGCACTTTTTCCCCCTAAAAATCAGGGGAAAATCGCGGGTGCGTGTTATACGCCGATCCCCACTGTCTGTGAGGGGAAGAGGAGCGCGCGCCGCCGATAAACACATAGCCTAGTGTACTGTGTACTCCGCTAGGCTCGGCTCGGCTCGCAGTCACGCCCAGTCCTGCCATTGGACCTGTGTTATGTCCATCATAGGTGCCTGGCCAAGGGGCGGGACTGGGCGGGACTGCGAGAGGAGCCGAGTACAGCCGAGTACACAGGACATCCGTCTCTGTCTCTCTCGGCACCACGGCGGGAATTTTAAACGATCATGCTGCAAGGACACTGGGCAAGGCTGCAAATGACACTGGGCAAGGCTGCAGATGGACACTAATAAGGCTGCATTGATGGGCATGTAAGTTTTTATCCTTAAACTTCTCTCCTAAACTTGGGGTGCGTGTTATGCGCCGATAAATATGGTATATATATATATATATATCAGTGGCGGCTGGTGCTCAAAATTTTTAGGGGGGCGCAAACAAACTGAAAAAAAAAAAAATCAATTGCCGTCACTGTGCCCATTAAACGCAGCCACTGTGCCCAAACGCCACCAGTTTGCCCCCTTAAATACAGCCAGTTTGTTTCCATATACAGCCAGTGTGCCCCCATATACAGCCAGTGTGCCCCCATATACAGCCAGTGTGCCCCATATACAGCCAGTGTGCCCCCATATATATATATATAGCCAGTGTGCCCCCATATACAGCCAGTTTGTCCCCATATATATAGCCAGTGTGCCCACATATACAGCCAGTGTGTCCCCATATATATATAGCCAGTGTGCCCCCATATACAGTCAGTGTGCCCCCATATATATATATAGCCAGTGTGCCCCCATATACAGCCAGTTTGTCCCCATATACAGGTCCTTCTCAAAAAATTAGCATATTGTGATAAAGTTCATTATTTTCTGTAATGTACTGATAAACATTAGACTTTCATATATTTTAGATTCATTACACACAACTGAAGTAGTTCAAGCCTTTTCTTGTTTTAATATTGATGATTTTGGCATACAGCTCATGACAACCCAAAATTCCTATCTCAAAAAATTAGCATATCATGAAAAGGTTCTCTAAACGAGCTATTAACCTAATCATCTGAATCAACTAATTAACTCTAAACACCTGCAAAAGATTCCTGAGGCTTTTAAAAACTCCCAGCCTGGTTCATTACTCAAAACCGCAATCATGGGTAAGACTGCCGACCTGACTGCTGTCCAGAAGGCCATCATTGACACCCTCAAGCAAGAGGGTAAGACACAGAAAGAAATTTCTGAACGAATAGGCTGTTCCCAGAGTGCTGTATCAAGGCACCTCAGTGGGAAGTCTGTGGGAAGGAAAAAGTGTGGCAGAAAACGCTGCACAACGAGAAGAGGTGACCGGACCCTGAAGAAGATTGTGGAGAAGGACCGATTCCAGACCTTGGAGGACCTGCGGAAGCAGTGGACTGAGTCTGGAGTAGAAACATCCAGAGCCACCGTGAACAGGCGTGTGCAGGAAATGGGCTACAGGTGCCGCATTCCCCAGGTCAAGCCACTTTTGAACCAGAAACAGCGGCAGAAGCGCCTGACCTGGGCTACAGAGAAGCAGCACTGGACTGTTGCTCAGTGGTCCAAAGTACTTTTTTCGGATGAAAGCAAATTTTGCATGTCATTCGGAAATCAAGGTGCCAGAGTCTGGAGGAAGACTGGGGAGAGGGAAATGCCAAAATGCCTGAAGTCCAGTGTCAAGTACCCACAGTCAGTGATGGTCTGGGGTGCCATGTCAGCTGCTGGTGTTGGTCCACTGTGTTTTATCAAGGGCAGGGTCAATGCAGCTAGCTATCAGGAGATTTTGGAGCACTTCAGGCTTCCATCTGCTGAAAAGCTTTATGGAGATGAAGATTTCATTTTTCAGCACGACCTGGCACCTGCTCACAGTGCAAAAACCACTGGTAAATGGTTTACTGACCATGGTATTACTGTGCTCAATTGGCCTGCCAACTCTCCTGACCTGAACCCCATAGAGAATCTGTGGGATATTGGGAAGAGAAAGTTGAGAGACGCAAGACCCAACACTCTGGATGAGCTTAAGGCCGCTATCGAAGCATCCTGGGCCTCCATAACACCTCAGCAGTGCCACAGGCTGGTTGCCTCCATGCCACGCCGCATTGAAGCAGTCATTTCTGCAAAAGGATTCCCTACCAAGTATTGAGTGCATAACTGAACATAATTATTTGAAGGTTGACTTTTTTTGTATTAAAAACACCTTTCTTTTATTGGTCGGATGAAATATGCTAATTTTTTGAGATAGGATTTTGGGGTTTTCATGAGCTGTATGCCAAAATCATCAATATTAAAACAAGAAAAGGCTTGAACTACTTCAGTTGTGTGTAATGAATCTAAAATATATGAAAGTCTAATGTTTATCAGTACATTACAGAAAATAATGAACTTTATCACAATATGCTAATTTTTTGAGAAGGACCTGTATATAGCCAGTGTGCCCCCATATACAGCCAGTGTGTCCCCATATATATATAGCCAGTGTGCCCCCATATACAGCCAGTTTGTCCCCATATACAGCCAGTTCCCCCCAAATGCAGCCAGTTTGTCCCCCATATACAGCCAGTTCCCCCCAAATGCAGCCAGCGTGTCCCCCATATACAGCCAGTTCCCCCAAATGCAGCCAGTTTGTCCCCCATATACAGCCAGTTCCCCCCATATTCAGCCAGTTTGTCCCCCATATTCAGCCAGTTTGTCCCCCATATTCAGCCAGTTTGTCCCCCATATTCAGCCAGTTCCCCCCATATTCAGCCAGTTTGTCCCCCATATTCAGCCAGTTCCCCCCAAATGCAGCCAGTTTGTCCCCCATATTCAGCCAGTTTGTGCCTCATATTCAGCCAGTTTGTGCCCCATATTCAGCCAGTTTGTCCCCCAAATGCAGCCTGTCCCCCCCCCCCAGCCCTGCACTTACCTTCCTCGGTCCGCGCTGTCCTCGATGTGTTCTCCCGCCCTCGATGTCGCTTCAGCCAATCAGGTTACCGGTAACCAGATCCGGTGAACCTGATTGGCTGAAACCTCCACACAGTCTTCTTCCAGGAACGCACCCCCGTGCGTACCTGGGAGGAGTTTTTGGAAGCCGAATACAGCGTGAGAGCTGTATTCGGAAAGCCTATCAGAGCCGCTGGCTCTGATAGGCACTTCCAAGTCACACCCACCGCCGGCCGCCGCCCTAATTCATATGGCCGGCGCTCACCAGGAGGCCGGCCATATGTATAGTGGGCAGCGCGGCAGCGGTGACAATACATAGATTCATGCAATGCATGAATCTGTGTATTGTCTTTCAGTGGCGGTGCGGTAGCGAGAGGGGGCGGCGCTCCGGCGCCCTCTATGGACGCACCGCCACTGATATATATATATATATATATATATATATATATATATATATATATGTATAGTGATTTTGGACAATTTTGGACAATTGCATGCTATATATATATATGGCTCCCAAGACATGCTATGATAGGTTACCGTATATACTCGAGTATAAGCCGAGTTTTTCTGCACATTTTTTTGTGCTGAAAATGCCCCCCTTGGCTTATACTCGAGTCACCTTTTTGCGCCTGATCTCCCGGACTTTGGGGACCCGGTACCGACTTTGCACACATGTAGCCCCACTTATCCTCTATAAGTGTGCAAAGTTTGCTGCCCGCAGGGACTACAGCCGGGGAGCACCGATTTTTCAAAGCCGGACACCACTTCCATAGACTCCCATGTTAAACGGTAATTTCTCTTGTGACTTTGGGGACCCGGTACCAGCCGGTCGTAGGTCCCCTGGACAATAATCTTGGCACACATGTAGCCCCACTCTTCCTCTACATGTGTGTTTGTTGTCTGGGGGACCTACCGCCCTGGAGCCCCGATTTTTCAAAGCCGGGCACACCTTCCATAGACTCCCATGTTAAACTTCAGTCTAGTCATGGGCACAGTGAGACATGGGCACAGTGAGGCATGGGCACAGTGAGGCATGGGCACAGTGAGGCATGGACACAGTGAGGCATGGACACAGTGAGGCAAAGTGAGGCATGCAGATGGACACCCTAGGCTTATACTCGAGTCAATACGTTTTCCCATTTTTTTGTGGTAAAATTAGGTGCCTCGGCTTATATTCAGGTCAGCTTATACTCAAGTATATACGGTAATTGGGGGCGTGGCCATGACAGGCATGTGAGAGGACGCATCTCCCACAGCTCCTAGCAGTGATCCGGTACTGATCCTCCCCCAGCTGCCTAATCGGTCCGATGGTCACCTATGCTCGCAGCCTGCGATCCGGGGACCACTGAGGTACCACCACCGGCTCTCTGTACCAGGGGGATGACCCGCAAAGGACAGGCGGAAATCGCGGGGCCGGAGCTCCAAGATGGCGCCGCCGCATCTGTAGTGAAGGGGACGCCGCGCGGCCAGGACAAGCTAGGCCCCAAGGCAAGTAAGCCGCCCAAAACCCCCAAAGAACCCCCTAAGGACATGCTATATTATGCCCAGAAGATGTCTGGGGCTATGGGGACCGAGATGCCCGTCCGATCAGGGGACCCCACACATATGATGCCTGATATACAAGCAGACGCTGTCCCAGATCAGTGGGGAGAGGAGGAGGGGGGCCAGGCAGGCTCTGTGATGCAGGACACTTCAGCCCCAGACTCACAGGATGCAGTGCAACCCACTCTGGCTGATATCCTTAGGGCTGTGAACAAATGCACAGCCTCTGTTGATACTTTAAAGGAGCAGTTTGGCTTGCTGAGGCAAGACATGCAGAAGATCCGTGAACGTACCACGGCTGTGGAGAGCAGAGTTAGTGAGGTGGAGGACCAAATGCAGCCCATAGCCCAGGACACAAGAGCAGCCCTGCAGATGGCTAGAGATGCATACGATCGTGCTGAAGATTTGGAGAACCGCCTCAGAAGGAACAACGTTCGTATAGTGGGTCTCCCGGAGAGGGTGGAGGGCAGGGATCCTACTACATACGTGGAGAACTGGTTGATTGAACTTTTTGGCAAAAATTCATTTTCACCATTTTTTGCGGTGGAGCGTGCGCACAAAGTGCCCTCTCGCCCGCCTCAACAGGGGGGTCCTCCTAGATCCATCCTTGCGAAACTACTGCATTACCGGGACAGGGAGGCGGTGTTACGCCAAGCTCGGGAGCGAGCAAATGTACAGTACAATGGCACCAGAGTGTCCTTCTATCCGGACTTTTCGGCAGAGGTCCAGAGACGCAGGGCCAAATTTAATGATGTGAAATGCCGCCTGCGACTCCTGCAACTTCCATACGCTATGCTTTATCCTGCAAAGCTCCGCATAGTGGTGCGGGGCCGGGCACAATTCTTTGAGTCTGCCAAGGAGGCCCTAACCTGGCTGGATCGGAACGAACAATCACTTCAGCGACGAGAGCAGGAGGAGGGAGAATAAGGTCTAATTTCTGATTGTGCCTGATGGCACGAATTGTATGCTGCTCAAAGACACCTTGCGTTTAATTTACCCAGGGGGGATCCCCTATTATTGTTTGCGGCTACTGTTTTATGGCTGGGGGACATTATATGGCTATACAATGCAAGGAGAGTGATTTACACCACGTTGTCCAATAAGAGGATGTTACAATTGACTGAACCATGGCGACGTTCGGTCGTGAAAGGAGTTGCTGCTGCCCTGTTGGTGGATTATGTAGCTCCAGGACCCGTTAGGTCCACTGTTCCTACTAACTTTCCCTTTTTCAGCAGTTACAATTTCAAAGAGGTACATTGCAGCAGACGTGAATTAATACTCCTAGAGCGCCGTGCAGCGGGGTTCAGGAATGGTACGAGAGGGGTGATGTCACCCCTGCGCCGGGGACTATATTGTTGTCTCTACCCACGATTATCCGACCATTTATCTTTAATTGCGGATGCTCATGGCTAAGGTTTCTATTGTTTCTTGGAATGTGAGGGGTATGCACTCCCCCTTGAAACGTACAATGCTTAATATGTGTTTGAAGAAATTCCTTCCTGGGGTACTCTGTTTCCAAGAGACTCACTTAACGGCAGAGACAGTATGCTGTTTACGGTATGCATGGGTGGGGAAAGCTTATCACTCTACACACACCTCCTTTTCTAGGGGGGTGAGTGTACTGGTGCATGCAGCCTTGGATTTCCAGGAGTTTGACAGTGTCATAGACCAGGAGGGGCGATATGTATTTCTTCACTGCAAGTTTGGTACATTGATATGTGTGCTGGCATGCATATATATCCCACCACCGTTCACGGCGGCGGTACTCCGGCTCCTCCTTGCGTTTTTGGATGGTAGGCCGGATGTGCCGCTGCTGGTGATCGGTGACTTCAACTGCTGTTCGGACCAGGTGGTGGATAGACACTCGGGCCCTAGGCCCTCTGCCCTCGCCAGGAGTACTCCCCTGGCGCGGTTGTTGCAAGAGGTGGGCTGGGTGGATATCTGGCGACATCGCAATCCGGGCGACAGACAATTTACCTGCTTTTCGAAGTCCCATGGCTGCCTGTCTAGGATAGATCTGGGGGTGGGGAACCTGAGCATACTCCCGTTTGTAGCTGACATTACACATAGACCCCGTAGTGTATCAGACCATTCTGCTCTAGAGGTACAGTTGCTGGTGGCTCCACCGGCAAAATTAACTAGGGCGCCCTGGAAGTTTAATGCATTTTGGTTGAAATTGTTTCGTTCCCATGAGGAGATAATGGGTGATATACGGAGGTTCTTTGATGACGGGGATGGAGTAGAATTTAATGTGCGGCACTGGGATACCTTTAAGGCGCATCTCTGGGGTCTCCTGATAGGAGAAATGAATAAGGTTAAAAGAGCCTCCTCTGAGCTCCTGGTAGAGGTGGAGGCTAGGGTTCAGGAATTAGAGAGGGTATATGTGACGGATCCCTCTGATCTGACCAGAGAAGCATGGGTGGCCGCTCAGTCGGCCTATCAACAGCTACTTTCCTCCTCGGCTCAGAAGAAAAGGTTCTTTACGAAGCAGGCGTTCTTTGAGGAGGGTGAGAAGACCGGCCGACTTTTGGCACGGATTGCAAACTCCCATCAACGCTCGCCTGCTATAGGAGCCATTAGGTCCAAGACAGGGAGTGTAGTCTCCCAACCAGAGTTGATTATGGAGGAATTGGCGGGTTTCTATGAGACCCTGTACAGTCCTGGAGCGCCATACGCCCAGGAGGATCTGGAGTTATACCTGGCCCGATTGGTCTTCCCTGCGCTGTCCGAGGGTCAGCGGGCACAGTTGGAGGCGCCGCTTACTGTCGGGGAGCTCCGGGGGGCTGTGGGTGCATTCCCTAATTGTAAGGCCCCGGGGGAGGATGGGTTGCCTATGGAGGTGTATAAGCAATACTCAGAGGAAATACTGCCCCAACTACTGAGAGTGTTTAACAATGCCAGGGAGAGAGGGTCCCTTCCACCCTCAATGTCTAAGGCAAACATAGTACTACTGCTCAAACCGGGTAAGGATCCTGTAGACCCAGGGGCGTACCGCCCCATCTCCTTGCTGCAAAGCGACATCAAGATATTAGCCAAGGTACTGGCCATTCGGCTGAATGGGGTGATTACTTCAATTGTGCATGGGGACCAGGCTGGTTTCATGCCAAATAAATATACAGCGGTTAATTTGCGGAGGTTGTTCCTGAATGTACAAGCAAGGGCAGATAACATGAGAGGCAGGGCACTCTTGTCCCTGGACGCCACAAAGGCGTTTGATAGCATAGATTGGAATTATCTTTGGTCGGTGCTGCGGAGGTTTGGGTTTGGTCCAATTTATATATCCTGGGTGAAGTTGCTATATAGTCAGCCGCAGGCCACCATAAGGACCTTTGGTTCATTGTCTGGGAGCTTTGCATTGAGGAGGGGGACTCGGCAGGGGTGTCCCCTGTCGCCCCTCCTCTTTGCTTTGGCTATTGAGCCACTGGCCATGGATATTCGGGCAAATTCTGGCATTACTGGTTTCTGCTATGGTGACATGCAGGAAAAAGTCATGCTATATGCCGATGACACTTTGCTTCTTCTGGGGGACACGGATTCCTCCCTTAGGGAAGCTATGTCGACCATATCCAAATTTGGAGGGTTTTCCGGTTTGCATGTAAACTGGTCAAAATCGGCGTTGACCTGTTGGATGGGGACGACACACAGGTGATTAACTCTTCCTGCCCCATTCCCATTACCACTGCTTTTAAGTACTTGGGGGTTCAGATCACAGCTATGCCACGGGATTTTATCCATCTTAATATCTCCCCCCTGTTACTAAGGTTTAGGGATAAAGTCAAAACCTAGAAGGCTCTTCTCCTATCTGTGGCTGGCAGGGTGAATCTTATAAAGATGATACTCATGCCACAGCTACTGTATTTCCTTCATAATACTCCTATGGTTATCCCCCTCAAGACATTTCGTACGGTAAATAGTATCTTTCGCAGCCTCATATGGAGGGATGGGCTCCCTAGGATCAGATTGGAACATTTGCAGCGGCCCAAAGACTGCGGGGGCTTGGCGTTGCCAAACCCTTGGCTGTATTACTTAGCTTCCCAGCTACAGCACCTTATAGGCATGTTTCCATTTGAGGCAGAGAGGGCGCCCACCTTGCAAACCTCGGCTCATAAACTGCTGCTGTTTACTGTGTGCAGAGATCCGGTTCCTGTGGCGCTGGAGTCTCAGGCCTTCGCTAAACCACATAAAAAGTTTCCAACTTATAGCTTAATTCAGAAGGTATGGAACAAGGTTAAATACATTCAGAATGCAGATGGCTATACAGAATACAGCCCTATATGGCAAAATGATACGTATACTGAATTGGCCAAACTGCAGTCTGGGGCCAGATGGAAGCAGTATGGGATTACGCATCTTAGGCACATATTCTGTAATGGAGTATTGCGCCCTTTTAGTGACCTAAGGGAATCTTACGGTCTCCCGCAATCAATGTACTTTTGTTATTTACAACTGCTCCATGCGGTGGCGGCACAGGGTCGCTCCTCGGAGTGGCACTTGTCGCCAACCCCGGTGTTTAGGCTTCTTGGGGATGCTGGGTCGTCAAAGGGCTTTATCTCACAATGCTATGCCATACTGTTACAGTCCGTGATGAGGCAGCATCCTCTGAAGATAAGGGAGAAGTGGGAGGCAGATGTTGGACAGCTGGATGGTGAGCAGTGGGAGGAAATTTTCCAGGCTGTGGATAGGTGTTCACTGAATATATCCCATAGGCTTACCCAGTTGTACATATTGTTACGCACTTATTTCACACCTCACAGATTACATTTGATGAATCCACAGCTTGATCCCATATGTACACGATGCAAAAGGGACCACGGAGATCTAGTCCATATGTTGTGGAGATGTCCCAAACTCCACATGTACTGGGCGGGGGTGGTGTCTACCATGAATTCAGTGTTTGGCGTGTCTCTTCCACAGGACCCGAGAGCTTGTCTCTTGGGTGCTTTGGAGGAATAAGAATGGGACGAGGACTGTAGAGAAGCCGTTCATAGGACTCTGTTTCAGGCGAGGAAGCTCATCATGATACACTGGAAAGCGGAGGATCCGCCGACCTTGAAGGAATGGGTTAATAATATTGGGATAGTGTTGAGGATGGAGAAGATGACTTATCAGCATAGGGGTAGTGCTCAAAAATTCGAGAAGCTATGGGCAAAATGGCTAGATGTACCGGGCTTGGCCCCGGTGGATCTGGTGGCTGATAGATTGCTAGGCATCAATATAGGTTGAGAGATGTTTTAACAATTGGAAGAGTGGGTATGTTGATTTGAGGACCGGCTGGCTCCTAGTTCGGATTTGTTTTGAAATGTATGTTTGTAATGACTTCTTACCCCGCTATGTTGAGGGGTGTCTGTATGCTCTGTACCTCTGCAAATTAATAATAAAACTTTGTTGGATATAAAAAAAAAAATATACGGTAATTGGCTTCTGTCTAAATTGGCCCTAGTATATGAATGTGAGTTAGGGACATTAGATTGTAAGCTCCTTGAGGGTAGGGACCAATGTGAATGTGCAATGTATATGTAAAGCGCTGCGTAAATTGATGGCACTATATAAGTACCTTAAATAATAATATATATATATATATATATATATATATATATATATATATATACAGGTGAAACTCCAAAAATGTGAATATCGTGCAAAAGTTAATTTATTTCACTAATGCAACTTAAAAGGTGAAAGTAATATATGAGAGAGACTCATTGCATGCAAAGCAAGATAGTTCAAGCCGTGATTTGTCATAATTGTGATGATTATGGCTTACAGTTCATGAAAACCCCAAATCCACAATCTCAGAAAATTAGAATATTACATGCAATCAATAAAACAAGGATTGTACAGAGAACAATATCGGACCTCTGAAAAGTAGAATCATGCATATGTACTCAGTACCTGGTTTGGGCCCCTCAATGCGGCGTGGCATGGAAGCGATCAGCCTGTGGCACTGCTGAGGAGTTATGGAAGACCAGGATGCTTCAATAGCGGCCTTCAGCTCTTCTGCATTGTTCGGTCTCATGTCTCTCATCTTTCTCTTGGCAATGCCCCATAAATTCTCTATGGGGTTCAGGTCAGGCGAGTTTGCTGGCCAATCAAGCACAGTAATCCCGCGGTCATGTGACCAGGTTTTGGTGCTTTTGGCAGTGGGGGAGGTGCCAAGTCCTGCTGGAAAATGAAGTCGGCATCCCCATAGAGCTCGTCTGCGGAAGGAAGTATGAAGTGCTCCAAAATCTCCTGGTAGACGGCTGCGGTGACCCCGGACTTAATGAAGCACAGGGGACCAACACCAGCAGATGACACGGCTCCCCAAATCAACACAGACTGTGGAAACTTCACACTGGACTTCAAGCATCTTGCAGTGTGTGCCTCTCCATTCTTCCTCCATACTCCGGCTCCTTGGTTTCCAAATGAGATGCAAAATTTGCTCTCATCAGAAAAGAGGACTTTGGACCACTGAGCATCAGACCAGGTGTGTTTTTCTTTAGCCCAGGTAAGACGCTTCTGATGTTGTTTGTTGCTCAGGAGTGGATGACAAGAGGAATACGACATTTGAAACCCATGTCCAGGATCCGTCTGTGTGTGGTGCCTCTTGATGCACTGACTCCAGCCTCAGTCCCCCCTCCTTGTGAAAGTCCCCTGAATGGCCTTTTCCTGACAATCCTCTCCAGGCTGCGATCATCCCTGCTGCTTGTGCACCTTTTTCTTCCACACTTTTCCCTTCCACATAACTTTCTATTAATGTGCTTTGATACAGCACTTTGGGAACATCCAACTTCTCCTTCTTTATGGAGGGTGTCAATGATGGTTTTCTGCACAACTGTCAGGTCAGCAGTCTTTCCCATGATTGTGATTCCTACTGAACCAGACTGAGAGACCATTTAAAGGCTCGGGAACCCTTTGCAGGTGTTATGGTTTAATTAGCTGATTAGAGTGGGACACTTTGAGCCTAGAATATTGCATCTTTTCACAATATTCTCATTTTCTGAGATTGTGGGTTTGGGGTTTTCATGAGCTGTAAGCCATAATCATCACAATTATGACAAATCACGGCTTGAACTATCTTGCTTTGCATGTAATGAGTCTCATATATTAGTTTCACCTTTTAAGTTGCATTAGTGAAATAAATGAACTTTTGCACGATATTCAAATTTTTCGAGTTTCACCTGTATACAGTTTTTTTTTTACTTTTATATATTACACTGCAAATTAGAAAAGTTAAAAATAAATAAACAACAACAATAAATTATATATATATATATATATACACACAGTATATATAATACGGTAATTATTATTTTTCCCCAGAATTATTTTATTTATTTTTTTATTTAAATGAAATCTTTTCATGGAGAACAGTTAACATTTTCAGACTAAGTTCTACACAATCCTTTGTGCTACTGTACAATGCATGCCGTAGCTCCCCGAGGTGGCGGCTCTTGTTCGCCATTTCAAGGGCGTCCTTTCAAGGTTCAGATTTTTTGGCACTGATTTAAATGCTAACAAAACGTTACATTTTTATTTTGCATATGCACAATGGGTCCCTCTCCACGCAGAGGGTCAAGGTTCTGCAGCCCACCGCCATTTCTCTCTTCCGACGGCGACCCTGATAAGGAAAGCAAGATTTTTCGAGAAAAGAGATGAGTTTTAATTAAAAGCTGCCCTTCTAGAAACAAAATCTCAGCGCTATTTTTTTTTTTTTTTGGCGCTTTTTCTAATTAGGACAGGAGGATGCTGGGACTAGGAAATTAGGGAAATGGATTGTTCTTGTTTCGGCGCTGCCCTCTGGGCTGCTAACAAGGAACGTTTGTCGGCTTTGTCTACACTGTTATATCAATAATAAGAGCAAATCAAAGTGTACCATTGTCAGGGCAAAATCTCCTCGGGTTTTGTTAATGTTGTGTAAAATATACTGAAGCCACACGGTTGCAAACCAAAGTTTTTATTTTATAGATGGAGGAGAGAAACTTTCAGAATTTTCAGCTATCTGTGTCCCCATTGGAGAGGTTTCTCCTTACTGCCTGATTGGTCAAGGGCACAGGAAGTGAGGGGGATTTCTCTGGTGGAAAAAGAATTGGTATTAACCACTTAAGACCCGGACAAATATGCAGCATAAAGACCAGGCCACTTTTTGCAATTCGGAACTGCGTCGCTTTAACTGACAATTACGCGGTCGTGCGACGTGGCTCCCAAACAAAATTGGCATCCTTTTTTCCCCACAAATAGAGCTTTCTTTTGGTGGTATTTGATCATCTCTCTGGTTTTTATTTTTTGCTCAAAAAAAAAAAAAAAAAAAATAGAGCAACAATTTTAAAAAAAATTCAATATTTTTTACTTTTTGCTATAATAAATATCCCCCAAAAATATATGAAAACATTTTTTTTTCTCAGTTTATGTATTCTTCTACATATTTTTGGTAAAAAAAATTGCAATAAGCGTTTATTAATTGCTTTGCGCAAAAGTTATAGCGTTTACAAAATAGGGGACAGTTTTTTACTAGTAATGGCGGCGATCAGCGATATTTTTCGTGACTGTGACATTATGGTGGACACATCGGACACTTTTGACACTGTTTTGGGACCATTGTCATTTTTACAGCGACCAGTGCTATAAAAATGCACTGATTACTGTAAAAATGACACTGGTGAAGGGGTTAACCAGGAGGGGGCACTGTAGGTGTTAAGTGTGCCTTGATTTGTGTTTCTTACTGTGGGGGGGGGCGTGGCTTAGCGTGTGACGTCACTGATCGTCGTTCCCTATTACAGGGAACCCGAGGATCAGTGACGGCTATAATACCAAAAGTATTGGGACACATGCCTTTACACACACATGAACTTTGATGGCATCCCAGTCTTAGTCCGTAGGGTTCAATATTGAGTTGGCCCACCCTTTGCAGGTAGAGCAGCACTCACTCATCCATGTCTTTATGTACCTTGCTTTGTGCACTGGTGTACAGTCATGTTGGAACAGGAAGGGGCCGTCCCGAAACTGTTCCCACAAAGTTGGGAGCATGAAATTGTCCAAAATGTCTTGGTATGCTGATGCCTTAAGAGTTTCCTTCACTGGAACTAAGGGGCCAAGCCCAACCCCTGAAAAACAACCCCACACCATAATCCCCCCTCCACCAAATGATTTGGACCAGTGCACAAAGAAAGGTCCATAAAGACATGGATGAACGATTTTGGGGTGGACGAACTTGACTGGCCTGCACAGAGTCCTCCTGACCTCAACCCGATAGAATACCTTTGGGAGGAATTGGAGCGGAGACTGCAAGCCAGGCCTTCTCGTCCAACATCAGTGCCTGACCTCACAAATGCGCTTCTGGAAGAAAAGCAAACATTCCCATAGACACACTCCTAAACCTTGTGGAAGGCCTTCCCAGTAGAGTTGAAGCTGTTATAGCTGCAAAGGGTGGGCCAACTCAGTACGGACTAAGACTGGGATGCCATTGAAGTTCATGTGTGTGTAAAGGCAGGTGTCCCAATACTTTTGGTAATATAATATATATATATATTGTGAGGGGGTTAGCTCGGCAGCGGGTGTGTGTGACCCCCGAGATGGGCTCCCCACACAAAACAGGCCCAGCAAACGGAGGTTGTGGTTTTCAAAATCAAAAAGGTTAGGTTTATTTTCTATTTACAGTGACAAAACACAGCAAAGCAAAAGAAACATAAACAAAATAAATCCTGGTCAACTTGACCTCTGACTAAACATACAGGTTTCCTAACTAACAACTGGGATCAGCCTAGTGCTGTCCTAGTCCCTAAGTCCCTGGTTTTAAATGTCCAAGCAAATAGCCACACAGGCTTTGTCTCACCGCACAGGGGTTCACTCTCCCTAGACAGTCCACACAGGTCTGGTTCCAGGCATGAGCTAACATCTAATGAAGTTGGGAGTTCTTATAGAGGCCTAAATGAGCTGACAAGCTTCAGCTGGTCTCATCAACTCCCTGTCTGCACGACGCCCCACACTCTCCCTAGAGGTATGAGTCATCCATGAGCCCACTAGCCTCAGCTGGGCTTATACAACTCTCCACCTAGTTGTATAAGTCGGCGTAAAGCCTGAATCTGGGCGAAATATATCTACCCCCCTGGATGCAACCAGGTGACTTTACCTTCCTGCTGTCACATACCCCCCCCTCTTGTTTTAACCTCGGGGTTGGAACACCAGCAATCAGGCATTCATGTACTCGAGACAAAGCATCCACATTCCCCATTTGAACGCCAGGGCGATGCTTTACTGTGAAGTTGAATTCCTGGAGGGCCAGGAACCACCTATTCACTCTTCTATTTGTTTCCTTGTTTTGAGCCATCCACTTTAACGGAGCGTGATCCGTAACCATGTCAAAGTGCCTACCTAGCAGGTAGTACCGAAGGGAATCTAGAGCCCACTTCACCGCTAAACACTCCTTTTCAACGGTGGCGTAATTTACCTCATGGGACTTCAACTTCCTGCTGAGGTAAATGACTGGGTGCTCTTCCCCGTTCCAGACCTGGGACAATACTGCTCCTAACCCCACATCTGACGCATCACTTTGTACGACAAAGTCTTTAGAGAAGTCGGGTGAGTACAACACTGGCTGGCTACATAAGGCTTGTTTCAAGAATTGGAATGCTGCCTCAGCCTCGGGGGTCCATTTAATCATGACCGACCCTTTCCCCTTCGTCAGGTTGGTTAGGGGCACAGCCTTAGAAGCAAAGTGGGGAATGAATCGCCGATAATACCCAGCGATTCCCAGAAAGGCTCGTACCTGCTTCTTGCTGTTGGGACGTGGCCAACTCTGGATGGCCTCGACTTTGTTGAGTTGGGGTTTTATTACTCCCCTCCCAATGGTGTACCCAAGATATTTGGCCTCCTCCTGCCCAATGGTACACTTCTTGGGGTTAGCCGTAAACCCCGCTTCCCGAACAGAGTCCAGGACTGCTTGCACTTTTGGCAGATGTGAGGCCCAATCTGTGCTATGGACAATTATGTCATCCAGGTAAGCCGCAGCATACTTCCGATGGGGCCTCAGCATCTGGTCCATTTTCCGCTGGAATGTGGCCGGCGCATTCTGTAACCCGAACGGCATTCTTTTATATTGGAACGCCCCGTCTGGGGTTACAAATGCGGTTTTCTCTTTGGCCGACTTGGCCAGGGGGATTTGCCAATACCCTTTTGTGAGGTCAAGAGTCGTCATGTATCGGGCTGTTCCCAGCCGGTCGATCAACTCATCTATACGTGGCATGGGGTAGGTGTCAAATTTTGTAACTTTGTTCAACTGACGAAAATCGTTACAAAATCGCCAGCTCCCATCCGGTTTAGGCACCAACACAATGGGACTAGACCAATCACTTTGGGACTCCTCTATCACCCCTAAGTTCAGCATTTTCTGTACTTCCTCCCGTATTGCCTCCCGTCGGGCCTCTGGGATCCGATAGGGTTTTAACTTCATCCTTTCACCGGGCGGGGTAATGATGTCATGCTCTACCCCAGATGTTTGTCCCGGCAGCTCAGAGAATACCTCCTTGTTGCGAAGCACAAACTCCTTAACCTCCTGTTGTTGGGGTTGTGACAAGGTGGCTGCTATTCCAACCTCAGGAATCACGCAACCAGTTTGAGCTGGTGACCAAGTGTCTGCGACTAGGGACTCTCTATCCCTCCAGGCTTTCAACAGATTAACGTGATAGATCTGTTCGGGCTTTCGCCTTCCTGGTTGTCTGACCTTGTAATTCACTTCGCTCACTTTTTCCATTATCTCGTAGGGGCCTTGCCATTTGGCAAGGAATTTACTTTCAACCGTAGGGACAAGTACCAGTATCCTATCCCCCGGGGAAAAGGTACGGGTCTTGGCTCCACGGTTGTACACTCTCTGCTGTGCTAACTGCGCTTGGGCCAAATGTTCCTTCACGATGGGCATTACCTGTGCAATTCGGTCTTGCATCAGGGCGACATGCTCAATCACACTCCTGTGGGGAGAACTCTCACTTTCCCAAGTTTCCTTGGCAATATCCAACAGCCCTCTTGGGTGTCTCCCATACAGTAACTCAAAGGGGGAGAATCCCGTAGAGGATTGGGGCACCTCCCTAATAGCAAACATCAGATAAGGAAGTAGACAGTCCCAATCCTTTCCATCTCTATCCACCACTTTCTTCAACATTTGTTTTAGGGTTTTGTTGAACCTTTCAACCAGCCCATCGGTTTGGGGGTGATACACAGATGTACGTAATTGCGTCACTTTGAACAATTTACACAGCTCCTTCATAACCCGGGACATAAAGGGTGTACCTTGGTCCGTAAGCAGTTCTTTACAAATACCCACCCAGCTAAACACAAGAGATAGCTCTTTGGCTATGGTTTTGGCCGAGGTATTTCGGAGAGGGATCGCTTCTGGATAACGGGTGGCATAGTCCATTATAACTAATATGTACTGGTGCCCCCTAGCGGACTTGATTATAGGACCTACCAAATCCATGGCGATCCTCTCAAACGGGACCTCAATGATGGGTAGAGGGACCAGCGGGCTACGGAAATGTGGCATCGGGGCCGACCTCTGACACACAGGGCAGGAGGAACAATAATTTTCTATGTCCTTCATCACCCCCGGCCAATAGAATCTCTGTAATACCCTCTCTCGGGTTTTCTCTGTCCCCAGATGACCTCCAAGAATGTGCCCATGGGCCAACTCCAACACCAACTTCCTGTAAGGTTTGGGCACCACAAGCTGCTCAACGGTTTCTTCTGCCCTTTTTGCCACCCGATACAGTAGGTCCTTCTCTACGCTGAAGTATGGGTAAGTGCAGGTATTATCTGGGTTCACTAACTCGCCATCTATTTTCACTACGTTTTCCCGTGCCTTTATTAGGGCGGGGTCTTTCAACTGTTCTGTGGCAAAGTTTTCCCTGTGAACCTCAAGATCAGAAAACTCCACAGACGGTAGGTTTTCGTCTGAGGAGGTGGGCTCCTCTCCAGTTTCTTGAGTCTCCCCTGCCAATACTGATAAGGGAAATTCCGGAGAGTCCTCACCACTCTCAGGGGAGTTCTGGCTATCACATTCCTGGTACATAGGGGCACCAGTGGGGGGCTCAGGATCATCCCACAGTTCCCAGAACTTCGGAAAATCCCTTCCCACAATGGCGTCATGCGGTAACTGAGATACTAAGCCCACTGGATGAGAGAGGGTACCTTTGGGGGTCTCGAAACACACTGTAGTCACTGGATACTCTCGGGTGTCCCCATGCACACAAATAACAGCTACCTTGCTATTCCCAGAGACCTCTGTTTTAACTAACTCAGCCTTTATCAGGGTCACAAGGCTACCTGAATCCAGCAATACCACAACATTTCTACCATTAACACACATTTTGCATAAATGTTTCTCAGTTCCTCGAATGGCAGTGCATGCGACTGTCGCACACAGCGACTGACGTCTGCCCGTCAGAAAGTCACACTGCATGGGTTCCTCCACAACCGGGCAATTGGCTGCAATATGTCCCGCTTGCCGGCAGCGGTAGCAAACGATCCTTCTTGCGGCCTCTTGAGCCGCTGATTTCCCAGGCTGTTCTCGCCAAACTTGGGGTAGAGCTCCCACCCTCTCACTCTCTCCACCCTCACCCCTTGGAATCCTCTTATCCGCCCCTGGGGATGGTCTGGTCTTAGGGTGGAAAGTCCGAGTGTCTCTGGAAGAGGCCGTCAGGTTCTCTGTAGCCAAGTATTTCTCCACACGATCCACAAGACCATCGGCCGTCTCTGGGTCTCCATGGCTTACCCACTTTTGGATGGCAGTAGGAAGAGCTCTCAAAAACCGATCCATTACAACACGTTCCACAATCTTTGGTGCGGACAAAGTCTCTGGCTGTAGCCACTTTCTGCTCAGGTGAATGAGATCATACATTTGAGACCTGGGGGGTTTTCCAAGCTGGAAAGTCCAGTTATGCACACGCTGAGCCCGGACAGCCTGGGTGACACCCAACCTTGCCAATATTTCAGCTTTTAGCATCGCATAGTCTTTTGCTTGGTTAGGCTCTAGGTCATAGTAAGCTTTCTGCGATTCACCAGTTAACAGAGGAGCCACCAGTCCAGCCCACTGCTCCTCAGGCCACTTTTCTCTTTCAGCGGTCCTTTCAAATGTGGTCAAAAATACCTCTGGATCATCCTCTCCAGTCATTTTTGTCAATAAACGACTCACCCCAAAGGACGCAGTATTAGTGGGACGGCTTTCCTCACTGGTCTGCGGACGTTGCTGCATTGCTGCTTCCATCTGTTGTTGTAGTCTCTGCTCTTGCTTCTGCAACAGGTCTATGAAGCGGGCCTCAGATTGCTGCTGGGCTTGTTGCTGAGCCTCCAGACTCTGTTGCAAAGTTGCGTTTGTCTGCTGCTGGGCTGCAAGGCTCTGTTGATGAGCTTGCTGCTGGGCTGCGAAGTTCTGTTGTTGAGCTGCAAGGCTCTTTTGCAAACCTGCATTTGTCTGCTGTTGATTGGCATTTGCTAGAGCCAGCTGCTTCAGTATCTCCTCCATGCTGGCTTAAAAAAAAACTGCCACTGGTTCTCCACCAACTGTGAGGGGGTTAGCTCGGCAGCGGGTGTATGTGACCCCCGAGATGGGCTCCCCACACAAAACAGGCCCAGCAAACGGAGGTTGTGGTTTTCAAAATCAAAAAGGTTAGGTTTATTTTCTATTTACAGTGACAAAACACAGCAAAGCAAAAGAAACATAAACAAAATAAATCCTGGTCAACTTGACCTCTGACTAAACATACAGGTTTCCTAACTAACAACTGGGATCAGCCTAGTGCTGTCCTAGTCCCTAAGTCCCTGGTTTTAAATGTCCAAGCAAATAGCCACACAGGCTTTGTCTCACCGCACAGGGGTTCACTCTCCCTAGACAGTCCACACAGGTCTGGTTCCAGGCATGAGCTAACATCTAATGAAGTTGGGAGTTCTTATAGAGGCCTAAATGAGCTGACAAGCTTCAGCTGGTCTCATCAACTCCCTGTCTGCACAACGCCCCACACTCTCCCTAGAGGTATGAGTCATCCATGAGCCCACTAGCCTCAGCTGGGCTTATACAACTCTCCACCTAGTTGTATAAGTCGGCGTAAAGCCTGAATCTGGGCGAAATATATCTACCCCCCTGGATGCAACCAGGTGACTTTACCTTCCTGCTGTCACAATATATATATATATATATATATATATATTGTGACAGCAGGAAGGTAAAGTCACCTGGTTGCATCCAGGGGGGTAGATATATTTCGCCCAGATTCAGGCTTTACGCCGACTTATACAACTAGGTGGAGAGTTGTATAAGCCCAGCTAAGGCTAGTGGGCTCATGGATGACTCATACCTCTAGGGAGAGGGCTGGGCGTCGTGCAGGCAGGGAGTTGATGAGGCCAGCTGAAGCCTGTCAGTTCGTTTAAGGCCTCTATAAAAACTCCCAGCTTCATTAGATGTTAGCTCATGCCTGGAACCAGACCTGTGTGGACTGTCTAGGGAGAGTGAACCCCTGTGCGGTGAGACAAAGCCTGTGTGGCTATTTGCTTGGACATTTAAAACCAGGGACTTAGGGACTAGGACAGCACTAGGCTGATCCCAGTTGTTAGTTAGGAAACCTGTATGTTTAGTTAGAGGTCAAGTTGACCAGGATTTATTTTGTTTATGTTTCTTTTGCTTTGCTGTGTTTTGTCACTGTAAATAGAAAATAAACCGCACCTTTTTGATTTTGAAAACCACAACCTCCGTTTGCTGGGCCTGTTTTTGTGTGGGGAGCCCATCCCGGGGGTCACCCACACCCGCTGCCGAGCTAACCCCCTCACAGTTGGTGGAGAACCAGTGGCAGTTTTTTTTTAAGCCAGCATGGAGGAGATACTGAAACAGCTGGCTCTAGCAAATGCCAATCAACAGCAGACAAATGCAGGTTTGCAAAAGAGCCTTGCAGCTCATCAACAGAGCCTTGCAGCTCATCAACAGAGCCTTGCAGCCCAGCAGCAAGCTCATCAACAGAGCCTTGCAGCCCAGCAGCAAGCTCATCAACAGAGCCTTGCAGCCCAGCAGCAGACAAACGCAACTTTGCAACAGAGTCTGGAGGCTCAGCAACAAGCCCAGCAGCAATCTGAGGCCCGCTTCATAGACCTGTTGCAGAAGCAAGAGCAGAGACTACAACAACAGATGGAAGCAGTAATGCAGCAACGTCCGCAGACCAGTGAGGAAAGCCGTCCCACTAATACCGCGTCCTTTGGGGTCAGTCGTTTATTGACAAAAATGACTGGAGAGGATGATCCAGAGGTATTTTTGACCACATTTGAAAGGACCGCTGAAAGAGAAAAGTGGCCTGAGGAGCAGTGGGCTGGACTGGTGGCTCCTCTGTTAACTGGTGAATCGCAGAAAGCTTACTATGACCTAGAGCCTAACCAAGCAAAAGACTATGTGATGCTAAAAGCTGAAATATTGGCAAGGCTGGGTGTCACCCTGGCTGTCCGGGCTCAGCGTGTGCATAACTGGACTTTCCAGCTTGGAAAACCCCCCAGGTCTCAAATGTATGATCTCATTCACCTGAGCAGAAAGTGGCTACAGCCAGAGACTTTGTCCGCACCAAAGATTGTGGAACGTGTTGTAATGGATCGGTTTTTGAGAGCTCTTCCTACTGCCATCCAAAAGTGGGTAAGCCATGGAGACCCAGAGACGGCCGATGGTCTTGTGGATCGTGTGGAGAAATACTTGGCTACAGAGAACCTGACGGCCTCTTCCAGAGACACTCGGACTTTCCACCCTAAGACCAGACCATCCCCAGGGGCGGATAAGAGGATTCCAAGGGGTGAGGGTGGAGAGAGTGAGAGGGTGGGAGCTCTACCCCAAGTTTGGCGAGAACAGCCTGGGAAATCAGCGGCTCAAGAGGCGGCAAGAAGGATCGTTTGCTACCGCTGCCGGCAAGCGGGACATATTGCAGCCAATTGCCCGGTTGTGGAGGAACCCATGCAGTGTGACTTTCTGACGGGCAGACGTCAGTCGCTGTGTGCGACAGTCGCATGCACTGCCATTCGAGGAACTGAGAAACATTTATGCAAAATGTGTGTTAATGGTAGAAATGTTGTGGTATTGCTGGATTCAGGTAGCCTTGTGACCCTGATAAAGGCTGAGTTAGTTAAAACAGAGGTCTCTGGGAATAGCAAGGTAGCTGTTATTTGTGTGCATGGGGACACCCGAGAGTATCCAGTGACTACAGTGTGTTTCGAGACCCCCAAAGGTACCCTCTTTCATCCAGTGGGCTTAGTATCTCAGTTACCGCATGACGCCATTGTGGGAAGGGATTTTCCGAAGTTCTGGGAACTGTGGGATGATCCTGAGCCCCCCACTGGTGCCCCTATGTACCAGGAATGTGATAGCCAGAACTCCCCTGAGAGTGGTGAGGACTCTCCGGAATTTCCCTTATCAGTATTGGCAGGGGAGACTCAAGAAACTGGAGAGGAGCCCACCTCCTCAGACGAAAACCTACCGTCTGTGGAGTTTTCTGATCTTGAGGTTCACAGGGAAAACTTTGCCACAGAACAGTTGAAAGACCCCGCCCTAATAAAGGCACGGGAAAACGTAGTGAAAATAGATGGCGAGTTAGTGAACCCAGATAATACCTGCACTTACCCATACTTCAGCGTAGAGAAGGACCTACTGTATCGGGTGGCAAAAAGGGCAGAAGAAACCGTTGAGCAGCTTGTGGTGCCCAAACCTTACAGGAAGCTGGTGTTGGAGTTGGCTCATGGGCACATTCTTGGAGGTCATCTGGGGACAGAGAAAACCCGAGAGAGGGTATTACAGAGATTCTATTGGCCGGGGGTGATGAAGGACATAGAAAATTATTGTTCCTCCTGCCCTGTGTGTCAGAGGTCGGCCCCGATGCCACATTTCCGTAGCCCGCTGGTCCCTCTACCCATCATTGAGGTCCCGTTTGAGAGGATCGCCATGGATTTGGTAGGTCCTATAATCAAGTCCGCTAGGGGGCACCAGTACATATTAGTTATAATGGACTATGCCACCCGTTATCCAGAAGCGATCCCTCTCCGAAATACCTCGGCCAAAACCATAGCCAAAGAGCTATCTCTTGTGTTTAGCCGGGTGGGTATTTGTAAAGAACTGCTTACGGACCAAGGTACACCCTTTATGTCCCGGGTTATGAAGGAGCTGTGTAAATTGTTCAAAGTGACGCAATTACGTACATCTGTGTATCACCCCCAAACCGATGGGCTGGTTGAAAGATTCAACAAAACCCTAAAACAAATGTTGAAGAAAGTGGTGGATAGAGATGGAAAGGATTGGGACTGTCTACTTCCTTATCTGATGTTTGCTATTAGGGAGGTGCCCCAATCCTCTACGGGATTCTCCCCCTTTGAGTTACTGTATGGGAGACACCCAAGAGGGCTGTTGGATATTGCCAAGGAAACTTGGGAAAGTGAGAGTTCTCCCCACAGGAGTGTGATTGAGCATGTCGCCCTGATGCAAGACCGAATTGCACAGGTAATGCCCATCGTGAAGGAACATTTGGCCCAAGCGCAGTTAGCACAGCAGAGAGTGTACAACCGTGGAGCCAAGACCCGTACCTTTTCCCCGGGGGATAGGATACTGGTACTTGTCCCTACGGTTGAAAGTAAATTCCTTGCCAAATGGCAAGGCCCCTACGAGATAATGGAAAAAGTGAGCGAAGTGAATTACAAGGTCAGACAACCAGGAAGGCGAAAGCCCGAACAGATCTATCACGTTAATCTGTTGAAAGCCTGGAGGGATAGAGAGTCCCTAGTCGCAGACACTTGGTCACCAGCTCAAACTGGTTGCGTGATTCCTGAGGTTGGAATAGCAGCCACCTTGTCACAACCCCAACAACAGGAGGTTAAGGAGTTTGTGCTTCGCAACAAGGAGGTATTCTCTGAGCTGCCGGGACAAACATCTGGGGTAGAGCATGACATCATTACCCCGCCCGGTGAAAGGGTGAAATTAAAACCCTATCGGATCCCAGAGGCCCGACGGGAGGCAATACGGGAGGAAGTACAGAAAATGCTGAACTTAGGGGTGATAGAGGAGTCCCAAAGTGATTGGTCTAGTCCCATTGTGTTGGTGCCTAAACCGGATGGGAGCTGGCGATTTTGTAACGATTTTCGTCAGTTGAACAAAGTTACAAAATTTGACACCTACCCCATGCCACGTATAGATGAGTTGATCGACCGGCTGGGAACAGCCCGATACATGACGACTCTTGACCTCACAAAAGGGTATTGGCAAATCCCCCTGGCCAAGTCGGCCAAAGAGAAAACCGCATTTGTAACCCCAGACGGGGCGTTCCAATATAAAAGAATGCCGTTCGGGTTACAGAATGCGCCGGCCACATTCCAGCGGAAAATGGACCAGATGCTGAGGCCCCATCGGAAGTATGCTGCGGCTTACCTGGATGACGTAATTGTCCATAGCACAGATTGGGCCTCACATCTGCCAAAAGTACAAGCAGTCCTGGACTCTGTTCGGGAAGCGGGGTTTACGGCTAACCCCAAGAAGTGTACCATTGGGCAGGAAGAGGCCAAATATCTTGGGTACACCATTGGGAGGGGAGTAATAAAACCCCAACTCAACAAAGTCGAGGCCATCCAGAGTTGGCCACGTCCCAACAGCAAGAAGCAGGTACGAGCCTTTCTGGGAATCGCTGGGTATTATCGGCGATTCATTCCCCTCTTTGCTTCTAAGGCTTTGCCCCTAACCAACCTGACGAAGGGGAAAGGGTCGGTCATGATTAAATGGACCCCCGAGGCTGAGGCAGCATTCCAATTCTTGAAACAAGCCTTATGTAGCCAGCCAGTGTTGTACTCACCCGACTTCTCTAAAGACTTTGTCGTACAAAGTGATGCGTCAGATGTGGGGTTAGGAGCAGTATTGTCCCAGGTCTGGAACGGGGAAGAGCACCCAGTCATTTACCTCAGCAGGAAGTTGAAGTCCCATGAGGTAAATTACGCCACCGTTGAAAAGGAGTGTTTAGCGGTGAAGTGGGCTCTAGATTCCCTTCGGTACTACCTGCTAGGTAGGCACTTTGACTTGGTTACGGATCACGCTCCGTTAAAGTGGATGGCTCAAAACAAGGAAACAAATAGAAGAGTGAATAGGTGGTTCCTGGCCCTCCAGGAATTCAACTTCACAGTAAAGCATCGCCCTGGCGTTCAAATGGGGAATGTGGATGCTTTGTCTCGAGTACATGAATGCCTGATTGCTGGTGTTCCAACCCCGAGGTTAAAACAAGAGGGGGGGGTATGTGACAGCAGGAAGGTAAAGTCACCTGGTTGCATCCAGGGGGGTAGATATATTTCGCCCAGATTCAGGCTTTACGCCGACTTATACAACTAGGTGGAGAGTTGTATAAGCCCAGCTAAGGCTAGTGGGCTCATGGATGACTCATACCTCTAGGGAGAGGGCTGGGCGTCGTGCAGGCAGGGAGTTGATGAGGCCAGCTGAAGCCTGTCAGTTCGTTTAAGGCCTCTATAAAAACTCCCAGCTTCATTAGATGTTAGCTCATGCCTGGAACCAGACCTGTGTGGACTGTCTAGGGAGAGTGAACCCCTGTGCGGTGAGACAAAGCCTGTGTGGCTATTTGCTTGGACATTTAAAACCAGGGACTTAGGGACTAGGACAGCACTAGGCTGATCCCAGTTGTTAGTTAGGAAACCTGTATGTTTAGTTAGAGGTCAAGTTGACCAGGATTTATTTTGTTTATGTTTCTTTTGCTTTGCTGTGTTTTGTCACTGTAAATAGAAAATAAACCGCACCTTTTTGATTTTGAAAACCACAACCTCCGTTTGCTGGGCCTGTTTTTGTGTGGGGAGCCCATCCCGGGGGTCACCCACACCCGCTGCCGAGCTAACCCCCTCACAATATATATATACTGTATCCACTCTTCACCTACAGTATTTCCACAATCTTCACATGCTTGAAGCCCTAAAGCCCATACAGAGAGCAGAATCCAGGAGAACATAATACACAGAATGAGGGGGACAGGAGTATGTAATGCACAAAATGCTGGGGTCAGAAGTGTGTAATGCACATAATGCAGGGGTCAGGAGTGTGTAATGCACAGAATGAAGGGGGCAGGAGTACATAATGCACAGAATGCAGGGGTTTGCATTTTTTTACTGCATTCTTTTACTACATTAAGAGTGCAGGGTTGCAGGGTGCTCTACATACTGAGTGCAGGGTTGCAGGTTGCTCTACATACTGAGTGCAGGGTTGCTGGATGCGCTACGTACTGAGTGCAGGGTTGCGGAGTGCGCTATGTACTGAGTGCAGGGTTGCGGGGTGCGCTACGTACTGAGTGCAGGGTTGCGGGGTGCGCTACGTACTGAGTGCAGGGTTGTGGGGTGCACTACATACTGAGTGCAGGGTTGAAGGGGTATGCTGTGTACAGAATGCAGGATTGAGGGGTGCGCTATTTACAGAGTGCAGGGTTGAAGGGTGTGCAATGTACAGAGTGCAGGGTTGCGGGATGTGCTACATAAAGTGTGCAGGGTTGAGGAGTGCACTATGTACTGCGTGCAGGGTTGAGGGCTGCGCTATGTACTGCGTGCAGAGTTGAGGGGTGCACTATGTACTGCATGCAGGGTTGAGGGTGGCGCTATGTACTGCATGCAGGGTTGAGGGGTGCGCTATGTAAAACGTGCAGGGTTGAGGGGTGCGCTACAAACTAAGAGGGGGAGAGGAGGGGGAGAGGAGGAGGAGGAGGGAGAGGAAGGGCAGAGGGGGGGAGAGAAAAGTGAGAGAGACCTCAGCCCTGTCTGCAGTCCCTCATGTCCCAGTCTCCAGTTGCCGTCTGTGGGAAGGCATGTGTGACACAGAGTACAGTACCTTTCATGCAGTGGGCAGAGCCCGTTCTCATAGTTAGGTGGTCACAGGAGGTCACAGAGCTGCTCCATCCAGACTCGGATCTTTTGCTGCAGTCCCTGGCTGCCTGCATCTCCTGCCCGCCCGTCTGACTTTCTCTGGCCCCGGTCAGCCTGTCCATCGGTCCTGGGGAAGTATTCTGAGCTCTTCTCCTTCCAGGGCAATCGGTCCTGGCCGCCCTCACTGCTCTTTGTCCCCGCTGCCTCCTGGAGCCCGGTGCTGTCCCACTCCCCACATGGTGCACCTGCTGCCACCTGACTCTCCATGGTCACCCAGGGCAGCACCCAATTGGTTAGTCTGCCCCCGGGCCACAGAGCGCCGGTGAGGGGAGGTGGAGTCGCCAGCGCAGACAGGGAAGCAGGGAGAAGTGTGCAGCGCCAGGTGAAAGAAAGCCCCGCTGGTGACTTCTCAGGAGATCTCCAGGACATGCTGGCTTGTGTTCTTGTGGGTCCCTCCAGCACCTAAGCCCCAGGCCTTAAGTTACCCCCCCCTCCAGACTAGGGGGTGCCCTCAAGGGCCACCAACAGCCTCCTCAGCACTACATCTCCATCTTCCACCCGGCTCTCCCTGCTGGCATGACTATTTATGAAGTGGCCTGCCCCCTGCCAGCCTATTTGCTGGGTATTGGCTGGGGCCCTCGTAAATATACCAAGCAGCTCCTCCTAGCCTCCACCCACTATATCTGGAAGCTTCTCCAAGGTTCCAGAAAACAGCGGGAGGCACCAGAGATGCTGCTTGCTTAGTCATCCAGCCTCCCTGAGTCACTCAACCCTGACCCAGATTCAACCCAGGCCTGGCTCTCAGCCAAGCCACTTTACCTACACTACCAACTACAGCTATTTACAACCAGCACACTAGCTAGAGGGTGCTACAGTTGCATTTTCCAGGCTGGGATTCTGGCATCCCAGCTGGATGAAATGGATGAAAATTCGGTCTGCTGAGCCTGTGCCCCCTGTGTCAGGGTAAATGATAAACTTTCACACTGAACTGGAGTGTTCCTTTAATAGGGTCTAGCATTTACCAGGACTGGAATTCCAGAGGCATCGCTCACAGCACAGCTGACCACATGACTCAAAGTTAAACAGCGTTATCAGCACAAACTCCAAAGAATACGCTATCTGCAGCAAAAACCGCTGCGGCTGCATTTAATCATTCATGTCTACACTGTCATCTACTTCATGGCTTCGACATGAAAGTGACATTCATGTCAAACAAGAAACCTCCGGACCACAAAACCTCCTCCCACATCTGCCATGGGCCTGCAAGAGCCTCGCGCCTTTCCTGGACTCGGTAATATCTCCGCTCACTTGTCACTGAGAAGCCACAGCTCAGTCACACTTATTTCTGGTTGGTCAATTTTGGAGTTTAGGAAAACCACCATTGATGCCCAGGCGGGCTGCGTTTTCCCCATGGATGGCCTTCAGTCGTCACTTGGAAGTTTGTAACATCTGAGGGGGAAGAATGACAGGAAACATTTTAGAGTGGAAAGAATCTGGATACATATTTTTTTAAGCTTTAACCACTCGAAGACCACAATATATATATACATACATTGCAGCTTTAAAGTGGTTTTCCTGGGATTATTTCTGAAGCTATCAGTTATAACCCCAGCATCGTTTTTTTTACAGCCGGCGGTTGTTTTCTCATGAAAGCATTCCGATTGGCTCATGAGCCGCTGGGCCACTTTCAGGAGCGGTGGGAGGGGGCATCCCCCCACCTTCTGCCGCTCACTGATGTCTCTCGGGCTTACCTTTCTTGGCGGTTCGCCCAAAAAACGATCTGACGGTGCGGCCGGCTGCTCAAAGAGGCGAACAGAGAGTAGATCCTCTTTGATCGCCTCTATGGCCTTGGAGGACCAGAGTGACATCATGATGTCACTTCTGGTCCAGGGTGGAATTTTTTTTTAAAAATAAGATATTTTTTTTTTTTGCTTTTAAAGGTCTTTTTGACCCCAGATCTCTCCATAAAGAGAACCTGTGATCCTTTTTTCTATTGCAAGGGATGTTTACATTCGATGTAACAGGAATAAAAGTGATAAAAAAAAGGAAAATTAAAGTGGAGTTCCACCCTGATTTTTTATTTTTTCCTAAAAATCATAAAAAAAAATTGAAAAAAATGTATTGAAAAAAAAAAAAAAATTTATACTCACCAGCGGATGCTATGCGGAAGTAGCTCTTCTGCCTCTTCATCCACCGCAGTGGTCTTCTTTCTCGTCCTCCGTCGCGGTGTCTTCTGGTGAATGGGCCGCGCTGCCTTCTGGGAACTGTGTGTATCCCAGGAGGCAGCCGCCCATTCACAAAGCGCCGTGCGAGTGGCGCATGCGCAGTAGCAATGGGGCAGTGAAGCCGTAAGGATGGAGGCGCCAGGACCGAGCGATCGCCGTCGGGGTCCCATCATCGCAGGCGCCTAGGACAGGTAAGTGTCCTTATTAAAAGTCAGCAGCTACAGTGTTAGTAGCTGCTGACTTTTAAAAAAAAAAATTGCGGGTGGAACTCCGCTTTAAAGGGACAGTGTAAAAAAAAAAGTTAAATAAATAATAAAAAACAATATATTAAAGTGCCCCATCCCTCCGTGCTCGCGTGCAGAATCTAAAGCATTCGTAAGTCATGCACGCATATGTAAATGGTATTAACACCACACATGTGAGGTATCGCCATAAACGTTAGAGCGAGAGCAATAATTCTAGCACTAGACCTCCTCTGTAACTCTAAACAGGTAATCTGTAAAAAATGTTAAAGCGTCGCCTATGGAGATTTTTTAAGTATCATAGTTTGGCGCAATTCCACAAGCATGTGCAATTTTAAAGCGTGACATGTTAGGTATCTATTGACTCTGCGTAACATCATCTTTCCCATTTTACTAAAAATTTGGGATATATATTGTGTATTTTTTCCCACAAAAATTGTGTTTGCAAAATTTCTGCACAAATACTGTGTGATATAAAAAAATTGCTAAAAAAAATGTATAATGTTTATGGGTTATAAGTAATTTTCTAGCAAAAAGTACTGACTTAAACTTGTAAACAAAAAGTGCCAGAAAAAGCCTGGTCTTCTAGTTTATTGAAGCTTAGCAAATTCCCTGTGTATGTTAATTTTCTATTTGTTTTAAAGGCACTCATTAGAACCCAAGTATAGTAGTACCCCTACTGAGCATATCCCTAGCTTATTAGTACCCCTGTTCAGCAGATCCCCAACTTATTAGTACCCCTTGTTCAGCATATCCCCAGATTATTAGTACACTCGTTCAGCAGATCCCCAACTCTGCTGATGCCCCAGTCAGTAGTATCCTCAGCTTTGCTGATCCACCTGCTCAGTAGTAACCCCCAGCTCTGCTGATCCCCCGCTCAATATTAACCCTCAGATCTGCTGATCCCCCACTCAGTAGTAATTTCCAACTGTTCTGATCCTCTAGTTTGCTGATCCTCCTCTCTCTCTGGTCCCCGACCGTTCGCCTCCCGCTATATTGCTCCCATGCTGCATACCACATACGACATCTATTTATTTCTGTTGCTCTGGTTCCCCAGCTCTGCTGATCCTCTGCCGCTCAGTCCTCCCACAAAAACAAAACATCAAGGTGAACCAAAGAAGTACACAAGAGTGTTTATCTTTTGATCCCCTTCCAAAGAGGAAGGACCCCTCCCTTGCACCCCAGGCTGTAAGACACCTGACGAGAGCAAGGCCCACTTAGGTCCACCTAGCTGAAAGACCCTGTGGACCCCGCTTCTCATGATTAGCCAATGCCAACCAACGAGTACTAGGTAGGAGGTTCTCCCAAAGAGAGACCCCCCCCAAAGACAGGGTAGGAAGGAACCTGGTGGCCCCATATCCTCCCCCTAGACTAGGTCCAGAGACCCACACTCTACTATCTGTGAGTCATGGGAAAACAATAAAGTGTAGTGAGACACACATGGAGAATGAAAACATATAAAAAGTGCCAATGTTGTGCACAATGGCTAGGCTTTGCAGCTTGGAAACAATAATTGCCCCAGTCTTGCCTAACCCATAAAGCACTGTGCAGAAAAAAGGTTTAGTGTGATGGCCTAGTGCAGTGGGACCCCAAACCCATAGTGATACTCCAGCACCCTCTGGTAATCACTCCCAGAGGGCATATACCGCAGGTGCTCTGCCTTTTCGGGCCCTGGCCTGACCAAGTAGCACTGCTCAATTCAGGAGGCACTGAGTCCCTCAGAATCCTCCACACTAGGGAAATACTCCTGTACCCCCATCACCCAGTGGGTGCTACGGTTTCTATTCCCACTGGAAGGATCCCTCAAGACCCCATCATACTAGCAGGGTACTATACAGCCAGCCATCCCAGATATAAGGCCAAAATGACAGCGGAGCGGCCCTTACTGGACACTCGTAGGAAAAGATACTACACCTGATCTTGGCCAAAAGGCTAAACAACTAGATGATGTAGATAAAACACATGTCCAGAAATGTTTTTAAAAAGATTGATAGACCAGACCAGACATTCTCTGATACAGGTTGACTTACATGGTATGATCAGGAGAGGAAGTGAGGGAACTACCCACAGTGGTGTCATGCAGTAAGACACGACAGAGGTTCTAGACCTTTCTTGACAAAAAAAATTGATGTGAAGGATTAAAACTGAATTTAATCTGCTGATATTTATCCTCCCCTGGTTAAGACGTCTTAAGGATCCAAAATTTGCATATTTAATAACTTGACCCAAAAGTTGAATCTGCTCATATTTGCTTTTCCTGGTTCCTCCTTTCCCCCTCATCAGCATGTTAATAAAAAATAAAAAAATGTTTCTGTTTTCGTTACATACCTCATTTTAGACCCAGTTATCACTCTTTCTATGTGTTTCTCTAACCAATGCAGGCATATCATGGCTGGTTCAAGGGCTCTCAAAAACACTTCAGCGCTAAATCCAGTTTTTTTTTTCTTTCATGGTGCTTCAAAAAGCAATGCCCATTGGGGTGCAGCCCTCCTCAGAATGGGAAATCTTAGATACACTGTAAAAAAACACACAGGAGGGCGCAAGCACCTCGTGTATTACCATTGACAAATTTATTATGTATACTAAGACAATTGGATACTCACAAGCGGATAAAAACAATATGCATAAATATCCAAAACTCCAGCAGAATGCAATGTGCCCATCATAGGGCCAACCCAATTGGATGGCTGACGTGTTTCGGGGGACAGAACCCTTTCCTCAGAGCTAATCCAACCTAATGTTCAGTGGCTATTGAAGTGGTCATGTACATGGGGTCCTCCTGCAAAAACAAGGTGGAGGTGGAGTCAGAGAGTTTGTCTACGTATCGCAACAACCATAAAAAAAATTAAAATCAATAAACAACCCAGTGGTTCACGTGTCTCCAGTGGCGCATACATATATTTAAATATACAGAGGCATCCAATAATATAGTATAAAAATCAAACAGAAATTAGTCCAAAATGAAGCAACAGTCTCTCAAATGGACCATATATTCCATATGGTAAACAAAGGATTCCTCAAGGAGTGGGATTTGGACTAGAAACAAAAAAATGTAGTAGAAAAGTATACAATTTATTGATAAAGTATCAGATAAAAAATGTTGTCACATAAAAACAAGCACATAGCATAAATAACAACATAGAATCAACCCAATGAATAACCTATGGATCGACTGTCCATGGTGGTAGGACAGAAGAAATTCAACGCGTTTCAACAGGGAATATAAATAAAGGTCTTCTTCAGGGATAATAGGTTATACAGTTCCAGATTTTTCAAAATGAATCCTATGTGCTGATGATTGAACAAATGGGGGTCATGACTCAAGAGCAGAAAAGACAGAAACAGCTGAAGATGTGCCGGTAGGCAATGGAGGACAGAACTGCCAAATGGGGCTCCAATTCCGGATCACAAAACCCCAAAAGGGGCCAGGGCAAATGGAGGATCGATAAGTCTCGCACTGGCTTCAAAAATCATAGTCATATAAAGTAGATGGAATCTCTGGATGTGGTGATGATATCAGTGAAATATCTCAAAGAGGTATCAATTAGGATTGATCGGAGTGGTTGCCACATAAAGCAAACCCCAGGGCCTAAAGGAAAGGTGTAAATGGAGCCTTAGCTGGATAAGAGTATGTTAAATTGGACTGTAATGTCCAGTCTTGTCTTATACTCCAGCAATGCAAAGTGCAACTAACGTCTCCCATAAGAAGCACGGCTTCTATATTCCATATGTGTCTGAATCGGTGACACTCAAGTAAACAAAACAAATCCAAATCCCCCCACTACTTGAGTGAACCACTCCCACAACTAAGAATGGACTCTTACCAAAGAGCCAGGACCCTTTAATATGAAGGGTCAAGCAGGCTAAAAGTTGTAATCCCGAGCACTGGTCACAATGGGAAGTAAGGGAAGGAAACCAAATCCAGATCGATCCCAGAGTGAAACCAATCCTCTTCCCACAAATCGTCCAGTAATGGCCAAAATCCCAGACAAATGGAAAACGCTGTATGATGCTCTGGGTGTTTTCGCTCAGTTGTTTCCAGTGAGTTCAGTCCACTCCAGAAATGCTTGAGATATTGACAATATCAGCATTTTTAATATAGGGAGCCACGGGTTACTGGCCAGCCACTTGTAAGCATCTTTATTGTACTCTCAAAAAACAGCAAATGAACCAGCTTTCTTCAGCAATCAAATCCAAAACTGTCCATAACTCTGGTATAATGAAAAGTAACAAGCTGAATTCCTAACAGGATACCAGTCCCACACCAGGGTTTATGGTTTCCATCTGCTTCGGGGTACCACAAAGGCCACAGGAGCTCAGCAAACAACGTCTCAGTTGCCAGACAGTCAGCACTTTTTCATAGCTGTGGACTACTCTACTCCACCTCACCAACCAACCAGTAGTCCACAGCTATGAGAAAGTGCTGACTGTCTGGCAACTGAGACGTTGTTTCCTGAGCTCCTGAGGCCTTTGTGTTACTCATCGGGGACAGTGTGCCCAACCAATGGATCCAAAATGTCTCTTTCTGACAAAATTAATGGTAATTTGTCAATGGTAATGCAGGCATATCATGGCTGGTGCAAACATGACAAGACCAATCTCCTGTGCTCCAGAGAAGTGCACTGGCCAAAGACAATCTGTACTCTTTAGCAGATCCAACTTTTACACTGGTTTTGCTGCCCAAATACGGGAGTGTTTCTTGTTCACAGGCATTGTCCCTGAGCTGACCTGTCACGTACCTGGTAGGAGTCTGATATGATGAGGTCGGCCTCTCTTGTATCTCCAGTCCAAGCCCCACTGAGGGTGGAACAGATGGTGGCTAGGGCCAGGAGGAACACGAGTGCCTGAGGAAGTTGCTTGCAGGACTTGCTGGAACAGATGTGGCTTGGAGACCCAGACAGCCGGACAGACACTGGACACAGGAACACTTGGAGGATGGGTAGAGGTTTGAGGGGAACTCCAACCCACTTGCAGGTTCTGGGAACGAAGCTCACAGGAACAGAGGTCAGGAGGATAGCCAGGGTTCAGCAACAGACAGGCGGCACGGTACAAAGGATCAATCAGAAGCAGGGTCAGTGGAAGCCGGGATCAGAAGCCAGTAATCAGGAAGTGTTTCAGAGTCCAAAGACAGAGTCAGGGAAAGCCACAGTCAGCAACGGTTATCAAGCAGCATAACAGGAACCAGGAAGTTTTCAGGACACAGCTGAAGACCAGTCAGCACTTGCTTGAGAGTCAGGACTTCCTTAAATAGATAGGAAGTCTTGTAATCAGGCTTCAGGTCACAGCTGAGGGCAGGAAGTGCTGCCTGTCCCACACTGCCGGAATACACCTGCTGGTGGACACCGGTACTACAGTCCGTGGAACATGCATTACCACCAGCAGGTGAGATCCTTGCAGACTGGCGCCAAAGGAGATTAGGGGCGCGCACCCGCGCGTGCACGTCGTCCCCGCGCACGCGCATGTGTACTAGCACTCTGGAAGGGCTGCTGCAGCCCGGGGGTGCGCGCGCCAGTATTCCGAGACTGCTGGCGAACGTGCGCCTGCGCAGGAGAGTTCCTATCAGTTCTCTTACATTGCCCCCCCCTTAGGGGCAGCCTCCGGATGCCCCTCAAGTCTCTCTTTTCCGGGTGGCGTTGAAAGAAGGCTTGTACCAGTCTTGGGGCATGAACATCAGAAGCTGGTTCCCAAGAATTTTCCTCAGGGCCGTAGCCCTTCCATTTAACAAGGAACTGCATCTGGTTACTCCTACGTCTACAGTCCAGCACGGCCTCCACTTCAAATTCCTCATTACCTTCGATGAGAATCGGAGGAGGGGTTCCAGACACCCGATCAGGGAAGGGATTAGGCGTGGTGGGTTTCAACAAAGAAACGTGGAATACTGGATGTATCTTCATGCTTTTGGGTAGCACCAATTCAAAAGCTACTGCATTGATCCTCCGCTTGACAGGAAAAGGGCCCAAAAATTTTGGACCGAGTTTCTTAGAAGGACAGCTTAACTTTAGATTTGCCGTGGACAGCCAGACTTTGTCCCCAGGTTTTAAATCCAGGTTACCCCTCTTCTTTCTGTCGAAAAACTTCTTGTTGCTAGCCTGGGTCTTGGAGATCGTCTCCTGTAAAACCTGATTGTTAGTACTGAAGAAGTCTAATCGGTCTTGCACAGCAGGTAAAGAAGACTCAACAGGTATTTCCGGCAGAAAAGAGGGATGGTACCCAAAATTGGCAAAAAAGGGGGACTGTTTGGTTGCTGAGTGGATGGTATTATTATATGAGAACTCCGCAAGCGGAAGGAGGGATAACCAATCATCTTGAGCAAAAGAGGAAAAACACCGTAGATACTGTTCAAGTGTTTGATTCGTCCTCTCAGTCTGTCCATTGGTTTGTGGGTGGTAAGCTGTAGAGAGGCAGAGTTCAATATTAAGTGCTTCGCATAGAGCCCTCCAGAATCTAGAGGTGAACTGCACCCCACGGTCGGAGATAATGCTATCAGGAATACCGTGCAATCTAACGACCTCTTTGATGAAGGCTGAGGCAGTCTCAGTAGCGGAAGGAGTTCCTTGTAAGGGTACAAAGTGCGCCATCTTGGTCAGGCGGTCTACCACGACAAAGATGGTAGTGGAGTCTTCAGACGGAGGGAGTTCTACAATAAAGTCCATTGAGATCATACTCCATGGTTTCTGAGGTATGGGAAGAGGCTCCAAGAGACCCCAAGTTTTAGTTCTGTCGGTTTTGTTTTGAAGGCATGTAATACAGGATCTAACGTAATTTTTACAGTCCTGCATTAAATCGGGCCACCAGAAGGTACGGGAGACCAGATCGGCAGTCTTGCGGATCCCGTAATGTCCTGCTAGAGGGTGGTCATGACAGCGACTCAGAATGGACACTCGAAACTGCTCCGGGACAAAGATTTGTTCCTTATGGAAGAAAAGGCCATTCCTTGATTGAAGAGCCAAGTCCTGGGAGGGTGGTTGGTTAACCACACTGGTCTTAATTTGAGATAACAGATCAGCTTGAAGAAACAAAAAATTCTTGGCCGGGAGAATGGTATCAGGCTCCAAGGGACTCACAGGATCATTAAACATACGGGACAGGGCATCTGGTTTGCCATTCTTAGAACCAGGACGAAAAGTAATATGAAATGAGAAACGGGAGAAGAACAGCGCCCATCTTGCTTGTCGAGGTCTTAATCGCTTAGCTGTTCTCAAGTACTCTAGGTTCTTGTGATCCGTGAATATGAGGATTGGGTGGGCAGCACCCTCCAAGAGGTACCGCCACTCTTCAAGTGCGGCCTTGATGGCCAGCAGTTCCCGGTCTCCCACATCATAGTTCCTCTCGGAAGGATTTAATTTCTTGGAGAAAAAAGCCACAGGGTAGAGTAAGGATTTCGGGCCCTGACGTTGGGACAATATAGCCCCGACTGCACTTTCAGAAGCATCAACCTCCAATACATAGGCCAAGGATGGATCAGGGTGCTTCAGGATGGGAGCTGAGGTAAATAAAAGTTTTAACTGTTCAAAGGCCTCTTGAGCTTTTGGTGTCCAACAGAAAGGGATGTGTTGCTTAGTTAGTTGTGTGATGGGAGCGATGATACCAGAAAAGTTCTTGATGAATTTTCTGTAAAAATTAGCAAACCCCACAATACTCTGAACAGCTTTTCTGTCTGTAGGGGCAGGCCATTCCAGAACGGAAGTAACTTTCTGCGGATCCATGGAGATACCGTCGGCAGAGATGACAAGTCCCAAGAAATTAACAGTTTGTTTCTCAAAGTCACACTTTTCGGCTTTGGCATAAAGACAGTGTTTTCGAAGTCGGGCCAGCACTTTCTTAACATGAGCTTGATGAGATTCCATGGATTCAGAGAATATCAAGATGTCATCCAAGTAGATTATGACGAATAGATCAAGATAATCCCGAAAAACGTCATTCACTAGGTGTTGAAACGTAGCTGGGGCGTTGCAGAGCCCGAATGGCATGACCAAGTACTCGAAGTGGCCAAAGCGAGTTCGAAAAGCCGTCTTCCACTCGTCCCCTTCCCTGATTCTGACGAGATTATACGCACCCCTTAAGTCTAGCTTGGAGAATATCCGTGCCCCCCGCAGCCTCTGGAAAAGTTCAGGAATTAACGGAAGGGGGTACCGGTTCTTGACTGTAACTTTGTTAAGGTCCCGGTAGTCAATGCAAGGTCTTAAGGAGTGATCCTTTTTCTCTACAAAGAAGATACCGGCACCTGCTGGTGACGTGGAGGGCCGAATGAACTTCTTTTTCAAACTCTCGTCGATATAGACACGTAAGGCTTCCAGTTCAGGTTCGGAGAGGGGATAGATCCGACCAAAAAGAATCTCCGCCCCTGGTAAGAGATCAATAGGGCAATCATAAGTCCTATGGGGTGGAAGGGTGTCCGCACCCTTCTTGTTAAATACGTCCAGGTATTCGTGGTAAGCAGCAAGAACCAGATTAATGGTTTCTGGGTCAGGCTGTAGACTCAGGAGAGGAGTGGTACTAGCAGTCCTTTCAGGGAAACAGTGCGTCTGGCAATAGCTGGAGGAAAAGGTGACGTCTCCTGTAAGCCAATCAATGTGCGGATTATGTGCCTTTAGCCAGGGAATGCCAAGAATGATGGGGAACATAGGTGAGGTTATGACATCCAACCGAAGGAATTCATGGTGACCAGAGGAGGCTTGACAGGAAATAGGTGCAGTCTCTTGTGTGACCGGGCCTGATTTAATACCAGAGCCATCGGCCAGGTGAACCCGGAATCCCTGTTTCTTGGGGCACACGGGAAGCTGGTGTAAAGAAACAAATGAGGAATCCACAAAACAGCTGCAGGCCCCTGAGTCTATTATGGCGGATACTAAAAGTGTCCTTCCGGCAACAAAAAGATTAACTGGGAGAGAGATGTGAGACCGAACCTCTCCAGAAGGATGCTCCACAGGAAGCTGACGAAGGCAGGTTCTACTGGTTTTTGCCGGGCAAGTCTGTATGAAGTGACCTGCTTCTCCACAATAGAGGCATAGATTGGCACGTAATCATCTGAGACGTTCTGCCGGGGAAAGAGGCGATCTGGGGAAACTCCTGTGGCATGTCTTATGCTGAGCCTTCTTTCCAAAAGATGTGCTCAACGGGGCAGCAGATATGCTGGGTGTAGAAGTCACAGAAAGGATTCCTTGAGTCTTTTCGTATTGCCTCTCACATAGTCGCCGGTCGATTTGGATGGCTGAGCTAATCAGTCTTTCCAAGGATGTAGGAACTTCAATTCTGGACAGTTCATCTTTGAGAGTGTCGGAAAGACCAAGCCGAAACTGATGGCGAAGAGCAGGATCGTTCCATCGAGTGTCAGCACTCAGGACACGGAAGTCAGTGATATACTCCTCAACAGGCCTTGACCCCTGTTGTAACCTGCCAAGCTTGGATTCTGCAGACTGCTGGCGGAAGGGGTCAGCATATAGCTGAGCCATAGCCGAGAAGAACGAAACTGTGGTTGCCAGAACTGGGTCATGCTGCTCCCGGAGGTGATGAGCCCAGGAGAGTGGTTCATTCACGAGAAGGGTGATCACAAATCCCACTTTAATGTCTTCAGATCTAAAGGTCCGGGGCAGCAGGGAGAAGTAGAGCTCGCAGGAGTTCCGGAAGGTTCTGAACATCGTACGATCTCCGGAAAATTGTTCGGGAATAGGCACTCTGGGTTCCGGGAGAGGAATAATTCCATGGAAGGAACTTGAATCGGTTTGAGCAGAGGGATCTGCGACAGAGGGAGAAACGCAAGCTGATGCGACTCCTATCTTGTCAGAGAGTCGCTCCTCCATGCGACTGAGATCGCTCTGTAAACTCTGCACGACATGTGTGAGTGTAGAGATTGTCTCAAACAAGTCCTCTGGTGGAGAGACCTCCCTTTCAGACTCCATCCCTGGCTGACTGGTACTGTCACGTACCTGGTAGGAGTCTGATATGATGAGGTCGGCCTCTCTTGTATCTCCAGTCCAAGCCCCACTGAGGGTGGAACAGATGGTGGCTAGGGCCAGGAGGAACACGAGTGCCTGAGGAAGTTGCTTGCAGGACTTGCTGGAACAGATGTGGCTTGGAGACCCAGACAGCCGGACAGACACTGGACACAGGAACACTTGGAGGATGGGTAGAGGTTTGAGGGGAACTCCAACCCACTTGCAGGTTCTGGGAACGAAGCTCACAGGAACAGAGGTCAGGAGGATAGCCAGGGTTCAGCAACAGACAGGCGGCACGGTACAAAGGATCAATCAGAAGCAGGGTCAGTGGAAGCCGGGATCAGAAGCCAGTAATCAGGAAGTGTTTCAGAGTCCAAAGACAGAGTCAGGGAAAGCCACAGTCAGCAACGGTTATCAAGCAGCATAAAAGGAACCAGGAAGTTTTCAGGACACAGCTGAAGACCAGTCAGCACTTGCTTGAGAGTCAGGACTTCCTTAAATAGATAGAAAGTCTTGTAATCAGGCTTCAGGTCACAGCTGAGGGCAGGAAGTGCTGCCTGTCCCACACTGCCGGAATACACCCGCTGGTAGACACCAGTACTACAGTCCGTGGAACATGCATTACCACCAGCAGGTGAGATCCTTGCAGACTGGCGCCAAAGGAGATTAGGGGCACGCACCCGCGCGTGCACGTCGTCCCCGTGCACGCGCATGTGTACTAGCACTCTGGAAGGGCTGCTGCAGCCCGGGGGTGCGCGTGCCAGTATTCCGAGACTGCTGGCGAACGCGCGCCTGCGCAGGAGAGTTCCTATCAGTTCTCTTACATGACCCTACTTGGTGGGAATCTCTCCCTTTGCTATTCACTCTCCCTAACAAGCAAAGTCTCTGTCCTTGACCTACCTCTCATTCCAGGTGCACCCAAATGACACGGGTACCCTATTTTATAATGTCCTACACCAAGATGGCCACTGAAGGTCACCAGAGGTTGCAGTGTCCCATCAGACAGATGGTTCTTCTGAGACACCAACAGAGTCTATGAGGGAACATTTCCCTTAACAGACTCCACTCCACCTTTACAGTGACACAGTGAGACCTTCTGGGCAGAGGAAAACCTACACCTGCCTACAGAGGAATGGGGGAATGTTGTAAGGCTGCAGTCCCAAAATGGCAAAATTTCCTCAATTTTGCAGAAATGTGGCGACAAAAAACTTTCAATTTTGCTCATCCCTGGTGAGGAGTCATAATATCAACAATTGGTACCTGTATTGGTACACATCCTTGAGAAGGTTCCAGTCAGTGGGCAGGACAACACCCATCGATGTGGGGCCATGCCCCCCTTCCCACGTGATTGCCCTAGAGTGTTCTGGACTGGAGTGCAGGCCAGCCAAGTGGATAACAGCAGCCATGCAGTACTACATTGGCGGATTTACAGCCAGTCCTACAAAAGACAGTGTAGGAGTCTTGGTCAATGCTGACACAGCATATCTGCACACCTTCCTATTCCTGGTCTTTCTTTCTGCATACACTCAGCTGTGGACTCATTAGTACTTTGGTGCTGCAGCATTTTTGGACACTAGTACCCATTGTGGTCGGACGGTAGATAGGACCTTACTTGAGGGGATAGGCTTTACAGGCTCATTTGCTAGTGTAGTCTGTGGGAGGCAGCCCCAGGAGGAGTGGTATTCATAGTGCCTGGTTATTTATCCATTGAGGGCCTTTCATTGGTCTGGCCACGCAAGTACCTTACCCCTCAGGGGGTATCAGATTTTGCTAGGATGGAGTCAAGGTGGGTGAATAGAGGGGAGGGGGTAGGGGTGCCATTCTCCTGTAGGGAGGGCTATTGGGGGTGGTTTGTGGGGTAGGTTATTGGGTGATCTGGGACGGTTGGAGAAGGGATGGGATGGGAGGCACTGGTTTATGTGACCCATACTATTTTGTCACAGGAGTAGCACCGCAATTTGTTATATTCAGGGGATTCCCCGGACACCATCTTCTTTCTTAGCTTTATGGTACCTGTATTGACCAGGAAGAGTGCTTGGAATGAGTATAGTGAGGGTGTGTGTATGGGGCAGGTATGAACAGATGGAGGTTGAGAGTGGGGGGGATGGATGAAGAAAAGGTCAAGTAGGTTGGGGTACAGATTGGTATGGAAAGGTGTGGAATTGTTGCAGCTAAAAAGACTTACTCTTCTAAAGTAAAAAAATAAATAAAACTGCACCCTAGATCTGTAAGCCACTATCTACAGTGCCTTGAAAATGTATTCATACCCTGAAAATTTTCCACATTTTGTCATGTTACAACAAAAAATGTAAATGTATTTTATTGGGATTTTATGTTATAGACCAACACAAAGTGGAATGAAAATGATAAACGGTTTTCATTTTTTTTTACAAATAAATATGTGAAAAGTGTGGTGTACATTTGTATTCATCCCCCTTTACTCTGATATCCCTAACTAAAATCTAGTGGAACCAATTGCCTTCAGAAGTCACCTTATTAGTAAATAGCATCCATGTTTAATTTAATCTCAGTATAAATACAACTGTTCTGTGAACAAACAGTATCATGAAGGCCAAGGAACACACCAGACAGGTCAGGGATAAAGTTGTGGAGAAGTATAAAGCAGGGTTAGGTTATAAAAAAAATACCCCAAGCTTTGAACATCTCACGGAGCACTGTTCAATCCATCATCCGAAAATGGAAAGAGTATGGCACAACTGCAAACCTACCAAGACATGGCTGTCCACCTAAACTGACCGGGCCGGGCAAGGAGAACATTATTCAGAGAAGCAGCCAAGAGGTCCATGGTAACTCTGGAGGAGCTGCAGAGATCCACAGCTCAGGTGGGAGAATCTGTCCACAGGACACATATTAGTTGTGCTTCTCCACAAATCTGCCCTTTATGGAAGAGTGACAAGAAGAAAGACATTGTTGAAAAAAAGTCATAAGAAATCCTGTTTGTAGTTTGTGAGAAGCCATGTGGGGGACACAGCAAACATGTGGAAGAAGCTGCTCTGGTTAGATGAGACCAAAATTTTACTTTTTGGCCTAAAATCAAAACGCTATATGTGGTGGAAAACTAACACTTCACATCACCCTGAACACACCATCCACACTGTGAAACATGGTGCTGGCAGCATCATGTGGTGGGGATGCTTTTCTTCAGCAGGGAAAGGGAAGCTGGTCAGAGTTGATGGGAAGATGGATGGAGCCAAATACAGGGCAATCTTAGAAGAAAACCTGTTAGAGTCTGCAAAAGACTTGAGACTGGGGCGGAGGTTCACCTTCCAGCAGGACAACGACCCTAAACATACAGCTAGAGCTACAATGGAATGGTTTAGAGCAAAGCATATTCATGTGTTAGAATGGCCCAGTCACAGCCCAGACCTAAATCCAATTGAGAATCTGTGGCAAGACTTGAAAATTGCTGTTCACAGACACTCTCCACCCAATCTGACAGAGCTTGAGCTATTTTGCAAAGAAGAATGGGCAAAAATGTCACTCTCTAGATGTGCAAAGCTGGTAGAGACATCCCCAAAAAGACTTGCAGCTGTAATTGCAGAGAAAGGTGGTTCTAAAAAGTATTGACTCAGGGGGGCGCCATACAAATATACCCCCCACACTTTTCACATATGTATTTGTAAAAAAAAAAATTAAAACCATTTATCATTTTTCTTCCACTTCACAATTATGTGCCACTTTGTGTTGGTCCATCACATAAAATCCGAATTAAATACATTTACGTTTTCGGTTGTAAACATAAAAAAAAAGGTAAAGGGGTATGAATACTTTTTCAAGGCACCGTATATTTAATTTTCCAACCTGTATGAGGTCTCTACATATAAACTCTTACTAGGTGAAACATGTGGAGCTCAGGTGAACTAGGCTTACTAGGTGAACATTGCCTCACTCCAGGAACAACATTAAATATGGATGGGGGCTTACAGATACCAAGTGCTGCTTTCTTCTTTTTTTGCTTGTATGTTATTGTGAGGTGGAGATGAGCCAAGTGAGCGCCAGCATGCTGGAACGTTTACATGGAGTATCTGTAGCAGAGCATCTGGCTTTTTGAAGCTTTGCAATGAATGAAGTGAAGTCATTATCAGCATTTCTTAAAGCATATATAAACCCTTAAAGCAAAGCTAAAAAAAAAAACACAAACAAACATAAAAATATAACTGCCTTAAAGGATCAGTAAAGGAATTTTTATTTATTTTTTAAATAACAAACATGTTATACTTACCTCTACTGTGCAGCTCGTTTTGCACACAGTGGCCCCGATCCTGGTCTTTTGGGGTCCCTCGGCGGCTGTCTTGGCTCCTCCTCGCAAGGACTCCACACCTTCATATGAGCGAGCTTGCATGGTGTGGAGTTATTGCGGGCACGCTCCCGTGATACAGCGGCGGCCATAGCCGCCGACTGTATCACTCGGCCCCGCCCCCGGCGCGCCGCGTCATTGGATGTGATTGACAGCAGCGCCAGCCAATGGCTGCGCTGCTTTCAATCCATCCAGTGTAGCCAATCGACGGCCAGGCTGAGAACCGAGGAGGATGACGGGGAGGAGTGCGGGAATTTTGAGGGGGTAAGGTAAGTAAAACGGGGGCTCGGGGGGGGGTCGGTACTGTCGGATGTTTTTTCACCTTAATGCATAGGATGCATTAAGGTGAAAAAACACGTACCTTTACAACCCCTTTAAATCTCAATTGTTAAAAAAAAAGACAATAAAAATGTAAAAATTTTGTATTTTCTCCAAATTTCTGGGTGACTACCTGACTGTTTTCATCTTTCAAAAAAGTTAGACATGCAAGGGCTGTAGCGGAAGCTTTTTACTGGTGCTTCCAGTAATGTCACTCCTCAACAATGGATTTCAACTCACAGCAGCCCTTGCAGCAAGTGGTATTGTTTTAAATAGGCTTGTGCAATTAGTTTCGTAACTAAACAAAATCTGTACGAATTTAGCAACTTTCGGATATTCGGAAGCATTCGAATTTCCGAACAAAGCAATTACGAATAAAACCGAATCCGAAATAAATTATATCGCAAATAGCGAATGCCCGAATGTCTTCGGCATAATTTGTTATGAAAAAAGTTACGAATGTACGAATCCATTCGAAGCACAATAACACTCACTCTGCTCTCTGCTTCTCCCTCACCGTGCTGAACTCCCTCTCAAAATGGTGTACAGGGGCGGAGGCTATAGTCGCATATCAAAAACAAAAGTAAAATACGAGATTTCAAATCGTTACAAATAACCGCAATGTATTTAGAAAAGTACGAATCCATTCGAAGCACATTAGGCATAATAGGCAGCGTCGTTGTGAGAGAGACACGGAAAATTACGAATCAACGAACCAAAAAAAAGTTACGAAAGTAGGAGTTGTGTCCAGAATCAACGAAAAACAACGTACCCTACCGAAAGTACGAATTATAAATCAACTAAAAATAAGGCTTACATTAATACGAATCATTCCGGTTCGACTAAAAATGTTGCTTGCGAAAATACGAATTTGTCCGAACACGAAAAATCCTGTTTAGCAAAATTACGAATGATTACGAATCAACAGGACCGAAAAGAAACTAAACGAAACAAATTTTTCCGTTGTGCACAAGTCTAGTTTTAAATTGTCATTAAACTATGACAAACTCTCATTACATGCTATATCACAGAGTGTTCATACTCACAAAGCCACTAAAGCATTTGTTTTGTGTAGAGTAAAATATACCTGGTTGATCCTGACTTCAGCTGTCCCTCCCATCTTCTCTGTGTGCCCACTGTAAGCTGAGATTGTATAGACCAGCTGGTGTGTTCTATGGAGCATGCCCAGTTTCAGTTCCCTTCTAAACTCCTAATATCCTCCTTTTTTTTTTTTTTCGTGTTGCCGACATGACTGTAGAGTCACACATGTGGGTGTATACAAAGTGGCAAAGGACACTCCCCTCTCTCCCTTTTCCTCCATGTCACCCCTATGGGGGCGGGATATAGTAGGCTGATTGATTAAATTCACTAAGAAAATCACAAAAGCTTAGTTTTAATATAAATTAGTATTAAATATATCAAATGCAATTGCTAATACCTGTAAAGAAAAAAAAAAGAGCCTTGGATGCAGATGCCTGATCTGAAGAAAAAACATTACAATTAAATTGTTTAAAACTAAAAGTAAAAAAAAAAAAAAAAAATCCACCTGGTTTTGGTACAGAGCAGAGTTTAGATTAGGGCTGGGAAAAAAATCGATTTTAATCTTGGATCGAGTTTTGAGCTCAAATCGATTCAGATTTGAAGAAAATCGATTTTTTTAGATTTTTTTTTTTTTCCCTTTAAAGTTTCCATAGCAGGACTGCAGGGGGCGTATCCGGAATGGCACTGGGCAGCGTTACCCCAATTACATCTACTCGCTGCAGCCGCCGTCTGCCTACCTGATCAGCGTGTCATGCAGACAGACGGCGGCCATTGCAGTGTTCAAAAGCCGCGCCTCCCGAGTCCTCATCGTCTGTGATAGGCAGAACACTCAATTTCACAGCAGGCAGTATTCAGCCTATCACGGACATCCTCTCATCCTCGTCTGTGTTATGAGGATGACCATGATAGGCGGAACACTGAATGCTGGGAAATTGAGTGTTCCGCCTATCACAGACGAGGAGGAGGCGCGGCTTTTGAATACTGGAATGGCCACCGGTGTAGCAGTAAAATCCGTATACCATGAAAATCTGCATCAGGTACGGGCACAGTGATTGAAGCATGGGCACAGTGAGACACGGGCACAGTGAGGCATGGGTACAGTGAGACACGGGCACAGTGAGGCATGGGTACAGTGAGACACGGGCACAGTGAGACACGGGCACAGTGAGGCATGGGTACAGTGAGGCATGGACACAGTTCAATTCAACTAAGAGTAACCTCAGGATTTTTTGTTGTTTTATTAGCTAAATCCAAATACAGTATTAATAATTTGGATGTTTAACAATCTTTGTTGCACACTGCAAAAAACAACAAAAGGTCACAAGCGCTAAATTGGTGGATAAAGAAAAAAATATAATGGATGATAATAATAATAATAAGAAAAAAATCCCAAATATTTTGGGAAGTACAAAGTATCCAAAAGGGGGGAAAAAACAGGATCCAGCGCAGCAAGAAAAAATCCGTACCCAGAAGTACAAAATACACAACATGCACACAATATAATCCAGCGCTCATGGAGCATACATTATTAACTATTGAAAACTCTTGAAGAATTGATAAAAAAGCTTGGTCCATTTATTAATCACAATAAAGAGAGGGATCCAATCCCAAATGTGCAGAGGGCAAATGAATCTTAACTCTCCAGTTGCCAGTGGTGACAAACTTGTTAAACTTGCAGTGACATCCGTGGAGCAAGGAGGGGTTAAAGTAAAAACAAAGCCTGTGGCATGATCTCAGTGTGAGCACAGTACCTTGAATGATGGACAACAGGCAGACCAGCGTGTGGAGGGCCCTCCAACCCAATAGGATGCAGAGCCAGGATCGCAGCAAGGCTGGGACAGAAGGAATCACACACAGAGTTTCAAGAGTTTTCAATCGTTAATAATGTATGTTCCATGAGCGCTGGATTATATTGTGTGTTTGTTGCACACTGACTTTGCAGTTAGAGAAAGGGTTTGCCTTTGCAATTTTGTTTGTTGATGCACTTTAATTAATATAATAATAAAATAAAAAAAATCGAATCCAATCGTAAATCAAGTTTTTTATAAAAAAATTGCAGATTTTTTTGGGGGGGAAAATAGCCCAGCCCTAGTTTAGATCACTTGAAGTGTAACTACAATCTGATGTTGCAGGAGTCACTGGTCCTCTTAACCACTTAAGCCCCGGACCATTTTGGCTGGTTAAGGACCAGGCCACTTTTTGCGATTCGGCACTGCGTCGCTTTAACTGACAATTGCGCGGTCGTGCGACGTGGCTCCCAAACAAAATTGATGTCCTTTTTTTCCCCACAAATAGAGCTTTCTTTTGGTGGTATTTGATCACCTCTGCGGTTTTTATTTTTTGCGCTATAAACAAAAATAGAGCGACAATTTTGAAAAAAATGCAATATTTTTTACTTTTTGCTATAATAAATATCCCCAAAAAATATATAACATTTTTTTTTTTTCCTCATTTTAGGCCGATACGTATTCTTCTACATATTTTTGGTAAAAAAAAATCACAATAAGCGTTTATTGATTGCTTTGCGCAAAAGTTATAGCGTCTACAAAATAGGGGATAGTTTTATAGCATTTTTATTAATAATTTATTTTTTTACTAGTAATGGCGGCGATCAGCGATTTTTATTGTGACTGCGACATTATGGCGGACACATCGGACACTTTTGACACCATTTTGGGACCATTGTAATTTTTACAGCGATCAGTGCTATAAAAATGCACTGGTTACTGTAAAAATGACACTGGCAGTGAAGGGGTTAACCTGAAAGTGGCGCTGTAGGGGTTAGGTGTGCCTAAGGGAGTGATTCTTAATGTTAGGGGGCATGGCTAAGAGTGACACATCACTGATCGCCACTCTGATTACACAGAGCGGAGATCAGTGACAGAGTCAGTAGGCGAGCGGGGAGATGTTGTGTTTACACTAACATCTCCCCGCTCCATCCCTCCGTGAGACGTTCGTGGGGATCCCCGCGGCGATCGAGTCCGCGGGACCCACGGTCCAACTCACAGGAATGGCGGCAGGGTCACGAGCGCACCGCTGTCGGCTCGCGCGTGACCACACGACAGGCAGTTAAAGGGGACGTACAGGTACGTGATTGTGCCTGTAGGTGCCATTCTGCCGACGTATATATACAGTGGCCGGTCCTTAAGTGGTTAAAGCGGAGTTCCACCCTAAAGTGGAACTTCCGCTCATCTGATTCCTCCCCCCTTCCGGTGCCACAATTGGCACCTTTCGGGGGGGAGGGGGGACAGGATACCTGTCTTTGACAGGTATCCTTTCCCACTTCTAGGAGTCCGGGCCTGTGACGTCACTGCGGGGCTCCCTCCTCCTCCCCCGGCCGCCGGGCCAAAAGGAGAGAGGAGCAGGGCCTCGCGCATGCACAGTAGGGTTCTCGGCGTGAAGCTGAAAGGCTACACTGCCAGGTTCCCTTACCCACAATGGCGGCGGCAGCACCCGAAAGCTGATGGAAACATCAGCTGCCGTGCCGACATCGCTGGACTCCAGGACAGGTAATTGTCCTATTATTAAAAGCCAGCAGCTGCAGTATGTGTAGCTGCTGGCTTTTAATTTGTTTTTTTTTTTTTTTTTGGCCGGACCACCGCTTTAAGGTGACCTTTAGTCAATCTTTATTGGTTCTGATGATAAAACAAAAGTTGCAGCTTCTGGTGCCGTGATGTTTCCTTTAAAGAGGGTGTTGCAAAACTTACTCCACCCAATCCAAGGGTCTGAGGGGTGTGCTGGAGTACTTTACTTTATCATGCCCAGTGGAAATGCACTTAATGCCAACTATTCTGGGTACATATTTATTTCCATTTGACAAGGATTCCTAATTCAATTTAGCCTTGTCATTCTATTACAGAACATGAAAGATCTTGGCTGAGACTGGCCAGATCAACTGGAATTTAATAGACATTTACAAAGAATAATTATTCTAAAATAGTAAAATTATATTACATACTGTATAAAAAAAAAAAAGCTAATGAGATAGTTTTAATATCTAGCTTGACAGATACTTTCAAAAACAAAAAAACATCTTCTTACTTAAATACACAAAATTGTGTACAGTTCTAAGATCCCGGAAAAAGCCTGCAAGCCATTTAATGACGGCACGTAATGTCATTCAAAGAGAGGAAAAAGTTACAAACCTCTGCGGTCGTAAATCAAAGTAACTCCTAACTTCACAATATATTTTTCGCTCTGGGCGAGCTTGGTTAGACCATAATAAAAGTAAATAGACTTCTTGAAAAGGTTTATGGAAGCCGGAGCCTTCAAGAAGAAGAGATATCACCTCTATAAAACAGAGCCAGTGGCTCGGTAAACAGCCGGTGAAATAACTGCCGGGTCCCAGAACGCCATGCGCCAGCCAGGAGGCTCTCACCGGAGACGTGCACAGGGCCGGTACTCTAGACAAACGCTTCTTTTATTGACACTTATATCCCAATTTCAAGCAATCTGACCAAAACGACCACGGGAAGGCCGAGGACTGTCTCTTACCCGGATAACGGCACCGGGGGAAAGGTAAATGGAATTTACCGTACAAGATATTATGGAGCTGGATGCAGGACAAACAGACAATGTAAAGCGTACGATGAGGAACTGCCGTAGCTTTGCAGTGGCGGGTGGTATATTAATGATGGGGTTTAGAAACAATTGGGTTGGTAAAGCACCACATGCTTGGACTTCTAGTTCTAGCATGGCAACTGTAAAGTAAGAACATTTTCAAGGACACAAATGGCTTTAATGGGCACAGCTACTTAAGGTTCTTATATTAGATTTTGTAGGGCAATGGAGACTTGAATCACCCCCCGAACATGCTAGACTGTGTCCTAATTTATGTTTGAATTAAACTTAATTTCAGACTCAAATATTTTTAATGTGGTGCTTCAATTCCAGATTCAAATATTGCCTTCACAACCCAAGGTGAATTTGGAAATGCTTTGGTGCATGGAAGCTGCCTATCTATCATCCAATGTGCCCCACGAGGACAAATAGACACTATTAGCATATTATTGACAATCATTTGAACACAAAAGTGTAACCTATAATCATCTCAAGGTTCCAGTGCCGTCAATCTACTCCCTATTAAATCATTAACCACTTGTCTACTGGGCATTTTCACCCACTTCCTGCCCAGGCCAATTTTCAGTGAAAAGGCTGCACTGATGGGCACTGATGAGGTGGCACTGATCCGCACAGATAGGCTGCACTGATGAGGCGACACTGGTGGGCACTGATGAGGCGGCACTGAACGGAACAGATAGGCTGCACCGATGAGGCGACACTGGTGGGCACCAGGGCCGCCATCAGGGGGGTACAAGCAGTACCCCCTCTTCTTTTTTTTCTTTTTTATTTCTTTTTTCTTTTCTTTTTTTGTAAGAGGCCCAGAGGTCCCCAGGGGCCCGGAGGTCCCCAGGGCCCCGGATGGTAACCCCCCTTTTTTATGTATTTTTTATAAAAAAATAAACAAATATTTTTATTTTTTTGTAAGGGGCCCAGAGGTCCCCAGAGGCCTGGAGGTCCCCAGGGCCCCAGATGGCAATCCCCCTTTTTTTTATATAAAAATATATATATATTTTAAAAAAAAAACTTTTTTGTAAGGGGCCCAGAGGTCCCCAGAGGCCTGGAGGTCTCCGGGGCCCCGGATGGTAACCCCCCTTTTTTCCTTTTTTAGGTATTTTTTTAATAAAAAAATAAATAAAATAAAAAATGTGTTATTTATTTTTCGTAAGGGGCCCCGGATGGCAACCCCCCCCTTTTTTTTGTTTGTTCGTCAGCACCCAAAGCCCCCCGACCACAACAAATTGATTTGCGGCGGCAACACCCCCTGCTTCTCAATTCGTGGCACCCCCCTCTTCTCAATTCGCGGCTGCCCCCCCGCTTCTCAATTCGCGGCGGCAGCAACCCCCCCCCCCCGGTTCTCCTCTGCTCCAGGGGGCCCATGCCTGAAGCTGTGTAAGGGGTCCCAAAATTCCAGATGGCGGCACTGATGAGGAGGCACTGATAGGTGGCACTGATGGGCACTGATAGGTGGCATTGATGGACACTGTAGTCCCTGTAAGACTTCCTATCTACATACATTTCTATGTGTGAAGCATTTCTGACTACAAACTCTACATGGTAGCATAATGCTATAAATGCCTTGGGTCAAAAATGTCAAAAGTGAAGGCTATTTTTGATTTCTATTGACACTATAATAATAAGCTTAATTCCAGTGTTTGACCAAAACTCCCTTAAAACAATGGGAATAGCTAAAAAAAAAAGGGTGTAGTTTCATGGCCAATAGTTCCCATTGTAGTAGAGATAACAAAACTAGTCTTGTGCAAACATTGTTTTGTTTAACAATGACATGTGTTTAAGAGATGTTCCTACTAAAAAATGATGTTTGTTAAGAAACCTGAAATCACATATTTGTGTCTGGACAAATCACAACTTAAATGTACAAGGGCTGTACTGAAAGGCATGTCACCCATTGAGCATGTTTGGGATGCTCTGGAGCGGCGTATACGACAGCGTGTTCCAGTTCCTGCCAATATCCAGCAACTTCGCACTAGGGATGAGCTTTGAGTTGAACTCATGTTCGACTCGAACATTGCCTGTTCGCACAACGGACAATTTGGGGTGTTCGCGGCAAATTCGAAAAGTCTATGGGAGAAATCTAAAGTGCTAATTATAAAGGCTTATATGCAAGTTATTGTCCTAAAAAGTGTTTGGGGACCCGGGTCCTGCTCCAGGGGACATGTATCAATGCAAAAAAAAACTTTTAAAAACGGCCGTTTTTTTAGGAGCAGTGATTATAATAATGCTTAAAGTGAAACAATAAAAGTGAAATATTCCTTTAAATTTCGTACCTGGGGGGTGTGTATGATATGCATGTAAAGTGGCGCATGTTTCCCGTGCTTAGAACTGTCCCTGCAAAAAGTGTCATTTTTTAAGGTAAAAAAGTCATTTAAAACTCATTGAATTGTCGGCTTTTATCAATACATAGAAAAGTCATTGATAAAAAAAAAGCGTGGGGGTTCCCCCAAATTCAATTACCAGGCCCTTCAGATCTGGCATGGATATTAAGGGGAACTCCACCCCAAATTAAAAAAAAAATGGCGTGGAGTCCCCCCAAAAATCCATACCAGACCCTTATCCGAGCACGCAACCTGGCCGGCCGCAGGGGAAGAGGGGGGATGAGAGAGCGCCCCCCTCCCTCCTGAACCGTACCAGGCCACATGCCCTCAACATGGGGAGGATGGCATACACACGGTCGGAATATCGGATGAAAAGAGCCCGTCTGACTTTTTCCATCGGAAAATCCGGTCGTGTGTACAGGGCATTAGAGTGGCCTTTTATTGTGGCCAGCCTAAGGCACACCTGTGCAATAATCATGCTGTCTAATCAGCATCTTTATATGCCACACCTGTGAGATGGATGGATTATCTCGGCAAAGGAGAGGTGCTCACTAACACCGATTTCCACAGATTTGTGAACAATATTTTAGAGAAATAGGCCTTTTGTGTACATAGAAAAAGTCATATATCATTGAGTTCAGCTCATGATAAATAGGAGCAAACACAAAAGTTTTGCGTTTATAATTTTGCTCAGTATATATTATATACAGTGGGTAGGGAAAGTTTTCAGACCCCCTTAAATTTTTCACTCTTTGTTATATTGCAGCCATTTGCTAAAATCATTTAAGTTCATTTTTTTCCTCATTAATGTACACACAACACCCCATATTGACAGAAAAAGAAAAACTGAAATTTCACATGGTCCTGAGCCCCTTTGCTCAGTATTTAGTATTTGCACCCTTTTGATCTAATACAGCCATGAGTCTTTTCGGGAAAGATGCAACAACTGGATTTGGGGATCCTCTGCCATTCCTCCTTGCAGATCCTCTCCAGTTCTGTCAGGTTGGAAGGTAAATATTGGTGGGCGGCCATTTTTAGGTCTCTCCAGAGATGCTCAATTGGGTTTAAGTCAGGGCTCTGGGTGAGCAATTCAAGAACAGTCACAGAGTTGTTGTGAGGCCACTCATTTGTTATTTTAGCTGTGTGCTTATGGTCATTGTCTTGTTGGAAGGTAAACCTTCGGCCCAGTCTGAGGTCCTGAGCACTCTGGAGAAGGTTTTCGTCCAGGATATCCCTGTACTTGGCTGCATTCATCTTTCACTCGATTGCAACCAGTCGTCCTGTCCCTGCTGCTGAAAAACACCCCCACAGCATGATGCTGCCACCACCATGCTTCACTGTTGGGACTGTATTGGACAGGTGATGATCTGTGCCTGGTTTTCTCCACACATACCGCTTAGAATTAAGGCCAAAAAGTTCTATCTTGGTCTCATCAGACCAGAGAATCTTATTTCTCACCATCTTGGAGTCCTTCAGGTGTTTTTTAGCAAACTCCATGCGGTCTTTCATGTGTCTTGCACTGAGGAGAGGCTTCCGTCGGGCCACTCTGCCATAAAGCCCCGACTGGTGGAGGGCTGCAGTGATGGTTGACCTTCTACAACTTTCTCCCATCTCCCGACTGCATCTCTGGAGCTCAGCCACAGTGATCTTTGGGTTCTTCTTTACCTCTCTCACCAAGGCTCTTCTCCCCAATAGCTCAGTTTGGCTGGACGGTCAGCTCTAGGAAGGGTTCTGGTCGTCCCAAACGTCTTCCATTTAAGGATTATGGAGGCCACTGTGCTCTTAGGCACCTTAAGTGCAGCAGAAATCTTTTTGTAACCTTGGCCAGATCTGTGCCTTGCCACAATTCTGTCCCTGAGCTCTTCAGGCAGTTCCTTTGTCCTCATGATTCTCATTTGCTCTGACATGCACTGTGAGCTGTAAGGTCTTATATAGACAGGTGTGTGGCTTTCCTAATCAAGTCCAATCAGTATAATCAAACACAGCTGGACTCAAATGAAGGTGTAGAACAGGGGTCTCAACTTGGTGGCCCTCCAGCTGTTGCAGAACTACAAGTCCCATCATGCCTCTGCCTGAGTAAGTCATGCTTGTAACTGTTAGCCTTGCAATGCCTCATGGGACTTGTAGTTTCGCAACAGCTGGAGGGCCGCCAGTTTGAGACCCCTGGTGTAGAACTATCGCAAGGATGATCAGAAGAAATGGACGGCACCTAAATTAAATATATGAGTGTCACAGCAAAGGGTCTGAATACTTAGGACCATGTGATGTTTCAGTTTTTCTTTTTTAATAAATCTACAAAAATGTCAACAATTCTGTGTTTTTCTGTCAATATGGGGTGCTGTGTGTACATGAGTGAAAAATTTAAGGGGCTCTGAATACTTTCCGTACCCACTGTATATATATATATTATATTATAATATATGTGTAGCGGGGTTCCCAATTTAGGGGGCTGCTATATTAAATTTAGGGGTGATTTGAGTGGTAGTTGGCTCGGATCGTCCAATTTTTTGGACTCTGCCTTGCTGCTGTTTTCAGCTGGCGTACAGTTCCCCTTAGAAGTGTGGGTGGCGCTGTCACTTGTACTCAGGGTTGAACCACAGGTGATGGAGTGGCGATTGGGTGTCCTCTCTCGGCAGCCGTGCAGTGGGCGTGGTCTACCCGCTGTGCATCCCGGGCGAGGGTACAAAAGGGGCAGACGCCATTAGACGGGGAGCAATTCCCGGGGCCCATGCCCGGAGGGGGAACCTACGGTCCTGGGGGGTCCAAGTTCAAGTGCATGGCCCTCCAGGCCATGGGGCCACGTGCGCCTCAGTCTCAGGCACTTTTAGTCCTGGGACTGCAACTTCAGCCCTGGGCCCAGCACCTTAAGCTGGAGCCCACTTCGGGGAGGAAGAATCCCAGGGTTCCGCCTTGCGAGGGGACCCGCATCTGGAGGAGGAGGCTGGGGGAGGACCGTTCCGAAGGACTGGTGAGAGATCACAGTGAAGGAAGGGGCCCAGTAACTCTCTGGAGGGATGTCATCCATCCGAAAAGGGATCTAACAACGTAACCATTAGGAGGTTCGGGACACTATAGATTCTGTGGCAGGGGATCTCCCGACCGTATCTATCAAGGGAATCTGATTGACTGTTCGAGCTACATGCCGGCTGCTAGTGTCACAGCTGCGGAGCTGATCTGTGTCTTACCTATACTGCTGTAGGTCGGCTGGCACCTGTTGTTCCACTAGCTTGTGTTCAGCTCTGGCTGCACTCTGCAGCTATGGGTGTCGCCGGCTTCACATGTGGCTTAATATATTCTTCCTTCCTGCTACTTCCTGTCCAGCTTCCCATGTGCCTCACTATTTAAATTGCACTCAGACCAGTTTCTGGTTGCTTGAGCAACACTTGTTTCAGAGCTCCCTGCCTGTAACCTACTTAACCAGACTTCTTGTGTATTGAATCGGCTAGTCCTCCTGTTTACGCTGTCTGCTGCCCGCCCCGACCTTGGCTCGATATCCGGCTCTCCTTTTGCTTTATCCATCCATCCCTCTGTGTCTTCTGGTACTCTCCTCGCGAGCAGGGTGAACCTGGGGGTCGTGACCTGGGGTCAGCACGCAGCTAAGCCCAAACCCTTGTGAGGGGGTCCCTGGCGGAATACTGGCTGGCCCTTAGATTCCACGCCCTGGGGGATCCCGTGTCACCTGCTCACCTGTGGGCTCACTTCAGTACCATTGTGACAGCTGGTGCCATTGGGTGACTATCCGGATGAGCTGTACCCACTCGGGATCGAGTGGCGAAGAAGCCAGGAGTGTCTGAATCTGATCTACCCTTTCTAACACCTTTCTCTCTTCTCAACTTTGTGGTTATTCATGCATAAGGAAAATAAACTCTACGTTGGAGTTGCTACTGGTGTGGACCTTGGAGTTACTTGGGGGTATAGAGACTTGTCCTTTACATTCTAGGGCACGAGAACCAACTTTAAGGAGAACCTTGCTGCAAGACCCGTAAGTTACAAGTGTGCTTAACCTCTGCAAACCAGAGGGTACGGGCACGGTGGCATGGTGTGCTTTTTTCTCCTGTGAGTGAGCCAAAGATGGGATGTATGTATATATTGACCCTTCCAGCTCCGTCGACTGTTGAAATTGTAAAAAAAAAAAAAAGATCAAAGGCAGACAGAACCCTCTTATTGAACTGAAAGGTGGAGCCAGTCTCTGGCATCTAACGGGAGAACGTTAGGTCAATTTACATAGCTCCTTCCCATAGTCCTTTGCCAGGAGATGAAAGTTAATTTTGGAAGAGAGGACTGCATGTTCAGAATTAAATTGAAGAGACACGTAGTGGAATCTGTGGCAAGATTGATCTCATTGTTCCTTTCTAAGTTAATCAGCGTGTTGATTAGGCAGAATTTCTCTCCATATAATTTAATCTCCAAAGGATCTCTTGCATGTCTCACACTAATTATTTAATTCATCCGAGAGCTCTCATTTACATTTGCTTCTCCAGATGAATTATAAGCATGTAATATCAGTATACTGCGCTCCTTCCCGGATATTAACCTTTCGCCAAACTTTATGGACTGGCGTAAAAAAAAAAAAAAGCCGCCTGGCATGAGACGTCGTCCCTGGGTTTTCGGCTTTCATTTTTCTTTACTCTTTTTTTTCTTTATTATTAAAACATTTCTTAGAAAAGAGCACAAAGTCTGCCGAGAAATCATTCTGTCGGCAAACACATGAATAGCGTTACAGGACTGCAATCTCCCACTACGGCTGAGCTCAATAGACAACCTAAGTATCTAAATATGAAAAGAAATATGAAATGTACAAACTGAAACTTTTCTTCGTGTCTTTAAAGCGGAACTAAACAGTATCTGAGCACCACAGACTGAAAACCCTATTTACCGGTAATTCATCTTTTATAATATTCAAAGCAATCTCCCCCATCCATTAATGTCTCCATTCTTTACTTTGTTTAGAAACCACTTTGATAAACACCCCCCTAGCATTTCTAGCTGCAGACATCTTGAGTAAGGGCAGAGGATTCATGTAGCATTTACTTCCTGGAATCCATCTGCCCCTAGGTCAGGCATGCAGCCAGAAGGGTGTGCTTAGCTAAGAAAGCCCCTACTCCAGATGAAAGAAAAAAAAAACATTTCCATGAAGACTCCCGGGATGTATGACATCATTTTGGCCAAGGACAGAGACCAGGAAGCAACTGAAAGAAAAAAAGTTTAACCACTTAAAGAGGAAGTAAACCCTGATGGGTTTTACTTCCTCTTTGTTTCCCTGCAAAGGTAAAGCATAATGGGCTACTATGCATCACATAGTAGCCCATTATGTGTCACTTACCTGAAACCGAAGCCTGCGATGTCCCCGATTTCTTCGCTGGCTGGAAGCGTCCATTCTTCACCCCTCTTCCTTCCAGGGCCGTAAACTCCGGCTCTGTGACTGGCCAGAATCGTGTGACGTCACCCCCGCCAGTCACGGCATGACCCCCTTTAGAAACAGCACAGCGTGCCCTTTCTAGAGTGCGCATGCGCCGAATACACCGGTGCATGTGCGTTAGACATCGCCGTTCGGGGGATTTGTAAATATTTCCTAAACCGTGTAGGTTTAGGAGATATTTCCAGCACCTACAGGTAAGCCTTAAGCCTCGTACACACGGCCGAGAATCTCGTCAGGAAAAAACTTGTCGTTTTTCTTGATGAGATTCTTGGACAAGAAACTTGTCCCGGCCGAGTGCACACACGCTCGATTTAAAGAACCCGCGGTTCTTTGAATGGAGCGAACGCGGTGACGTCATCGACTACGACGAGCGTGCGCTCGTCACATTCGATGCCGTCGCCGCCATCTTGCTACACCCTACCTATGCCTAGGAAGCTACCGCGCATGCGTCAAAGTCATTTCGAGCATGCGCGGGTTTCCACGGCGACAGGTAAGTATACACACACTCTGGTTTCTCGTCGAGAAACAGGCCGACGAGAAACCCGACGAGAAAATAGAGAGCAGGATCTCTATTTTTCTCGTTGAGATTCTTGTCGGTTTTCTTGACGAGAAACCTGAAAGCCGCGTACACACGACCAATTTACTCGGCAAGAAAGCTCTGCCAGCAAGTTTCTTGCTGGTTCTTGCAGAGAAACTCGGTCGTGTGTACGAGGCTTAAATCTAGGCTTACCTGTAAGTGAAAGTGGTTTGTAAGGGTTTACAACCACTTTAAGGACCGAGCCTCTTTCTGAGATTTGTTGTTTACAAGTTAAAAACAGTTTATTTTTTTAACTTAGAACCCCCAAACATTATACTTTTTTTTTTTAACACCCTAGAGAATAAAATGGCGGTCGTTGCAATACTTTATGTCACACCGTATTTGCTCAGCGGTCTTACAAGCGCCCTCTTTGGGAAAAAATACACTTTTTTTAGTTAAAAAATAAGACAACAATAAAGTTAGCCCAATTTTTTTTTTTTATTGAGAAAGATATTGTTACGCCAAGTAAATTGATACCTAACATGTCACATTTCAAAATTGCGCCCGCTCGTGGAATGGCGACAAACTTTTACCCTTAAAAATCTCCATAGGCGACGTTTAAAAAATTCTACAGGTTGCATGTTTTGAGTTACAGAGGAGGTCTAGGGCTAGAATTATTGCTCTCGCACTACCCATCGCAGTGATGTCTCACATGTATAGTTTGAACACCGTTTTCATATGCGGTTCGCTTCTGCATGCGAGCTCGGCGGGACGGGGCGTGTTTAAAAAAAAAAAAATAATCTTATTTATTTTACCTTTTATTTTTATTTTTACACTGTTCTTTCAAAAAAAAATAAAACATTTGTGTCACTTTTATTCCTATTACAAGGAATGTAAACATCCCTTGTAATAGAAAAAAGCATGACAGGTCCTCTTAAATAGGAGATCTGGGGTCAAAAAGACCTCAGATCTCATATTTACACTAAAATGCAATAAAAAAATAAATATATATATTGTCATTAAAAAAATGTCCTTTTGAGAGCTATGGGCGGAAGTGACGTTTTGACGCCGCTTCTGCCCTGCTATGGTATGAAGACGGGTGGGGGCCATCTTCCCCTCACTCGTCTCCATTCCCAGCCAGCAAGAGGACCTGATCCTGCCGCCGATAAAAGTGATCTTGCGGCGAATCCGCCGCAGACACAATTATCATCGGACACTGTACCGTCGGCTGAAGAGGAGGATATCTGGGTTATGGCAGCTAGCTGCTGCCATAACAAAGATATCCCTCTTCAAACAGCCGACGTATATCGGCGTGCAGCGGTTCGGAAGTGGTTAAAACAAGTAAATATAATATACCTTCCTATTAACTTACAATTAATATTTTCTTTTATTAAGTTAATTTCTAATTTATAAATAAATAATAATATAAAAAAATATTGCAACCCCTATAGTTATGCCCCTGACATTATACCGTATATACTCGAGTATAAGCCGAGTTTTTCAGCACTTTTTTTGTGCTGAAAATGCCCCCCTCGGCTTATACTCGAGTCACTTTTTTGCACCTGATCTCCCGGAATTTGGGGACCTGGTACCGGCCGGCCGTAGGTACTCTGGACCCCAAACTTGGCACACTTATAGCCCCACTCTACAAGTGTGCAAAGTTTGTTGTCCGGGGGACCTACGGCCGGGGAGCACTGATGTTAAACGTCAGTCTAGTCATGGGCACAGTGAGGCATGCAGATGGACACCCTAGGCTTATACTTGAGTCAATAAGTTTTCCCAGTTTTTTTGTGGTAAAATTAGGTGCCTCGGCTTATATTCGGGTCGGCTTATACTCAAGTATATACGGTAATACAGTATATAATGCAGGACTCTGGTTTCTGCACTTTCTCCTATCTTCAACAAAAATGTAATCGTTGCTCGTTTTGCGAGACGACACGTTTGTTGTCTGGAGAACCTACACCCAGGGAGCACCGATTTTTCAAAGCCGGGCACCCCTTCCATAGACTCCAATGTTAAACGTCAGTCTAGTCATGGACACAGTGAGGCATGGGCACAGTGAGGCATGGAACACAGTGAAGCATGGAACACGGTAAAGCATGGGCACAGTGAGGCATGGGCACAGTGAGGCATGGACACAGTGAGGCATGCAGATGGACACAGTGAAGCAAAGTGAGGCATGCAGATGGACACCCTAGGCTTATACTCGAGTCAATAAGTTTTCCCAGTTTTTTGTGGTAAAATTAGGTGCCTCGGCTTATATTCGGGTCGGCTTATACTCGAGTATATACGGTACCTAACATGACATCCTGGAGCCTTTCAACGTGTGTGTGTATATATATAGATATATACACACACGCATTAAAAAATTTAATCAGCAGGGAAATAACTATAGAGGTTGCAGATGTGACCCGGCCCCATGCTCCAGGGGGCGTGTGCAGCTCCCATGTACACCGATAGGATGGGCAGCATATGGATGATTTGATCCCCTTTATATTCCATAATGCCTGCTTCTCATCTTCCCCAACAGGCAGGGATGAAAATGTTTGTCTCGCTTCCTGTCTCCTAGACCATAGAGGTGATTGAAGATGATCCAGTCTCCAATAGTGATGAGCCGAACATCCCCGGGTTCGGTTCGCACCAGAACCCGCGAACGGACTGAAAGTTCGCACGAACATTAGAACCCTATTAAATACAATGGATGCGAACGTTCGGATTCTAAAGTGCTAATTATAACGACTATTATCCATGTTATTGTCCGAAACAGAGTTTGGGAACCCGGGTTCTGCACCAGGGGACATGTATCAATGCAAAAAGAAGTTTTAAAAACGGACGTTTTCCGGGAGCAGTCATTTTAATGATGCATAAAGTGAAAAAAAAAAAGTCAAATATTCCTTTAAATATCGTACCTGGGGGGTGTCTAAAGTATGCCTGTGAAGTGCCACGTGTTTCCCGTGTTTAGAACTGTCCCTGCACAAAATGACACTTCTAAAGGAAAAAAAGCCATTTAAAACTGCTTGCGGCTTTAATGTAATGTCTGGTCCCGGTAATATGGATGAAAATCTTTAGGAAAAATGGCATAGCTACTCCATCACCCCCCCCCCCCTACCCCAGCCCATTACCAGCCCCTTTGGGTCTTGTTTGGATATTAAGGGGAACCCCGCACACAAAATAAAAAAGGCCCTATATACTCTGAACAGCCGTATACAGGCGGTGCATACAAGACAGGGACTGTAGGTTTGTTCTTATGTAGAATCTGTTTGTAATTTTGAACAGCTGCATTGTTTAACCACTTGACCACTGGGCACTTAAACCCCCTTAATAACCAGACCAATTTTCAGCTTTCGGTGCTCTCACATTTTGAATGACAATTACTCAGTCATACAACACTGTACCCATATGAATTTTTTGTCCTTTTTTTCACACAAATAGAGCTTTCTTTTGGTGGTATTTAATCACTGTTGGGTTTTTTATTTTTTGCGCTATAAGAGAAAAAAGACTGAAAATTTTGTAAAAAAATTTTTTTTTTTTGTTTCTGTTATAAAATTTTGCAAATTACTATTTTTTCTTCATAAATTTTGGCCAAAATTTATACTGCTACATATCTTTGGTAAAAATAAATACAAATTGGTGGATATTATTTGGTCTTTGTGAAAGTTATAGAGTCCACAATCTATGGTGCCAATATCTGAAAATTGATCACACCTGAAGTACTGACGGCCTATCTCAATTCTTGAGACCCTAACATGCCAGAAAAGTACAAATACCCCCCAAATGACCCCTTTTTGGAAAGAAGACATTCCAAGGTATTCAGAAAGAGGCATTGTGAGTTTTTTGAAGTTGTCATTTTTTCCCACAATTCTTTGCAAAATCAAGATTTTTTTTTCTCTTTTTTTTTTTTCACAAAATTGTCATATTAGCAGGTTATTTCTCACACACAGCATATGCATTCCACAAATTACACCCCAAAACACATTCTGCTATTACTCCCGAGTATGGCGATACCACATGTGTGAGACTTTTACACAGCGTGGCCACATACAGAGGCCCAACATGCAGGAAGCACCTTCAGGCGTTCTGGAGCACCCAGGCCAATTCTGACATTTCTCTCCTACATGTAAAAATCATCATTCGTTTGCTAGAAAATTACATAGAACCCCAAAACATTATATATGTTTTTTTAGCAAAGACCTTAGAGAATATAATGGTGGTTGTTGCAACTTTTTATCTCGCACAATATTTGCGCAGCAATTTTTTTAACGCGTTTTTTACGGAAAAAAAATGTTTTGTGCTTAAAAAAAAAAAACAGTAAAGTTAGCCCAATGTTTTTGCATAATGTGAAAGATGAAGTTACGCCGAGTAAATAGATACCTAACATGCACACACTCGTGGAATGGCGCCAAACTTCGCTACTTAAAAAATCCCCATAGGCGACGCTTTAAATATTTTTACTGGTTACATGTTTTGAGTTACAGAGGAGGTCTAGGGCCAGAATTATTGCTCTCGCTCTAACGTTCGCAGAGATACCTCACATGTGTGGTTTGAAAACCGTTTTCATATGTGGGCGGGACTTACGTATGCGTTCGCTTCTGTATGCGAGCTCACGGGGACAGGGGCGCTTTAAAAATATATATATTTTTTTATTGTTCATTTTACTTTATTTATTTTAGTTTGACATGTTTTTCCGCCCCAAAATTTTTTTTGATCACTTTTATACCTATTACAAGGAACGTAAACATCCCTTGTAATAGGAATATGGCATGACAGGTCCTCTTTACAGTGAGATATGGGGTCAATAAGACCCCACATCTCACCTCTAGGCTGGGAAGCCTGAAAAAAAAACAAAAAAAAAACAACAATCCTGGCTTTGATCGTAGCGGTGAGTCGGTAGAAGCACCGGAGGGCAGCGGGAGGGGGGGCATCCCCTCTCACCTCCCGTAAGAATGATCAAGCGGCGGAACAGCCGCTATGATTGTTCTTATGGTGTAGGGAATCGCCGGCTGAAAAAACTAATATCTGAATGATGCCTGTAGCTGCACCCATCATTCAGATATCTCCGCACAAAGTCAAGGACGTCATATGACGGCCGGCGGGCGGGAAGTGGTTATTGCAGAGTATTGCCGGGCATTGCAGAGTATTGCCGGGCATTGCGGAGTATTGCCGGGCATTGCGGAGTATTGCAGGGCATTGCGGAGTATTGCGGACTATGGCAGGGTATTGCGGAGTATGGCAGGGTATTGCAGGGTATTGCAGAGTATTGTGCAGGGTATTGTACAGGGTATTGCAGAGTATTGTGCAGGGTATTGCAGAGTATTGTGCAGGGTATTGCAGAGTATTTTGCAGAGTATTGCGCAGGGTATTGCAGAGTATTGCGCAGGGTATTGCAGAGTATTGCGCAGGGTATTGCAGAGTATTTTGCAGGGTATTGCGCAGGGTATTGCAGGGTATTGCGCAGGGTATTGCAGAGTATTGCGCAGGGTATTGCAGAGTATTGCAGAGTATTTTGCAGGGTATTGCGCAGGGTATTGCAGAGTATTTTGCAGGGTATTGTGCAGGGTATTGCAGAGTATTGCAGAGTATTGCAGAGTATTGCGCAGGGTATTGCGCAGGGTATTGCAGGGTATTGCGCAGGGTATTGCAGAGTATTGCGCAGGGTATTGCAGAGTATTGCGCAGGGTATTGCGCAGGGTATTGCAGAGTATTTTGCAGGGTATTGCGCAGGGTATTGCAGAGTATTGCGCAGGGTATTGCAGAGTATTGCGCAGGGTATTGCAGAGTATTGCGCAGGGTATTGCAGAGTATTGCAGAGTATTGCGCAGGGTATTGCAGAGTATTTTGCAGGGTATTGCAGAGTATTGCGCAGGGTATTGCAGAGTATTGCGCAGGGTATTGCAGAGTATTGCGCAGGGTATTGCAGAGTATTGCGCCAGGGTATTGCAGAGTATTGCACCAGGGTATTGCAGAGTATTTTGCAGAGTATTGCGCAGGGTATTTTGCAGAGTATTGGCAGGGTGTATTGCACCAGGGATGGCTGAGCAGGGATGGATGGATGGCTGGATCTGTGACTGCAATTGTCACAGATCCAGCCCACAGAGCTGCTGCTGCCATCGGCTCTCTCCCCCTCCCCTCTCACACTGTACCGATCGGTACAGAGAGGGGAGGGAGGAACCGGCGTCATCACATGACGCCGGTCTGTTTACAAGTGATTGCTCCGTCATTTGACGGAGCGATCACGTGGTAAACGGCCGCTATCAGCGGCGATTTACCGCGATTCGTGATCCGCCGGGTCCTCTGGACCCGGCGGTCACGGAGTTTCCCGTGTGCGCGCCCCAGGGGGCGCGCGGGAGCGCGATTCTGGGAGGACGTTATATAACATCCTCCCAGAGTTAAGCAACCATCTTGTCGACGTTATTTGTCGGCAGGTGGTTGCTAAGTGGTTAAGTGTAGCTCCAGCCAAAAAATCTATTTTTAAGCTTTTTGGAAAACATAGGGAAGGGTTATCACCCCTGTAACATTTTTTTTGCTGTCTGTGCCCCTGTTCAGAACATTTCACCTCACTTTGCATCCCAATGACAACTGTTTTTGAAATGTGGTGTTTTTATTGAAACAAGGATTGGTGATAAAGCATCAGTAGAGAGGAGACACCTTTCTCCCATATTAATTCTTACAGGAGAGAATTTTCCTTCCTAGGGGAAGATTTCCTCTCACTTCCTGTTGTCTTCTTCCGTTTGCAAGTAGGAGTCGTTTGTAAGTTGGATGTTTGAAAGTAGGGACCTGCCGTATATACTCTGCAGAAATTGGCCCCTTAGGTGTTGGTGTTGGCACAACACTGTAAGCACTCACAGTTACTCTTGGTGGGTGCTGGAACGCCCTGCTGTCAACTATTATATCAGGAATTGTAATAACATATAATTGTTGAACAGTGGTAGTAAAAATTGGGCCTTTGATGGTGGTGCTGGTGCCACAACACTGTAAGGCCTGACAGTTACTCTTGGTGGGCGCAGCAATGGGCCCTGCTGTGAATTATTAGATCAATATTTATAATTGCATGCCCCTGTTGAACAGGGGCTGAAAAATTGGGCCTTTGGTGGTGGTGGTGTTGACACAACACTGTAAGGCCTGACAGTTACTCTTGGTGGGCGCAGCAATGGGCCCTGCTGTGAATTATTAGATCAATAATTATAATTGCATGCCCCTGTTGAACAGGGGCTGAAAAATTGGGCCTTAGGCACTGGTGGCACAACACCACTGCAACCCCTCACAGATACTGTACTTGGAGCACAGCAATGAGCCCTGTTGCAAAGTATTGCATCAAAAATTGTAATGACACGCCCCTGTTGAACAGGGGCTGAAAAATTGGGCCTTAGGCACTGGTGGCACAACACTGCAACCCCTCACAGATACTGTACTTGGAGCACAGCAATGAGCCCTGTTGCAAAGTATTGCATCAAAAATTGTAATTACACGCCCCTGTTAAACAGGGGCTGAAAAATTGGGCCTTAGCCACTGGTGGCGGCACCCATAAACCAAAATGATCTTCCAAGCTATCATCATTAATCGGATCATTGAGGAGGAGGAGGAGGATAGCCAGTCAACATAACAGCACAGGCACTCAGCATCAGCATCAGTCTTGAAGGGATGTGACATTTTAAAATCAATTAGTCTGTTATATCAGCATCAGGTGTGTGGTAGCTGGTGGTGATCCAAGACTGGTTCATCTTGATGAAAGTCAGTCGATCAACCGAGTCGGTGGACAGGCGCACCCTGTGATCCGTGACAAATCCTCCAGCAGCACTGAATGTGCGTTCTGAAAGAACGCTGGATGCAGGACAGGCCAGAAGCTCAATTGCATACTGTGCAAGCTCTGGCCAGTGATCCATCCTCAAGACCCAGTAAGCCAGAGGATTTTCGGTGGGGAAGGTGTCCAAGTCTGACCTTGCCCCTAGGTATTCCGGCACCATGTATATCAGACGCTGGCGATGGTTGCTGGAACCGATCATACTTTGGGGCTGCGGACTAAAGAATTGTCTGAACGCATCGGTCAGACGGCCACCTTCCCCACCGCTCCTTCTTTGACTGCCCGAAGCCTCAGCAACTCGTTGTCCAGGACCAGGAGTTTGTAACCTCCCAGTCTCTGGGAACGCGTTGCACAGACCTTTCTGCAAGGCCTCCCGGAGTTGTCTCATCCTCTGCTCCCTCTGCGACGGTAACATAAGATCCGCAACCTTACCCTTGTACCGTGGATCAAGGAGAGTGGCCAGCCAGTAATGGTCCCTCTCCTTGATCCGAAGAATACGAGGATCCTTCCGCAGACTTTGCAGGATCAGGGAGGCCATGCAGCGTAGGTTAGCTGAGGCATTCAGTCCGGAGTCCTCTGGGTCACTAAGGACGACATGATCCACAGCCACCTCCTCCCAGCCACGTACAAGTCCACTGGTTTCTTGGGACTGTAAATCATCCCTAAAAGACTGCTGCTGATGATGCTGAGTGCCAGCCTCCACCTCCATGCTGACACAATCCTCCTCCTCCTCCTCCTCCTCCTCTTCCTGTGCGATGGGTGGGACAGAAGGAACACTGTCTGGGTAAAGGGGGCCTTGAGAGGCAAGGAAGTCCTCCTCTTCCTGCCTCTGTTCTGCCTCAAGTGCCCTGTCCATTATTCCACGCAGCGTGTGCTCCAACAGGTGGACAAGAGGTACAGTGTCACTGATGCATGCACTGTCACTGCTCACCATCCTCGTGGCCTCCTCAAATGGTGCCAGGACAGTGCATGCATCCCTAATCATGCCCCACTGGCGTGGTGAAAAAAACCCGAGCTCCCCTGACCCTGTCCTGGTGCCGTAGTCGCACAGGTACTCATTGATGGCCCTCTGCTGCGTGTGCAGCCGCTGCAGCATGGCCAACGTTGAGTTCCACCTGGTGGGCATGTCACATATAAGGCGGTTCTTGGGCAAGTTCAACTCCTTTTGCAGCTCAGCCAGGCGAGCACTGGCATTATAAGATCTGCGGAAATGCACACAGACTTTCCTGGCCTGCCTCAGGACATCCTGTAAGCCCGGGTACCTGCCCAAGAACCGCTGCACCACCAGGTTAAGGACGTGAGCCATACAGGGCACATGGGTCAGTTGTCCCTGTCGGAGGGCGGAGAGGAGGTTGGTGCCATTGTCGCAAACCACCATTCCTGGCTTAAGCTGGCGTGGCGTCAACCACCTCTCGGCCTGCCCCTGCAGAGCAGACAGGACCTCTGCCCCAGTGTGGCTCCTGTCCCCCAAACACACCAGCGCAAGCACGGCATGGCATATTTTTGCCTGCGTACTTGCGTAGCCCCTTGAACGCCTACGGAGCACCGCTGGTTCCGAGGACAAACCACAGGAAGAGGCCATCGAGGAAGAAGAAGAGGAGGGGGTGGAGGAGAGAGGTGTGTCACAACCAGTAGTAGCATTTTGGAGGCGTGGCGGTGGAACAACCTCCAACACTACTGCACCTTGTCCTGCATCCTTCCCAGCTGCCAAAAGAGTGACCCAATGGGCCGTGAAAGAAAGGTAACGTCCCTGTCCATGCCTGCTGGACCATGAGTCAGCGGTAATATGCACCTTACCGCTGACCGCCCTGTCCAGCGAGGCCAAGACATTGCCTTCCACATGCCTGTAGAGAGCCGGAATCGCCTTCCGTGAGAAAAAGTGGCGTTTGGGAACCTGCCACTGAGGAACCGCACATTGCACAAACTCACGGAAGGGGGCCGAGTCTACCAACTGAAAAGGCAGCAGTTGAAGTGCTAGCAATTTAGCCAAGCTAGCATTCAACCGCTGGGCATGTGGATGGCTGGGAGTTAAATTCTTTTGACGGTCCAGCAGCTGGGGCAGGGAAATTTGCCTGCTAGAATCGGACGTCGGTGTACTGCTAGCAGAGTGGCCGCAAGTACTTGGCTGTGACACACCTAATTCTACACCTTCATTCCTCTCAGTGCAGGTTTCAGAGAGGACTGAAGGTATAGTGGGGTTGGAGATCCCAGCTGATGCGGTGCAAGGAGAGGTCCGCTTTGTTCTTTGGTGTGGGTCTTTAAGGTAGGCTTGCCAACGAGCTGCATGGCAGGTCAACATATGTCTAGTCAAGCATGTGGTGCCCAAGCGGCTGATGTTTTGGCCACGCGATATACGCTTGAGACATATGTTGCAAACAGCAGCTGTGCGATCTGATGCACTCGCCTCAAAAAAGGCCCACACCAAAGAACTTTTTGAATGACGGGCAGAGGCAGCGCCCTGCACAGGCGGAGCTCTGCGGTGTGATTCCGTTGGTGTGCTGCCCATACGCTGGCCACTCAAGGGCATCCTGCCTCGTTGGAGATGTGCCTCCTCCTCATCCTCCTCCTCCTCCTCTCTCCTATTAGGCACCCACGTGGAGTCAGTGACCTCATCATCCCCTCCCTCCTCATCACTGGAGCCAATCTGGCAGTATGCTGCAGCTGCTGGAGCATGACTGCCAGATTGGTGTCCTTCTTGAGCATCCCCTCTCTCTGCTCTCACGCTACTGCCTTCCTCTAGCTGGGTATCATCATCAGATCCTTCGAAACGCTGGGCATCCACTGTGCTCAAACAGTTCGGGGGACTCCTCAGGAGGAGGACATGGTGGGTCTAGGGAAGGAGTGACTAATGATGACATTGATACCAGAGAAGAGGACGCTTTGGCAGCTGCTTTGTCAGTACCCTGAGCCTGGGTGAGAGAGGATGAGGAGGATAAGGTGGGCTTGGTCATCCACTCTACCAAGTCTTCGGCATGATGTGGCTCAACATGTCCAGCTGCCGAAAAGAAGGACAAGCGTGTCCCATGGCCATGTGCTGATGACAATGAACCGCGTCCACGTCCAGCACTGTTGCCCCCAGACACAGAGCCTGCTTGCCCTCTTTTTTTGCCTCCTGACTGTCTGCCTCTCCTTGTTTGCCTTCCAGACATTTTAATGGATGGCCTGCAGGGAGATGGGAAAAACAGCAATAAGGGCTACCTTCAGGTGTATACTGTACAGGAGGCTTAGCAACAATGACACTGACACTGTCCCCTGCCTATTCTTCTCTGTCCCTATACACAAGGATTTGCAATATGCTTCAGCAAGATTGGTTTAGCACAGAATAGCACACTGACAGTTTCCGTCACTGTCCTTCTCTGTCCCTACAAACAAGGTTTAGCACAGAATAGCACACTGATAGTTTCCACGAGTGTCCTTCTCTGTCCCTAAACTCATGAATTTCAAATACGGTTCAGCAAGATTGGTTTAGAACAGAATAGCACACTGACAGTTTCCCTCACTGTCCTTCTCTGTCCCTACAAACAAGGTTTAGCACAAGAATAGCACACTGATAGTTTCCACGAGTGTCCTTCTCTGTCCCTAAACTCAAGGATTTCAAATACGGTTCAGCAAGATTTGTTTAGAACAGAATAGCACACTGACAGTTTCCCTCACTGTCCTTCTCTGTCCCTACAAACAAGGTTTAGCACAGAATAGCACACTGACACTTTCCCTCACTGTCCTTTTCTGTCCCTACAAACAAGGTTTAGCACAGAATAGCACACTGATAGTTTCCCTCACTGTCCTTCTCTGTCCCTACAAACAAGGTTTAGCACAGAATAGCACACTGACACTTTCCCTCACTGTCCTTCTCTGTCCCTACAAACAAGGTTTAGCACAGAATAGCACACTGATAGTTTCCCTCACTGTCCTTCTCTGTCCCTACAAACAAGGTTTAGCACAGAATAGCACACTGACACTTTCCCTCACTGTCCTTCTCTGTCCCTACAAACAAGATTTAGCACAGAATAGCACACTGATAGTTTCCACGAGTGTCCTTCTCTGTCCCTAAACTCAAGGATTTCAAATACGGTTCAGCAAGATTGGTTTAGAACAGAATAGCACACTGACAGTTTCCCTCACTGTCCTTCTCTATCCCTACAAACAAGGTTTAGCACAGAATAGCACACTGACACTTTCCCTCACTGTCCTTCTCTGTCCCTACAAACAAGGTTTAGCACAGAATAGCACACTGATAGTTTCCCTCACTGTCCTTCTCTGTCCCTACAAACAAGGTTTAGCACAGAATAGCACACTGACAGTTTCCCTCACTGTCCTTCTCTGTCCCTACAAACAAGGTTTAGCACAGAATAGCACACTGACACTTTCCCTCACTGTCCTTCTCTGTCCCTACAAACAAGGTTTAGCACAGAATAACACACTGACACTCTCCCTACCTATCCTTCTCTGTCCCTAAACACAAGGAATCCAGGATTAGTAAACGAAAAAAATGACACTGTCCCTGCCTATGCTTCTCTTTCCCTGCTCCGGAACACACTACACAAGGCCGCCGCGCTGGCGGCCTTTTATAGTGTGGGGTGTGTACTAAACTCCCTCAGCAATAATTGGCCACAGGCATCCTGCCTGTGGCCAATCATTGCTCTCCTCGCTGCCGGCGCTGTGATTGGCCAAGCATGCGGGGTCACAGTGCATGCTTGGCCAATCACAGCGCCTGGATGACACTGCGATGGCGTAGTGCATTGTGGGCCGTTCGCGTCACTCGAATTTGGCGCGAACGGCCCAAATCGTTCGATCTTCGTCGAACGATCGAACAGCCGATGTTCGAGTCGAACGTATGTTCGACTCGAACACGAAGCTCATCCCTAGTCTCCAAACACCTATATTGTAAGCAGGCTCAACCGCCGGATCGAATCCTGGGCTCCCCGCCAGGATAGGAGAGCTAGAGCAGCACCATAGGGGGTGGGACCCCCTTCAGTCACCTGTAAAAGCAATCCTGTGGCTAATAAGCTAGGATTGTGTGGCAGACCTAACCAGGACAGGGGCTTTTGGAGAGGACTGCAGGGTGGCCTCTTGCATACCTCCCAACTTTGTAAAGTCCCAACCAGAGTTGTTGAGCGGGGGGGGGGTGCGGGACATTGGCAAAAAAAACGGGAATTGCCACAGAAGTTGTTGAGGACTTGCAAAAAAAAATCATTTTTAAGCGGGGGGGGTTTGGGGCACGGCGGGGGGCCGCCGATCGGGGGGGGCATAATAGTGCGCCGATCGCGGGGGGGGGGGGCTCTTACCTGCTGCTGCTGCTCCTCTTCTTCTCTTCATGTTTCCTGCTGTGCGGGAAACATGATAGTCTCGCGGGAGTGCGGGAAGGAGGAGCCTCTGCGGGTAAAACCCGCACAATCCGTGCCAGTTGGGAGGTATGCCTCTTGCCTACTGATTATGGGCCCTGGCATTTAAGGGAGCAATACTGTTTAAGAGGTGTGTGCCTGGGGGACCCTTGGAATGGTCTTGTTTTTGATTCAAGTCAATATCTCCCCAAAACACACAGACTCGGAGAACTAGAGGACCCAGATACATATTTAGGGGTTCTATGCCCAAAACCAAAGGCCTAATGCCCCATACACACGATCATTTTTCATGCCATTTTTTAAACCAACGTTTTTCTTGTCGTTTTTTTTCATGTTACCTCTCAAGCCTGTCTTGCGTACACACGATCATTAAAAAAAACACTCGAGCAAAGCGCAGTGACGTACAACACGTACGACGGCACTATAAAGGGGAAGTTACGTTCCAATGGCGCCACCCTTCATGTTAGTAAAGTTTGTTGAGCAGACGATTCGCGCTTTTCAGCCTCGTGCTTTTCAGTCCGTTACTGTGTGATGAATGTGCTATCTCCATTATGAACGCTAGTTTTACCAGAACGAGCGCTCCCGTCTCATACTTGCTTCTGAGCATGCGCGTTTTTTTTCACGTCGCTAAAGCATACACACTATAGTTTTTCACGTCGTTAAAAAAAACGACATGAAAAACGACGTGAAAAAATAGAGCATATTCTAAATTTTTAATGGCCGTTTTTCACGTCGTTAAAAATGCTCTGGAGCATACACACGATCAGTTTTAATGCCCATTTTTAAAAATGGCATTTTTAACGGCATGAAAAACGATCGTGTGTATGGGGCATAAGATTGTGATACTGAGAGCTGATGTTAATATCATCAGCTCAAAACAACCTGTCCAGGGTCTCCTGATAAAATCTGTTTAGGTTGTTATGTGTCAAGTGTCTTTCCCCCATTGTATCATTTCACCATTACTGTATGTGCCTCCTAGGAGTGCATTCCCTTTGTTAATGGAGTCATCTATTGTTTCTGTCTGTCTGATCATCTCTGTGTTTATACTTATGATAATGTGTAATGTACTTTGTTGTAGACTTGTTGACAGATGGTCTGGTCATCCCTGACTAATCAAGGCTAGTTGCTTAATTAGCATACTGTTTATGTTGGCTGTTTCTTTGCTATGTTAACCACTTCAGCCCCGGAAGATTTTACCCCCTTCATGACAAGGCCATTTTTTGCGATACGGCACTGCATTGCTTTAACTGACAATTGCGCGGTCGTGCGATGCTGTACCCAAATAAAGTTGATGTTTTTTTTTTTTCTAAATAGAGCTTTTTTTTGGTGGTATTTGATCACCTCTGCAGTTTTTATTTTTTGTGCTATAAACAAAAAGGCTGACCATTTTGAAAAACAAAACTATATATTTTTTCTTTCTGCTATAAAATATACCCAATGAAAAATGTAAACCATCTAATTTATTCATCAATTTAGGCCAATATGCATTTGTCTACATTTTTTTGCTAAAATAAAATCCCAATAAGTGCATATTGATTGGTTTGCGCAAAAGTTATAGCGTCTACAAATTATGGGATATGTTTATGATTTTTTTTTTACTAGTAATGGCGGCGATCAGTGATTTTTAGTGGGACTGCGGTGGACAAATCTGACACTAGTGACACTTTTTGGGGACCAGTGACACCAATACAGTGATCAGTGCTTAAAAAAATGCACTGTCACTGTACTAATGACACTGGCTGGGAAGGGGTTAACACCAGGGGCAATCAAAGGGTTAAATGTGTCCCTAGGGGGTGCTTTCTAACTAACTATGGGGGATGTACTTTGACTAAAGGAAAACAGAGATCCGTGTTTCTGCTTAGCAGAAACACAAGATCTCCATTTTCCCCTCTGGCAGAACGACAGTCTGCCTTGTTTACATAGGCAGACCATCGTTCTGCCTCTCCTCAGATCGATCGGTGGGACCCGCTGATTGGCTCCCGCGTTGTTCAATCACAGCGGGAGCGTGTCTCCTGCGGCGCGTGCACGCACCCCAGACCCCCATGTATAAAATCATGTACAGGTACATGATTTTGCGAGGGAGGGCCACCCTGCCGCAGTATATCTGCGTGGGGCGGTCCATAAGTGGTTAATTATATTCCTGTATACTCCTGTTTCCTTTGTATGTGATAAGGTGATTAGGCTCACCTGATCTGGTGTGCTATATATTCTGTGTGATTTTACAATACAGTGATTCCAGTTGGCATCTAAATCGGAAATTCCGACAAGAAATGTCCGATGTGAGCTTTTGGTCGGAAATGTGTAGGCTCCATCGGACTTTTGCTGTCGGGAATTTCCGCCAACAAAAGACTGAGAGCAGGCTCTCTATTTTTCCAACAGAAAAAGTTCCTATCGGAAATTCCAAACGTCTGTATGCAATTCCGACGCGCAAAAAAAAACACGCATGCTCAGAATCAAGCAGAAGAGCCGAACTGCCTATTGAACTTCATTGATCTCGGCTCGTCGTATGTCTTGTACGTCACCGCGTTTTTGACCTTCGGAATTTCCGACAAGTTTTGCGTGACCGTGTGTATGCAACACAAGCCGAAATTCCGTCTGAAAAAAATCCACGGTTTTCTTGTCGGGATTTCTGATCGTGTGTACGCGGCATGAGCTAGTGCCGTATAGTCTTGGATGCTCAGCAATAATACCTGGTTTCTGGGTCCAGACTGGAGGAAGTGGTATATCTTGACAGAAGCACCCAAGCTGAGTGCTGGACTGTTCCATCACAGATTGTTTTTATTTTGTAAAACGATATTGGGGTTATGGCTGACAGCTGCGAACACCGACCTTTGTGATCCTGGTAGTTCCACCACTGACCCATTTCCCTGCTTAGGTTTCATTTTTTCATGAGTGCCGTAAACATTGCCAGATTCACTCCAATAAAGATTGTTTCTTGCCTTTGTTTTTTCGTACTATTAAGCCCTAGTACACACGGCCGAGAATCTCGTCGCAAAAAAAAACGTTGTTTTTCTCAGCGGGTTTGATTGATTGATATGTAAATTTATATCACGCCAAATACTATCTTGGAGGACTGCAACTAAGCGCGCTGTACCATGAATTCACCAATCAGTCTTGGGAAAAGAAAAAAAAACAACTACTTGAGAAAAAGGGAGGAGAGAAAAAAGAAGGAAAGGCTCACGAGAGGAGTAGAAAAACAAAGTTGACGTTAATTATTACTGATTTTAATGTCTCTACATCCGTAGTTCGGAAAAAGCGTTTTTAAAAAGGTGAGTTTTTAATTGCCTTTTAAAAAGAGCTTGGGGCATTGGGAGCCGGAGATGGTCGGGGAGTTGGTTCCAAAGGGCCGCGCCCATAGTCTGCATTTGTCGACCTCCCAAGGATTGGAGTCAGGCAGGTGCTTGGTTGATCCTATTTTGAAGCCCTGACCACAATGCTCTAATTGGTGTGTAATGGGGGGCCATTTCCATGAGATAGAGTGGGCCCAAGCCCCAATATGTTATAAACATCAGAACCAAGATTTTGAATTGTACTCTATGCACTATAGGTAACCAATGTAGCTGTGCCAGCACGGGGGTGATGTGATGTCTATATGGTGTACCCGTAATAGTGCGTGCTGCTTGATTCTGTATAATTTGGATTTTTTTAACCCAATTAAGGGGAAGGCCAAGGCAAAAAACATTGGCAAAGTCTAGTCTGGATTGTACTGGGTTTCTTGTCAAGCTTGACGAGATTCTCGTCAAGCTTTCCTTGCATACACACTGTCAATCCAAAATCTCGTCGGTCTAAAGCGCGGTGACGTACAACACGTACGACGGCAGTATAAAGGGGAAGTTCCATTCTCATGGCGCCACCCCTTGGGCTGCTTTTGCTGATCTCGTGTTACCGCGTGTTAGTAAAAGTTTAGTGAGAGACGATTCGCGCTTTTCAGTCTTCGTGCTTTTAGTTCGTTACAGTGCGACGAATGTGCCATCTCCATTACGAACGCTAGTTTTACCAGAACGAGCGCTCCCATCTTATACTTGATTCTGAGCATGCGTGGTTTTTGAAGACTCGGAAAAGCATACACACGACCGGTTTTCTCGTCCACAAACAGTCTGACGAGAATCACGACAAGAAAAACGAGACTCCCGACGAGAAAAAAGAAAGCAGGTTTTATTTTTTTCTCGTTGAGATTCACGACAGTTTTCTCGACGAGAAACCATACACACAAACGTTTTTCTCGGCAAGAAACGACAAGAAAACTGTTGGGAGAGCTTTCTTGCTGAGAAAACCGTTCGTGTGTATGGTTTCTCGTCGAGAAAACTGTCGTGAGTCTCGACGAGAAAAAAATAAAACCTGCTTTCTTTTTTCTCGTCGGGAGTCTCATTTTTCTCGTTGTGATTCTCGTCAGACTGTTTTTGGACGAGAAAACCGGTCGTGTGTACAAGGCCTTAGATTTTTCGAAAAATTGAAGAATTATGATAAGATGTTACACTGTATACCTGCTTGAGATGCTATAATGATTTTGGTAAATTGTTGCCTCCTTTGTGATTTGATCATCATCGACTATATACCTTTCTCTTTCTCTTATTTTCCATAATTTTAACTCCTGTTCAGCCACCTCCTATATAAAATGCAGCATTTTATCTCACGTTGACTTGAGCATCTCATTACCCAGGCTGGCAGTGCCGTGCGGGATGTCACACTGACTTTGCCTGTCAAAAAGTCTCGTCAGATTCTGCTAACTTTTCTCCGTGAATTTCTGACGAGGAGCCGGCTGTGTACGGAGAAATGAGGATTCTTAATGCCTCCCTTTTCCTGCGGTCTACATGACCTGCTTTACCAGAGATAAAGTAATTTCGACTTTCAGGTTTTTCTTAGAGCAATACAATATTCTTATCTTGTGTATACCAAATTCTTTTTTTTTTTTTTTTATCATTTATGTGTTATAAGAATTAATGTAAGCTGTTGGAAAAAAATATATATAATGACACAATATAAAATGGGGCGAAAAACAGTCCCCAAGAAAGAATTAAAGTAGAACTAAAGACAAAACTTTTTTTTTCTCCTTTTGGACAGAGTAAGGCCCCTTTCACACTGGGGCGTTTTTCATGCGGTTTAGCTCTAATAATAGCGCTGTTATACCGCATGAAAAAATCCTGCCTTGTGCCTTCAATGTGAAAGCCCGAAGGCTTTCACACTGAAGCGGTGCGCTAGCAGGACCGCTCCAAAAGTCCTGCTAGCCGCTTCTTTACAGCGGTAAAGGAGCGGTGTGTTCACCGCTCCTTTACCGCGGTCTCCCATTGAAATCAATGGGACAGCGCGGTAATACCGCCCGCAAACCGCGGCAATAGCCGCGGTTTGCGGGCGGTATTAACCCTTTTTCGGCCACTAGCGGGGGTTAAATTAACCCCCTAGCGACCGCATACCGCGGTAAGAACGACAGCTATACCGCCACCGTTCCTGCCCGCCCCAGTGTGAAAGGGGTCTTAGGGAGGGTTATGGCTAGACGTGTGCATGTTTTGTTAAGATTTGGTAATCAAATCATTTAAAAAAAAATTGGTATTTGTAGCGCTTGTAGAAAAGTATATAAACAAAAGGAAATGTGTAACAAACACTTGTATCACAAATATCTATAAGTGAATAGCTTACTACCATATGACATAACATCAATTAATGGTGTATCCACTGTGCTCATGAATGAAAATATGTGAAAACAATAAGTAAACAAACTTTAAAGTTCATTGAATAGCAGTTATACCAATCCTGGAGAACTGAGTGTTTCCACACCAGAAATCGGATGTTGGTTCCTAGATAAAAATTCCCCTCTTATGGCCCCACTCATCAGATAGGGGAATAATATAAATACGAGATCCCACCAACTAAAGTCCAGGCAAACTTCATCTCATGTAGATAGGCTCCATAGTATCAGCAGCAAAGGCATTTAAGTGACCATAGGGAAAGAAAGGGAAAAAAACATTCATGTGAAGTACCGCTAGTGAACAGACAGCATGGCGCTGCTAGCAAAGAGACTCACAGGACTGCAGTGATAAACGAGCGTCAGTGTTGTTCCGGGTACACAGCGTGCATTCCACTGAAACCGGAAGTAGCGTCACTGGTTCTGGATTGGCCGGAAATTGCGTCAACGCGTTTCGCCCCTCCTCCAGGGCATCATCATTGTCCGCAGAGTCCGCAGCAGTCTCTATTACATCAGAGTTCTCCTTTACATTGGGGTGTGGCCTTGACAGGAAGGGGTGGGTCATATTTAAATTAGGGGGTGCACAAGTTTAGTCAGGCCTAGGGCAGCACAAAACCTAAATACACCACTGACCTCACCTACTATGTAACCATGTAACTATGGGATTTGTATTTGGAATTCGTATTCAAAATTTGTTTTATGTCTTTTTTAGAATTTTCTTTGAATCTAACGATTTTTGGGATTCGAAACATTCAAATCAAAATTTTCGATAGTTTTTTTTTCAATTTGAATGCGGCAAAGCTAACAAACAAAAGAAAATCTTCATCAAATGATTATAATGACTCTTTAACCACTTAAGAACCGGAAGGATTTGCCCCCTTAATGACCAAGCCATTTTTTGTCGATATGGCACTGCGTCATTTTAACTGAAAATTGCGCGGTTGTGCGACGTTGTACCCAAACAAAATTTGTCCTTTTTTCCCCCATAAATAGAGCTTTCTTTTGGTGGTATTCGATCAGAAAACAATATTTTTTTACTTTTTGTCATACAGTGGAACCTCGGATTGCGAGTAACGCGGTTAGTGAGCGTTTCGCAATACGAGCACTGTATTTAAAAAAAATCTAGTGTTGTCTCGCAAAACGAGCAACGATTACATTTTTGTTGAAGATAGGAGATATTACCGTATATACTCGAGTATAAGCCGACCCGAATATAAGCCGAGGCACCTAATTTTACCACAAAAAAACTGGGAAAACGTATTGATTCGAGTATAAGCCTAGGGTGTCCATCTGCATGCCTCACTGTGCCTCACTTTGCCTCACTGTGTCCATGTGCATGCCTCACTGTGTTCATGTGCATGCCTCACTATGTCCATGTGCATGCCTCACTGTGTCCATGTGCATGCCTCACTGTGTCCATGTGCATGCCTCACTGTGTCCATGTGCATGCCTCACTGTGTCCATGTGCATGCCTCACTGTGTCCATCTGCATGCCTCACTGTGTCCATGTGCATGCCTCACTGTGTCCATGTGCATGCCTCACTGTGTCCATGTGCATGCCTCACTGTGTCCATGTGCATGCCTCACTGTGTCCATGTGCATGCCTCACTGTGTCCATGTGCATGCCTCACTGTGTCCATGTGCATGCCTCACTGTGTCCATGTGCATGCCTCACTGTGTCCATGTGCATGCCTCACTGTGTCCATGTGCATGCCTCACTACTTTGCCTCACTGTGTCCATGCCTCACTGTGTCCATGACTAGACTGACGTTTAACATGGCAGTCTATGGAAGGGGTGCCCGGGTTTGAAAAATCGGTGCTCCCCGGTCGTAGGCCCCCCAGACAAAAGACTTTGTGCACTTATAGAGGAAAAATGGAGCTGCATGTGTGCCAAGTTTCGGGTCAAGGGGACCTACGACCGGCCGGTACCAGGTCCTTAAAGTCACCAGAGAAATTACCATTTAACATAGGAGTCTATGGAAGGGGTTTCCGTGTTTGAAAAATCTGTGCTCCCCGGCCGTAGGTCCCCTAGACAACAAACTTTTCACACTTGTAGAGAAAGAGTGAGGCTACATATGTGCCAGGTTTGGGATCCAGAGGATCTACGGCCGGCTGGTACCGGGTCCCCAAAGTCTGGGAGATCAGGCGCAAAAGGGTGACTCGAGTATAAGCCGAGGGGGGCATTTTCAGCACAAAAAAATGTGCTGAAAAATTTGGCTTATACTCGAGTATATACAGTATATATTTTATTTATATTATTAATAAAAATAAAAACGACTGACACCGTCCACTGCCCTACTGACATCAATCTCAATCTCTGCCCTACTGACACTGTCCATTGTGCTACTGACATGATCCGTGTGTGTGTGTGTGTGTGTGTGTAAAATGTATATATATTTATATTACACACACGTGTTTGAGCTTTGGGGTGCACACCCAAGTAGGCTGCGCACCCCTATGGATATAGCATTAGCTATGATGATTTTGAATAGCAAGCCACAGCACTGAGGCAACATACATGCATTGTGTACAATTTTGTGGATTTTAAATTTTTGGAATATTTTGGTGCGTATGCAGCCAGTGGTTTTCAATGACACTCAGCAAAAATGTAAATGAGCCTTACTATCTGAAAACCAGGAAAACTGCTAAATACACGGATGAACTGCACATCTTATAGCTGTTAAAACCTGCAAATAAAATTTGCATTTCTGTCTATACAGGCATGAGATTTTACACAGCTCCGACTCTTTTCACTTTTGTTAAGGAGCGGAGCCGCCACGTCCTCAACAACTGATGACTCATTCAGATGTCAGTCTTGTTCCCCTGTTGACCGCTTAAAGCGGAGTTCCACCCAAAAGTGAACTTCCAGTTAATTACTTCCTCCCCAGGAGGAGGGGGGAACGTGGAACTGTTTTTGACAGGTCCCCTTCCCCACTTCCGGCCCGGCTCCCTCCTTTTTCCTCTGCCACCGGGCCAATCAGAAAGCGCAGCGTGCTTCACTCATGCACAGTAAGGGTTCCCTTACCTAGAATGGCGGCGGCTGTACCCAACAGACGATCCGAAGATCGGCTGGGGTGCCGACATCGCGGGCTCCCTGGACAGGTATGTGTCCATATAGTAAAAAATCAGCAGCTGCAGTATTTGTAGCTGTTGACTTTTTTTCCCCAAAGCGGAACTCCCGGTGTTCTGTCGAGAAGTGCCCCCCCATCGAATATCTTTCTGTTTCTTCATCTACAGGTCAAAGGGATGAGCTTCAATCTGCAGATTAAGTCAGTTTAAAGGAGTAGTAAAGGTACATGTTTTTTGACCTTAATGCATCCTATGCATTAAGGTGAAAAAACATTTGACAATACCGCCCCCCCCCCGAGCCCCCGTTTTACTAACCTGGCCCCTCGAAAGTCCCGCGCTCGTCCCCGTCATCCTCTTTGGTTCTCAGCCTAGCCGCCGATTGGCTACACTGGATGGATTGAAAGCAGCGCAGCCATTGGCTGGCGCTGCTGTCAATCACATCCAATGATGCGGCGCGCCGGGGGGCGGGGCCGAGTGATACAGTCGGCGGCTATGGCCGCCGCTGTATCACGGGAGCGCGCCCGCAATAACTCCACACCATGCGAGCTCGCTCGCATTATGGTGTGGAGTCCTTGCGGGGAGGAGCCAAGACAGCCGCCGAGGGACCCCAGAAGACCAGGATCGGGGCCACTGTGTGCAAAACGAGCTGCACAGTGGAGGTAAGTATAGACTGTTTGTTATTTTTTTGCAAAAAAAAGGGAAGCTTTAGTGTCCCTTTAAAGCAACCTGTCAAGTAAAAAATAAAATAAATGTTGTGTGTTTTACTAAATTTTCCTCTGTTTAACAGCTTATTAACCCTTAATTTACTCTAATCAGCCTTAATTAACTCTATTTTCTCCTCCAATTCATTTTTTTTTTTTTACCTGTTAATTTCTTTTTGTTCACTTCTATTTTATAAACTATTAATAATTAAAATGTTTTTTTTTTTGTATCTTTCTGTTTCTTCATCTACAGGTCAAAGGGATGAATTTCGATCTGCAGCTTATGTCAGTTTAAAGCAAACTGTCAAGTAAAAAAAACATTTTTTTCTGTGTGTTTTACTAAATGTTCCTCTGTTTAACCCCTCATTAACCCTTAATTTACTCTAATCAGCCTTAATTAACTCCTTATTCTCCTCCTCTTAAATATTATTTTCCTGCTGACTTTTAAAAAAATTTGTTCACTTCTATTTTATAAACGATTAATAATTACCGTAATACTTTTCTTTTTGGATCTTTCTGTTTCTTCATCTACAGATCAAGGGAATGAACTTCGATCTGCAGATTAGGTCTTTTAAAGCAACCTGTCAAGTAAAAAAAAACATTTTTTTCTGTGTGTTTTACTAAATGTTCCTCTGTTTAACCCCTTATTAACCCTTAATTTACGCTAATCAGCCTTAACTAACTCCTTATTCTCCTCCATTTAATTATGATTTTCCTGCTGATTTTTTTTTTTCACTTCTATTTTATAAACTATTAATAATTAAAACTCTTCTTTTGTTTGCTTTGTTTGGTAATATTTTTACACCTCAAGGATATATTTACACGTTTCACATTGAATTAAAAAAAAAAAAATAAGAAATGTATTTAATTTGTAAATAACTTTTCAAAGCTTTGTACCATTGCTGACAGCTGAAGTGTACACAAAACAGTTGCAGTAGATATCGGTAATTGGTGTCAGTGAGTACTAAAAACAAAAGTATGGGTACTCCTACTCGTAAAAAAAATGGTATCGGTGCATCCCTAGTTTCTTACCTTCATGTATTCAGCCTTTAGAACCACTTTAACCACTTCAGCCCCGGAAGGTTTTACCCCCTTCCTGACCAGAGCACTTTTTACAATTTGGCACTGCGTCGCTTTAACTGGTAATTGCACGGTCATGCAACGTTGTACCCAAACAAAATTTGCGTCCTTTTTTCCCCACAAATAGAGCTTTTTTTTGGTGCTATTTGATCACCTCTGTGGTTTTTATTTTTTGCGCTATACACAAAAAAAGAGCGACAATTTTGAAAATAATAAATATCCCCAAAAATGTTTTTAAAAAACGAATTTCTTCATCAGTTTAAGCCAATATATATTCTTCTACATATTTTTGGTAAAAAAAAAAAAAAAAAACGCAATAAGCGTATATTGCTTGGTTTGCGCAAAAGTTATAGCGTCTACAAATTATGGGAAAGATTTATGGCATTTTTATTATTATTTTTTTTTTTTTACTAGTAATGGCAATTATCTGTGATTTTTAACAGTATTGCAGCATTGCAACGGACAGGTCGGACACTTTTGACACATTTTTGGAACCATTGACATTTATACAGCAATCAGTGCTATAAAAATGCACTGATTACTGTGTAAATGACACTGGTAGGGAAGGGGTTAATACTAGGGCCAATCAAGGGGTTCCCTCAGTGTGTTCTAACTGTATGGGGATAGGCCTGAGTAGGAGAGGAGACATATTGCTGTTCCTACTTACTAGGAGCAAACGACATGTCTCCTCTCCTCTGACAGCACAGAGATTTGTGTTTATACGAATCCCCGTGCTGGCGCTCGTGCACGCCATCGCGAGTGGCCGGCGGTGATCGTGACCGCCGGCCACGTGCATCGTGTTCCTCCGCCGTGCAGCGGGCACACGCGCGCCCCTCCGTCGGCACGTGCGCACCCTTTGGCGGATCTTAAAGGGAACCTGTACCCGTACGTGGTTTCCTGCAGGGGAGCCATTCTGCCCCCATAAATACACATGAGCCGGTCGGGAACCGGTTAAATGGCACTCACGCTATTTTGAGCCTTGCACTCCCTGTCTTCAACTCCAGGGATGCTTGGGCCTCAGCTGCAATTAAAGCCTTCTCGACTCTTCGGCCTTCAACCATGTATGTGACAAATCTTTTAAGTTTTACAAAGCAGTTTTCCTATTGCTCCGCAGTCATAGTTGATATTTGCAACCTCCCTGGAAGAGTGACCTATTTGTGTGTCACTTTCAGCACAATAATATGAGACAAACAATGAGCCAGTTAACTAATTTGATGGTCTCATGATCCCACCCTGCGATATCTGATCTGTCAGACAGGTGGGGTTTAGGGTGACCACATTTCCTTACTACCATTCAGGGACACCCCCCCTTCCCAAAAATCAGCTTGTGCTGTAATGAACCACAGCCCAGTGATTGGACACAAGAGGCGGGATTTATGATTTCTCCAATCGCAAGCAGGGGGTGGGGATTGTGCTCCTCCAGGCATTCCCGGCCAGGACAAGTACTGTCCGTGAGTAAAGTGGTGATGTGGCGGCCTTTTCTGGGGGCATCAGAGTGGCCCGGGGAGGGGTGGCTGTGTCAGTTTCATTCCGGGACACTGTATTGTCCTGGAATAAAGGTGCCCGGGACAGACCTGCAAAATCCGGGACTGCCCCGGGCAATCCGGGACACGTGGTCACCCTAGTGGGGTTGCTCTTTAATGTCACAAACGCGGGCCGATGAGGAAGGCCGTTGATGAACACCGTCAAGAAAATCCTTGAAGAGCCCGCGTATACCAAATGTGCACTTAGCTGAGAACGCGGATTGGAATCTGTCAGCCTCTTTCATCTCTCCTCCATCTCTCCTCCTGCCCCCCCGACACCTCCGCCGCATCATAAGTTCAGCCGTTTCTAACTGACTTTTGTTGGGTTCATTTATCATTCAGTAGAAAATGTTTATAAATGAGATTACATCAAATATTCCTGCAAACCCCGATCATTACACGTGATTAATTCCGTACCGCAGACTCCATTAAGCGATGTTCTGCATATTCCACACCAAGACCAAGGCCCTGTCATTTATTTCCCTCCTCCTCCGGTGTCATGGGGGGCCGCGCGGGGCTTCTCATTAAGCTCACACGAGCTGTCTCTCTCCGCCACCCAACCAAGATGCCGAGCTCACCTCCAGAATCATTAAACGTGCCGCTCGGAGACGTCATCTAGCACTGCCAAGAGCGGGGCGATCATTTAGGGCCCCGTGAAACGCGCTCCGTCATAAAGGAACATTTCGAAGAGAAATCGCGCCGGCGCTTCATCCTTTCTCCGCAGCCCACTGAGATGGTAGATTAGAAGATTATCCCGGGTGGAGAGAGCTGCGTTCTGCTGGGATGATGCATGCCGATGAATGGAGATCAAAGCGCGCTTACAAATTGGAGAGCTTGTTATCATTTGTAAGGTATTTTAATGGTGAATTTGGCCGTGACAAATCAAAAAAATGTATATCCCTATTGATTATGTACACATAGATAAAGTATAACTATAGCAAACATTTTATTTTCATTTTAGATAGAGCAAGGGAAGGTTATAAGATCGTTTGATTTTTTTCTTCTCTATGGAGTGGCGGACATGTGTCCATTTAAGCCCTGTACACACGATCGGATTTCCTATGGATTCTAATTCGATGGATTTTTCCATCGGAAATATGATGAAGCTGACTTCCATCAGTCTTGCCTACACACCATTAGTCAAAAAACCGATCGTCCAAAACGCCGTGACGTAAAACACTCCGACGAGACAAGAAAAATGAAGTTCTATGCTTCTGAGCATGCGTCGACTTGATTCTGAGCATGCGTGGGTTTTTTATCTGATGGAGTTCCCCACAGACGATAGTAATTTGCTATCGTTTTTTTTTCTATCGGATAAATTTAAAACATGTTCTATTTTTTAACACCGATGGAAAAAAGACTGATGGGGCCCATACACGATCGGTTTGTCCGATGAAAAAAGTCCATCGAACTGTTTTCATCGGTAAAACCGATCGTGTGTACAGGGCTTTACACCCACCAACATGCATTCCAATCCGATCTGATTATCTAAAAACAGACGGACGGGGATCCATTCTCCATCAATCTAGCTGATCAGATCTGATGGCAGGGGGGTGTAAACAGGCAAGGGGTTCGTTTACATTCCACCTCCCATAGCAGAGAGCAGACTGTGTCTGTGTCCTCTCTGCATAAGCAGAGCAGACATGGACCAACTATCCGCCTGCTCAGCTGGGATCAACGTACAGATTCCCCGCTGAGTAGGCGGTCCGCCCCATGTGGAAGGAGGCCATACAAGGCAGAAGTAAAGATCTTCAGAAAACTAAAAGCCAACAGACTCTAGAGCGCCCCCTGTTTGATGCACATGGTAAATCTCCAATTTTTACATACAAATATTAACTACTCACCGCCCACGCTATAGCCGAAAGACGGCTACAGCGTGGGCTTTAATTGCCGTGAGGGGATCCATAGACGTCCTCCCGTACATGAGCTGCCTGCGCGTTCCTGCGGGTCGCGCGCTGCGCGCTCTGTGATCACAGAGTCTATGAGACTCGGCTGATCACAGATCCCGGCCCCTCATCACGTGATCAGCTGTCAGCCAATGACAGCTGATTACATGATGTAAACAGAAGATCGGTATTTCTTTTTTTTTTCTCACGCTGTCAGTGTGAGGGGGAAAAAAAAAGCCGATCATCGGCTTCTGCCAGAGGAACATCGGTCCCTCACACAGAGAGCAGCGGCTGCCTCATCTGTGCTCACCAGTGCCACCTGCCAGTGCCACCTCACCTATCAGTACCCACCAGTGCCACCTACCAGTGCCCACAGTGCTACCTATCTTTGCCCACCAGTGCCACCCATCAATGCCCATCAGTGCTGCCAATCAATGCACATCAGTGACTCATCATCAGTGCCACTGATCAGTGCTGCCCATCAGTGTCACCTACCAGTGCCCATTAGTACCACCTATCAGTGCCGCTTATTAGTGCCACCTATCAATGCCCTTCAGTGCCACTTATCCGTGCCCTTTAGTGCTGCCCATCAGTGCCAATCATTAGTGCCAACCATCAGTGCCATCTCTCATTGCTACCTATTAGTGCCACCTCATCAGTGCTTATCAGTGCCACCTATCAGTGCCCATTATTGCCGCCTTATCAGTGCCCATCAGTGCAGCCTCATTAGCGCAGATCAATGAAGGAGAAAAATCACTTTATTTCAAAATTTTATAACAAACTATGAAACAGTTTTTTTCTCCAAAAATGTTTTTGCTTTTTCTTAGCAAAAAATTTAATAAAAAAACAGTAAGGCGGTTCACACAGGGGCAACACGACTCTTTGGAGGCGACCTGGAAGCGACCTGAGCCTGCACCACAGCGCGACATGGGGCGACTTACAAGTTGCCTCCAGGACAGGAGGCATTCCAGTGGCCAATCAACCTTGAATCAGCTCTGTGGGAGGGAGGGGGGAGGGAGGGGTTTGCCTGAGAAATGTATTTTCTCTTCCTGGAAAGTTGCTTCTGTTAAGACAGGGGATCCGACTTCTGAGGCGACTTCCATTGAAATCAATGGGTACAAGTTGCCTACAAGTCGCCTAGAAGTCGGATTGAAGTCGTACAGGATCCTTTTTTGAAGTCGGAGCGACTGAAGTGGTGTACATTAAGACGGCTCCATTCACTTCCATTACTTTTAAAAACAGCGTGACTTGGGGCGACATGAAGTCGCCTCCCGAGTCGCCCCTGTGTGAACCGGCTCTGATGGAATACCACCAAAAGAAAGCTCTATTTGTGTGGAAAAAATGATAAAAATATCATATGGGTTGCATGATGTGTTGCATGATGGCGCAAATGTCATTCAAAGTGTGACAGCGCTGAAAGCTGAAAATTGATCTGGGCAGGAAGGGGGTTTAAAGGGGTTGTAAAGGTTCGTTTTTTATTTTCTAAATAGGTTCCTTTAAGCTAGTGCATTGTTGGTTAACTTACCTTTTCCTTTTATTTACCTTCTAAATGTTTTTATTCTTTGTTTTCTTTGTCTGAATTTCTCACTTCCTGTTCCTCCTCAGTAAGCTGTTCAGTAAAATGTTCTGGCTGACTAAACACCACTCGGATGATGGTGTGAAGTTTACTGAGGAGAAACAGGAAGTGAGAAATTCAGACAAAGAAAACAAACATTTAGAAGGTAAATCAAAGGAAAAGGTAAGTGAACCAACAATGCACTAGCTTAAAGGAACCTATTTAGAAAATAAAAAACGAACCTTTACAACCCCTTTAAGTGCCCGGTAGGCAAGTGGTTAAAGTGTTACTAAACCCACAACAGTAAAATCAGTCTGTATATGCAGTAAAGCATGCTTGTTATACTCACTGTGGAACCCAAGGGGTTAATAATCTGCATTGTGTAAAAAGGCTGTTTGATCCTGTCTTCTCGGATCCTCTCCTTCTTCCACTGTCTCCAATCTATCTCCTGATAGTACAGAGCCTTAGGGGCACTCTTTTTTTTTTTTTTTTTTCTCTTGGGAGGGTGCATGTGATCAGCACAGGGCCAATCAGCACTGTCCAGACAGAAGGTCAGGGGTCCTGCAGCCTCATAGGACAGTAGAATTAAAACTCCTCTTACAGGTGTTAACCAGACACTGATAGAAGTCACAAGACTGCTAGATGCTGCTGATGAGAAAAGGTATTTAGCAGTTTATATTTACTAAAATAATTGCATTTCCATGTTCTGTGTGCTGTGGGAGACCAGATATAGTGAATGCAGGCTCCTCCTGGGTTTACTATTTCCCTGGTTAAAAGGAAATAAAATGTAAATGTAAAAAAGTTTTAGACCTGAACTTAGTAAACGAAGGCAGCGTGTGCAAAAACACTTCTCTATGACTACAGAGGCTTCAGTTTCATTTAGTACACAAATCAGGACTGGGGATTATCTCCATTATGATTAGCGTCCGCGGGCTCGTGAAATGAGCTGAGTTCTTTAAGGAATTTCATTTCAACCTGCTGCCTTATTAATTCTGATTGCCTTTCGTGTCTTTTGGTGCGGTGCCAGTCTCATCTCGAGTCATGAGTGCGGCATCCTCTCCCATTTGCGCGGCCGTTGTTGCTCCTAATTTGCGCAGGCACCGATCACGCCGCGCCTCTGTTTTCAAGCTCAGACAATCTCAAGAAAATTGAATATTTATGATTTAAAAATGAAACCGTGAAAAAAGAAAATAATTGCAAATCATAGATGTCTGTGAAAAGGTTGTATTTATTCCGGCTGAGCACGAGAAAAATAATCAGCTTGGTAAACAATATATTATCAGGGTGAAGGGAGAAGATTTGAACCGAGATTATATTTTAATATTGTTTTAATTTGTTCTGAGAGCCGGAGGCATTTTTTTTTTTTCATTTTGGCGGACAAGGAGCAGGAATAGATGGAGAGAGAATAAATTGAGATATGTCATAGTTGGAGGACTATGCTCCGGCATTTACTGCACCACTGACGGCGGAATATTCATTTCTTACCCGAGTTCTCCTACAGTTGTCCTGACGAAGTGCCCAGACATGTCATGAAACGTGTTGATAGTTTACAAAAAAAAACACGTGTTTTAATACCAATTAAGATCTTTCTTTTAAGATGGAGTACTAAAAGTCCCAGCATTTCCTGTACCATTTTGTATAAGCATAGACAATCTAGAGCAGGGGTGGATAAAGAGGTGGAGATCTACCTGAACAACATGGAAGAAGTCAAAGATCTCCGGGTGCAGTGTCGCCTCTTCACTAGTGATGAGCCGAACACCCCCGGGTTCGGTTCGCACCAGAACCCGCGAACGGACCGAAAGTTCGCACGAACATTAGAACCCTATTAAATACAATGGATGCGAACGTTCGGATTCTAAAGTGCTAATTATAACGACTATTATCCATGTTATTGTCCGAAACAGAGTTTGGGAACCCGGGTTCTGCACCAGGGGACATGTATCAATGCAAAAAGAAGTTTTAAAAACGGACGTTTTCCGGGAGCAGTCATTTTAATGATGCATAAAGTGAAAAAAAAAAAGTCAAATATTCCTTTAAATATTGTACCTGGGGGGTGTCTAAAGTATGCTTGTGAAGTGCCACGTGTTTCCCGTGTTTAGAACTGTCCCTGCACAAAATAACATTTATATAAAAGAACTAAGGTTGCGCAACTAAATACAAATACAAAAAACCAAAAATGTTCTGGAAACACAATATGATAATAACTGTATAAAACGTGAATAAACAATATAAATGATGGAGTAAAAATATTGCTCTATACGTCTCTGGGTAATGGATGGTACTTGAACTGTATTCCTTAATATTGGCATGCAAAAAAGGATTCAGAGATAGTCCATAAATAACAAAAAGTCCCCAGAAAGAAACAGAAGATTCCAAGGCTCTTCAAAACTGCATAAGTGACTTCAAAACGTTGGAACACCATAGAAGGAGTGATGATATGATAGAAAAGGAATCCACCACCTTATCACTTTTAGGCTGCTTACCGGAAGTTCTGATCCCTGAAAGAGATCAGTCTGAATGGGTGGCTGTTATCCCCGCCAAGGGCTATAATTGGCTCTCCCTGTGCTCTCTGTTCCTCTAGTGCCCCTGGATGACGACAGGTTTGTCGAAACGACGTAGGGAGGAGCGGCGTGCTGACGTCACCACGATACGAATCCCGGAAGCGACGGGTAGTGAGAGCCGGCCGGCCGCACATTAAACCACCGCTGTTTTTACTACAATACACTGTAAGTGCAATTTTTTATAATAAATGCTTTTTATATACTGGATTACGCTATGGGGTTTTCTCTTTTACCCTAAATGTGACCCACGGAGCTGCCTGGTGAACTAACAGATTGGAACCTAGAGGAACAGAGAGCACAGGGAGAGCCAATTATAGCCCTTGGCGGGGATAACAGCCACCCATTCAGACTGATCTCTTTCAGGGATCAGAACTTCCGGTAAGCAGCCTAAAAGTGATAAGGTGGTGGATTCCTTTTCTATCATATCATCACTCCTTCTATGGTGTTCCAACGTTTTGAAGTCACTTATGCAGTTTTGAAGAGCCTTGGAATCTTCTGTTTCTTTCTGGGGACTTTTTGTTATTTATGGACTATCTCTGAATCCTTTTTTGCATGCCAATATTAAGGAATACAGTTCAAGTACCATCCATTACCCAGAGACGTATAGAGCAATATTTTTACTCCATCATTTATATTGTTTATTCACGTTTTATACAGTTATTATCATATTGTGTTTTCAGAACATTTTTGTTTTTTTGTATTTGTATTTAGTTGCGCAACCTTAGTTCTTTTATATATCTGTTATTTGTGTGTGTCCCACATTTTTTGGTTGCTGCACAGATATTAAGTTATCACACCATTTTCTAAATTTTTCTTAGACAGCGCAGTATTCTTACACTTTTCACAAAATAACATTTCTAAAGGAAAAAAAAGCCATTTAAAACTGCTTGCGGCTTTAATGTAATGTCTGGTCCCGGTAATATGGATGAAAATCTTTAGGAAAAATGGCATAGCTACCCCATGACCCCCCCCCCCCCCACCCCAGCCCATTACCAGCCCCTTTGGGTCTTGTATGGATATTAAGGGGAACCCCGCACACAAAATAAAAAAGGACCTATATACTCTGAACAGCCGTATACAGGCGGTGCATACAAGACAGGGACCGTAGGTTTGTTCTTATGTAGAATCTGTTTGTAATTTTGAACAGCTGCATTGTTTAAGTGTAGCTCCATGCCAAATTCCTTTTTTTTAGCTTTTTGTAAAACATAGGGAACGGTTATCACCCCTGTCACATTTTTTTTGCTGTCTGTGCCCCTGTTCAGAACATTTCACCTCACTTTGCATCCCAATGACAACTGTTTTTGAAATGTGGTGTTTTTATTGAAACAAGGATTGGTGATAAAGCATCAGTAGAGAGGAGACACCTTTCTCCCATATTAATTCTTACAGGAGAGAATTTTCCTTCCAAGGGGTAGATTTCCTCTCACTTCCTGTTGTCTTCTTCCGTTTGCAAGTAGTAGTAGTTTGTAAGTTGGATGTTTGAAAGTAGGGACCTGCCGTATATACTCTGCAGAAATTGGCCCCTTAGGTGTTGGTGTTGGCACAACACTGTAAGCCCTCACAGTTACTCTTGGTGGGTGCTGGAACGCCCTGCTGTCAACTATTATATCAGGAATTGTAGTAACATATAATTGTTGATCAGTGGTAGTAAAAATTGGGCCTTTGATGGTGGTGCTGGTGCCAGAACACTGTAAGGCTTGACAGTTACTCTTGGTGGGCGCAGCAATGGGCCCTGCTGTGAATTATTCGATCAATAATTATAATTGCATGCCCCTGTTGAATAGGGGCTGAAAAATTGGGCCTTTGGTGGTGGTGGTGGTGGTGATGGTGGTGCTGGTGCCACAACACTGTAAGGCCTGACAGTTACTCTTGGTGGGCGCAGCAATGGGCCCTGCTGTGAATTATTCGATCAATAATTATAATTGCATGCCCCTGTTGAACAGGGGCCGAAAAATTGGGCCTTTGATGGTGGTGGTGGTGGTGATGGTGGTGCTGGTGCCACAACACTGTAAGGCCTGACAGTTACTCTTGGTGGGCGCAGCAATGGGCCCTGCTGTGAATTATTCGATCAATAATTATAATTGCATGCCCCTGTTGAACAGGGGCTGAAAAATTGGGCCTTTGGTGGTGGTGGTGGTGGTGATGGTGGTGCTGGTGCCACAACACTGTAAGGCCTGACAGTTACTCTTGGTGGGCGCAGCAATGGGCCCTGCTGTGAATTATTAGATCAATAATTATAATTGCATGCCCCTGTTGAATAGGGGCTGAAAAATTGGGCCTTTGGTGGTGGTGGTGGTGGTGATGGTGGTGCTGGTGCCACAACACTGTAAGGCCTGACAGTTACTCTTGGTGGGCGCAGCAATGGGCCCTGCTGTGAATTATTCGATCAATAATTATAATTGCATGCCCCTGTTGAACAGGGGCCGAAAAATTGGGCCTTTGGTGGTGGTGGTGGTGGTGATGGTGGTGCTGGTGCCACAACACTGTAAGGCCTGACAGTTACTCTTGGTGGGCGCAGCAATGGGCCCTGCTGTGAATTATTCGATCAATAATTATAATTGCATGCCCCTGTTGAACAGGGGCTGAAAAATTGGGCCTTTGGTGGTGGTGGTGGTGATGGTGGTGCTGGTGCCACAACACTGTAAGGCCTGACAGTTACTCTTGGTGGGCGCAGCAATGGGCCCTGCTGTGAATTATTAGATCAATAATTATAATTGCATGCCCCTGTTGAATAGGGGCTGAAAAATTGGGCCTTTGGTGGTGGTGGTGGTGGTGATGGTGGTGCTGGTGCCACAACACTGTAAGGCCTGACAGTTACTCTTGGTGGGCGCAGCAATGGGCCCTGCTGTGAATTATTCGATCAATAATTATAATTGCATGCCCCTGTTGAACAGGGGCTGAAAAATTGGGCCTTTGGTGGTGGTGGTGATGGTGGTGCTGGTGCCACAACACTATAAGGCCTGACAGTTACTCTTGGTGGGCGCAGCAATGGGCCCTGCTGTGAATTATTCGATCAATAATTATAATTGCATGCCCCTGTTGAACAGGGGCTGAAAAATTGGGCCTTTGGTGGTGGTGGTGATGGTGGTGCTGGTGCCACAACACTGTAAGGCCTGACAGTTACTCTTGGTGGGCGCAGCAATGGGCCCTGCTGTGAATTATTAGATCAATAATTATAATTGCATGCCCCTGTTGAATAGGGGCTGAAAAATTGGGCCTTTGGTGGTGGTGGTGGTGGTGATGGTGGTGCTGGTGCCACAACACTGTAAGGCCTGACAGTTACTCTTGGTGGGCGCAGCAATGGGCCCTGCTGTGAATTATTCGATCAATAATTATAATTGCATGCCCCTGTTGAACAGGGGCTGAAAAATTGGGCCTTTGGTGGTGGTGGTGGTGGTGATGGTGGTGCTGGTGCCACAACACTGTAAGGCCTGACAGTTACTCTTGGTGGGCGCAGCAATGGGCCCTGCTGTGAATTATTAGATCAATAATTATAATTGCATGCCCCTGTTGAACAGGGGCTGAAAAATTGGGCCTTTGGTGGTGGTGGTGGTGGTGGTGATGGTGGTGCTGGTGCCACAACACTGTAAGGCCTGACAGTTACTCTTGGTGGGCGCAGCAATGGGCCCTGCTGTGAATTATTAGATCAATAATTATAATTGCATGCCCCTGTTGAACAGGGGCTTAAAAATTGGGCCTTAGGCACTGGTGGCACAACACTGCAACCCCTCACAGATACTGTACTTGGAGCACAGCAATGAGGCCTGTTGCAAAGTATTGCATCAAAAATTTTAATTACACGCCCCTTTTAAACAGGGGCTGAAAAATTGGGCCTTAGCCACTGGTGGCGTCACCCATAAACCAAAATGATCTTCCAAGCTATCATCATTAATCGTATCATTGAGGAGGAGGAGGAGGATAGCCAGTCAACATAACAGCACAGGCACTCAGCATCAGCATCAGTCTTGAAGGGATGTGACATTTTAAAATCAATTAGTCTGTTATATCAGCATCAGGTGTGTGGTAGCTGGTGGTGATCCAAGACTGGTTCATCTTGATGAAAGTCAGTCGATCAACCGAGTCGGTGGACAGGCGCACCCTGTGATCCGTGACAAATCCTCCAGCAGCACTGAATGTGCGTTCTGAAAGAACGCTGGATGCAGGACAGGCCAGTAGCTCAATTGCATACTGTGCAAGCTCTGGCCAGTGATCCATCCTCAAGACCCAGTAAGCCAGAGGATTTTCGGTGGGGAAGGTGTCCAAGTCTGACCTTGCCCCTAGGTATTCCTGGACCATGTATATCAGACGCTGGCGATGGTTGCTGGAACCGATCATACTTTGGGGCTGCGGACTAAAGAATTGTCTGAACGCATCGGTCAGACGGCCACCTTCCCCACCGCTCCTTCTTTGACTGCCCGAAGCCTCAACAACTCGTTGTCCAGGACCAGGAGTTTGTAACCTCCCAGTCTCTGGGAACGCGTTGCACAGACCTTTCTGCAAGGCCTCCCGGAGTTGTCTCATCCTCTGCTCCCTCTGCGACGGTAAGATAAGGTCCGCAACCTTACCCTTGTACCGTGGATCAAGGAGAGTGGCCAGCCAGTAATGGTCCCTCTCCTTGATCCGAAGAATACGAGGATCCTTCCGCAGACTTTGCAGGATCAGGGAGGCCATGCAGCGTAGGTTAGCTGAGGCATTCAGTCCGGAGTCCTCTGGGTCACTAAGGACGACATGATCCGCAGCCACCTCCTCCCAGCCACGTACAAGTCCACTGGTTTCTTGGGACTGTAATTCATCCCTAAAAGACTGCTGCTGATGATGCTGAGTGCCAGCCTCCACCTCCATGCTGACACAATCCTCCTCCTCCTCCTCCTCCTCCTCTTCCTGTGCGATGGGTGGGAAAGAAGGAACACTGTCTGGGTAAAGGGGGCCTTGAGAGGCAAGGAAGTCCTCCTCTTCCTGCCTCTGTTCTGCCTCAAGTGCCCTGTCCATTATTCCACGCAGCGTGTGCTCCAACAGGTGGACAAGAGGTACAGTGTCACTGATGCATGCACTGTCACTGCTCACCATCCTCGTGGCCTCCTCAAATGGTGCCAGGACAGTGCATGCATCCCTGATCATGCCCCACTGGCGTGGTGAAAAAACCCCGAGCTCCCCTGACCCTGTCCTGGTGCCGTAGTCGCACAGGTACTCATTGATGGCCCTCTGCTGCGTGTGTAGCCGCTGCAGCATGGCCAACGTTGAGTTCCACCTGGTGGGCATGTCACATATAAGGCGGTTCTTGGGCAGGTTCAACTCCTTTTGCAGCTCAGCCAGGCGAGCACTGGCATTATAAGATCTGCGGAAATGCACACAGACTTTCCTGGCCTGCCTCAGGACATCCTGTAAGCCCGGGTACCTGCCCAAGAACCGCTGCACCACCAGGTTAAGGACATGAGCCATACAGGGCACATGGGTCAGTTGTCCCTGTCGGAGGGCGGAGAGGAGGTTGGTGCCATTGTCGCAAACCACCATTCCTGGCTTAAGCTGGCGTGGCGTCAACCACCTCTCGGCCTGCCCCTGCAGAGCAGACAGGACCTCTGCCCCAGTGTGGCTTCTGTCCCCCAAACACACCAGCGCAAGCACGGCATGGCATCTTTTTGCCTGCGTACTTGCGTAGCCCCTTGAACGCCTACGGAGCACCGCTGGTTCCGAGGACAAACCACAGGAAGAGGCCATGGAGGAAGAAGAAGAGGAGGGGGTGGAGGAGAGAGGTGTGTCACAACCAGTAGTAGCATTTTGGAGGCGTGGCGGTGGAACAACCTCCAACACTACTGCACCTTGTCCTGCATCCTTCCCAGCTGCCAAAAGAGTGACCCAATGGGCCGTGAAAGAAAGGTAACGTCCCTGTCCATGCCTGCTGGACCATGAGTCAGCGGTAATATGCACCTTACCACTGACCGCCCTGTCCAGCGAGGCCAAGACATTGCCTTCCACATGCCTGTAGAGAGCCGGAATCGCCTTCCGTGCGAAAAAGTGGCGTTTGGGAACCTGCCACTGAGGAACCGCACATTGCACAAACTCACAGAAGGGGGCCGAGTCTACCAACTGAAAAGGCAGCAGTTGAAGCGCTAGCAATTTAGCCAAGCTAGCATTCAACCGCTGGGCATGTGGATGGCTGGGAGTCAACTTCTTTCGACGGTCCAGCAGCTGGGGCAGGGAAATTTGCCTGCTAGAATCGGACTTGGTGTACTGCTAGCAGAGTGCCCGCAAGTACTTGCCTGTGACACACCTAATTCTACACCTTCATTCCTCTCAGAGCAGGTTTCAGAGAGGAGTGAAGGTATAGTGGGGTTGGAGATCCCAGCTGATGCGGTGCAAGAAGAGGTCAGCTTTGTTCTTTGGTGTGGGTCTTTAAGGTAGGCTTGCCAACGAGCTGCATGGCAGGTCAACATATGTCTGATCAAGCATGTGGTGCCCAAGCGGCTGATGTTTTGGCCACGCGATATACGCTTGAGACATATGTTGCAAACAGCAGCTGTGCGATCTGATGCACTCGCCTCAAAAAAGGCCCACACCAAAGAACTTTTTGAATGACGGGCAGAGGCAGCGCCCTGCACAGGCGGAGCTCTGCGGTGTGATTCCGTCGGTGTGCTGCCCATACGCTGCCCACTCAAGGGCATCCTGCCTCGTTGGAGATGTGCCTCCTCCTCATCCTCCTCCTCCTCCTCCTCTCTCCTATTAGGCACCCACGTGGAGTCAGTGACCTCATCATCCCCTCCCTCCTCATCACTGGAGCCAATCTGGCAGTATGCTGCAGCTGCTGGAGCATGACTGCCAGATTGGTGTCCTTCTTGAGCATCCCCTCTCTCTGCTCTCACGCTGCTGCCTTCCTCTAGCTGGGTATCATCATCAGATCCTTCCAAACGCTGGGCATCCTCCTGGAGCATGTACCCAACACTGTGCTCAAACAGTTCGGGGGACTCCTCAGGAGGAGGACATGGTGGGTCTAGGGAAGGATTGACTAATGAAGATAATGATACCAGAGAAGAGGACGCTTTGGCAGCTGCTTTGCCAGTACCCTGAGCCTGGGTGAGAGAGGATGAGGAGGATGAGGTGGGCTTGGTCATCCACTCTACCAAGTCTTCGGCATGATGTGGCTCAACATGTCCAGCTTCCGAAAAGAAGGACAAGCGTGTCCCATGGCCATGTGCTGATGACAATGCACCGCGTCCACGACCAGCACTGTTGCCCCCAGACACAGAGCCTGCTTGCCCTCTTTTTTTGCCTCCTGACTGCCTCTCCTTGTTTGCCTTCCAGACATTTTAATGGATGGCCTGCAGGGAGATGGGAAAAAGAGCAATAAGGGCTACCTTCAGGTGTATACTGTGCAGGAGGCTTAGCAACAATGACACTGACACTGTCCCCTGCCTATCCTTCTCTGTCCCTAAACACAAGGATTGAAAATATGGAACAGCAAAATTGGTTTAGAACAGAATAGCACACTGACACTTTCCCTCACTGTCCTACTCTGTCCCTCCCTACAAACAAGTTTTAGCACAGAATAGCACACTGATAATTTGCACGAGTGTCCTTCTCTGTCCCTAAACTCAAGGATTTGAAATATGGAACAGCAAAATTGGTTTAGAACAGAATAGCACACTGTCAGTTTCACTCACTGTACCTCTCTGTCCTTAAACTCAAGGATTTGAAATATGGAACAGCAAAATTGGTTTAGAACAGAATAGCACACTGTCAGTTTCACTCACTGTACCTCTCTGTCCGTAAACTCAAGGATTTGAAATATGGAACAGCAAAATTGGTTTAGAACAGAATAGCACACTGTCAGTTTCACTCACTGTCCTACTCTGTCCCTCCCTACAAACAAGATTTAGCACAGAATAGCAGACTGAAAATTGCCACGAGTGTCCTTCTCTGTCCCTAAGCTCAAGGATTGAAAATATGGAACAGCAAAATTGGTTTAGAACAGAATAGCACACTGACACTTTCCCTCACTGTCCTACTCTGTCCCTACAAACAAGATTTAGCACAGAATAGCAGACTGAAAATTGCCACGAGTGTCCTTCTCTGTCCCTAAACTCAAGGATTGAAAATATGGAACAGCAAAATTGGATTAGAACAGAATAGCACACTGACACTTTCCCTCACTGTACCTCTCTGTCCCTAAACTCAAGGATTGAAAATATGGTTCAGCAAGATTGGTTTAGAACAGAATAGCACACTGACACTTTCCCTCACTGTACCTCTCTGTCCCTACAAACAAGGATTAGCACAGAATAGCACACTGTCACTGACACTCTCCCTACCTATCCTTATCTTTCCTCAAACACAAGGAATCCAGGATTATGTAAAGGAAAAATAATGACACTGTCCCTGCCTATGCTTCTCTTTCCCTGCTCCGGAACACACTACACAAGGCCGCCGCGCTGGCGGCCTTTTATAGTGTGGGGCGTGTACTAAACCCCCTCAGCAATAATTGGCCACAGGCACCCTGCCTGTGGCCAATCATTGCTCTCCTCGCTGCCGGCGCTGTGATTGGCCAAGCATGCGGGGTCACAGTGCATGCTTGGCCAATCACAGCGCCTGGATGACACTGCGATGGCGTAGTGCATTGTGGGCCGTTCGCGTCACTCGAATTTGGCGCGAACGGCCCAAATCGTTCGATCTTCGACGAACGATCGAACAGCCGATGTTCGAGTCGAACGTATGTTCGACTCGAACACGAAGCTCATCCCTACTCTTCACATCTGATTTAACAGCTTCCCGCCCGGCCTATAGCAGAATGATGGTCAGGCAGTGGCTTTAGGCTCCTGACGTAATATGATGCCCTTCATGTGTGCTGCTCTTGCGCACCCCCGGGGGGGGGGGGGCACAGGGGCAATCAGTGGTGAGCTGTGTCCCTCGGACACTGCGCATCACTGATCAAGGTAAAGAGCCAATGACATTGGCTCTTTACCATGTGATCAGCTGTGTCCAATCACAGTGGATCACATGTAAACAAATGCCGGTTATCTGCATTTCCTTTCCTTAGCGCGGTCAGTGCCCATCAGTTCAGCATATCTGTCACGCACCTGGTGGAAGAGTTTGGTATGCAGAGGGAGGCCTCTCTTACACCTCTGGCTCGAGGCCCCTGGTAGAGAAAACAGGAGGCGCAGGAGTGAAGAGTCGTGAGAGAGCCTGGCAAGGTTGCTGGTAGACAAGCTGGACCGGAACTGGAACAGGAACTGGAACGGACCCAGGAACAGCTGTCAGACTGGAAACTGGAGCTTAGGCAGGTGCAGTCAGATGGACTGGAAGAGTGGATACACCAGTCCAAAGCATGTGAACACTGGAGCAGGATCAGGTACAAGCAGGTTTAGGCAACTGGGTGGCGGCAGGGTAGCAGACGGGGTAGACAGGAACGTGGTCTCAGGTACAGGCAGGTTCAGCAACAGGCTGGCAGCAAGGTAGCAGGAGGAGCAGGCAGGAACGTAGTCAACACAGGCCGAGGTCAGATGCAGGCAGATAAGCAGGGCTGGTCAAAAGCACGCCAGGTAGGGTTAGCTGGAGCAGGATACAGGTAAACAACAATCAGAGGTCTCAGGTAACGCTGTAGACCGAACAGCAAGGAGCCCAGGCATCAGTTCCTTTAAATAGCCCCGTTTGACGCCAAGAGCCGTCACCGCGCGCTCCCGCGTGTGCCCGCGTGCGCCCGTACGCCGCTACCACGCATGCGTGCACCAGCGCGCGCCAATGCGCCGCTATCGCCATCTTGATTGCTGGCGTGCTCTTTCTAACAATATCAGTGCCCATTAGTGCTAGCTAGCTATCAGTGTCACCTATTAGTGCTGCCTATCAGTGTCCATCATTACTGCCTATCAGTGCCGGCTTTAGGTGCCCATCATTTCCTCATATTAGTGCAACCTCATCAGTGCACATCATTTCCTCATATTAGTGCAGCCTCATCAGTGCTTCCTCATTAGTCCCTCTTATTAGTGCCCATCAGTGCCGCCTATCAGCGCCCTTAATTTCCTCATATTAGTGCAGTCTCATCAGTGACCATAATTTCCTCATATTAGTGCAGCCTCATCAGTGCCCATCAGGGCACTCTCATTAGTACCCATCACTGCCGCCTATCAGCGCCCATCATTTCCTCATATTAGCGCAGTCTCATCAGTGCCCATAATTTCCTCATATTAGTGCAGCCTCATCAGTGCTTCCTCATCAGTGCCTATCAGTGCCTCCTCATTAGTGCCCATCAGTGCCGCCTATCAGTGCCTCCTCATTAGTGCCTATCAGTGCCCATAATTTCCTCATATTAGAGCAGCCTCATCAGTGCCCATCAGTGCCTCCTTATTGGTGCCCATCAGTGCCGCCTATCAACACCCATCAGTGCAGCATATCAGTGCTCATCAGTGCCGTCTATCAGTGCCCATAATTTCCTCATATTAGTGCAGCCTCATCAGTGCCTATCAGTGCCTCCTCATTAGTACCCATCAGTGCTGCTTATCAGCGCCCATCATTTCCTCATATTAGTGCAGTCTCATCAGTGCCTCCTCGTCAGTGCTCATCAGTGCCGCCTATCAGTGCCCATCATTTCCTCATATTAGTGCAGCCTCATCAGTGCCCATCAGTGCCTCCTTATTAGTGCCCATCGGTTCCACCTATCAGCGCCCATCCAATTTTTTTTTTTATTTACAATTTTTTTTAACAGAAACTAAGAAAAATATATTTTATTTTAAAAATTTTGGTTTGTTTAGCAAACCCAGTAGCGCAAAAAATCCAAATCTGTCTCAAAAATATTATACAAATTTCACATGGCTACAGTGTTGCATGACCGCGCAATTGACATTCAAAGTGTGATATCGCTGAAAACTGGCCTGGGCAGGAAGGGGGTGAAAGTGGCCGGTATTGAAGTGGTTAAACCTCTAATTGCTGTACTACCGCGTCACAATTGTGTGCATAGCACGGCAATCATGGGTTTAAATCAGGTGGTGAGGAGGCAACAAATCGCCTCCTCATCACCTGTCAAACACACTCGGATCGCTTTTCAGAGGAGCAGCAGTGCCTGCTGCACTTGTGAATGAGCTCTTAGTTGCATTCGGCAGAAGCGCCCTTAGGGCTCGTTCACACATAAAGTTGGGGGTGGTAAAACCCTGTGGTTGACTCACGCTTTTACCACCCCCAATCCCTACCGCCTTTAGCTGCTGAGGCAGCAGCCAATGGTGTACAGATGCCACAGCAGGAATTAGGCCTCCCGTTGCTTTTGGGTGCTACCGTCTGCCAATTGCAACCCATTCAAGTAAATGGGGCCACTCTGCAAACGTGCCGCAACTGCATGCTTCTGTGGGGTCCAAGGGGTTAAATCAGATGATGTTAAAACGACACCCAACGCTGCCTGCTTTAACCCCTTGTTTGCTGTACTGCTCAAGGTTGCAGGGCATTTGCAGAGCGGCCTCATTCACTTGAATGGGTAATGCTTGTCAGGTGCTACACCCATGATAGGCCGTATAACACATGCTGCGGCTGCGACATGTGTACACCCCTGGCCACTGCAGCTAATGAGGGTGGGGTTGGGGCAGGTGTGGTAAAAACAAATCTTAAATATGGGGTTTTACCCAGGGCCGATCCTAGGGTCACAGGCGCCTGGATGCAGAAATATTTCTGGCGCCCCCACATGGGTGTGGTCATCTTAGTAACTCCTCCCCTTTGGGGGGTCACAGTGGCACTATTTGATTTTCCCAGTGACAGCATTTGATGTGGCACTATTTGATGGGCACAGTGGCAGCATTTGATGGGCACAGTGGCAGCATTTGATGAGGCACAGTGGCTACGTTTAATGGGTACAGTGGCTGCGTTTGATGGTTGGGCACAGTGACTGCATTTGATGGCACAACTTACTTACAGGGTGAGGCCGAGGGTCAAATCTGAGCCTCCAGAACACAGTGTCAGGCAGCGGCAGGTGCTATGATGGTGCAGTGCAGGTGGACAGCTGCTCAGCTGAGCTCAGTCACTCACAGCAAGGCAGGCTCAGGCAGCTCTCCTCCGATGTTCTCCACTCCCCTCCCTCTGAGCCACGCTGTCTGAAGAACATGGCAAAGGTGGGTGGAGCTAGTTTACTTGCCGCGGCCGTGGCATGCTCGGGATGGCCGCGGCGCACTCTAAATACTGGGGCGGCCGCGGCCTCTGACGTCACTTGCTGCTAGACGCCGGGCGGCAGGCGATTCTAGCAACCAGTGCAGCGCACAGCAGAGGCGGCCGGCAAGTCAATTGAGTTCCACAGCTTCGGCGCCCCTCCTCTGCAGCAGCTGTGCACCCGCCCAGGATCGGCCCTGATTTTACCACCCCCCCTGTCAGGCTGCTTTTACATGGATGTGCTGCAGTTTACCTGCATTGTGGGTGCAAAGCAGTGCATCTGCAACTTTCCTGAGTTAACTGCATTTTGCCATAGATTTCTATTATATCCTGCAGGTGTGGGGCACTTTCTGAAAGCGCACCAAAACTCCTGCATTCATTTTATAGCTAATCGCAGCAAACCCTCAGGAAATCTGCAGGTACATTGCACCCGTGGTGTGGGTAAACCGCAGCACATCAGTGTAAAAGCAGCCCTATACTACTATGCCCGGTGTATTCCTTCACACTGACCTGAGGATCTCTTGTTTTCTGCTGCCGGCACCACTCTGAAGACCGCTAGCTGGGATAAGAGGTGGAGTGCAGTTGGTATCACTCCGTATGAGACAGGATCCGGCACTACAGAGGAGGCATCGGCTTATGCGGCTCTTGCTCCTTACTACAGCTCCAAATTTACACATAGTCTCTGTGCCTTGCTGGCAGGGGCGGATCCAGGGGGGGCAACAGGGCAATTCCCCCCCCCCCCGAGACCACCCTCACACTCACTTGCTTGCTCTGTTTATTTTATTTTTTTTGCGCCTGATCTCCCGGATTTTGGGGACCCAGTACCGGCCGGCCATAGGTCCCCTGGACCCCAAACTTGGCACACATATAGCCCCATGTCTCCTCTACAAGTGTGCAAAGCTTGGTGTCTGGGTGACCTACGGCCGGGGAGAACCGATTTTTCAAACCCAGGCACTCCTTCCATAGACTCCCATGTTAAACATCAGTCTAGTCATGGGCACAGTGAAGCATGGGCACAGTGAGGCATGGGCACAGTGAGGCAAAGTGAGGCACAGTGAGGCATGCAAATGGACACCCTAGGCTTATACTCGAGTCAATATGTTTCCCCAGTTTTTTGGGGTAAAATTAGGCGCCTCGGCTTATATTCGGGTCGGCTTATACTCGAGTATATACAGTACTTGTTCTGCGGCTGCCGCTGCCTCTCTGAGTCGCTCTCTCAGTTTCTCACATCAGCCGATCAGCGGCGCTGAGAGAGAGACTCGTCTAATGTAGTTACGCGGCGCACTGACACGATACCAGGAGCGGAGGAGGAGGTGGGTGGAGCCTCTTCCCTGCACTCGTTACTAACGAATGGGCCGCTTGGCGTCTAGCAACGAGTGACGTCAGTGAGTCCCGTCGGGCCGCTCTGCGGGCAGGTGCAATAGCGTGCGGCTCCACAGACGGGTAAGAAAGCGGGCGGCTCCGCTTGCGGCGCGGTTTGTGGGCGGGCGACGCGGTTCGTGGGCAGACCGTGCTGCTCAGTGTGTTGGCAGCACAGGTGAGAGTGAGAGAGCAGGCTCATCTCTCACCGCCCGTGCCTGCCCTGCATTCCTGCAGTGACTTCCGCCCTCACTGTGCAGGCAGCAGAGAGATTACATTATCTCTCTGCTGCCTGACTCTGGGAGTCTGGGACACAGCAAGAGACAACCAAAACTACACCTTAGCAGGCAAGTTAGTGACAATCCGCAAATTGTGTCAGGTGACGTGGCAAATGACAATCTGCATCTGGTGGCAGGCAAGTGACAATCAGCAGGGTGTGGCAGGTGAGTGGCAAGTGACAATCCGCAAGGTGTGGCAGGTGAGTGGCAAGTGACAATCAGCAAGGTGTGGCAGGTGAGTGGCAAGTGACAATCCGCAACGTGTGGCAAGTGACACGCTCAGGGCAGTGCCGGCCCAAGACATTGTGCTGCCTGGTACCAAGAATGAAATGCTGCCCCCCCCCCCAAAAGAAAAATCACGCCCACCAAAATGCCCCCATATTCATTATTTTATATCATGATAACCAAAATGGACCTGTCATGGCTCTATACATGTATATAGGAGTATAAAAGGACCTGTGCGTGGCCGTTGGCCGAGATGTCAGCTGGCCACCCGCGATCGCTCCATAGAGCCAGAACGGGGATCTGTCAATGTAAACAGACAGATCCCCATTCTGACAGGGGAGGAGAGACAGATCTGCTGTTCCTAGTGATTAGGAACAGAGATCTCTCTCCTCCTCCAGTCAGTCCCCATCCCCCCAGTTAGAAACACCTCCCAGGGAACACATTTAACCCCTTTCCTGACAGTGACATTTACACAGTAATCAGTGCATTTTTATAGCACAGATCGCTGTATAAATGTCACTGGTCCCAAAAAAGTGTCAAGTGTCCAATCTGTCCACCGCAATGTCACAGTTTCGCTAAAAATCGCAGATCACCGCCATTACTAGTAAAAAAAAAATATAATAATAATAAAAATGCCATAAATCTATCCTCTATTTGGTAGACGCAATAACTTTTGTGCAAACTAATCAATATACACTTATTGCGTTTTTTTTTTTACCAAACATATGTAGAAGAATACATATCGACCTAAACTGATGAAGAAATTTTTTTTTTTGGATGTTTATTATAGCAAAAGTTAAAATAAAAAACAATTTTCAAAGTTGTCGCTATTTTTGTTTATAGCACAAAAAATAAAAACCGCAGAAGTTATCAAATACCACCAAAAGAAAGCTCTATTTGTTTAGGTACAACGTCACACGACCGCGCAATTGTCAGTTAAATCGATGCCGTGCCGAATCGCAAAAAATGATTGAAGTGCATTATTTCTATTGTTATATAAAATAAAATAGTTCAACTCACCATAATGCCGAATAAGTAGGAGCCCCGGGTGTGTCACTTGCGGCGTCACCTGCCACCAGATGCAGATTGTCACTTGTTGCGAATTGTCACTTGCCACAATGCCATCTGCCACAAATTGCGGCTGGTCACTTGCCACGATGCCACACATTGCAGAATGTCACTTGCCACAACATCACCTGCCACACGTAGCGGATTGTCCCTTGCCATGACGTCACCTGCCACACATCTGACAGAGAGGAGGAGGGGGTCTGACAGAGAGGAGGAGGGGGGTCTGACAGAGAGGAGGAGGGGGGTCTGACAGAGAGGAGGAGGGGGGTCTGACAGAGAGGAGGAGGGGGGCGGCTGATAGAGAGGAAGAGGGGGGCGGCTGATAGAGAGGAAGAGGGGGGCGGCTGATAGAGAGGAAAGGGGGCTGATAGAGAGGAGGGGGGGCGGCTGACAGAGCAGATGAGAGAGACGGACCTCAGGAGGGGGGGCGAGGAGGGGGGTGGCTGATAGAGAGGAGGGGGGCCGCGGGTGGCTGACAGGGCAGATGAGAGAGACGGACCTCAGGAGGGGGCGGCTGATAGAGAGGAGGGGGGGTGGCTGATAGAGAGGAAGGGGGGCTGATAGAGAGGAAGGGGGGCGGCTGACAGAGCAGATGAGAGAGACGGACCTCAGAAGAGGGGGTGGCTGATAGAGAGGAGGGGGGGCCATGGGCAGCTGACAGGGAGATGAGAGAGACAGACCTAAGGAGGGGGGGCGGCTGATAGAGAGGAGGGGGGCAGTGGGCGGCTGACAGGGAGATGAGAGAGACAGACCTCAAAGGGGGGGGGCGGCTGATAGAGAGAGGGGGGCCGCGGGCAGCTGACAGGGAGATGAGAGAGACAGACCTCAGGAGGGGGGGTGGCTGATAGAGAGGAGGGGGGGCCATGGGCAGCTGACAGGGAGATGAGAGAGACAGACCTAAGGAGGGGGGGCGGCTGATAGAGAGGAGGGGGGGCAGTGGGCGGCTGACAGGGAGATGAGAGAGACAGACCTCAAAAGGGGGGGCGGCTGATAGAGAGAGGGGGGCCGCGGGCAGCTGACAGGGAGATGAGAGAGACAGACCTCAGGAGGGGGGGCGGCTGATAGAGAGAGGGGGGGCCGCGGGCAGCAGACAGGGAGATGAGAGACAGACCTCAGGAGGGGGGGGCGGCTGATAGAGAGAGGGGGGGCCGTGGGCAGCTGACAGGGAGATGAGAGAAACAGACCTAAGGAGGGGGGGGCGGCTGATAGAGAGGGGGGGCCGCGGGCAGCTGACAGGGAGATGAGAGACAGACCTAAGGAGGGGGGGGGCGGCTGATAGAGAGAGGGGGGCCGCGGGCAGCTGACAGGGAGATGAGAGACAGACCTAAGGAGGGGGGGGCGGCTGATAGAGAGAGGGGGGGCCGCGGGCAGCTGACAGGGAGATGAGAGAGACAGACCTCAGGAGGGGGGGGGCGGCTGATAGAGAGAGGGGTGGCCGCGGGCAGCTGACAGGGAGATGAGAGAGACAGACCTCAGGAGGGGGGGGGGGCGGCTGATAGAGAGAGGGGGGGCCGCGGGCAGCTGACAGGGAGATGAGAGAGACAGACCTCAGGAGGGGGTGGGCTGATAGAGAGAGGGGGGGCCGCGGGCAGCTGACAGGGAGATGAGAGAGACAGACCTAAGGAGGGGGGGGGCGGCTGATAGAGAGAGGGGGGGCCGCGGGCAGCTGACAGGGAGATGAGAGACAGACCTAAGGAGGGGGGGGCGGCTGATAGAGAGAGGGGGGGCCGCGGGCAGCTGACAGGGAGATGAGAGAGACAGACCTAAGGAGGGGGGGCGGCTAATAGAGAGAGGGGGGGCCGCGGGCAGCTGACAGGGAGATGAGAGAGACAGACCTAAGGAGGGGGGGGCGGCTGATAGAGAGAGGGGGGGCCGTGGGCAGCTGACAGGGAGATGAGAGAGACAGACCTAAGGAGGGGGGGGTGGCTGATAGAGAGAGGGGGGGCCGTGGGCAGCTGACAGGGAGATGAGAGACAGACCTAAGGAGGGGGGGGGGGCGGCTGATAGAGAGAGGGGGGGCCGCGGGCAGCTGACAGGGAGATGAGAGAGACAGACCTAAGGAGGGGGGGGCGGCTGATAGAGAGAGGGGGGGCCGCGGGCAGCTGACAGGGAGATGAGAGAGACAGACCTAAGGAGGGGGGGGCGGCTGATAGAGAGAGGGGGGGCCGCGGGCAGCTGACAAGGAGATGAGAGAGACAGACCTAAGGAGGGGGGGGGCGGCTGATAGAGAGAGGGGGGGCCACGGGCAGCTGACAGGGAGATGAGAGAGACAGACCTAAGGAGGGGGGGCGGCTGATAGAGAGAGGGGGGGCCGCGGGCAGCTGACAGGGAGATGAGAGAGACAGACCTAAGGAGGGGGGGGGCGGCTGATAGAGAGAGGGGGGGCCGCGGGCAGCTGACAAGGAGATGAGAGAGACAGACCTAAGGAGGGGGGGCGGCTGATAGAGAGAGGGGGGGCCACGGGCAGCTGACAGGGAGATGAGAGAGACAGACCTAAGGAGGGGGGGCGGCTGATAGAGAGAGGGGGGGCCGCGGGCAGCTGACAGGGAGATGAGAGAGACAGACCTAAGGAGGGGGGGGGCGGCTAATAGAGAGAGGGGGGGCCGCGGGCAGCTGACAGGGAGATGAGAGAGACAGACCTAAGGAGGGGGGGGCGGCTGATAGAGAGAGGGGGGGCCGCGGGCAGCTGACAGGGAGATGAGAGAGACAGACCTAAGGAGGGGGGGGGGGCGGCTGATAGAGAGAGGGGGGGGCCGCGGGCAGCTGACAGGGAGATGAGAGAGACAGACCTAAGGAGGGGGGGGGGCTGATAGAGAGAGGGGGGGCCGCGGGCAGCTGACAGGGAGATGAGAGAGACAGACCTAAGGAGGGGGGGGCTGATAGAGAGAGGGGGGGCCGCGGGCAGCTGACAGGGAGATGAGAGAGACAGACCTCAGGTCTCCTGTGACACACAGCGCTAGTTAGGACTCCGGGAGCATGCAGGGCTGGCGCGATTACCCACAGTCCAGCTCCTCCGCTCCTCCAGGCGAATCACAAGCCTCATGTCTGCTGTCCGTCCCTCCCACATAACCTGCTCGGCCAATCACAGGACACCCGCCGCTGCCCCTTGCTGAGCTTGGCTCAAAACGCAGAGAGATTTTTAGGCAGCAGTTTGAACACTGATTTGCCGCTCCCCTGAAAGTGCCGCCTGGGACCGTGGTACCATCGGGTCCCATGGTAGGGCCGGCCCTGGCTCAGGGCTCCCACTAATTTCAGGCGACGGTGGCAAGTGACACACTCGGGGCTCCCACTGATTCTGCATTGAACTATTTAATTTTATATTACAATGTAATAACAGAAATAATGCGCTTCAATCATCCTGACACCATAACAACCATGGTGCCGGGATGATTGAAGCGCCGACACCAGCCATTTCCCAGATAAATTTCCCACCAAAAAAACATCTTTTTTGGCAGTGCCCCTCCCGAGAAAAGACTCTGGATCCGCCCCTGCTTGCTGGTTGGTGGTCTGGGATAATGGTCAGGAAGCACAGACCGTGATCTACCAGCCACCTGTCCGTGATCTACAGGTTGCTGACCCCAGTGGTGGCTGGTGCTCAAAATTTTTGGGGGGCGCAAACAAACTGAAAAAAAAAACCCATCAATTGCAGCCACTGTGCCCGTCAAATGCAGCCAATGTGCCATCAAATGCAGCCACTGTATCCATAAATTGCTGCCACTGTGCCATCAAACTCATCAACTGCTGACACTGTGCCCATCAATTGCTGCTACTGTGCCCATCAATTGCTGCCAGTGTGCTCATCAATTGCCGCTACTGTACCCATCAATTGCTGCCAGTGTGCTCATCAATTGCTGACACTGTGCCCATCAATTGCTGCCAGTGTACCCATCGATTGCCGCTACTGTGCCCTTTAACTGCCGCTACTGCGCCCACCAATTGCTGCCAGTGTGCCCATCAATTGCCTCTACTGTGCCCATCAAATGCTGCCAGTGTTCATCCCCGCCCACCCGACACTTACCTGTCTCGTGGGGCAGGGGGTCACGGTCCTCCACGCTCTTCGATGTCTTCTCCTGTCCTCTGCTATGATTGGACGCCTGATAGGCCTGTCATTTCAGCCAATCAGTTGACAGGTAATAGACCCGAGCACCTGATTGGCTGAGAGGCGGTTCAGTGTTAGGAAAGCGATTCATTCGCTTTCCTAACACAACGCTAAGTGAACAGCGAACGCACAGCATGGCGCCTGCTGTTCACCTTTTTGGACGCCTATTAGAGCCTATGGCTCTAATCAGGTGCTTCCAAAAAATACCCCACCGCTATAATTCAGGTGCCCGGCGCCCGAAAAGGGGCCGGGCACATGAATGGGGGGTGGCAGCAGCGACCATAGATAGAGTCATACAATGCATGAATCTATCTATTGGTGAGTGAGAGGTGGCAGGAGAGAGGGGGCGGCGCCCGTGTGCCCTTTATGGAGGCACCGCCACTGGCTGACCCCCGATCTAGAGCACTGCTGACAGTGGAATATTCCGCATCTATCAAACTTGTCCAACAATTGTTTCTATATGTAGTGGGCAGACATGGCATGAAACATGTTGATTGTATACAAAACGCTCGTTTAAATAACGATTGACTACATCCCATCAGGCCTATAGCAAAATGGCAGCCGGGCAATGGACATCACATGACATCCTTCAGAACGAGCCACTCCTGCACGCCCACTGGGAGTGCGCAGCGCGGAGATCGGTAGTGCAATGTGTCTCTCTGACACCCCGAATTAGGATTTGTACTAGGAGGAGGGAATGTTTTCGAGGGGGTGGATTTGTGCTGGGGGGGTTGGATTTGTTCTAGCAGGGATGATTGAGGGGATTTGTGCTAGGATGGGTATTGGGGAGAATGTGTGCTGGGAGGGGGATTTGGAGTGGAGGAGAGGGGTAGAGAATTTGTTCTAGGAGGGGGGAGCAATTTTTTTTGGGGGGGTGGATTTTTTCTGGAGGGGATGGATTTGTTCTAGCAGGGATGGTTGAGGGGATTTGTGTTGGAAGGGGGGATGGGGAAGAAGATTTGTGCTAGGAGGGGGAATTTTGAGGGGTTTGTGCTAGAAAAAGTAATATGGTAGGGGGAGAGGTGACTTGTGCTAAGAGGGGATTTTTTTTTTGGGGGGGGGGGGGGTGGATTTATTCTAGCAGGAATAATTGAGGGGTTTGTGCTAGGGTGGAGTAGGGGGAGAGGGGTAGAGAATTTGTACTAGAAGGGGATTTGTTGGGGGGGGGTGTATTTGTGCTGGAGGAGGTGTAGCTGTTCTAGCTGGGTTGAATGAGGGGATTTGTGCTAGTGTGCGGAATTGGGGAGAATTTGTGCTGGGAGGGGTTTTTTTTTGGGGGGGGTGTATTCGTGCTTGGGGAGGGTGAATTTGTTCTAGCAGGGATAATTGAGGGGATTTGTGCTAGGATGGGGGGTTGGGGAGAATTTGTGCTGGGAGGGGGGATTTGGAGTGTGTGGGAGAGGGGTAGAAGATTTGAACTTGGGGGGGGGATTTTTTTCTGTGGGGGGTGGATTTGTTCTAGCAGGGATGATTGAGGGGATTTGTGCTAGGTTGGGGGGATTTGTGCTAGGATGGGGGATTGAGGAGAATTTGTGCTGGGAGGGGGGATTTGGAGTGTGTGGGAGAGGGGTAGAGGATTTGAACTTGGGGGGGATTTTTTTCTGGGGGGGTGGATTTGTTCTAGCAGGGATGATCAAGGGGATTTGTGGTAGGATGGGGGATTTGGGAGAGTTTGCACTGGGAGGGGTGATTTGGAGTGGGGGGAGAGGGATAGAGGATTAGTACTGGGGGGGATTTTTTCCAGGGGGGGATTTGTTCTAGCCAGGATGATTGAGCGGATTTGTGCTAGGATGGGGGGATTTGTGCTAGGATGGGGGATTGGGGAGAATTTGTGCTAAGATGGGGGATTGGGGAGAATTTGTGCTGGGAGGGGGGATTTGGAGTGTGTGGGAGAGGGGTAGAGGATTTGAACTTGGGGGGGGGGGATTTTTTTTCTGGGGGGGTGGATTTGTTCTAGCAGGGATGATCAAGGGAACTTGTGCTAGGATGGGGAATTTGGGAGAGTTTGCGCTGGGAGGGGGGATTTGGAGCGGGGGGACATGGATAGAGGATTAGTACTGGGGGGGGGGGGATTTGTTCTAGCCAGGATGATTGAGGGGATTTGTGCTAGGATGGGGGATTGGTCAGAATTTGTGCTAGGATAGGGGAGAATTTGTGCTGGGAGAAGGGATTTGGAGTGGGTGGGAGAGGGGTAGAGGATTTGAACTGGGGGGGGATTTTTTTTCTGGGGGGGTGGATTTGTTCTAGCAGGGATGATCGAGGGGATTTGTGCTAGAATAGGGGATTGGGGAGAATTTGTGCTGGGAGGGGGGATTCGGAGTGGGCAGAGAGGGGTAGAGGATTTGTACTAGGAGGGGGTATTTTTTTTCAAGGGGGGGTGGATTTGTTCTAGCCAGGATGATTAAGGGGATTTGTGCTAGGATGGGGGATTGGGGAGAATTTGTGCTGGGAGGGGGGATTCGGAGTGGGCGGAGAGGGGTAGCGGATTTGTACTAGGAGTTGGGATTTTTTTTCGGGGGGAGAGGGGGGTAGATTTGTGTTGGGGGCATATGCATGCGAAATGAAAGGATTTGAGCCGGGGGGTTGGGTAAAGATTTGTGCTGGGAATAGAGATTTCAGCAGGGGGGGGCGGATTTGTAGTGGGAGGAGGGGGGATTTATGCAGATTAGTGCTAGATTATTATTTTTTTGGGGGGGGGGTTTGCTGACACATAATGCTCATACATCTTGGGGGGGGGGCATTTGGCATCTTCACCCTGGGCTCTAACTTGTCCCGGCACTGCTTGCGCTAATAAGCATCTAATTTCCCGATCTCAGAAAGATAAATTTACACTTAGCATCGGAATAAAAAGCCTCACTATATTATATCACACTTCTATAATATTCCAAAACACGAGACTGAAGATGTGATCGGGGACACTGCCTCTCAGCTGGTAGGCTTGAATGGCACCCCGCCGCGTTACGCCCTTTTCACAACGGTTGCTCAGATATAGACCACAATCTGCTCCTTCTGTGCCTCAATCAGCACTTTTCTAAGGGTAACTTTTTAATTAAACAAAGAAACTTCAAAGCGGAGCCATTGCTTTGCTTTCCCCCGACGTCGGAGCGCGGTCCCGCAGCTCTCTAACAGGCGCCCCCCCGTGCGGCTCGTCCCGTGTTTGTCACGTCCGGTCACTTTTGTAAAACATATCTGTGATTTAAAATAGAAAGATTAAGAAAAAAAAAAACCCTTGCCTCATTTCTGTCTCGGTGAGTGTAACATTCACACCCCAAATGAGTGTGAAGCACGCTGCGTTTTCTATGTGCCGGGAAAGTAGGTCAGAACAGACGCTATTACCACCTCATGCTTTTGCTGCACTACAAATTTTACGGAGAAAAATGAGGTCACAAGCTGAGGGTGGTGGGGGGGGTGGATTGGTTTGGCAGCTACCAGGTAGGATATTTGCCGTGAGCATTGCCTATGCCTATGAAGAGGTTTTGGCACCTTTAAACATTTAAAAAAAAAAAGAAGCTAAAAATCATAACCCCCCCCCCCCCACCACCCGACAGCCACCCACATCCTTTAAAAATAAAAACATTACAGCTGCTAAATTGGCAGCTTTTTATAGTACGACTCCCAATTTAATTTGGACCCAAATCCTTTCTTCTTCTTCTTTTTTTCCTCCACAGCTGTCCATCCTTTTCAAAAAATTCTGAAAGGTGAAGAGCCAAAATGATGTCAACTTCTATGATAGATGAAAACTCAATTAGTAAAATCTAAAAATCTACAGTGTCTTGAAAAAGTATTCATACCCCTTCAAATTCTCCACATTTTGTCATGTTACAACCAAAAACGTAAATGTATTTTATTGGGATTTTATGTGATAGACCAACACAAAGTGGCACATAATTGTGAAGTGGAAGGAAAATGATAAATTGTTTTCCAATTGTTTTACAAATATATATGTGAAAAGTGTGTGTGTGTGTGTGGGGGGGGGGCATTTGTATTCAGCCCCCTTTACTCGGATACCCCTAACTAAAATCTGGTGGAACCAATTGCCTTCAGAAGTCACTTAATTAGTAAATAGAGTCCACCTGTGTGTAATTTAATCTCAGTATAAATACAGCTGTTCTGTGAAGCCCTCAGAGGTTTGTTAGAGAACCTTAGTGAACAAACAGCATCATGAAGGCCAAGGAACACACCAGACAGGTCAGGGATAAAGTTGTGGAGAAGTATAAAGCAGGGTTAGGTTATAAAAAAAATATCCCAACACCTTAACCTCTCGACCACCTCGTCAGCTTTCAGATGCTCCCCATATACATACCCCCAGCATATTTTAGAACTTTAGGAATTTTAGGCCCCTTTCACACGGTTGGACCGTTCAGGTCCGCCTGGCAGTTTTTTTGGCGGACCTGAACGGCCACTCCATACATCTCTATGGGGCGTCGGATGTCAGCGGTGACATCCGACTCGATCCGATCCGCTAAAATCAGACGTATGGCGATAGGTCCCCATCCGTCCATGATGGATCGGATCGGGTGAGATCTGATGAAAATGGACATGCTGTCTGGTTTTCGTCCGATCTCTCCATAGGAGACAGCAGCGCTCGACAAGCCCCTCCCCGCTCAGTGAGCAGAGAGGGACCTGTCATCCGCCGGCTCAGCGGAGATCAGCGGAGAGATCTCCCGCTATGCTGGCGGACTCCCGTAGCGACGGAGTCCATATTGTGTGGAAGGGGCCTTAATCACGAAATTAATATGGCACTATTGTGAAACTATATATATATATATATAACACTATATAGAAACCTAGAATTTCTCTGGCAACTCTTCAAGGGGGATTAAATGTACCTGACTTTCAAAAATATTACGAGGCGGTTTTGTTAACACGCGTGGTGGAATGGGCTAAATCAAATAATGAGAAAAGGTGGGTTAACCACTTGCTTAATGGTCACTTAAACCCCCTTCCTGCCCAGGCCAATTTTCAGCTTTCAGCGCTGTCACGCTTTGAATGACAATTGCGCAGTCGTGCGACGTGGCTCCCAAACAAAATTGATGTATTTTTTTCCCCACAAATAGAGCTTTCTTTTGGCGGTATTTGATCATCTTTGCGGTTTTTATTTTTTGCGCTATACACAAAAAAAGAGCGACAATTTTGAAAAAAACACAATATTTTTAACTTTTTGCTATAATAAATATCCCCATTTTAAAAAAATAAATGAAAAAATTTCCTCAGTTTAGGCCGATACGTTTATTGATTGGTTTGCGCAAAAGCTATAGCTTCTAGAAAATAGGGGATAGTTTTATAGCATTTTTATTAATATTTTTTTTTTTTACTAGTAATGGCGGCGATCAGCGATTTTTATTGTGACTGCGACATTATGCTGGACACATCGGACACTTTTGACACCATTTTGGGACCGTTGTCATTTTTACAGCGATCAGTGCTATAAAAAATGCACTGGTTACTGTAAAAATGACACTGGCAGTGAAGGGGTTAACGACTAGGGGCGCTGAAGGGGTTAAGTGTGCCTAAGGGAGTGATTCTTACTGTGGGGGGAGGGGACTGACTGGGGGAGGTGACCGATGGTTGTCCCTATGTACAAGGGACACACCATCGGTCTCCTCTCCATGACAGGACGTGGATCTCTGTGTTTACACACAGCGATCCACGTCCCTGGCTCTGTAAATGCCGATCGTGGGTACCTGGTGGACATCGCAGCCGCCAGGCACAAGCATCGGCACCCGCGCGAAGCGGCGAAGGCACGGAAGTTCCCCGATGCGCGCTTTATAAATAAATAAATGGAAATATACCGTATATACTCGAGTATAAGCCGAGTTTTTCAGCCCTTTTTTTAGGGCTGAAAGTATACCCCTCGGCTTATACTCGAGTCAGTACCTGAAAATCTTGTTATTCCGCGGCCGGCGTCCATTGTTTAAATCTCGCGGCTTTCTTCTGGTCCCTTCCGCGATAGACGTTTCCAGCAAACACTGTGTTGAGTGTTGCGCCTATCTTGGACGTTCTCTTGTCCGGCGTCTGTGATTGGCGGAACACTGAACACAGTGCCTGCTGGGAAACGGAGTCCGAGAATGAGAGGATCTCCGTGATAGGCGCAACACTCAACACAGTGTTTGCTGGAAACGCCCATCACGGAAGGGACCAGAAGAAAGCCGCGAGATTTAAACAAGGGACGCCGGCCGCGGAATAAGAAGATTTTCAGGTACACTGACTGACTCGGGCACAGGGAGGCTGCAAATCTCGGACACCTGTGATAATTAGATTGCCAGGTGAGCCCAATTAAAGGAAAAACTACTAAAGGAGGGTGTTCCACATTTTTAAGCAGAGAACCATTTTCAAGCAATATGGGGAACAAAAAGGATCTCTCTGCTGCCGAAAAGAGTGAAATAGTTCAATGCCTTGGACGAGGTATGAAAACATTGGATATTTCACGAAAACTTACGCGTGATCATCGCACTATTAAGAGATTTGTGGCTGATTCAGAGCACAGACGGGTTTGGTGCAGATAAAGGCACATTGAGGAAGATTTCTGCCAGATCCAGGCATCGGATCAAGAGAGCAGCTGCTAAAACACCATTACATTGCAGCAAACAGATGTTTGAAGCTGCTGGTGCCTCTGTAGTCCCACGGACATCAGGGTGTAGAGTCCTCCAGAGTCTTGCAACTGTGTATAAACCTTCCATTCGGCCACCACTAACCAATGTTCACAAGCAGCAGAAATGGCTGTATTGGGCAGAAAAATACATGAAGACTAATTTTCAAAACAGTCCTGTTCACTGATGAGTGCCGTGCAACACTGAATGGTCCAGATGGATGGAGTAGTGGCTGGTTGGTGGACGGCCACCCTGTTCCAACAAGGCTGCAACGTCAGCAAGGTGCTGGTGGAGTCATGTTTTGGGCCGGAATTATGGGAAGAGAGCTGGTTGGCCCCTTTAGGGTCCCCGAAGGTGTAAAGATGACCTCTGCAAAGTATGTGGAGTTCCTGACTGACCACTTCCTTCCCTGGTACAGAAGGAAGAACTATGCTTACCGTAATAAAATCATCTTCATGCATGACAATGCACCATCTCATGCTGCAAAGAATACCTCTACATCAATGGCTGCTATGGGGATAAAAGGAGAGAAAATCATGGTGTGGCCTCCATCCTCCCCTGACCTCAATCCTATTGAGAACCTTTGGAGCATCCTCAAACAAAAGATCTATGAGGGTGGGAGGCAGTTTACATCCAAACAGCAGCTCTGGGAGGCTATTCTGACATCTTGCAAACAAATTCAAGCAGAAACTGTCCAAAAACTCACAAGTTCAAAGGATGCAAGACTTGTGAAGCTGCTATCAAATAAGGGGTCCTATGTTAAAATGTAACGTGACCTGTTAAAATGTTTAAAAAGTTAAAGGGTAAGGGTAGACAAAGGATTGGAAATAAAATTTGTTAATGTATGTCCCTATTGAGTAGGGAAAATGTTTTTACTTCTTTGTGTATGATAAATTTAGATAAAATAAAGAATATAAAAAAATAAAAAAATCTCCCAAGCTTTAAACATCTCACGGAGCTCTGTTCAATCCATCATCTGAAAATGGAAAGAGTATGGCACAACTGCAAACCTACCAAGGCATGGCCGTCCTCCTAAACTGACCGGCCGGGCAAGGAGAGCATTCATCAGAGAAGCAGCTAAGAGGCCCATGGTAACTCTGGAGGAGCTGCAGAGATCCACAGCTCAGGTGGGAGAATCTGTCCACAGGACAACTATAAGTCGTGCTTCTCCACAAATCTGCCCTTTATGGAAGAGTGACAAGAAGAAAGCCATTGGTGAAAGAAAGTCATAAGAAGTCCCGTTTGCAGTTTGTGAGAAGCCATGTGGGGGACACAGCAAACATGTGGAAGAAGGTGCTCTGGTCAGATGAGACCAAAATTAAACTTTTTGGCCTAAAAGCAAAACACTATGTGTGGCGGAAAACTAACACTGCACATCACCCTGAACACACCATCCCCACTGTGAAACATGGTGGTGGCAGAATCATGTGGTGGGGATGCTTTTCTTCAGCAGGGACAGGGAAGCTGGTCAGGGTTGATTGGAAGATGGATGGAGCCAAATACAGGGAAATCTTAGAAGAAACCCTGTTATGCCTAGTACACACGACCGTTTTTTTCGACGGGAAACCTGCGATGAGAGCTTTTGGCCGTGTGTAAGCTCCATTACAGTTTTTCCGACGGGAAAACTGCCGGAAAAAAAAAGAGAGCAGGATCTCTTTTTTCCCGTCAGGAAAAAATCCAGGTGGGAGAACCGATAGTCTGTATGCTTTTCTGACCGGGAAAAAAACGTGCATGCTCGGAAACAATTTGACGCATGCTTGGAAGCATAGAACTTCATTTTGTCGGCTCGTTGTAGTCTTTTACGTCACCGCGTTCTTGGCAGACAAAAGTTCACCGGACTTTTGTGTGACCGTGTGTATGCAAGGCAGGCTTGAGAGGAATCCCGTCGGGTTCACCTTCCAGCAGGACAATGACCCTAAACATACAGCCAGAGCTACAATGGAATGGTTTAGATCAAAGCATATTCATGTGTTAGAATGGACCAGTCACAGTCCAGACCTAAATCACATTGAGAATCTGTGGCAAGACTTAAAAATTGCTGCTCACAGACGCTCTCCATCCAATATGACAGAGCTTGAGATATTTTGCAATGAAGAATGGGCAAAAATGTCCCTCTCTAGATGTGCAAAGCTGGTAGAGACATCCCCAAAAAGACTTGCAGCTGTAATTGCAGCGAAAGGCGGTTCTACAAAGTATTGACAGGGGGGGGGGGGGGGGCAGAATACAGATGTACCCCACACTTTTCATATATTTATTTGTAAAAAAAAATGAAAACCATTTATCATTTTCCTTCCACTTCACAATTATGTGCCACTTTGTGTTGGTCCATCACATAAAATCCCAATAAAATACATTTAAGTTTTTGGTTGTAACATGACAAAATGTTTAAAAATTTGAAGGGGTATGAATACTTTTTCAAGGTACTGTATGTATCAATATATGTCTCAATATATTTCCTATGATCGTCAGCTACATCTAGTGGCCATAATGTGCTATTTTTTCCTCAATCAGGAAAATACTGCATTATGGCCACTAGATTGGAGCTGACAATCATAAAAATTAAACGTTTTGTAGGGGATTATGTGTGCCAATGTTCGAGACCGTCGCAAAGCAAATTGTTTACAAATTAAAGTGGAAATAAACCCTCCTATCCTCTTCAGCCAAGGAAGCTGGCATCTTACAAACAAATGAAATGCTTCCTCTCACCTCTGCGTGGCCGGATGTCTACCCATCAAAATCTAGGGTGGGCATAGGGGCAACTTTTCTTTCCACATTGTGCACACACCCGGCATTTTTCACCCCCAACCGATAAAACAACAAAACGCGTAACTCTTACCTCTTGTCGTCCCTCCCCCCAAACCCTCACCTATGTAAGGAGGAGTTTTTCTTAAACGGATTTTTAGTTTTCCCTGTTTTCCAATGAGCGCGCCTACCCAGAGCTCCTCTGCCCCGTGCTTGACGTTACTCTTTAATGAAATTTAAATCAATAAATGCTTGGCATTCTGCATTTGTGACCAGAGGGGGAGGGGGCGAGTGGGAGGGGGAGGGGGGGTGGTGTCTTACAGATATGATCACATCTCACGTAGCCAAATTGAGTCAGAAAACCTGACAGGCAGTTTTGGAATAGAAAGCAGCAGCCTTTTCATTAAGGAGCTGCTTCCCCAGCAGGAATAGATCCAATTACTTTTTTTCTTTTTTTTTTTTTTATTCTGAGCCGTGTTCCTATCTAGAATGTCTGATGGCCTTCGATGTTTGTGTTCATCTGGATTCTATTCCAAAAAAATTTAATCTCGCCCCGTAGACAGCGGCCACACGCTGAGCTAATGTTTCAGCTACTTAGGCAAGATCTACATCATTTTGCTTGCCGGCATTCCAAAAAAACATATTTAATCACTTGCCGACCAGCCGCCGTCGTTGTACGGCGGCAGGTCAGGTTGTTCCCGCACACCCCCGGACGATGTACTATGCTCCGAAACGCGTTGGGAGGACTCCACTGTTGCCATAAGATACTTTGAAAAAGTGCTATTTGTCTTCTACCATGTACCGTATATACTCGAGTATAAGCCGAGTTTTTCAGCACATTTATGCAATTCGTTTAGTTATGAATTCGTTATTTGTCAAAATTCGTTATATTCGTTAATTTGTAAACATACGAATGAACGAACGGTTTACTAAAATTACCAACAAAAAACGAATTATCGAAAAGAACGATTATAGAAAACAACGAAAATATGAAATTATTAAATTAGAAACAGCAAAAATACGAAAGAGTGAAAAAACGAAAACATAGAAACAACGAAAATACCGAACAAAGATTCAAAATAACGAAAATCAAAATGAACGAAAAAAAAAACAAAAAACGAAATTACGTATATTCGGAAAACGGAAATCAAAACAACAAATTTGTTGGTTCTGAAATATTTCTGGACGTTGGCCAATAAGCTTGTCCCTTCCCCTGAAGAGGTTGTCCCTTCCCCTGAAGAGGTTGTCCCTTCCCCTGAAGAGGTTGTCCATTCCCCTGAAGAGGTTGTCCCTTCCCCTGAAGAGGTTGTCCATTCCCCTGAAGAGGTTGTCCCTTCCCCTGAAGAGGTTGTCCATTCCCCTGAAGAGGTTGTCCCTTCCCCTGAAGAGGTTGTCCCTTCCCCTGAAGAGGTTGTCCATTCCCCTGAAGAGGTTGTCCCTTCCCCTGAAGAGGTTGTCCCTTCCCCTGAAGAGGTTGTCCCTTCCCCCAATGAGCTTGTTTCTTATTCCCTTGTGTGTTTTTCTGTGTTAGACTGCAGTTCATTTCATCCAGAGTCCAGATAGGTTGTGGTTGGGTAGGTGGCACTGTTTTGGTGGGTTTGTGAGTTAAGTTGTGACTTGTGAGAGAGAAATTCTTTGTTTCTTAAGCATACTCTGTCTAGAATCTAATTTCTATATTACGAATTATGCCCCCGATTTATGAATCTACGAAAACAATGATACGAAAGTACGAATAAATGAGCCGGTCAATCTCACGAAAGTACGAATTACAAAATGACGACAAGTAGTGTTTCGAATAAACGGAAAATGTATTCTAACGAAAGTACGAATGTAATTAAATCTACAAAAGTAAAATTTTCCAATCAACGGAAATTAGACACGGAAATACGAATCATTGCAAATCAACGAAAATATAGTTCTTACGAAAATACGAACGCGGCCGAATATAAAATATAACGAAAAATCCGAATTTCGAATCAACGAAAATTACACTAACGGAAAAACGAATCAACGGAAAAATAACCCTTACGGAAATACGAAAGAGTCCGAATACGATAACCCACGTCTTACGAAATTACGAATCGTTACGAATCAACGGAAACGCACAGAAACGAAACCAAACTAAACACATTTTTATGTTGTGCACATGGCTAACATTTATATCATTTTTTCACACAAATAGAGCTTTCTTTTGGTGGTATTTGACCACCTTCGCGTTTTTTTTTTATTTTTTGCAATATAAAAGACTGAAAACATTTTTTTTTTACTTTCTGCTATAAAACATATCCAATAATATTTTTTTTTTTTCAGAAATGTAGGCCAAAATCTATTCTGCAACATGTAAAAAAAAATAAAAAAAAAGCAGAGCCCAAGCTCATTACCAATAGGGAACAACGATTTTTGCCTTGACATTGGACAAGGATTCCCAACACAGCCTAACGCATCTGGTGCAAATGAATCCCAAGAGAATTCCTGCACCTGGTAACTCCTGCTCCATGAATAAGCCCATTACAGGTGAGACGCGTCAGCCGGCAGCATCCAGGTGGTCTGTCTTGCATTGAATTCATTCATTAACATAGGTGTGAGCAGGCTGGAGGCATGATGACGCTTAGATGACTGCTTGCATGCACTATATGCTACCCTAGTAGCAAACCTACTATTGAATACTACATGTTAAACTAACTTGGCATCCCCTTTCTCTTTCTTTTTGAAGTCTGAAGCAATAAACAGCCCCACTCGGACCGTATTGCCCCTTCTAAGTGCTACTTTAGAATCTGTGGACAAAAATCACTAACAAAATTGCTTTTAAAAATAACTTTGATTAAGAACTTTTTGTTAGATAAGGATATGGCTTATTCAATTTCGGCCGACACTCCTGAAGAAGCCATTATTGGCGAAACATGTTGGGGAAACAACAGTGTAGCCTTTATGGAAGGGACAACCAATTGTATATGTTTTGCTGTATATCGAAAATGAAATTAACTATGTTTAATGTGATTTTAACATACCGTATATACTTGAGTATAAGCCGACCCGAATATAAGCCGAAGTACCTAATTTTACCACAAAAAAATGGGAAAACGTATTGACTCGAGTATAAGCCTAGGGTGTCCATCTGCATGCATCACTGTGCCTCACTTTGCCTTACTGTGTCCATGTGCATGCCTCACTGTGCCCATACCTCACTGTGCCCATACCTCACTGTGTCCATGCCTCACTGTGTCCAGGACTAGACTGACGTTTAACATGGGAGTCTATAGAAGGGGTGCCCGGTTTTGAAAAATCGGTTCTCCCCGGCCGTAGGTCCCACAGACAACAAACTTTGCACACTTGTAGAGGAGAAATGGGGCTACGTGTGTGCTAAGTTTTGGGTGCAGGGGACCTACTACCGGCCAAGTTCCGGGTCCCCTAAATCACCAGAAAAATGACAGTTTAACATGGGAGTGTATGGAAGGGGTGCCCCGCTTTGAAAAATCGTTGCTCCCCGGACGTAGGTCCCCTGGACAACAAACTTTGCACACTTGTAGAGGAAGAGGGGGGCTACAACGAGACGGTACAGGGTCCCCAAAGTCTAGGAGATCAGGCGCAAAAAGGTGACTCGAGTATAAGCCGAGGGGGGCATTTTCAGCACAAAAAAATGTGCTGAAATACTCGGCTTATACTCGAGTATATATGGTATGTGAAATAAAGAATTTTTAGTTTTTAGGAAAATGTGTTGCTACAGCGCCGTTAAAGTCCCATTCTTTGTGGTTGGAATGAATAAATAGGTGTGCGCAGCCTATTGAATTAAGGTGTGGACCCCAAAGCTCAAACCCTCTCACTTATAAGACAGAGAATGGTACTAAGGACAGGTTCCCCAGTCCCTTTTCTCTGCAGGCTTAGCTGCACTGGACAGTGAATTAATAGGAAGTGCTCTGTGTTGAGCGGCTTCCTGTTCATTTTACAGACCGAAGCATAGTAAACACAGTTTTCTATGCTTTAGTTATGAATGAACACAGTGAGTGATCGGTATCACTCATTGTGTTTATTTAGAAAAAGAAGGGGCTGGTTACTGACATATTTACTGGCCCCTTCCCCTCTCTCCATTTTGAAACAATATCCTGCAGCATTTGTCGGGAGTGTAGAGGAGGGAAGGCATCAGCACTGCGGGGAAGGGGCATTGGGGGGGGGGGGTCTAGACAGCAATGGTAGCAATCCAGACAGCAATCTGCACTGCATAGGCTAATTAGGGTGTGCCCAGGCACACCCAGCACACCCTGTGTGCACGCCCATGTTCATTTAACTATAATTGCTTCTTTTATCCTGCAGTGCGGCTACCTTTTTCCCTATATAAAATGTCTGATGAACCGCGATGAATGCGTTTGTTTGGATTTTATTTTAAAAAATGTTATTTTGCCCATAAACAGCAACTGAGCTCGCATTCCAGCACTAAGGCAATATCTACATAATTTTGCTTGCTGGTGTTTCGGAAAAAAAACAAAAAAAAAATAACATGTTTAAAGAGCGGCAGAGTAAATAAATCTGTGCGGAGGAATTGTTTTCCTTCGGTCTGGTGGGAACACGGATTCCAGACTTCGTTGGAAATTCTGATACTCGGCAACGCTCAGTGGTGCTTAAAAGGGCGCGCTTAACCTGATTATACAATGGAGCCGAGAGGCACGCCGAGGCGTTCTCATCCTGTTCTGTGCCGTCGAGGAGTCCCGAGTAGACAGCAGGTGCTTTGTACAAGGATTTCAGAGATATGACAATAACAAGAGACAAATGTTTAATCAGATGTGTCTGAGCGACGAGGCAATCACATGTCTGGTGCGAGGGGAGGTGGGGGTGGTGAAGGGGTGGGGTGCTATGAATGGGATGAATGCTAGCAATTCAGGATTTAAAGCTGAAATCCAGGATGAGCAAATAGTGTCTTAATTAGGGTTGCACCGACACCGGTATCTGAAAAGCGACCTGTAGTGTATGGCTTTTCAGAGGCATTCAACCTTGTAAATTCCGCACCACTACACTGCAATTGCACGTGGTTGTGGTGTGGTTTCCGTACAGCCCCATAGAATTGCATCAGAAATGCCCCCTAAATGTGATGTGCTGTTCAATTTTTGTGCAGCAACGACAGCCCTGAGCCTCTGCATGTCTGTGTTCAGGTGGGGGGTAAAACTGAGTGCAGTGCTACGTTACATAAGTAGTCTGTTGGAAAATAATCCACTTATATTGGAGTGGGAAGAATGTCCCTTACATTGGTGGTCAGTGGGAAGAATGCTCCTTACATTGGTGGTCAGTGAGAAGAATGTCCCTTACATTGGTGGTCAGTGGGAAGAATGCTCCTTACATTGGTGATCAGTGGGAAGAATGTTCCTTACATTGGTGATCAGTGGGAAGAATGTTCCTTACATTGGTGATCAGTGGGAAGAATGCTCCTTACATTGGTGGTCAGTGGGAAGAATGCTCCTTACATTGGTGGTCAGTGAGAAGAATGTCCCTTACATTGGTGGTCAGTGGGAAGAATGCTCCTTACATTGGTGATCAGTGGGAAGAATGTTCCTTACATTGGTGATCAGAGGGAAGAATGTTCCTTACATTGATGATCAGTGGGAAGAATGCCCCTTACATTGGTGATCAGTGGGAAGAATGCTCCTTACATTGGTGATCAGTGGGAAGAATGTTTCTTACATTGGTGGCCAGTGGGAAAAATGCTCCTTCCATTGGTGGCTAGTGGGAAGCATTCCCCTTACATTGGTGATCAGTGGGAAGAATGCTCCTTACATTGGTGGTCATTGGGAAGAATGCTCCTTACATTGGCGGTCAGTGAGAAGAATGTTCCTTACATTGGTGATCAGTGAGAAGAATGTTCCTTACATTGGTGGTCAGTGGGAAGCATTCCCCTTACATTGGTGATAAGTGGGAAGAATGTTCCTTACATTGGTGGTCAGTGGGAAGCATTCCCCTTACATTGGTGATCAGTGGGAAGAATGCTCCTTACATTGGTGGTCAGTGGGAAGAATGCTGTTTACATTGGCGGTCAGTGGGAAGAATGTTCCTTACATTGGTGGCCATTGGGAAGAATGTCCCTTACATTGGTGATCAGTGAGAAGAATGTTCCTTACATTGGTGGCCAGTGGGAAAAATGCTCCTTCCATTGGTGGTCAGTGGGAAGCATTCCCCTTACATTGGTGATCAGTGGGAAGAATGCTCCTTACATTGGTGGTCATTGGGAAGAATGCTGTTTACATTGGCAGTCAGTGGGAAGAATGTTCCTTACATTGGTGGCCATTGGGAAGAATGTCCCTTACATTGGTGGCCATTGGGAAGAATGTTCCTTACATTGGTGGCCATTGGGAAGAATGTCCCTTACATTGGTGGCCATTGGGAAGAATGTTCCTTACATTGGTGGCCATTGGGAAGAATGTCCCTTACATTGGTGATCAGTGGGAAGAATGTTCCTTACATTGGTGATCAGTGGGAATAATGCTCATTACATTGGTGATCAGTGGGAAGAATGTTCCTTACATTGGTGATCAGTGGGAAGAATGTTCCTTACATTGGTGATCAGTGGGAAGAATGCTCCTTACATTGGTGATCAGTGGGAAGAATGTTCCTTACATTGGTGATCAGTGGGAATAATGCTCATTACATTGGTGATCAGTGGGAAGAAGGCTCCTTACATTGGTGATCAGTGAGAAGAATGTCCCTTACATTGGTGGTCATTGGGAAGAAGGCTCCCTACACTGGGGGCCACGGTGGAGAATACCCCCTTACAGGTAGGTGAAAAGATCATTGGAGTAAGTGGCAACCTATCTTAAGCTCCATACACACGGTCGGACTTCCATCTGACTTTTCCGTGGATTTTTGTCTGAACGGAGTTGGCCGGGCACACCCATAGCATACACACCACAGGACTTTTCTGCAAACTTTCCCAAAACTTTTTCCAACATCATGTGGTTTTTCTGCTCTTTTTCTGCTCTTTACCACCACCCATTGGTCAACTTCTGCTATTGTTGGTTGATTTTAACATTATTTGTTTTGTCCATCGGACAAAAGTCGGATGGTTTTCTGTACACACGGTCGGACTTTGCTCCATCGGACTTTTGTTGGCCAAAAGTTTGTCCGTTTGCAGACCCAACTTTTGTCCGATGAAAAACAAAAAAAGCTTGTCCGATGGAGCGTACACACGGTCTGATTTTTTGTCAAACTTGCTCAAAATGAAGTTTGTTGGCAAAAAGTCTGACCGCGTGTACGAGGCTTAAGATGCCGAAATTGCTAAAAAAAACCCTAGCAGCCTTTGGAGGAACTTTAGGATTCCACTGAAACCTGGTTGAGTAGAGGGTGTTCTAAAAAATAAAAAATAAAACACCTAGCAGGTATATGGTATGTCCTGGTGGTTTAAGAGAAGTCTTATGCCGCGTACACACGATCAATTTTTTTGACGGTGAAAACACCGTAGAGAAAATCGACGTGAAAAGCGAGGAACAGCTTGTTCCCCCCACACACGGCCGTTTTAAATGTCATTTTTTTTTTTTGGTCGAAAAAAACGACCGTGTGTGGGCTCCGCGGCAGTGTTTCCCTATGGGAAAACTGCAGCGGAAAACATGTCGAAAAAAACGACGAGAAAAATTAGAGCATGTTCTAATTTTTCTCGTCATTTTTAATGCCGTTTTTTTCGTCGAAAAAAACGGCAGAAAGCCCACAGACGATCGTTTTTCTCGTTGAAAGGAAAAAAAATTGTTTTTCTCGACGAGAAAAATGGCCGTGTGTACGCGGCATTACCATTGAGATTCATTTTCCATGGAAGACGTGGATGTTTTCCACCATCTCTTCCCAGCAGTCAATAAGTGGTTAACTCTGTCATTTTGAACCAGCTTGTTTATCAGCATTCTCGAAGAGAATTCGCCTTTGTGCTGCCTCAACAAAGAATCAATACGATTCATAAAAAGTGACGGCGTTGTGTACGGGGACATAAATTAAACTTGCTAATGGGACGGCTCTGTGAATTTGGCACCAGGAGCGTTTCAGCTCAGGCCGATACGAGTCGTCCCCGCGTTGCTGGCTAATGTCAAGAAAACTGACTTATTTGTATGAAAGCAAAATTGAGCGGCTTCCAGTGATAATGACGGCCATATATTATAAAGATGACAAAGTACTGACATACATATCTATCTGGAACAAGAAAAATGTTGTAGATCATTATATCATGGCTCAGCAACAAGCTGCACCTGCCAGCCCCATCGCCAGGTGAAGAAAGACGTACATCTGCTGGGACCGGACTCCTCGTCCGCCAACTGGAGGCAAAAAAAAAAAACAACATGTCTACCATTTGTGTCTGGGACTTTGTTCATCTGGCCAATCAGAGATGGGCATCGTTTGATGAGCGCGTCAACTCTATGATCCCAGTAACAGGGCTCTGTGGAAAGGAAAGCAAAGGTGGAAGCCATGATGGTTGTCAGTTTTCTGCATCTGAATGATAGTGACAGGTTTCTCTTCTGATTGTATGAAGGGAAATCTGTGGCTTTAAAGGGTATGTAAAAGTATTTTATTTACATTTTTTAAATAACCAACATGTTATACTTACCTCCACTGTGCAGCTCGTTTTGCACAGAGTGGCCCCGAACCTGGTCTCCTGGGGTCCCTCGGCCTCTGTCTCGGCTCCCCCCTGCAAGAACTCCTCACCTTCATGCAAGCTCGCATGGTGGTGAGATCTTGCGGGCGCGCTCCTGTGATACAGCCGGCGGCCAAGGCCGCTCACTGTATCATTCGGCCCCGCCCCCGGCGCGCCGTGTCATTGGATGTGATTGACAGCAGTGCGAGCCAATGGCTGTGCTGTTTTCAATCAACCAATGAATGCGCCGAGAAGCCTGGCCGAGAAGCAAGCGCGTTCACGGCGCGGGACTTTCGAGGGGTCAGGTAAGTAAGCTGGGGCTCGGGGGGGCGCTAATCCGCAGATGTTTTTTCACCTTAATGCATAGAATGCATTAAAGTGAAAAAACTTTTACCTTTACAACCGCTTTGCCCATTCAGGTGCAGAATGCACTGTGCAGCGCTTGGGCCGAACCATTCACCCAACACTACTTGGGAGATTCATCCCTCTCCAGGGCTGGACTGAGACAAAAATTTGGCCCTGGACTTCATCCAGACCGGCCCACTTTAATTCAATAAAATGCTGCCCCCCACCCCCCCAAAAAATCACGCCCACCAAAAGGCCCCTACATCCATTATTGTATATCATGAGAGGGTGAGCGAGAGGGGAATGAGAGAGAGAGGGAGGGTTGAGGGAAAGGGGGTGAAAGGGGGTGGGTGAGAGAGGGGGTGAGTGTAAGAGAGAGGGAGTGAGTGTAAAAGAGAGGGGGTGAGTGTAGGACCCCTTTCACACTGAGGTGTTTTTCAGGCGCTTTTGGGCTAAAAATAGCACCTGTAAAGCGCCTGAAAAACGCCTCCGCTGCAGTCCCAGTGTGAAAGCCTGAGTGCTTTTATACTGGGGCGCTGCCAGGGCGTGAAAAAAAGTCCTCCAAGCAGCATCTTTGGGGCCATCTAGTGGACGAATTGCATAACAGCCAACATTGAACAAAAAATATTTTTGCTTTTATCCTTAATTAATCTCCTCTGAATCTAACATATGTGAGTATCCTTTGTTACTATTGCAATTGTTAAAAATAATTTTGTTTGTAGTGTGATGAGGTTGTTTTCCCCACACATATTATACAATTGTACTTATATTTACAGATATGGACATTAGCCTCCTAAAACTACAATACCACCCCTGATGAAGGAAAAGACGCACATCAGTGCAGTAAAATTCCGAAACATGTTGGGTATTTGTATGTGAATCCAACCAGCTGATCTCAAATACACTTTGAGCAACAAATTGGATTTAGTATTTTGGGCTATTTGAATATGTTCTATATATGATGATGTGTGTATTGTCCTATTGTATATTCAAAATACTCTGTGTCCTATTTAGTGCACTTTTTTATTCTCTCTATATTAATAAAGTAGGCACCTGTGTGCCAATTTTTTACTCGATTTGATTTTTGATACTATCTATCTCTGCCATATAAAGTCCATAGGGGCATCCTCCAATGCACTTGGTGCATAAACTTTCCACATTTACTAAGAAACCTTTGGCTTGCTTACTGATTACACTTCTGCTTATCCTTCCCCGTTATATCTTCTACTGGACCCCAGGTTGCTTACCTCTTGGTGGGGTGATCCCGAGTACTGAGACCTGGTACTAACACGCAGCAAAACCCATCCCCACCATCGGGAGCTCTGGTAAACACTGTTTAGTACTTGGAACCTTCACCTCAGGTAAGCCTGTGTCATCTGCCTGGGTGACCTGCTTCTGTACTTATCCTGCTGGTTGGTGAGTGCCTTGCTACTGCTACAGCTACTGGTCTCCGAGTCTAACTCCAGATTGTGATGCAGAAACCAGAAGGATATGGTTGTCACCAGGAGATTGTCAGGTCACCTGAGTTGCCAGATGACAGATGCACACCGTAGGTCAGGAGTGCACCACAAGGCAGTGAACCCTATGGCTGACTGCTGCGGATGGAACACTGGGTGGTTAGGAAAGGTAGATCCACTAGAGCACAAACAGGGATCCCACAGGGAGCTAGAGCCCAAGATTCCCCAGGGTGCGGAGTCTAAGATCCAGCAGGTGTTCACCAGAGCCTCTAGTGGTGAGGATGGCCTAAGCTGCAATTGGATCCAGGTCGCGGCCCCCAGAGGCCCCCAGCTCACGCTCCGAATGGGTATAGAGGATAGAGGGGAAGCAGCAGCTCAGGATACAAGAGATAGTGAGGGGATAAGCCAAGGTCAGGGCGACAAGCAGACAAGGATAAACAAAGGACAAGCCAAAGGTCAAGGTCACAAGCAGACAGGGAAAGTCGAGAACAAGCCAATATCGTTAACACAAAGACAGACGAAGCACACGGCACGCAGGAACCCAAACACACAATGCTTAACAAACAAGGTTGATCAGCAAGGCAGACTTGCAGTGCACAGGTTAATATAGAGTTCTCTGATAGGGCCTGGGGTGCAGCCATGCTGGGAGGAGAGATTATAAAATCAGCCAGGTGAGAGTGTCTGGCCTCTAAGGTGAACGCATGGAGAGGGAAGTAAGCTGACAGACAAACAAACATTACTGCATATCCATGACAGAGATGAGGTGAAGGGAAAAACCTTAACAAGCAATCCAAACATTTCCTACCAAAGTTTTTGGCTAGAGGAACACTTTACATGATTAAGACTGAATAATAGGTTTAAGTGGTTCAAGTCACCAGGCAGGGAGTTTTTTCTGTGCTGGGAAAATATATTATATTGGCATATAACAAGGTAAAGTAAATTAAAAATGTCCATATTGCTTGACTTATTTCTATTAGCAACTGCTGGCAAAAGGAAAATGTAATCATTGAACTGCTAATGCAATTAATTAAACATTGGAGCTTTAGAAAATTTTGTAATTTTAGTCTTGCATCTTAATACTACATACTGAATAAGGCAGAAAAAGTTACGGAACTGGGAACATGATACTGGGCATGGGATCATGACTGAGAACTAAAATATTGGAAAGCTAGAAACAAGGCAGAACAAGATACAGAACTCAGAAGAAGATACAGGACATGACCAAGGTAGATCAGAGGTCACCTACGTACCGACTCCCATCTAACCATCTTTCCCAACTCCGCTTTCCTATATCCCTCCAAAGAAATCACACTACTCTAATGTGGAGGTAATGGCCATAGCAGCTTTTTATTATAAATAACACTCAAAATGTACAGTAACTAACAAAACATAACATGACAGCTCAAATGAGGTTGCAGGTCCTTGAAGGTACCATATGACTACCGTATATACTCGAGTATAAGCCGAGTTTTTTAGCACATTTTTTTGTGCTGAAAATGCCCCCTCGGCTTATACTCGAGACACCTTTTTGCGCCTCATCGCCCGGACTTTGGGGACCCGGTACTGGCCGTCAAACTTGACACACATGTAGCCCCACTCTATCTCTACACGTGTGCAAAGTTTATTGTCCGGGGGACCTACGGCCGGGGAGCACCGATTTTTCAAACCCGGGCACCCCTTCCATAGACTCCCATGTTAAACGGTAATTTCTCTGGTGATTTTGGAGACCCGGTACCGGAGGTCGTAGGTCTCCTGGACCCGGAACTTGGCACACATGTAGCCCCATTTCTCCTCTACAAGTGTGCAAAGTCTGTTGTCTGGGGAACCTACGGCCGAGGAGCACTGATTTTTTAAAGTTGGGCACCCCTTTCATAGACTCCCATGGTAAACGTCAGTCTAGTCATGGACACAGTGAGGCATGGGCACAGTGAGGCATAGGCACAGTGAGGCATGGACACAGTGAGGCAAAGTGAGGCACGCAGATGGACACCCTAGGCTTATACTCGAGTCAATATGTTTTCCCAGTTTTTTGTTGTAAAATTAGGTGCCTCGGCTTATATTCGGGTCGGCTTATACTCGAGTATATACGGTAATCCTTGTGTCTGTGGCACCAGTTTGCCAACTTATGCCCCAGCCACAAAACCCCACCTCAGGGACTATGCCAGCTGACCTCAAGCATTTTTTCTTTGTTTGATGTACAAAGCCCTTCCATGTGCACCTTACTGCAAAGGCGAGTTATAAATTGGCGTAGTTGCCTGTTTCTTGTATAGCTGGTTCATTGGATTTGGCGTGAGGACACATTGGATGCCTTCATCTGCCATTGTGCTCTTGCTGGGCATTTAATGTCAAACAAACAAAATCTCCTGCGCTCAAAAGTGATGTGACGGCGATAGATGTCGCCTAGAATTTCTATGGCTCCCGGTAGATGCACAGACCTTGCTGCCCTTCAAGGGTCAGGGGACACCCAATGGAATCACTGTAGAAAAAACGAAAAGAGGGCGCACCAACCTTGCACATTACCCAAGTGATGTTTATTGGTATATAAAAAGAAAGGAAATATACTCACAAACAAATAGGTCATAAAAACATATCAAGGTTCAAGATGGACACAAAGCGATCAGGTCACCGGGACTGTGTCAGCACGCACGCCATAGAACCTTCCAGGTGCCTGACACATTTTGAGGAGAGATCCCCTCTTCCTCAGAGCCTATAGCCTATGGGCTCTGAGGAAGAGGGGATCTCCCCTCGAAACAGAGGAGCCTTGGCAAGGTCCACTCCAGCGACAGTAGATCCCCAGCAGCAACAATAGACCTCCCCAGCAATAATAACCCCTCCTCCCCCCTCAAAAACAGATCACCTCCAGGTAAAACAGATCCCCTGCAAGCAGCGTAAATAGAGTCTGCAGCACAAGCCAGCACTCATTGCCATTACATACATTCAATGCTTGCTGGAGGTGCCGGAACTGCGTTCCTCCACGTTCCAGCTGAAAAAAAAGCCCTGCTGATAGCCATAGGCATGACTCTCATGCTGCGTACACACGGCCGTTTTTAATGTCATTGAAAAAAAATGACTATTTCTCAACGTGATTCTTCTCAAGCCTGCCTTGCCTACACACTATCGTGAAAAAAAAAAATGCTTGAGCAAAGCGCGGTGACGTACAACACGTTCGACAATTTTCCTGATGACGCAAATCTTGCGAAATGCATAGAATTTTGACAGCCTGCCTTACACTGGAACGGTATGACTTTTACATTTCATTTACAGCTTTGATGCTAGCCCAGGTCCCCATGTGTTTTTTTTTAGCAAACAGCCTGGCCATTGCTTCCCTACACAGCTGTTAGTATACTTGGTTGTATACCTCTTTACCTTTGTACACTTTTAAATAAAACTGTATTACACTATATCCGAGCTTTTAACCCATTCTAGAGTGGAAGATTGATATTCACCTTGTTTATAAAGAAGCTACCTTGATTGATCCACTGGAGATTGGAGCGATTGGGAATCAAGAGTACCTGTTACTAGGCCTGTGCAATTCGTTTCGTAACGAATCGAAATTCGTCCGAATTTAGCAACTTTCGGACATTCGGAAGCATTCGAATTTCCGAACAAAGCAATTACGAATAAAACCGAATCTGAAATAAATTATATCGCAAATAGCGAATGCCCGAATGTCTTCGGCATAATTCGTTATTAAAAAAGTTACGAATGTACGAATCCATTGGAAGCACAATAACACTCTGCTCTGCTCTCTGCTCCTCCCTCACCGTGCTGAACTCCCTCTCAAAATGGTGTACAGGGGCGGAGCCTATAGCCGCATGTAAAAAACAAAAGTAAAATACGAGATTTCGAATCGTTACAAATAACCGCACTGTATTTAGAAAAGTACAAATCCATTCGAAGCACATTAGGCATAATAGGCAGCGTCGTTGTGAGAGAGACACAGAAAATTACGAATCAACGAACCCAAAAAAAGTTACGAAAGTAGGAGTTGTGTCCAGAATCAACGAAAAACAACGTACTCTACCGAAAGTACGAATTATAAATCAACTAAAAATTCAACGAAAAATGACGCTTGCGAAAATACGAATTAGTCCGAACACGAAAAATCCCGTCTAGCAAAATTACGAATCAACAGGACCGAAAAGAAACGAACCGAAACTAAACAAATTTTTCCGTTGTGCACAAGTCTACCTGTTACATGCCTGATGGTCATTTATGGCCGAATATTTCCGGTGAGCACATTTGAGTGTCACGTCGGGTGAAGCACTTATCCAATATACTGCAACCTTTCAAGAGCACGGTGGTTGGATTCTGATCACTCTGAATACAGCATTATTAGCTTAATTCTGCAATTATTTCTTTGAACATTTTTTATATATTTGGTATTTATGGACATTATTTACCTGTTGCGCCCTTATACCGGTTTTTTCACTATGTATTAGTATCCACAAATTGTGGAGCTGCACTAGTAATTATTTAATGAATTAATCAACTAATTATTTTGGCGCCTATTTCCATTTTTTTATTTTCTCACGTTCGACAACACGTACGACGGCACCATAAAGGGGAAGTTCCATTCGGATGGCGCCACCCTCGTGTTAGTAAAGTTTGATGAGAGACGATTCGCGCTTTTCAGCCTCGTTCTCTTCAGTCCGTTACAGCGTGACGAATGTGCGATCTCCATTCTGAACGCTAGTTTTACCAGAACGAGCGCTCCCGTCTCATAACTTGCTTCTGAGCATGCGCGTTTTTTTCCCCATCATTAAAGCGTACACACGCCCGTTTTTCACGACGAGAAAAACGACGATGTGAAAAACAACGAGAAAAAATAGAGCAGGTTCTAAATTTTTAATGGCCATTTTTCTCGTTGAGAAAAAATGCTCTGGAGCCCACACACGATCGTTTTTAATGACCGATTTAAAAAAATTGCATTTTTCTCGTCGTGAAAAGCGGTCGTGTGTACACGGCATCAGAGTCAGAAACATGATGGGATTTTCAGTTTCACCACAGCTGGAGTGCTGATCTTGCTTCCAGCGCCGGCCCAAGACATGGTGCTGCCTGGGACCAAGAATGAAATGCTGCCCCCCCCCCCCCAAATTTTATTTATATTTTATATCATGATAAGTAAAATTACATTTATCAGAAAAGCAGAGTTACATGCAGGGCCGGCCCTACCATGGGACCCAATGGGACCGTGGTACCAGGCGGCATTTAGGAGGGGGCGGCAGTCCAGCCGGCAAGATATTTTCATCAGAGTGACTGTAATGAGTGTGACATTCAGTCCGTGCAGAGAGCAGAGCGGATGCTGGTTGGCGCCGCCCGCGGTGCGCTGCCTGTGCGGTGCCGCTGCTTTCTCCTGCACTGTCTGTCTGGTTGCTAAAATTTCCTGCTGAGTCCCGACCGTCGCCTAGCAACCAGTGACGTCAGGAGGCCGCGGCCGCCCCAGCATCCACAGCGCTCAGCCTCCGCGCCAATCGATATTGCTCCGCCCACACACCTCATCCACCACCCACCTCATCCATCCATCTTCCATCTCCTGCGTGAGGGTTGGGAATGGGATTCAGTGTGGGACTCTGAGGAATTAATTCTGCTGTGGCTGTGCCCTGGACAGTGACCGTGTGAGCTGAGCCTGCCTGCCTCTCTGCCTCTCTGCCTCTCTGATAAAAAGGGTGAGTTAGGTGGGATTTTTAATGTGGCTGATGAATGATGATCCTTGTATTGTAGATAATTGTACCCATGTTTTCCCTGTAATTAGAGCAAAACTTTATTCTTTTAACCACTTTGCGCCCGCGCTATAGACAAAAGACGTCTACAGCGTGGCGCTCAATTGCCGGGAGGGTGTACATGGACGTCCTCCTGTTTACTTCCGCGATGCGCGCCGCCGCGGGCGCGCATCGGGGAAAAGCTGTGCCTGCCGTGTCACGCGGGTGCCGATGCGCGTGCCTGGCGGCCGCGATGTCCGCCAGGTACCCGCGATCGGCTGTCACAGAGCCAGGGACGTGGATCTCTGTGTGTGTAAACACAGAGATCCACGTCCTGTCAGGGAGAGGAGACCTCCCCCAGTCAGTCCCCTTCCCCCCACAGTAAGAATCACATAGCAGGGAACATATTTAACCCCTTCCTCGCCCCCTAGTGTTAACCCCTTCCCTGCCAGTCACATTTATACAGTAATCAGTGCATATTTATAGCACTGTTCGCTGTATAAATGTGAATGGTCCCAAAAATGTGTCAAAAGTGTCCGATCTGTCCACCGTAATGTCATAGTCCCAATAAAAATCACAGATAACCGCCATTACTAGGAAGAAAAAAAAATTATAAAAAAAATGTCATAATTCCATCCCCTATTTTGTAGGCGCTATAACTTTTGCGCAAACCAATCCTTATACGCTTATTTCGTTTTTTTTTTTTACCTAAAAAATGTAGAAAAATACGTATCGGCCTAAACTGAGAAAAAATATATATATATTTTTTTTAAATTGGGATATTATAGCAAAAATTAAAAAATAGTGTTTTTTTCATAATTGACGCTCTTTTTTTGTTTATAGCGCAAAAAAAAAAAACCCCGCAGAAATGATCAAATACCACCAAAAGAAAGCTCTATTTGTGGGGGAAAAGGACGTCAATTTTGTTTGGGAGCCACGTCGCACGACCGCGCAATTGTTATTCAAAGCGTGACAGCGCTGAAAGCTGAAATTTCGCCTGGGCAGGAAGGGGGTTATGTGCCCAGTAAGCAAGTGGTTAAAAAAATGCAAACTATAAAATGATTTGTATTGTTTTCTTGGTTTCTAATCAAGATGCAATGGTCATGAATTTTATTGGGAACAGGCATAAAAGAGGTTACTGCTGTGTTTCAACTCCCTCTCTGTGCAGGATAGATCATTGTCAGTAGAGGTGACATATGGCACATGTTCTTCTCAGGATGCCATTGCCTGCCCTGTATGTACAGCACAGAAATACAATTTAAAAAAAACATAAGGCTGCTTTCACACGGGGCGGGTGGGAGTTGACGGTAAAACACTGCTAGTTTTAGCGGCGCTTTACCGTTGTTTTAGCGGCGCTATTCGGTCGCTAGTGGGGCGCATTTAAGCCCCGCTAGTGGCTGAAGAAAGGGTTAAATGTGCCCGTGTAGCGCTGCTGCCGAAGCACTTTGCAGGTGCTTTAGCAACGCTACCCATTAATTTCAATGGGCAGGAGTGGTGTATACACCGCTCCTCCACCGCCCTATAGATGCAGCCTGCAGGACTTTTTTTTAACGTCCTGCCAGCGCATCATCCCAGTGTGAAAGCACTCAGGCTTTCTCACTGGGACTGCAGGGGAGGCGCTTTACAGGTGCTATTTTAAGCCCAAAAGCGCCTGAAAAACAAATCCAGTGTGAAAGGGGTCTACAGGCATTTTAGCGCTAAGAAGCTTTCACACTGGGGCGCTGCGTTTGCAGGATGTTAAAAAAAAAGTACTGTAAGCAGCATCTTTGGGTCACTTTAGGAGCGCTGTATACACCACTCCTCCACTCCTTGCGGGCGATTTTAACCCTTTCTCGGCCACTAGCGTGGGTTAAAAGCGCCCCACTAGTGGGTGAAATGTGCTGCAAATCCGACGGTAAAATTGCGGTATTTTACTGATATTTTACCGCCAATGCTATGGGCGTGTGAAAGGGGTCTCAAGGTTTCTTACCTTAATGCATTCTATGCATTAAGGTAAAAAACCTCCTGTGATGCAGCAGCCTCCCTTTTACTTACCTGAGCCTGTTTTTTCCCGCGACGGGGACGAGCACACCAGCTCCACAGCCTGTCTCGGGTCCTGATTGGATAGAATGATAGCAGCGCAGCCATTGGCTCCGCTGCTGTCAATAAAACCCAATGATGCAAGAGCCGGCTGGCGTGACAGAGTCTTACTGTCTGTGGCAGGATCGCCTGTCTGCACCCTGCTATATTTCTGTGGCTCCAGTGTTTACCGTGTTAGAAGGCAAGACCTTGTCATTACCACAATAAAACCATCTCCTGTATCATTGTCTGCACACAGTCTCTGACCATCTCCTGTATCATTGTCTGCACACAGTCTCTGACCATCTCCTGTATCATAGTCTGCACACAGTCTCTGACCATCTCCTGTATCATAGTCTGCACACAGTCTCTGACCATCTCCTGTATCATTGTCTGCACACAGCATTTGACCATCTCCTGTATATTTGTGGCGGGATCGTCTGTCTGCACCCTGCTGCCTGTCTGCGTCTCCAGTGTTTGTTACCGTGTTAGCAGGTAAGAGCTTGTCATTACTGTCGTTTGACAAACATTTACTAGCCTGTCATCTAACTGTAGCACTGCCCCCGTAGGAGCTGCTAGTTTAGTTTTGGGCCTGCACTCTGCCTGTCAACCCCCAGAATTTGTCTCAATCCCCTCTGGCACAAATGGGCAATAATGTGATTGAGGACCCCAATTGGCTGTTAGGGACCTCAACAGTGGCGGTGCGTCCATAGAGGGCGCCGGAGCGCCGCCCCCTCTCGCTCCCGCACCGCCACTGAAAGACAATACACAGATTCATGCATTGCACGAATCTATGTATTGTCACCGCTGCCGCGCTGCCCACTATACATATGGCCGGCCTCCTGGTGAGTGCCGGCCATATGAATTAGAGCGGCGGCCGGCGGGGGGTGTAACTTGGAAGTGCCTATCAGAGCCAGCGGCTCTGATAGGCTTTCCGAATACAGCTCTCACGCTGTATTCGGCTTCCAAAAACTCCTCCCAGGTACGCACGGGGGTGCGTTCCTGGAAGAAGACTGTGTGGAGGTTTCAGCCAATTTGGTTCACCGGATCTGGTTACCGGTAACCTGATTGGCTGAAGCGACATCGAGGGCGGGAGAACACATCGAGGACGGCGCGGACCGAGGAAGGTAAGTGCAGGGCTGGGGGGGGGACAGGCTGCATTTGTGGGACAAACTGGCTGAATATGGGGCACAAACTGGCTGAATATGGGGCACAAACTGGCTGAATATGGGGGACAAACTGGCTGTATTTGGGGGGAACTGGCTGAATATGGGGGACAAACTGGCTGAATATGGGGGACAAACTGGCTGAATATGGGGGGAACTGGCTGTATATGGGGGACACGCTGGCTGCATTTGGGGGGAACTGGCTGTATATGGGGGACAAACTGGCTGCATTTGGGGGGAACTGGCTGTATATGGGGGGGGGAACTGGCTGTATATGGGGACACACTGGCTATATATATGGGGACACACTGGCTGTATATGGGGGCACACTGGCTATATATATGGGGACAAACTGGCTGTATATGGGGGCACACTGGCTATATATATATATATATATATATATGGGGGCACACTGGCTGTATATGGGGGCACACTTGCTGTATATGGGGGCACACTGGCTGTATATATATGGGGGCACACTGGCTGTATATGGAAACAAACTGGTTGTATTTGAGGGGGAAAACTGGTGGCGTTTGGGCACAGTGGCTGCGTTTAATGGGCACAGTGGCGGCAATTGATTTTTTTTTTTTTCAGTTTGTTTGCGCCCCCCCAAAAATTTTGAGCACCAGCCGCCACTGGACCTCAATGGTGTATACACAACAATATAGGCATTAAAAGTAAATGTTACCTTGGTGTTGTTCACCTGCCACTCAGCTGCAAAGACAGAGTTCCACACAAATTGTAGCTTAACCAAAAGTGATATGTTTACTTGGTAAAGAAATGAGATAATGATTATACAACAGGCATTCAATGCATACAGCTCCCTGTAAAAATCAATGAAGGAAATACCATTGGTTCAAAATACCTCTGAGATCCGATCCCGCTAACATAGACTGAGGGCCAGATCTGAGCGAGGGTTTGGTGGAGGAATCTCCCAGTGTGGTAACATCAACACTGGGGCACCTCTCTACCAAGTCTCGCACAATGCAACAGGAATACAAAATGACACAAACAGCTATTATTAAAGTAGTTGTAAACCCACTTTCTAAGCAAACACCTACAGGTAAGCCTAGATTAAGGCTTACCTGTAGGTGCATGAAATATCTCCTTAACCTACACGGTTAAGGAGATATTTGCATTTAAATGCGGCGACGGTGCCATTCACAAATTCGGCTAGGTCGCAGTTTTCGACGACGTAGCCGAATTCGACGGGTCATGCGCGCATGCGCAGAATCACGTCTTCGCCGCTCCGGCCAATCACAGCGCCGGAGCGGCGCTGTGATTGGTTGGTGCGGCGATACCCGGAACTAACATTCCGGCTATCGCCGCAGCGATGGATGCAGCTAGATGGAGGGACGCGGACTGCTTCGGGGGCCCCGATCTAAGGTAAGTGGTACATAATGAGCTAATATGCTAGTCATACTAGCTCATTATGCATTTCTCTTGCAGGTGGGGGAAAAAAAAAAAAACGAAAAGTGGGTTTACAACCACTTTAATATGCAAAATCACAGTTCTATTGGCTCCCCCTAGTGGATAGTTCAATTAATGCATGTCCTATAGCAACCACTTGTAAGGGTAGGAAACCAGATGACTATCCCTTTAAGAGCCAGGTAATCTTCAGCTAGTCACGTTGGTGTACATAAAGATTTGTAATCCAAAAGATAGGGTGCAGAAAGAACTGTTACTTGAAACACACGGACTGACAGTACAAGGGGTACTAGTTTCCCCAAGGTGTTGAGTTCCTACGTGCAGAGATGTAAGCACCCGCAATATAAGTGAAGCTTGTCACACTCCTGGCAGTCAGTTAACTAAGTTGATGGGCAAGTGCCCGCTCACCAGATGAGGCCTTGTCTTGCTGCTTTTCCTCTCAGTCCGGAACCCTCCGTCAATGGTCTGTGTCTCGGTGTCACGAGGCCCCTGGTCCTTCACCCGGCCGCCCTCTGGATAGCGGTGGACAAAAGGCTCTGGATGCTGCGAGCTGCAGACCGATCTCCCTCCGGTTGATCTACGAGACTGTTCTGCAGGGATCCCTCTTTGGCTATGCGATCCGCTCTCAGTCTCCATAGGCCCAGGCTTCTCTGGCCTAGGTATACTCACAGCAGGCCTTAACACAGGCCTCCTGCCGGCTTGAAGATGGCGTCCAGAAAGAGCGTGCTATACGGTGCGCTGGCTTTAAAAAGGTCCTCCCATCAGGCTCTGCGTGGCACACTCCCCTCTGGTAGCACAGTGGCCTTGTGGGCAATGTAGTCTCTGTGCTACTTACTGCAACGGAGTCTTTTTCTCTCAATAACTGAACCAAACAAGTTGTAACCAATTAACATGAGATAAACACTAAAGGGAGCCAAGCTCATATTTACAGCACAGACTGCAGTCCTTAATGATGCTTTCAATCGTACCACCTTGCTACATAACATTTGTTATCGTAAAATTGGACAACAATTTTCAAAAGGAGAGTACTAGCGGTAAGAATTTCATACAACAGTCTGTCAACGGACAATCAATCCCCTTCCGAACATCGAACCGTGTGTACGAGGCTTAAGAGATTAGAACATAATTTTGCATCAGTGGTAAGACTGCATCTGGAATATGCAGTGTAATTTTATGCACCAGTAGAAAAGAAGGACATACTGGAAATAGAAGAGGTTCAGTCACTGGTTATCACAAGTACATAGGCAAAATAGCAAGTGATTTGGGGGGTAATGTAGCATGTGATTTGTCCTCCTGATACGCAGTGGCATAGTCCTTTTTTGTTTTTCTATTTTTTTTGGGCAGCAGTATACAGCAGCCATGTCTGATGGAAAGAAACGCATACGTCTTTCTGGTGCACAATATGCAAAGGTTCGAGCAAAAAAGGAGGCTTTTTTACTAAAGCAGAAAGGAGCCATGCTGAAATTTATTAAGCCAGGGAGTCAAGACAAATCTCCTATGGAGCAGGAGCTTCCATCTGAGGAGCCAACAGTTAACCCAGATAGTGAGACCCCTGGTGAAATGAGTCCTACTGCATCCACATCAGCACCTCAAAATGCTGAAGCTGTACATGTTCTGCAAGAGGAAAGTCCAACGGATGTGAGCATGGTGGAGGAGCTGGTTCCTGGTGACTCTGATTTCAGTTCTTCCTTTCTAGAAGACCCAGGGCTTTGGCCAAATATGACCAATAAACTGAGGGACTTCCTGGTAAAATACGGCCCACACCAGGTGAAAAGTTTCAACTTTCCAAAAGACAAGTCTGAACGCAAAAGAAGCTTTCACCGGATGCATTATTGGCGGACACTACCTAATATGGAGAAAGTGGAGAGACCGTGGCTGATGTACTCAAGGAGCAAGAATGCTGCATATTGCTTTTGCTGCAAGGTTTTCCAAAATGAACTCATTGCATCTGCTTTAAGTTCTAAAGGAACAAATAACTGGCAACATCTGTGTAGGAATTTGACATGTCATGAGAAGACCCTATCTCACGAGAGAGCATTCCATAGCTGGCTAGAACTGCGTACAAGACTACAGTTAAAGTCTACCATAGATGCAAAACATCAAGAGAAGATAGACGCGGACACTAAGCACTGGGAAAATGTACTAAAAAGGCTCATTGCCATTATTCGAGTCCTCGCTACTCAAAACCTAGCACTGCGTGGTACATCAGATAAGCTGTTTGTGCCAAACAATGGTAATTATCTTAAAATTGTGGAGTTGATGGGAGAATTTGAGCCAGTACTTAAAGAACATCTCAGAAGAGTAACCAGCAAAGAAACCCACATTCACTATCTTGGCAAAACTGTTCAGAATGAAATCATCCAGTTACTAGCAGGACAAATCAGACAGACAATTGTGGGAAACCTGAATGCTGCAAAATATTACTCTGTAATTCTTGACTGTACACCGGATATAAGCCATTCTGAACAAATGACTTTAATGGTGCGTTTTTTAACAGCAACAGACTCAGGTGTAAATGTCAGAGAACATTTCTTGGGGTTCATCGACATAGATGATACTACAGGATCTGGGATGACAAAGATACTTCTTGAGAAGCTTGAAGAAATGGGAATTGATCTTAAGGATATGAGAGGACAAGGATATGACAATGGAGCCAATATGAAGGGAAAAAACAGTGGTGTACAAACACGAGTGCGAGAGTTAAATCCCAGAGCCTTTTTTGTCCCGTGCAGTTCCCATTCTTTGAACTTGGTCATCAGCGATGCTGCCTCGGCATGTTCTGAAGCTTCTGAATTCTTTAATGTAATACAAAGTGTATATGCATTCTTCTCTGCATCTACCCATCGTTGGCAAATCCTAAAAGAACACCTTGGACATTCACAAATTACAGTGAAACCACTGAGCACCACACGATGGGAGAGTCGCATGGAAGCAGTGAAAGCTATCCGTAACCAGATTGGAAAAATTTATGATGCCATAACTGCTGTTATGGAGGATGGTACTTCAACAGGAGCAGCTCGTGGCAAAACACAGGCAGAGTGCAGAGGAATTACAAGGAATTTATGTGATTTTAAATTTCTTTGTGGTCTAGTGTTGTGGCATGATGTACTCTTCCATGTGAATATTGTGAGCAAAAGACTGCAAGAGATTGATGTTGATATTTCTGGAGCAGTTCAACAACTTCAGATGACAAAATCATTCCTCCAGACTTATCGATCAGATGAGGAATTTGAAAAGGTTTTGAAAAGTGCAGAAAAGATGGCAGAGGAACTTGACATTGAGCCGGTTTTTCACTCTGCAGACGTTCGAAATCGCCGCAGAAGAACCCATTTTGACTATGAGGCAGAGGATGAAAGCATCAGTGATCCTAAACAACAGATGAAAGTACATTTTTTTTTCCAAGTTCTAGACTCTGCTATCCAGTCACTGGAAGAACGTTTTTTACAGCTCCATGAACACAGCAATGTCTTTGGGGTGCTCTATAACATTCCCAAACTCAAGGATGCAATACCTGAAGACCTACTCCAGCAGTGCAAAAAATTGGAAAGCGTTTTGTCCCATGATAACATGCGGGATATAGATTCAAATGATCTTAACGATGAACTGAAAGCTCTGTCAAAATATGTCCCTACAGACTTGTCGCCAAAGGGCGTGCTGGAGTATATCTGCACAAACAATCTGACTACCCTCTTTCCAAATGCCTTCATTGCTCTGCGTATACTGTTAACACTCCCTGTGACCGTTGCTAGTGGAGAGCGAAGCTTCTCAAAGCTGAAGCTAATAAAAACATACCTGCGCTCCACAATGACACAAGAAAGGTTGGTGGGTTTGGCGACCATATCAATTGAACATGAACTAGCCCAAACTATAGACCTGAAGGAAGCAGTGTCTTTATTTGCAGCCAAGAAGGCACGGAAAGCACCATTTTGATTCAATCTGTGGTTGATTACAATATAGTTGATGTTGTCTGTCCATGACAAACTGTTTTGCCATATAATAGAACAGGGGTAGGCAACCTTTTAGTAGTACTGTTCCAAAACAAGATTTTGAAGTCCCATGCAGACTCACCAGAGCCCATGAGATGCAGTCTCACCAGAACCTATGCAGTCTCATCAGTGCCTATGCAGTCTCACCAGAGCCCATAAAGTCTCACCAGAGCCCATGATATGCAGTCTTATCAGTTTCTATGCAGTCTTATCAGTTTCTATGCAGTCTCACCAGAGCCCATGCAGTCTCACCAGAGCCCATGCAGTCTCACCAGAGCCCATGAAGTCTCACCAGAGCCCATGAAGTCTCACCAGTGCCCATGAAGTCTCACTAGTGCCCATGCAGTCTCACCAGTGCCCATGCAGTCTCACCAGTGCCCATGCAGTCTCACCAGTGCCCATGCAGTCTCACCAGGGCCCATGCAGTCTCACCAGTGCCCATGCAGTCTCACCAGTGCCCATGCAGTCTCACCAGTGCCCATGCAGTCTCACCAGTGCCCATGAAGTCTCACCAGTGCCCATGAAGTCTCACCAGAGCCCATGAAGTCTCACCAGAGCCCATGAAGTCTCACCAGAGCCCATGAAGTCTCACCAGAGCCCATGAAGTCTCACCAGTGCCCATGATATGCAGTCTCACCAGAGCCTATGCAGTCTCATCAGTGCCCATGAGATGCAGTCTCACCAGTGCCCATGCGGTCTCACCAGTGCCCATAAACTATATAACGCTCTGTAAAGCACTGTCTATATTTACAGCCAAGATGGCACATAAAGCACTGATAGTCAATTGATATATAGTTGAGTGCAATATTGTTGTTGTTCTTGTCTGTTGTTTATGACAAGCAGTTTTGCAATATCTTTTCACCATTTAAGCTATTTATATAAATAAAGATTTATATATATATATATATATATATATATAAAACAAAATAACACTGGAGTTTGTGGTTTGGATTTGAACGTAATGGTATGTTATGTAATTTTGCATATGGTGCTGTTGCATGTAACTCTGCTTTTCTGATAAATGTAATTTTACTTATCATGATATAAAATATAAATAAAATTTGGGGGGGGGGCAGCATTTCATTCTTGGTCCCAGGCAGCACCATGTCTTGGGCCGGCGCTGGTCACTCTGATGAAAATATCTTGCCGGCTGGACTGCCGCCCCCTCCTAAATGCCGCCTGGTACCACGGTCCCATTGGGTCCCATGGTAGGGCCGGCCCTGCTTGCTTCCCCCTATGGTAGACCAAAGAAAGTATGGATGGAAATCACAAGCCTTGGGCAGGTAGACTCTACTCCCAGTATATCTTTCACGGATTAATTTTCAATTACTCGAGTTATTGTGTACCGGTACACATTCGCTGTATCCCGAATAATAATACTTGCATGTAATATAGGTAATGATATGAATCTGACAGCCTCTAATGAACCTGACGCTTTGTAGAACTTAAACTTAATTTCCCTACAAATGTTTTATTTCCCCACAGAACGATACAGAGACAAATGCAGAAGAGAAGAATGATTCATAATAATCTGAACTAATGAGGGCTTTAGCTGCTAAATTCTCCTACTAATACAAACAGATGATCTTAGGCGTGCATTAGAAGCTGTCACCCCCGGCCTCCAGTACACACAATACGGAAAGAGGCGAGCGGGGGCGGTTCGGCAACAATTTGACTTGACAGTTTGGTGATAGGAAGTCAAGAGACCCGCGCTGTAAAATGTTCCCTCTGAAACGGGAAGATTATCCGCCATCTGCTCGCCTATCATTTTAAGAGACAGGAGACACGTGAAATCTCCAGTGCGAACTTAGAAAAAGAAGTTTCAGCTTAATTATATAATTAAAGTAATGGGAACGGCAAAAGATAAAACTAAGCTCGGGAAAAGGAAAAGTTATGAAACGTGGATCAAGATGCCATTCAACGTAGGCATAAAAGCACTTGAACAATATAAAAAAGGCGTACCGTGTTTCCCCGAAAATAAGACCTACTCCGAAAATAAGACCTAGCGCTATTTTCCAGGAAGGCTGCAATATAAGCCTAACCCTAACCCTACCCCGAAAATAAGACCTACCCTGAAAATAAGACCTAGAGCTATTTTCCAGGAGGGCTGCAATATAAGCCCTACCCTACCCCGAAAATAAGCCCTAGTTTAAAAAGCTTGTAAAATCCTATAATCCACACTATTACAGTAGTATATAATGTACAATGTGTGCGTTTCTGTAATATAATTGCGGGGAAGAGAGCTCCAGCGGATCACAGAAGCGCAGAGCGGCGCTATAACGAAGGTATTTGGCACAATTATATTTCAGAAACACACACATTGTAAATTATATAATACTGTAAAAGAGTGGGTTATAGGATTTTACAAGAATTTTAACTCGGTTCACACTGGGGATTCCTGTCAGGCAGGGAGAGAGAGGGGGAGAGAAGACAGCACATTACATGGTAAGACCTACCCCGAAAATAAGCCCTACTGTGTCTTTTGTTGCCAAAATTAATATAAGACCCGGGCTTATTTTCGGGGAAACACGGTAAGTTTAGTTTAGTCTATATGCAAAATGCTTTAGAGGTTTTTCAGATCCTAATTATATATTTAAAATGAAGGTGGTTAAAAGAGGGTAAGCATATAAATAACTGCATGAATAAAAAAATAAAAAAAATGAATGATTTAATTAATAAATTGATGAATTCCTGCCTTGTGATTCACTTGAAGAATAATGCAAAAAGTTACTTTTCAGTTTCCGTTTAATTATATATTTAAAGTAATGTGAATGGCAAAAGATAACATCAGCCAGGAAAAGGAAAAGTTATGAAACATGGATCAAGTTGCCAATCAATGTACAATGCCATAATGCATAAAAGCAGTACGGTATTAAAAAAATGCTTAAGACAAAAAAAAAAATGCATATGGGCATTCGTTTAAAGTGGATGTAAACCCAAATTTTTTTTTTTTTTTTTGCTGTCACAAAGTAGAGTATAAGATTTCCTATCATTTGTGCCCAGGTCTTGCCACAAAGAGTTAATCCAGCTCTGAGCAATCCTCTTTTATTGTTCAGTGAGATAAAACGGACAAACAGAGAAAAACCTTTGTCCATTCCGCCCCCTTGCTTTGAGTGACGGGTTATTTACAAATCTCGTGCACTAGCTTTAGACAGGCATTATTTTTTAATTCCCATCCCCCCACTCCTTTTCTGAAGTCATGTGGTTACTTTTCTGGATTTTGAATGGATGTTTAGTGATCATAGCAGAAGGAATACACAGGAGAAAATGCATGTTGATAAGGGGAGTGTAGAGGTGGGCGGGGAATCTACTGACATCACGACTCCGCCTACCGAGCTCCAGACAACAGATCCACCCACAGAATCTGCAGTTTTTCAGTTCTTATAACAGACAGAGGGGAGACATTTGACAGATAAGGAAACATGCAGGAGGCATCTATATCCTTATAGATCAGCACTATGGCAGGAGTTTAGAAAGGATGAGAGGGGGTTTACATCCACTTTAATCTTATACATATGCAAATGCTTCAGAGGTTTTTCAGATCCTAATTATATCTTTAAAAGAAAGGTGCTTAAAAGAGGGTAAACATATAAATAAATACCTGCATAAATAAAAAAAATACAAAAAAATACAAATAAATTGCTGAATTCCTGTCTTGTGAGAATAATACAAAAATAATGCAAAATATTGTAGTTACCGGTACTTTTCAGTTTCGTTTAATTATATATTGACTTTGAACTTACCCCAATTTAACCTATCCAGACAAAACAAGAAAATTGATAAATATATTTTAATTTGATATTTAAATGTATATATATTTTTTCCTTCCTACTTCTGTCCCATATGAGCTCTGCTAGAAAACGTCAGTTCTGCCAGTGCAAAGTTCCTGTTTGATAGCTGATAAAAGGTGACGGTATTAGTATATTCTACAATTGGATTGTATAGTGCATGGCTTGAGTTATACACAGTTCCTTGAAAAAGTATTCACACCCCTTGAAATTGTCCACATTTTGTCATGTTACAACATAAAAAACGTAAATGTGTTTTATTGGGATTTTATGTGATAGACCAACACAAAGTGGCACATAATTGTGAAGTGGAAGGAAAATGATAAATGGTTTTCAAAATGTTTTACATATAAATATGTGAAAAGTGTGGGGTACATTTGTATGGCGCCCCCCGGAGTCAATACTTTGTAGAACCGCCTTTCTCTGCAATTACAGCTGCAAGTCTTTTTGGGGGTGTCTCTACCAGCTTTGCACATCTAGAGAGGGACATTTCTGCCCATTCTTCTTTGCAAAATATCTCAAGTTCTGTCAGATTGGATGGAGAGCGTCTGTGAACAGCAATTTTCAAGTCTTGCCACAGATTCTCAATGTGATTTAGGTCTGGACTGTGACTGGGCCATTCTAACACATGAATATGCTTTGATCTAAACCATTCCATTGTAGCTCTGGCTGTATGTTTTGGGCCGTTGTCCTGCTGGAAGGTGAACCTCCTCCCAAGTCTTTTGCAGACTACAAACAGGTTTTCTTCTAAGATTGCCCTGTATTTGGCTCCATCCATCTTCCCATCAACTCTGACCAGCTTCCCTGTCTCTGCTGAAGAAAGGCATCCCCACCACATGATTCTGTCACCACCATGTTTCACAGTGGGGGTGGTGTGTTCAGGGTGATATGCAGTGTTAGTTTTCTGCCACACATAGCGTTTTGCTTTTAGGCCAAAAAGTGAAATTTTGGTCTCATCTGACCAGAGCACCTTCTTCCACATGTTTGCTGTGTCCCCCACATGGCTTCTCACAAACTGCAAATGGGACTTCTTATGTCTTTCTTTCCACAATGACTTTCTTCTTGTCTCTCTTCCATAAAGGGCAGATTTGTGGAGAAGCACGACTAATAGTTGTCCTGTGGAAAGATTCTCTCACCTGAGCTGTGGATCTCTGCAGCTCCTCCAGAGTTACCATGGGCCTCTTGGCTGCTTTCCTTGCCCGGCCCGGTCAGTTTAGGTGGACGGCCATGTCTTGGTAGGTTTTTCAGTTGTGCCATACTCTTTCCATTTTCGGATGATGGATTGAACAGAGCTCCGTGAGATGTTCAAAGCTTGAGATATTTTTCTATAACCTAACCCTGCTTTATACTTCTCCACAACTTTATCCCTGACCTGTCTGGTGTGTTCCTTGGCCTTCATGATGCTGTTTGTTCACTAAGGTTCTCTAACAAACCTCTAAGGGCTTTACAGAACAGCTGTATTTATACTGAGATTAAATTACCCACAGGTGGACTCTATTTACTAATTAGGTGACTTCTGAAGGTAATTGGTTCCACTAGATTTTAGTTAGGGGTATCAGAGTAAAGGGGGCTGAATACAAATGTACCCCACACTTTTCAGATATTTATTTGTAAAAACAATTAAAAACCATTTATAATTTTTCTTCCACTTTACAATTATGTGCCACTTTGTGTTGGTTTATCACATAAAATCCCCCCCCAATTTTTTTTTTACGTTTTTGGTTGTAAAATTTCAAGGGGTATGAATACTTTTTCAAGGCACTGTACCTATTCATTTTTTAAATATATTTTTCTCATATATTTATTCTCATTGGGTTCACATTTTAATCAGGATATATCACTTTATTAATAAATATTATTGTTATTTTTATTATTATTATTGTTATAATTACTGTTATTTTATCCCGTTTGATGGACTGAAATGGTTTGTTTTATTATTCAGGTTCTCGCATTTGTCATCCATTGTCTATTTTATTATTCAAATTCTCATATTTCTCATCTATTCACTGTTACCTGACAATCATTTTTATATATTTATTTTTCTTATTTTCATTTCTTTACAGTATCTCACAAAAGTAAGTACACCCCACACATTTTTGTAAATATTTTCTTCTATCTTTTCATGTGACAACACTGAAGAAATGACACTTTGCTACAATGTAAAGTAGTGAGTGTACAGCTTGTATAACACCCCCCACCGTGTCCCCATGTGCCTTACACCCCCCACCGTGTCCCCCTGTGCCTAACACCCCCCACAGTGTCCTCCTGTGTCCCTCTTCACCCACCGTGTCCCCCTTTGTCTTACACCCCCCTACAAAGTCCCCCTGTGTCTTCCACCCACAGTGTCCCCCTGTGCCTTAAACCCCCCCCCCACCATGTCTATCTGTGTCCACCTACCTACCGTGTCCCCCTGTATCCTCCACCCACGGTGTCCCCTTGTGCCTTCTCCCCCCACGGCTGCCCTGAGAGACACTGTGCTGTGTCTGGAGGATCCCAGTGCTCTGCTTTGTGCCCCATGTTTTGGTTTGTGCCCTGCTATTTACCCTACTGCGTGCCCCATGGCCTGTGATGTGCCCTGCTTTGTACCCCCCGGATGTGCCATACTGTGTGCCACATGCCCTGTTAAGTGTCCTTTGCCCTACTATGTGCCCCATGCCCTTCTGTGTACTGCCTGATGTGACCTACTGTGAGCCCTATGATGTGCTCTACTGTGTGCCCCATGCCCTGTGATGTGCTGTGTACTCCCTGATGTGCCCTACTGTGTGCCCCATGATGTGCCCTGCTGTGTACAGCCTAATGTGCCCTTTGACCCATGATGTTCCCTACTGTGTGCCCTGTAATGTGACCTACTGTGTGCCCCATGCCCTGTGATGTGATTTGTGCCCTGCTGTGTACTCCCTGATGTGCCCTGTGATGTGCCCTGTGCTTTGCTGTGTACCCCCGATGTACCCTACTGTATGCCCCATGCCCTGTGATGTGTCCTTTGCCCTGCTATGTGCCCCATGCCCTGCTGTGTACCGCCTGATGTGCTCTACTGTGTGCCCCATACCCTGTGATGTGCTGTGTACTCCCTGATGTGCCCTACTGTGTGCCCCATGCCCTGTGATGTGCCCTGCTGTGTACCGCCTAGTGTGCGCTGTGACCCATGATGTTCCCTACTGTGTGCCCTGTGATGTGACCTACTGTGTGCCCCATACCCTGTGATGTGCTCTGTGCCCTGCTGTGTACTCCCTAATATGCCCTGTGCTTTGCTGTGTACCCCCTGCTGTACCCTACTGTGTGCCCCATGCCCTGTGATGTGTCCTTTGCCCTGCTATGTGCCCCATGCTGTGTACCGCCTGATGTGACTTACTGTGTGCCCTGTGATGTGCTCTACTGTGTGCCCCATGCCCTGTGATGTGCTGTGTACTCCCTGATGTGCCCTACTGTGTGCCCCATGCCCTGTGATGTGCTGTGTACTCCCTGATGTGCTCTACTGTGAGCCCCATGCCCTGTGATGTGCCCTGCTGTTTACTGCCTAATGTGCGCTGTGACACATGGGGGTTGATTTACTAAAGGAAAATCCACTTTGCACTTGAAAGTGCACATGGAAGTGCAGTCGCTGTAGATCGCTGTAAATCTGAAGGGAAGCTCTGCTGATTTTATCCACCAATCATGTGCAAGCTAAAATGCTGTTTTTTATTTTCCTTGCATGTCCCCCTCAGATGTACAGCATCTGCACTTCCATGTGCACTTTCAAGTGCAAAGTGGATTTTCCTTTAGTAAATCAACCCCATGATGTTTCCTACTGTGTGCCCTGTGACGTGACCTACTGTGTGCCCCATACCCTGTGATGTGCTCTGTGCCCTGCTGTGTACTCCCTGATGTGCCCTGTGCTTTGCTGTGTACCCCCTGATGTACCCTACTGTGTGCCCCATGCCCTGTGATGTGTCCTTCTGTGTACCACCAAATGTGCCCTGTTTCCAATTATGTGCCCTACTGTGTGCCCTGTGCTCTGCTGTGTGCCCTACTATGTGCCACATGCCCTGTGATGTGCTGCATGCCCTGCTGTGTACCTCCTGATGTGCCCTGTGATGTGCCCCGTTGTGTACCCTATGATGTGCCTACTGTGTGCCCCATGCCCTGCTTTCCCCCCCCCTGATTTTCCCTGTGCCCCCTGTGATGCACCATGCTGTGCTTAATAATGTGCCCTGTTGTAAACAGCATAATAAACCCTGCTGTGTGCCCCGTGATGTGCCCCATGCCCTGCTGTGTACCACCTGATGTGCACTGCTGTGTGTCCTGTGATGTGCCCCATACCCTGTGATGTTCTCAGTGCCTTTCTGTGTACCCCCTGATGTGCCCTACTGTATGTTCTGTGATGTGCCCCATGCCCTGGGATGTTCTCAGTGCCCTGCTGTGTACCCCCTGATGTGCCCTTTGTCCCATGATGTGCCTTCCTGTGTGCCCTGTGATGTGCCCTACTGTGCCCCATGCACTGTGTTGCTCCCTGCTGTTTACCCCTTGATGTGCCCCCTGCTGTGCGCCCCATGCCCTGTGATGTGCCTGTGCCCTGCTGTGTGCCTTACTGTGTGCCCCATTATTTATGTAGGTGGGGCTTTGTGTAGGTGTGGCTTGCATGTGGGTGGGGACACAGGGGGCCCTATGATCTTCTATTGCCCGGGGGCCCCATGAGTTGTCAGTCCGCCCCTGCCTGAGACCTTGTAACACTAACGAGTCACATGACACCAGGGATGGAAAATAGCTAATTGGGCCCAATTTGGACATTTTCACTTAGGGGTTTACTCACTTTTGTTGCCAGCGGTTCAGACATGAATTGTTGTGTGTTGAGTTATTTTGAGGGGACGGCAAATTTACACTGTTATACAAGCTGTACACTCACTACTAGTGATGAGCCGAACACCCCCGGGTTCGGTTCGCACCAGAACCCGCGAACGGACCGAAAGTTCGTACGAACATTAGAACCCTATTAAATACAATGGATGCGAACGTTCGAATTCTAAAGTGCTAATTATAACGACTATTATCCATGTTATTGTCCTAAAAAGGGTTTGGGAACCCGGGTTCTGCACCAGGGGACATGTATCAATGCAAAAAGAAGTTTTAAAAACGGTCGTTTTTCGGGAGCAGTCATTTTAATGATGCATAAAGTGAAAAAAATAAAAGTCAAATATTCCTTTAAATATCGTACCTGGGGGGTGTCTAAAGTATGCCTGTGAAGTGCCACGTGTTTCCCGTGTTTAGAACTGTCCCTGCACAAAATGACACTTCTAAAGGAAAAAAAGCCATTTAAAACTGCTTGCGGCTTTAATGTAATGTCTATATACTCTGAACAGCCGTATACAGGCGGTGCATACAAGACAGGGACAGGTTTGTTCTTATGTAGAATGTGTTTGTAATTTTGAACAGGTACATTGTTTAAGTGTAGCTCCAGCCCAAAAATCTATTTTTAAACTTTTTGGAAAACATAGGTAAGGGTTATCACCCCTGTAACATTTGTTTTGCTGTCTGTGCCCCTGTTCAGAACATTTCACCTCACTTTCCGTCCCAATGACAACTGTTTTTGAAATGTGGTGTTTTTCTTGAAACAAGGATTGCTGATAAAGCATCAGTACAGAGGAGACACCTTTCTCCCATATTAATTCTTACAGGAGAGAATTTTCCTTCCAAGGGGTAGATTTCCTCTCACTTCCTGTTGTCTTCTTGCGTTTGCAAGTAGGAGTCGTTTGTAAGTTGGATGTTTGAAAGTAGGGACCTGCCGTATATACTCTGCAGAAATAGGCCCCTTAGTTGTTGGTGTTGGCACAACACTGTAAGCACTCACAGTTACTCTTGGTTGGTGCTGGAACGCCCTGCTGTCAACTATTATATCAGGAATTTTAATTACATATAATTGTTGAACAGTGGTAGTAAAAATTGGGCCTTTGATGGTGGTGCTGGTGCCACAACACTGTAAGCCCTGACAGTTACTCTTGGTGGGTGCAGCAATGGGCCCTGCTGTGAATTATTAGATCAAGAATTGTAATTGCATGCCCCTGTTGAACAGGGGCTGAAAAATTGGGCCTTTCGTGGTGGTGGTGGTGGTGTTGCCACAACACTGTAAGCCCTCAGAGTTACTCTTGGTGGGTGCAGGAATGGGCCCTGCTGTGAATTATTAGATCAAGAATTGTAATTACATGCCCCTTTTGAACAGGGGCTGAAAAATTGGGCCTTTCGTGGTGGTGGTGGCGTTGCCACAACACTGTAAGCCCTCAGAGTTACTCTTGGTGGGTGCAGCAATGGGCCCTGCTGTGAATTATTAGATCAAGAATTGTAATTACATGCCCCTGTTGAACAGGGGCTGAAAAATTGGGCCTTAGGCACTGGTGGCACAACACTACAACCCCTCACAGATACTGTACTTGGAGCACAGCAATGAGCCCTGTTGCAAAGTATTGCTTCAAAAATTGTAATGACACGCCCCTGTTAAACAGGGGCTGAAAAATTGGGCCTTAGGCACTGGTGGCACAACACTCCAACCCCTCACAGATACTGTACTTGGAGCACAGCAATGAGCCCTATGGCAAATTATTGCTAAAAAAATTGTAATTACACGCCCCTGTAAAACAGGGGCTGAAAAATTGGGCCTTAGCCACTGGTGGCGGCACCCATAAACAAAAATGATCTTCCAAGCTATCATCATCAATCGTATCATTGAGGACTCGGAGGAGGAGGATAGCCAGTCAACATAACAGCACAGGCACTCAGCATCAGCATCAGTCTTGAAGGGATGTGACATGTTAAAATCAATTAGTCTGTTATATCAGCATCAGGTGTGTGGTAGCTGGTGGTGATCCAAGACTGGTTCATCTTGATGAAAGTCAGTCGATCAACCGAGTCGGTGGACAGGCACACCCTGTGATCCGTGACAAATCCTCCAGCAGCACTGAATGTGCGTTCCGAAAGAACGCTGGATGCAGGACAGGCCAGTAGCTCAATTGCATACTGTGCAAGCTCTGGCCAGTGATCCATCCTCAAGACCCAGTAAGCCAGAGGATTTTCGGTGGGGAAGGTGTCCAAGTCTGACCTTGCCCCTAGATATTCCTGCACCATGTTTATCAGACGCTGGCGATGGTTGCTGGAACCGATCATACTTTGGGGCTGCGGACTAAAGAATTGTCTGAACGCATCGGTCAGACGGCCACCTTCCCCACTGCTCCTTCTTTGACTGGCCGAAGCCTCAGCAACTCGTTGTCCAGGACCAGGAGTTTGTAACCTCCCAGTCTCTGGGAACGCGTTGCACAGACCTTTCTGCAAGGCCTCCCGGAGTTGTCTCATCCTCTGCTCCCTCTGCGACGGTAACATAAGGTCCGCAACCTTACCCTTGTACCGTGGATCAAGGAGAGTGGCCAGCCAGTAATGGTCCCTCTCCTTGATCCGAAGAATACGAGGATCCTTCCGCAGACTTTGCAGGATCAGGGAGGCCATGCAGCGTAGGTTTGCTGAGGCATTCGGTCCGGAGTCCTCTGGGTCACTAAGGACGACATGATCCGCAGCCACCTCCTCCCAGCCACGTACAAGTCCACTGGTTTCTTGGGACTGTAAATCATCCCTAAAAGACTGCTGCTGATGATGCTGAGTGCCAGCCTCCACCTCCATGCTGACACAATCCTCCTCCTCCTCCTCCTCCTCTTCCTGTGCAATGGGTGGGACAGAAGGAACACTGTCTGGGTAAAGGGGGCCTTGAGAGGCAAGGAAGTCCTCCTCTTCCTGCCTCTGTTCTGCCTCAAGTGCCCTGTCCATTATTCCACGCAGTGTGTGCTCCAACAGGTGGACAAGAGGTACAGTGTCACTGATGCATGCACTGTCACTGCTCACCATCCTCGTGGCCTCCTCAAATGGTGCCAGGACAGTGCATGCATCCCTGATCATGCCCCACTGGCGTGGAGAAAAAAAACCAAGCTCCCCTGACCCTGTCCTGGTGCCGTAGTCGCACAGGTACTCATTGATGGCCCTCTGCTGCATGTGCAGCCGCTGCAGCATGGCCAACGTTGAGTTCCACCTGGTGGGCATGTCACATATAAGGCGGTTCTTGGGCAGGTTCAACTCATTTTGCAGCTCAGCCAGGCGAGCACTGGCATTATAAGATCTGCGGAAATGCACACAGACTTTCCTGGCCTGCCTCAGGACATCCTGTAAGCCCGGGTACCTGCCCAAGAACCGCTGCACCACCAGGTTAAGGACGTGAGCCACACAGGGCACATGGGTCAGTTGTCCCTGTCGGAGGGCGGAGAGGAGGTTGGTGCCATTGTCGCAAACCACCATTCCTGGCTTAAGCTGGCGTGGCGTCAACCACCTCTCGGCCTGGCCCTGCAGAGCAGACAGGACCTCTGCCCCAGTGTGGCTTCTGTCCCCCAAACACACCAGCGCAAGCATGGCATGGCATCTTTTTGCCTGCGTACTTGCGTAGCCCCTTGAACGGCTACGGAGCACCGCTGGTTCAGAGGACAAACCACAGGAAGAGGCCATGGAGGAAGAAGAAGAGGAGGGGGTGGAGGAGAGAGGTGTGTCACAACCAGTAGTAGCATTTTGGAGGCGTGGCGGTGGAACAACCTCCAACACTACTGCACCTTGTCCTGCATCCTTCCCAGCTGCCAAAAGAGTGACCCAATGGGCCGTGAAAGAAAGGTAACGTCCCTGTCCATGCCTGCTGGACCATGAGTCAGCGGTAATATGCACCTTACCGCTGACCGCCCTGTCCAGCGAGGTCAAGACATTGCCTTCCACATGCCGGTAGAGAGCCGGAATAGCCTTCCGTGAGAAAAAGTGGCGATTGGGAACCTGCCACTGAGGAACCGCACATTGCACAAACTCACGGAAGGGGGCCGAGTCTACCAACTGAAAAGGCAGCAGTTGAAGCGCTAGCAATTTAGCCAAGCTAGCATTCAACCGCTGGGCATGTGGATGGCTGGGAGTAAACTTCTTTCGACGGTCCAGCAGCTGGGGCAGGGAAATTTTCCTGCTAGAATCGGACGTCGGTGTACTGCTAGCAGAGTGGCCGCAACTACTTGGCTGTGACACACCTAATTCTACACCTTCATTCCTCTCAGTGCATGTTTCAGACAGGACTGAAGTTATAGTGGGGTTGGAGATCCCAGCTGATGCGGTGCAAGGAGAGGTCCGCTTTGTTCTTTGGTGTGGGTCTTTGAGGTAGGCTTGCCAACGAGCTGCATGGCAGGTCAACATATGTCTGGTCAGGCATGTGGTACCCAAGCGGCTGATGTTTTGGCCACGCGATATACGCTTGAGACATATGTTGCAAACAGCAGCTGTGCGATCTGATGCACTAGCCTCAAAAAAGGCCCACACCAAAGAACTTTTTGAATGACGGGCAGAGGCAGCGCCCTGCACAGGCGGAGCTCTGCGGTGTGATTCCGTCGGTGTACTGCCCTTACGCTGGCCACCAAAGGGCATCCTGCCTCGTTGGAGATGTGCCTCCTCTTCATCCTCCTCCTCCTCCTCTCTCCTATTAGGCACCCACGTGGAGTCAGTGACCTCATCATCCCCTCCCTCCTCATCACTGGAGCCAATCTGGCAGTATGCTGCAGCTGCTGGAACATGACTGCCAGATTGGTGTCCTTCTTCAGCATCCCCTCTGTCTGCTCTCACGCTACTGCCTTCCTGTAGCTGGGTTTCATCATCAGACCCTTCGAAACGCTGGGCATCCTCCTGGAGCATGTACCCAACACTGTGCTCAAACAGTTCGGGGGACTCCTCAGGAGGAGGACATGGTGGGTCTAGGGAAGGAGTGACTGATGATGAGTCTGACATTGATACCAGGGAAGAGGACGCTTTGGCAGCTGCTTTGCCAGTACCCTGAGCCTGGGTGAGAGAGGATGAGGAGGAGGAGGAGGGCTTGGTCATCCACTCTACCAAGTCTTCGGCATGATGTGGCTCAACATGTCCAGCTGCCGAAAAGAAGGACAAGCGTGTCCCATGGCCATGTGCTGATGACAATGCACCGCGTCCACGACCAGCACTGTTGCCCCCAGACACAGAGCCTGCTTGCCCTCTTTTATTGCCTCCTGACTGTCTGCCTCTCCTTGTTTGCCTTCCAGACATTCTAATAGATGGCCTGCAGGGAGATGGGAAAAAAGCAATAAGGGCTACCTTCAGGTGTCCTTCTCTGTCCCTTTACTTAAGGATTTCTAAATATGGTTGAGGATGATTGCTTTCGCACAGAATAGCACAACAACAACTTCCCTGACTGTCCAAAAAACAAGGATTTCAAAGATGGTTGATGAGGAATGCTTTAGCACAGTATAGCACAAGGAGAATTTCCCTCACTGTCCTTCCCTGTCCCTAGAAACAAGGATTATCACAGTGAAAGAAACTGACACTCTTCCTACCTATAGTTTTCTGTCCCTAGAAAAAATGTTTTTTTAAAGCTGATTGATGATCAATGCTTTAGCACACTATAGCACAAGTAGAATTTCCCTCACTGTCCTTCCCTGTCCCTAGAAACAAGGATTATCACAGTGAAAGAAACTGACACTCTTCCTACCTATAGTTTTCTGTCCCTAGAAAAAATGTTTTTTTAAAGACGGTTGATGATCAATGCTTTAGCACACTATAGCACAAGGAGAATTTCCCTCACTGTCCTTCCCTGTCCCTAGAAACAAGGATTATCACAGTGAAAGAAACTGACACTCTTCCTACCTATAGTTTTCTGTCCCTAGAAAAAATGTTTTTTTAAAGACGGTTGATGATCAATGCTTTAGCACACTATAGCACAAGGAGAATTTCCCTCACTGTCCTTCCCTGTCCCTAGAAACAAGGATTATCACAGTGAAAGAAACTGACACTCTTCCTACCTATAGTTTTCTGTCCCTAGAAAAAATGTTTTTTTAAAGCTGATTGATGATCAATGCTTTAGCACACTATAGCACAAGTAGAATTTCCCTCACTGTCCTTCCCTGTCCCTAGAAACAAGGATTATCACAGTGAAAGAAACTGACACTCTTCCTACCTATAGTTTTCTGTCCCTAGAAAAAATGTTTTTTTAAAGACGGTTGATGATCAATGCTTTAGCACACTATAGCACAAGGAGAATTTCCCTCACTGTCCTTCCCTGTCCCTAGAAACAAGGATTATCACAGTGAAAGAAACTGACACTCTTCCTACCTATAGTTTTCTGTCCCTAGAAAAAATGTTTTTTTAAAGACGGTTGATGATCAATGCTTTAGCACACTATAGCACAAGGAGAATTTCCCTCACTGTTCTTCCCTGTCCCTAGAAACAAGGATTATCACAGTGAAAGAAACTGACACTCTTCCTACCTATAGTTTTCTGTCCCTAGAAAAAATGTTTTTTTTTAAAGCTGATTGATGATCAATGCTTTAGCACACTATAGCACAAGTAGAATTTCCCTCACTGTCCTTCCCTGTCCCTAGAAACAAGGATTATCACAGTGAAAGAAACTGACACTCTTCCTACCTATAGTTTTCTGTCCCTAGAAAAAATGTTTTTTTAAAGACGGTTGATGATCAATGCTTTAGCACACTATAGCACAAGGAGAATTTCCCTCACTGTCCTTCCCTGTCCCTAGAAACAAGGATTATCACAGTGAAAGAAACTGACACTCTTCCTACCTATAGTTTTCTGTCCCTAGAAAAAATGTTTTTTTAAAGACGGTTGATGATCAATGCTTTAGCACACTATAGCACAAGGAGAATTTCCCTCACTGTCCTTCCCTGTCCCTAGAAACAAGGATTATCACAGTGAAAGAAACTGACACTCTTCCTACCTATAGTTTTCTGTCCCTAGAAAAAATGTTTTTTTAAAGACGGTTGATGATCAATGCTTTAGCACACTATAGCACAAGGAGAATTTCCCTCACTGTCCTTCCCTGTCCCTAGAAACAAGGATTATCACAGTGAAAGAAACTGACACTCTTCCTACCTATAGTTTTCTGTCCCTAGAAAAAATGTTTTTTTAAAGACGGTTGATGATCAATGCTTTAGCACACTATAGCACAAGGAGAATTTCCCTCACTGTCCTTCCCTGTCCCTAGAAACAAGGATTATCACAGTGAAAGAAACTGACACTCTTCCTACCTATAGTTTTCTGTCCCTAGAAAAAATGTTTTTTTAAAGCTGATTGATGATCAATGCTTTAGCACACTATAGCACAAGTAGAATTTCCCTCACTGTCCTTCCCTGTCCCTAGAAACAAGGATTATCACAGTGAAAGAAACTGACTCTCTTCCTACCTATAGTTTTCTGTGCCTAGTAAAAATGTTTTTTAAAGACGGTTGATGATCAATGCTTTAGCACACTATAGCACAAGGAGAATTTCCCTCACTGTCCTTCCCTGTCCCTAGAAACAAGGATTATCACAGTGAAAGAAACTGACACTCTTCCTACCTATAGTTTTCTGTCCCTAGAAAAAATGTTTTTTTAAAGACGGTTGATGATCAATGCTTTAGCACACTATAGCACAAGGAGAATTTCCCTCACTGTCCTTCCCTGTCCCTAGAAACAAGGATTATCACAGTGAAAGAAACTGACACTCTTCCTACCTATAGTTTTCTGTCCCTAGAAAAAATGTTTTTTTAAAGCTGATTGATGATCAATGCTTTAGCACACTATAGCACAAGTAGAATTTCCCTCACTGTCCTTCCCTGTCCCTAGAAACAAGGATTATCACAGTGAAAGAAACTGACACTCTTCCTACCTATAGTTTTCTGTCCCTAGAAAAAATGTTTTTTTAAAGACGGTTGATGATCAATGCTTTAGCACACTATAGCACAAGGAGAATTTCCCTCACTGTCCTTCCCTGTCCCTAGAAACAAGGATTATCACAGTGAAAGAAACTGACACTCTTCCTACCTATAGTTTTCTGTCCCTAGAAAAAATGTTTTTTTAAAGCTGATTGATGATCAATGCTTTAGCACACTATAGCACAAGTAGAATTTCCCTCACTGTCCTTCCCTGTCCCTAGAAACAAGGATTATCACAGTGAAAGAAACTGACACTCTTCCTACCTATAGTTTTCTGTCCCTAGAAAAAATGATTTTTTAAAGATGGTTGATGATCAATGCTTTAGCACACTATAGCACAAGGAGAATTTCCCTCACTGTCCTTCCCTGTCCCTAGAAACAAGGATTCGCACAGTAAAACACACTGACACTCTCCCTACCTATCCTTCTCTTTCCCTAAACTAAAGGAATCCAGGTTAAGCAAGAAAAAAATAAATGTCACTGTCCCTGCCTATGCTTCTCTTTCCCTGCTCCGGAACACACTACACTAGGCCGCCGTGCTGGCGGCCTTTTATAGTGTGGGGCGTGTACTAAACACCCTCAGCAATAATTGGCCACAGGCATCCTGCCTGTGGCCAATCATTGCTCTCCTCGCTGCCGGCGCTGTGATTGGCCAAGCATGCGGGGTCACAGTGCATGCTTGGCCAATCACAGCGCCTGGATGACACTGCGATGGCGTAGTGCATTGTGGGCCATTCGCGTCACTCGAATTAGGCGCGAACGGCCCAAATCGTTCGATCTTCGTCGAACGATCGAACAGCCGATGTTCGAGTCGAACGTATGTTCGACTCGAACACCGAGCTCATCCCTACTCACTACTTTACATTGTACCAAAGTGTCATTTCTTCAGTGTTGTCACATGAAAAGATATACCGTATATACTCGAGTATAAGCCGAGTATTTCAGCACATTTTTTTGTGCTGAAAATGCCCCCCTCGGCTTATACTCAAGTCACCTTTTTGCGCCTAATCCCCTGGACTTTGGGGACCCGGTACCGGTGTAGTGTCATATTTTGCTCCCTATCACAGAATGCTGCGGAAGTGACGTTGCGGGCAGAAAAGTCGCACTGCGCATGCGCAAAGCATTCCAAACACTCGCGCCGTGCGTTCCAAAGGATTTTCGGCAATACAGTTCAGCGAAACCATCAGGTAATGTCACGGAAGTGACATTACAGACAACACAAACACTGTTTGTGTTGTTAAAAAAGCCCAGTGTTTGTGTTGTCTGTAATGTCACTTCCGTGACATTATCTGATGGTTTCGCTGAACTGTATTGCCGAAAATCCTTTGGAACGCACGGCGCGAGTGTTTGGAACGCTTCGTGCATGCGCAGTGCGACATTTCTGCCCGCAACGTCACTTCCGCAGCATTCTGTGATAGGGAGCAAAATATGACACTACACCGGCCAGCACACATGTAGCCCCCACTCTTCTTCTACAAGTGTGCAAAGTTTGTTGTCCAGAGGACCTACGGCCGGGGAGCAACGATTTTTCAAAGCCGGGCACTCCTTCCATAGACTCCCATGTTAAACGGTCATTTCTCTGGTGATTTTGGGGACCGGGTACCGACTGGTCGCAGGTCCCCTGGACCCCAAACTTGGCACACATGTAGCCCCATTTCTCCTCTACAAGTGTGCAACATTTTTTGTCTGGGGGACCTACGGCCGGGGAGCACCGATTTTTCAAATCTGGGCCCTCCTTTTATAGACTCCCATGTTAAACGTCAGTTTAGTCATGGGCACAGTGAGGCATGGGCACAGTGAGGCATTGGCACAGTGAGGCAAAGTGAGGCACAGTGAGGCATGCAGATGGACACCCTAGGCTTATAGTCGAGTCAATAGGTTTTCAATACGTTTTCCCAGTTTTTTGTGGTACAATTAGGTGCCTCGGCTTATATTCGGGTCGGCTTGTACTCGAGTATATACGGTAATACAATTTGTACAAAAATGTGAGGGGTGTATTCACTCTTGTGAGATACTGTACATACGCAAAGAGGCAGGGAGGTTGTGACATAACTGAGCTAATATGGCCACATGGCCACATTTGGCCGATGTTCTTGACTAGTGATGAGCCGAACACCCCCGGGTTCGGTTCGCACCAGAACCCGCAAACGGACCGAAAGTTTGCACGAACATTAGAACCCTATTAAATACAATGGATGCGAACGTTCGGATTCTAAAGTGCTAATTATAACGACTATTATCCATGTTATTGTCCGAAACAGAGTTTGGGAACCCGGCTTCTGCACCAGGGGACATGTATCAATGCAAAAGGAAGTTTTAAAAACGGACGTTTTCCGGGAGCAGTCATTTTAATGATGCATAAAGTGAAAAAAAAAAAGTCAAATATTCCTTTAAATATTGTACCTGGGGGGTGTCTAAAGTATGCCTGTGAAGTGCCACGTGTTTCCCGTGTTTAGAACTGTCCCTGCACAAAATAACATTTCTAAAGGGAAAAAAGTCATTTAAAACTGCTTGCGGCTCTAATGTAATGTCTGGTCCCGGTAATATGGATGAAAATCTTTAGGAAAAATGGCATAGCTACCCCATCAACCCCCCCCCCCTACCCCAGCCCATTACCAGCCCCTTTGGGTCTTGTATGGATATTAAGGGGAACCCCGCACACAAAATAAAAAAGGACCTATATACTCTGAACAGCCGTATACAGGCGGTGCATACAAGACAGGGACTGTAGGTTTGTTCTTATGTAGAATCTGTTTATAATTTTGAACAGCTGCATTGTTTAAGTGGAGCTCCATGGCAAATTCCTTTTTTTTAGTTTTTTGTAAAACATAGGGAACGGTTATCACCCCTGTCACATTTTTTTTGCTGTCTGTGCCCCTGTTCAGAACATTTCACCTCACTTTGCGTCCCAATGACAACTGTTTTTGAAATGTGGTGTTTTTATTGAAACAAGGATTGGTGATAAAGCATTAGTAGAGAGGAGACACCTTTCTCCCATATTAATTCTTACAGGAGAGAATTTTCCTTCCAAGGGGTAGATTTCCTCTCACTTCCTGTTGTCTTCTTCCGTTTGCAAGTAGTAGTCGTTTGTAAGTTGGATGTTTGAAAGTAGGGACCTGCCGTATATACTTTGCAGAAATTGGCCCCTTAGGTGTTGGTGTTGGCACAACACTGTAAGCACTCACAGTTACTCTTGGTGGGTGCTGGAACGCCCTGCTGTCAACTATTATATCAGGAATTGTAATAACATATAATTGTTGAGCAGTGGTAGTAAAAATTGGGTCTTTGATGGTGGTGCTGGTGCCACAACACTGTAAGGCCTGACAGTTACTCTTGGTGGGCGCAGCAATGGGCTCTGTTGTGAATTATTAGATCAATAATTATAATTGCATGCCCCTGTTGAACAGGGGCTGAAAAATTGGGCCTTTGGTGGTGGTGGTGGTGGTGGTGGTGGTGGTGGTGTTGACACAACACTGTAAGGCCTGACAGTTACTCTTGGTGGGCGCAGCAATGGGCCCTGCTGTGATTTATTAGATCAATAATTATAATTGCATGCCCCTGTTGAACAGGGGCTGAAAAATTAGGCCTTTGGTGGTGGTGGTGGTGGTGATGGTGGTGCTGGTGCCACAACACTGTAAGGCCTGACAGTTACTCTTGGTGGGTGCAGCAATGGGCCCTGCTGTGAATTATTAGATCAAGAATTGTAATTGCATGCCCCTGTTGAACAGGGGCTGAAAAATTAGGCCTTTGGAGGTGGTGGTGGTGGTGATGGTGGTGCTGGTGCCACAACACTGTAAGGCCTGACAGTTACTCTTGGTGGGCGCAGCAATGGGCCCTGCTGTGAATTATTAGATCAAGAATTGTAATTGCATGCCCCTGTTGAACAGGGGCTGAAAAATTAGGCCTTTGGTGGTGGTGGTGGTGGTGGTGATGGTGGTGCTGGTGCCACAACACTGTAAGGCCTGACAGTTACTCTTGGTGGGCGCAGCAATGGTCCCTGCTGTGAATTATTAGATCAATAATTATAATTGCATGCCCCTGTTGAACAGGGGCTGAAAAATTGGGCCTTAGGCACTGGTGGCACAACACTGCAACCCCTCACAGATAATGTACTTGGAGCACAGCAATGAGGCCTGTTGCAAAGTATTACATCAAAAATTTTAATTACACGCCCCTGTTAAACAGGGGCTGAAAAATTGGGCCTTAGCCACTGGTGGCGTCACCCATAAACCAAAATGATCTTCAAAGCTATCATCGTTAATCGTATCATTGAGGAGGAGGAGGAGGATAGCCAGTCAACATAACAGCACAGGCACTCAGCATCAGCATCAGTCTTGAAGGGATGTGACATTTTAAAATCAATTAGTCTGTTATATCAGCATCTGGTGTGTGGTAGCTGGTGGTGATCCAAGACTGGTTCATCTTGATGAAAGTCAGTCGATCAACCGAGTCGGTGGACAGGCGCACCCTGTGATCCGTGACAAATCCTCCAGCAGCACTGAATGTGCGTTCTGAAAGAACGCTGGATGCAGGACAGGCCAGTAGCTCAATTGCATACTGTGCAAGCTCTGGCCAGTGATCCATCCTCAAGACCCAGTAAGCCAGAGGATTCTCGGTGGGGAAGGTGTCCAAGTCTGACCTTGCCCCTAGGTATTCCTGCACCATGTATATCAGACGCTGGCGATGGTTGCTGGAACCGATCATACTTTGGGGCTGCGGACTAAAGAATTGTCTGAACGCATCGGTCAGACGGCCACCTTCCCCACCGCTCCTTCTTTGACTGCCCGAAGCCTCAGCAACTCGTTGTCCAGGACCAGGAGTTTGTAACCTCCCAGTCTCTGGGAACGCGTTGCACAGACCTTTCTGCAAGGCCTCCCGGAGTTGTCTCATCCTCTGCTCCCTCTGCAACGGTACGATAAGGTCCGCAACCTTACCCTTGTACCGTGGATCAAGGAGAGTGGCCAGCCAGTAATGGTCCCTCTCCTTGATCCGAAGAATACGAGGATCCTTCCGCAGACTTTGCAGGATCAGGGAGGCCATGCAGCGTAGGTTAGCTGAGGCATTCTGTCCGGAGTCCTCTGGGTCACTAAGGACGACATGATCCGCAGCCACCTCCTCCCAGCCACGTACAAGTCCACTGGTTTCTTGGGACTGTAAATCATCCCTAAAAGACTGCTGCTGATGATGCTGAGTGCCAGCCTCCAGCTCCATGCTGACACAATCCTCCTCCTCCTCCTCCTCCTCCTCCTCCTCCTCCTCTTCCTGTGCGATGGGTGGGACAGAAGGAACACTGTCTGGGTAAAGGGGGCCTTGAGAGGCAAGGAAGTCCTCCTCTTCCTGCCTCTGTTCTGCCTCAAGTGCCCTGTCCATTATTCCACGCAGCGTGTGCTCCAACAGGTGGACAAGAGGTACAGTGTCACTGATGCATGCACTGTCACTGCTCACCATCCTCGTGGCCTCCTCAAATGGTGCCAGGACAGTGCATGCATCCCTGATCATGCCCCACTGGCGTGGTGAAAAAAACCCGAGCTCCCCTGACCCTGTCCTGGTGCCGTAGTCGCACAGGTACTCATTGATGGCCCTCTGCTGCGTGTGCAGCCGCTGCAGCATGGCCAACGTTGAGTTCCACCTGGTGGGCATGTCACATATAAGGCGGTTCTTGGGCAGGTTCAACTCCTTTTGAAGCTCAGCCAGGCGAGCACTGGCATTATAAGATCTGCGGAAATGCACACAGACTTTCCTGGCCTGCCTCAGGACATCCTGTAAGCCCGGGTACCTGCCCAAGAACCGCTGCACCACCAGGTTAAGGACGTGAGCCATACAGGGCACATGGGTCAGTTGTCCCTGTCGGAGGGCGGAGAGGAGGTTGGTGCCATTGTCGCAAACCACCATTCCTGGCTTAAGCTGGCGTGGCGTCAACCACCTCTCGGCCTGCCCCTGCAGAGCAGACAGGACCTCTGCCCCAGTGTGGCTCCTGTCCCCCAAACACACCAGCGCAAGCACGGCATGGCATCTTTTTGTCTGCGTACTTGCGTAGCCCCTTGAACGCCTACGGAGCACCGCTGGTTCCAAGGACAAACCACAGGAAGAGGCCATGGAGGAAGAAGAAGAGGAGGGGGTGGAGGAGAGAGGTGTGTCACAACCAGTAGTAGCATTTTGGAGGCGTGGCGGTGGAACAACCTCCAACACTACTGCACCTTGCCCTGCATCCTTCCCAGCTGCCAAAAGAGTGACCCAATGGGCCGTGAAAGAAAAGTAACGTCCCTGTCCATGCCTGCTGGACCATGAGTCAGCGGTAATATGCACCTTACCGCTGACCGCCCTGTCCAGCGAGGCCAAGACATTGCCTTCCACATGCCTGTAGAGAGCCGGAATAGCCTTCCGTGCGAAAAAGTGTCGTTTGGGAACCTGCCACTGAGGAACCGCACATTGCACAAACTCACGGAAGGGGGCCGAGTCTACCAACTGAAAAGGCAGCAGTTGAAGCGCTAGCAATTTAGCCAAGCTAGCATTCAACCGCTGGGCATGTGGATGGCTGGGAGTGAACTTCTTTCGACGGTCCAGCAGCTGGGGCAGGGAAATTTGCCTGCTAGAATCGGACGTTGGTGTACTGCTAGCAGAGTGCCCACAAGTACTTGCCTGTGACACACCTAATTCTACACCTTCATCCCTCTCAGAGCAGGTTTCAGAGAGGAGTGAAGGTTCAAGGTATAGTGGGATTGGAGATCCCAGCTGATGCGGTGCAAGAAGAGGTCAGCTTTGTTCTTTGGTGTGGGTCTTTAAGGTAGGCTTGCCAACGAGCTGCATGGCAGGTCAACATATGTCTGATCAAGCATGTGGTGCCCAAGCGGCTGATGTTTTGGCCACGCGATATACGCTTGAGACATATGTTGCAAACAGCAGCTGTGCGATCTGATGCACTCGCCTCAAAAAAGGCCCACACCAAAGAACTTTTTGCATGACGGGCAGAGGCAGCGCCCTGCACAGGCGGAGCTCTGCGGTGTGATTCCGTCGGTGTGCTGCCCATACGCTGGCCACTCAAGGGCATCCTGCCTCGTTGGAGATGTGCCTCCTCCTCATCCTCCTCCTCCTCCTCTCTCCTATTAGGCACCCACGTGGAGTCAGTGACCTCATCATCCCCTCCCTCCTCATCACTGGAGCCAATCTGGCAATATGCTGCAGCTGCTGGAGCATGACTGCCAGATTGGTGTCCTTCTTGAGCATCCCCTCTCTCTGCTCTCACGCTGCTGCCTTCCTCTAGCTGGGTATCATCATCAGATCCTTCCAAACGCTGGGCATCCTCCTGGAGCATGTACCCAACACTGTGCTCAAACAGTTCGGGGGACTCCTCAGGTGGAGGGCATGGTGGGTCTAGGGAAGGATTGACTAATGAAGATAATGATACCAGAGAAGAGGACGCTTTGGCAGCTGCTTTGCCAGTACCCTGAGCCTGGGTGAGAGAGGATGAGGAGGATGAGGTGGGCTTGGTCATCCACTCTACCAAGTCTTCGGCATGATGTGGCTCAACATGTCCAGCTGCCGAAAACAAGGACAAGCGTGTCCCATGGCCATGTGCTGATGACAATGCACCGCGTACACGACCTGCACTGTTGCCCCCAGACACAGAGCCTGCTTGCCCTCTTTTTTTGCCTCCTGACTGTCTGCCTCTCCTTGGTTGCCTTCCAGACATTTTAATGGATGGCCTGCAGGGAGATGGGAAAAAAAGCAATAAGGGCTACCTTCAGGTGTATACTGTGCAGGAGGCTTAGCAACAATGACACTGACACTGTCCCCTGCCTATCCTTCTCTGTCCCTAAACACAAGGATTGAAAATATGGTTCAGCAAAATAGTTTTAGAACAGAATAGCACACTGACACTTTCCCTCACTGTCCTACTCTGTCCCTCCCTACAAACAAGATTTAGCACAGAAGAGCACTGATAATTTCTACGAGTGTCCTTCTCTGTCCCTAAACTCAAGGATTGAAAATATGGAACAGCAAATTTGGTTTAGAACAGAACAGCACACTGTCAGTTTCACTCACTGTACCTCTCTGTCCCTCAACTCAAGGATTGAAAATATGGTTCAGCAAAATAATTTTAGAACAGAATAGCACACTGACACTTTTCCTCACTGTACCTCTCTGTCCCTCAACTCAAGGATTGAAAATATGGAACAGCAAATTTGGTTTAGAACAGAACAGCACACTGTCAGTTTCACTCACTGTACCTCTCTGTCCCTCAACTCAAGGATTGAAAATATGGAACAGCAAATTTGGTTTAGAACAGAACAGCACACTGTCAGTTTCACTCACTGTACCTCTCTGTCCCTCAACTCAAGGATTGAAAATATGGAACAGCAAATTTGGTTTAGAACAGAACAGCACACTGTCAGTTTCACTCACTGTACCTCTCTGTCCCTCAACTCAAGGATTGAAAATATGGTTCAGCAAAATAATTTTAGAACAGAATAGCACACTGACACTTTCCCTCACTGTACCTCTCTGTCCCTCAACTCAAGGATTGAAAATATGGAACAGCAAATTTGCTTTAGAACAGAACAGCACACTGTCAGTTTCACTCACTGTACCTCTCTGTTCCTCAACTCAAGGATTGAAAATATGGTTCAGCAAAATAATTTTAGAACAGAATAGCACACTGACACTTTCCCTCACTGTACCTCTATGTCCCTCAACTCAAGGATTGAAAATATGGAACAGCAAATTTGGTTTAGAACAGAACAGCACACTGTCAGTTTCACTCACTGTACCTCTCTGTCCCTCAACTCAAGGATTGAAAATATGGAACAGCAAATTTGGTTTAGAACAGAACAGCACACTGTCAGTTTCACTCACTGTACCTCTCTGTCCCTCAACTCAAGGATTGAAAATATGGTTCAGCAAAATAATTTTAGAACAGAATAGCACACTGACACTTTCCCTCACTGTACCTCTCTGTCCCTCCCTACAAACAAGATTTAGCACAGAATAGCACACTGATAATTTCTACAAGTGTCCTTCCCTGTCCCTAAACTCAAGGATTGAAAATATGGAACAGCAAAATTGGTTTCGAACAGAATAGCACACTGACACTTTCCCTCACTGTACCTCTCTGTCCCTACAAACAAGATTTAGCACAAAATAGCACACTGACACTTTCCCTCACTGTACCTCTCTGTCCCTACAAACAAGATTTAGCACAAAATAGCACACTGACACTTTCCCTCACTGTACCTCTCTGTCCCTAAACTCAAGGATTGAAAATATGGTTCAGCAAGATTGGTTTAGAACAGAATAGCACACTGACACTTTCCCTCACTGTACCTCTCTGTCCCTACAAACAAGGATTAGCACAGAATAGCACACTGTCACTGACACTCTCCCTACCTATCCTTATCTGTCCCTAAACAAAAGGAATCCAGGATTATGTAAAGGAAAAATAATGACACTGTCCCTGCCGCTGCTTCTCTTTCCCTACTCCGGTCCGGAACACACTACACAAGGTCGCCGCGCTGGCGGCCTTTTATAGTGTGGGGCGTGTACTAAACCCCCTCAGCAATAATTGGCCACAGGCATCCTGCCTGTGGCCAATCATTGCTCTCCTCGCTGCCGGCGCTGTCATTGGCCAAGCATGCGGGGTCACAGTGCATGCTTGGCCAATCACAGCGCCTGGATGACACTGCGATGGCGTAGTGCATTGTGGGCCGTTCGCGTCACTCGAATTTGGCGCGAACGGCCCAAATCATTCGATCTTCGTCGAACGATCGAACAGCCGATGTTCGAGTCGAACGTATGTTCGACTCGAACACGAAGCTCATCCCTATTCTTGACCTACAATGGCCATGTGGTCATATTAGGTTCATGACATCACAAGCATCTCTGCCCCTTTGTGACAGCTTACCACGGGTTCTGCCAAACTTGGTTCCAACCTAATTCAGGCCAAACCCAGCTTGTCCTTTTTTTTTTTGGGTGCTCTGGCATATAGCCTCAACAAAGCAAGTCAGCTCAACTAACGAGACAGTTAACTTCAACACTGGATACCAACAATAGAAGATCTAGCTTTATGTACTGAGAATGTATTGCTGTCATTTTCATTCTCCTGCTCCTTCTGCCAAATACAAAACTTTTCTTTTTAAAAGGCACTTCAGTTCACACACTTTCAGAATGGCGAACGAAGTGTCTCTGATTGCTGCCATTATTATTAAATACAAGACCACAGGAGACGCTCGGCACTCATCGGGGCCGGCGGTAGCGCTGTCTGACCCTACCCAATATATATTTTCCCCTTTTGTGTCGATATTTTTATACCCTGACACGCATTCCCACAACATTTTATTGTAAGAAGCTTTTTAAAAGTTTTATTGAGATAATAAAAAATAATCACAGCAGTCTAAGTTTTGTTTTATACCTCCATTAGGATATTTTTCAGGTGATAAAAAGCAGAAGGGCTCGAATCATCTAAAGTGAATTTTAATGGGCCAATAAAGCAATGGGTTTTGGTTCTAATGCAAAATTAATAAGGTATTTTAGGGGTATGTTTTAAGATACAATTCTCAGCTAAATATATCACTCTGCTCCGTCTGGCTCATGTGATAAAATTATATTTAATGTCGCTATCGCGGCCCAATAATACAGGGCTAATTGGAGGGTGCCGATACCGGGGGATGCTTATAGATAGTTGTAAAGTTGAAGACTATATAATAAATATAGAGCCGTTCACCTTGGTTTTTTTTTTTTGGGGTTTTTTTTGCTTCAGACTTGTGATTTGTAGGGAAGTCGTACCACCTAGAGTGAATTATATGGATCCTAAAAGTCCCCAGAGGATTCTGGGTAATGCAGCTGGTACAATATTCTGGAAATAAAACAGCAAAAGCAGCAGACTGGCAGAGGGAAGCAAAACATATTGGAGCTGACTAGTCACAGAGTGTGTGACCGCACTCTGGAGAGATTAGACTATGAGCTTTGTATGGAGCAAAGAATAATAATGTGTGTGTGGCAACACTAGAGTGTAAGCTCCTCTGGTGCAGAGACTGATGTGACTGGCTCAGCGTTCTGTGTACAGCACTGTGGTATATGTCAGAGCCAGGGACATGCGGTGAGGTGAGTGGCTGGTGAGGCATAGGCTAGTATCAGAGCCAGCTACACACAGGTTACATACACTGCGATTGTTAGAGCGAGAGCAATAATTCTAGCACTAGACCTCCTCTGTAACTCTAAACATGTAACCTGTAAAAAAAATTAAAGTGTCGCCTATGGAGATTTTTAAGTACTGAAGTTTGGCGCCATTCCACGAGTGTGCGCAATTTTAAAGCGTGACGTGTTAGGTATCTATTGACTTGGCGTAGCATCACCTTTCACATTATACAAAAAACGGGTTATCTTTGGTGTTTTTTTTTGTTTTTATATATATTCATAAAAATTTGCAACGACCACCATTTTTTTCCCTAGGGTGTCTGCTAAAACAATATATATATATATATATATATATATATATATATTTATATATACCGTTTATATTATATGTATACCGTGTTTCCCTGAAAATAAGCCCGGGTCTTAAATTAATTTTAGCAACAAAAGACACAGTAGGGCTTATTTTGGAGGTAGGTCTTACCATGTAATGTGCCATCTTCTCCCCTCTCTCCCTCCCTGACAGGAATCCCCAGTGTGAACTGAGTTAAACTGCTTGTAAAATCCTATAATCCACTCTATTACAGTATTATATAATGTACAATTGTGCCAAATACCTTCGTTATAGCGCCGCTCTGCACTTCTGTGATCCGCCGGAGCTCTATTCCCTGGAATTATATTACAGAAACACACACATTGTACATTATATACTACTGTAATAGAGTGAATTATAGGATTTTACAAGCAATTTAAACTAGGACTTAAGGCCGCCACATCACCGCTTTACTCACTGACAGTACTTGTCCTGGCCGGGAATGCCTGGAGGAGCACAATCCCCGCCCCCTGCTTGTGATTGGAGAAATCATAAATCCCGCCTCTTGTGTCCAATCACTGTGCTGTGATTCGTTACAGCACAAGCTGATTTTTGGGAAGGGAGGGTGTCCCTGAATGGTAGTTTGGAAATGTGGTCACCCTACTTGAGTATGAATCACAGCGCGACTCCAGGCAACTTACAAGGCAACTTTAAGTTGCCTCCAGGACAGGCTACTTTCCAGTGGCCAATCAAACAATAATCAGCTCTGTGGGAGGGAGGGGTTTGCCTGGAAAAATGTTTTACTTCCTGGAAAGTTGCTTCAGTTAAGACAGGGGATCCGACTTGGAGGCGACTTCCATTGAAATCTATGGGTACAAGTCGCCTAGAAGTCGGATGGAAGTCGTACAGGAACCTTTTCTGAAGTCGGAGCGAATGCAGTAGTGCACATTAACCACTTAACCCCCGGACTTTTTGCAATTCGGCACTGCGTCGCTTTAACTGACAATTGCGCGGTCGTGCGACGTGGCTCCCAAACAAAATTGATGTCCTTTTTTCCCCACAAATAGAGCTTTCTTTTGGTGGTATTTGATCACCTCTGCGGTTTTTATTTTTTGCGCTATAAACAAAAATAGAGCGACAATTTTGAAAAAAATGCTATATTTTTTACTTTTTGCTATAATAAATTTCCCCAAAAAATATATATAAAAAAATGTATTTTCCTCAGTTTAGGCCGATACGTATTCTTCTACATATTTTTGGTAAAAAAAATCACAATCAGCGTTTATTGATTGGTTTGCGCAAAAGTTATAGCGCCTACAAAATAGGGGATCGTTTTATGGCATTTTTATTATTTTTTTTATTTTTTTACTAGTAATGGCGGCGATCAGTGATTTTTTTTTCGTGACTGCGTCATTATGGCGGACACATCGGACACTTTTGACACATTTTTGGGACCATTGTCATTTTTACAGCGATCAGTGCTATAAAAATGCACTGATTACTGTGAAAATGACACAGTGGCAGTGAAGGGGTTAACCACTAGGTGACGCTGTAGGGGTTAAGTGTTCCCTGCATAGTGTTTCTAACTGTAGGGGGGATGGGCTGTGTGTCACATGACACTGATCTCTGCTCCGAGTACACGGAGCTGAGATCCGTGTCATTGTCACTAGTCAGAGCCGGGAGATGCTTGTTTACACAAGCATCTCCCCGCTCTATACCTCCGTGAGACGATCGAGTCCGCGGGACCCGCGGTCCAACTCACGGGGATGGCGGCGCGCGCGACCACACGGGCAGGCACTTAAAGGGGACGTACAGGTACGTTGATGTGCCTGTCCGTGCCATTCTGCCGATGTAAATGTACAGGAGGCGGCCGGCAAGTGGTTAAGACGGCTTCATTTACTTCCATTACTTTTCTAAACTGCGCGACTTGGGGCGACTTGAAGTCGGATCCCAGGACGCCCCTGTGTCAACCGGCTCTTACAGATAACAGAAAACTGTTTTTTTCCCCTAAAAAAATAACATAAATAGAACTATATACAAAGAAACATTATTTTATTTTCAGTGAACTAGTAAATGATGCAAAACACAACCCTACCCCAACCTAAACACACCCTCAGGCTAAGAACCGATTAAATATTATTTTAGATATTAGAGCAGTGTTTCTCAACCTTTTTACCGTGGAGGAACCCTTGGCAAAAAGTCTGAGATCTCGGGGAACCCCTAAAAAAAAATTCAGATCTACAGCTCTCGGAACATCGTATCTGATCAGCAAGCTGTAGATATAACCACGTTTATTGTAGAAATAGCTTTAAATAATGGAATAAAAATTAGAACTCACCTGACACCAACATTATAGTGTGAACAGTGCACATAGAAATCAATTGTTTTCTTTCTGTCCCTGCAGAGACCTGCGTTACAACAAGCCCAAAATAATTTAAGCAAGTCAAATTTGCACACATTTTCCATTTTTTGCACATATGCTGTGAACGAGGCCTTACTGAACTTGAACAAAACTCCCAAATATTGTGACTGATAAATAGGATAGCAGACTACGGGAACAGTTGGGACTTGTTCACAACATTCATGCATAAGAATTGATGGTGCAGATTTGATCTGCATAGACTACTTTGGTCTTGTCCATGTCATGTGCAGAGAGACATGCACTTTCCTAACGTAGGTCTCTGCTAGAACATAAAGAAAATAACTGATTTCTATGTGCCCTGTTCACACCACAATGTTGGTATCATTTGAGTATTTTTCTCTGCAGAGAAATGCATACATGTTGCATATTTCTGTGCAGAAAAAATATGCACATGATACCAATGTTGATTTCAATGTGCACTGACAGCGAAGTACTGTCAATGCGCATTAATACCTGGTGCCTCCTCTATAGTTCCAGCTCCTCTGAACCTGTGAGGGTGGTACCAGGAAGAGTGCTGACAGTGGAAGCACATGGCTGAATATTGCAGGAGGTGAGATCCTGTGTATGGTAGTGACTGAATGCAGACTGCAGGGGCCTGTGGCTGGATGAGACTGAATCATAATAGGATTATGTACAAATATGGCAAAATAAAGCTATTATAATCTCACCTCCTGTCACATTCAGCCTGTGTGCCTCAACTCTCTGACCCCCCCCCCCCCCCCAGTCTGCAATCAGTGCTGTTATACACAGGATCTCATCTCCTGTTCTCTGCTCTTCCCTCCCCCAGCAGTCTGCATTCACCCCTGACATACACAGGAACTCAGCTTCTATCTAATCTAGCCATGTGCTCCTTTTCTCTGCTCCCCCCCTCCACAGTGTGCATTACTGCTACCATTGAGACAGATCTCACCTTCTGATCTGGTGCTTCCGCCTCCATAGTCCTCATTCTCGGCTCTCTTCACGGCTCCCACTCTGTTCTCCCTGCCTCCAGTCTTCATTCCCGGGTCCCATGGCTCCCCGCTCTCCATCAGTGGCGTCACTAGGGTTGGTGTCACCCGGTGTGAAAAAAATTGGTGTCAACCCCCCTTCCACCCACTATAGTCCCTCTTCAGTACAGATCCCCCATTAAGTACAGACCCCCCTCCATCAGTATAGACCTCCCCCTAAGTGCAGAAACCCTATCAGCATAGACCCCCTCAGAGCAGACCCCCCTCCAGCAGCATAGACCCCCCTCAGTGCAGACCCCCCGCATAGGCACCCCCAGTGCAGACCACCTCCATCAGCATAGCCACCCTCAGTGCAGACCCCCTTCAGCATAGACACCCCCCAGTGCAGACCCCCCTCCATCAGCATAGACCCCCAGTGCACACCCCATCAGCATAGACACCCCCAGTGCAGACCCCCCTCCATCAGCATAGCCCCCCATCAGCATAGACACCCCCTAGTGCAGACCCCCTTCCATCAGCATAGCCCCCCTCAGTGCAGACCCCCATCAGCATAGACACCCCCCAGTGCAGACCCCCCTCCATCAGCATAGCCCCCCATCAGCATAGACACCCCCTAGTGCAGACCCCCTTACATCAGCATAGCCCCCCTCAGTGCAGACCCCCATCAGCATAGACACCCCCCAGTGCAGACCCCCCTCCATCAGCATAGACCCCCAGTGCACACCCCATCAGCATAGACCCCCAGTGCACACCCCATCAGCATAGACACCCCCAGTGCAGACCCCCCTCCATCAGCATAGCCCCCCATCAGCATAGACACCCCCTAGTGCAGACCCCCTTCCATCAGCATAGCCCCCCTCAGTGCAGACCCCCATCAGCATAGACACCCCCCAGTGCAGACCCCCCTCCATCAGCATAGACCCCCAGTGCACACCCCATCAGCATAGACCCCCAGTGCACACCCCATCAGCATAGACACCCCCTAGTGCAGACCCCCTTCCATCAGCATAGCCCCCCTCAGCATAGACACCCCTCCATCAGCATAGACCCCCCAGTGCACATCCCATCAGCATAGACACCCCCAGTGCAGACCCCCTTCCATCAGCATAGCCCCCCTCAGTGCAGACCCCCATCAGCATAGACACCCCCATCCATCAGCATAGCCCCCCTCAGTGCAGACCCCCATCAGCATAGACACCCCCATCCATCAGCATAGCCCCCCTCAGTGCAGACCCCCATCAGCACAGACAGCCCCATCCATCAGCATAGCCCCCCTCAGTGCAGACCCCCTCCATCAGCATAGATACCTCCACTTGTGCTAGTAGTCCCCCCCTCTCCCCTCCCATAGCGCCCCCAGCACATGTCCATTAAAAACACTATTCAGACCTCAGAACAACGCGGCATAGACATAGCAGTGTGTCCCTCCTCGGACTGCCTCCTCCTGTCCTGTGTATATGTAAACAGAGGAGGGAGGACTCGAGGAGGCGGCTTAAGTCCGCTCCGCTGTGAGAGACACAGATCAGTGCAGGGGTGTGCGGACCGTGCGATGCCGCTGCCCACAGGTGTCACCCGGGTGCGATCTGCACCCCCCACCCAGCAACACCACTGATCGGCTCCCCGCCGAATTTAGAACTCCCGCTCTCTGCCTTTCTCCTGACTCCGCCCTCTGAGTTCTCTGAGCCGGAACTACAGAGAGAGCATCGGGTATCAATGCACGCTGACTGTTCTCACTGTCAGCTCGCATTGGGAACAGTGAAAACAACATTGGACGGATATACATCCGCCACAATGTTGAATCGCGGCGGAACCCCTGGGGACTTCTCGCGGAACCCAAGGCTTCCGCGGAACCCCGGTTGAGAAACACTGGATTAGAGTGTAAGCTCCTCTGGTGCAGAGACTGAGGTGACTGCATGGCTCCCAACTGTCCCTGATTTGGCAATGTCCCTCTGTCCCTCATTCCTCCTCATTTGTCCCTCATTTTGGTCTGATCTATAAAGTTGTATATAAAATGCACTTTTTATCTATCAAAAGGTGTTTTCCAGCGTTAAACCTTTCATCTGATTTTCTAAATTGCTGCATTTGTAGATTCCAAAAGCCAATATAAAGCAATAGTAGTGGAAAAAAAATCACTTGTGGGTTTAACCAATCTTGTTTTTTTGTTTGTTTTTTTTGGTACTAATTCTCCTTTTGAGGGGGCGTGGCAAGGGGTGTGTTCTATGCCTGCATACTTTTGCTGATAGGTGTCCCTCATTCCCATCTCAAAAAGTTGGGAGGTATGTGACTGGCTCAGTGTCCTCAGCAGTGGTAATCTGTTGTCACTATATAAAAATGTTTGTGATTTATTGCTTGTTCATGAATGACCCTTCTGTGCAGAGGGTGACCGCAGTGCCGGGAGATAAGTACTTCCCCTCCACAATAATCAGTTTATTTTTGTATAATTAAGGTGGGTAATATTCTGAACTGCTGAGACACAGTCAGAGGTCAAGTACGACTCGCTGGCTTGTTTCATAAACACTCTTTAATCAAAGATTCACCTACAAGATACAAATTATAAACTTGAAGTGTACCTAGAGCCAAAGCTTCTTTTTCAATTTAGATGAAGAAAAAAAAAAAAAAAGGTTTAAACCCTGTCAGTTCTGCTGCAAAAGTTAAAATAGAATTTATTTGGCAGCTTTGAGTGACTCCAACGTACAGTTTGCTCTTTTCCTTCTCATTTCTTTTTATATCACATTGGAAATAACACACAGTCTACCAAATTCGAATCTCATTTCTATGTGTGGTCAGGGCCGCCATCAGGGGGGTACAGGCAGTACACCTGTAAGGGGCCCGGATGCCCCCCCCCCTTTTATTTTTTTTAATTTATTTATTTATTTATTTAGATTTTTTGTAAGGGGCCCGGAGTTCCCCAGGGCCCCGAATGTCAACCCCCCCCCTTTTTTTAATTTATTTTTTATAATTATTTTTTTTTATAAATTTTTTATATTTAATTGTTTTTTTTTTTTAATTTATGTTATTTTTTTATTTATTTTTTTGTAAGGGGCCCAGAGGTCCCCAGGGCCCCAGATGGCAACCTCCCCTTTTTTTATAAAAATTATAATTTTTTTATTTTTATTTTTTTTATTATTTTTTGTAAGGGGCCCAGAGGTCCCCAGAGTTTAGGAGTGTAGCAGGGACTGACTTGATTAGTAGACAAAACACCCAATCCCAATCCCTCTTCTTCAGGGGCTAGTGGTGATAGGTGTTGTGGTTTGAGTACAGGCGCCCTTTGTTGCCCTGCCCCGGGCATAGTTCGATGCACGGTCCCCCGTGTTGTGACCCCCTGCGTTCTCCCTTCATCCAGAGCAGTGAGCGTCAATCTCTGTTATTTTAAACAAGGATGTATCCACACCAAACTTCATAGACAACAACGGTTAGCATATATGATTTACGGTACAAATAATGATGCTTTTTATTATAACTATTGAATTAATTTTCAATTGTACTGTATATACATAAAATAGACGATGCTCTTGTTTACTCAACTCTCTTGCTTTGTTCTATGTCTACAAACTACAGACCACAACACCTATCACCGCTAGCCCCTGAAGAAGAGGCGCTATATAAACCCATAGCCTCGAAACGCGTCGGACACCCTTGGCCCTCCCACAGGAATCAGGACCCTCACAGTGGTTTATGGTCTTTTGTGACGTTGTTACTTTGTTGCTCTATAGTTTGAGTTGTGTTTGTGTACATCCAAATTTTATATGTATTTTTATCTCTTTGATATTTTGTATTACAACAATAAATATATATTTTTTGATAAAATTTGAAACTTGTAGACTTCACCCTAAAAAGTCCCATAGAGGACTACACACACAATCTACAGAGGTCCCCAGGGCCCCGGATGGCAACCCCCCCTTTTTTTTGTGTGTTCGTCAGAACCCTAAGCCCCCCCCCGACCTCAACAATTCGTGGTGCCCCCCCCTTCTCAATTTGCGGCAGCACCCCCCCCCCAGTTCGCCTCTGCTCCAGGGGGCCCATGCCTGAAGCTGTGTAAGGGGCCCCAAAATTTCTGATGGTGGCCCTGTGTGTGTGCGTACCCCCATTAACATCTGCAGCAGCTGAAAATGTACACAGAATGGGTCATGTGATCTTTTTAACAGCTGACACTTGGAAAAGGTCATGTAATGTGTCAACCATCATTGAAAAAAAAAAAGAAGAACAAATTGTTTATATATATATATATATATATATATATACAGTGGAACCTTGGATTACAAGCATAATCCGTTCCAGGAGAATGCACGTAATCCAAAGCACTCGCATATCAAAGCGAGTTTCCCCATAGAAGTCAATGGAATCTAAAATAATTTGTTCCGCATTGACTTCTATGGCGTGCAATACTGCATGTGGCCAGAGGTGGGGGGGGCGCCGGAGAGCCTCGGAAATACACGGAAAGGCTCGTGGACACCTCGGCTAAACTCGGAAAGGCTCGGGAACTGAGTATTTTCGAGTATTTCCGAACGGCTTCGCCGTCCCCCCCACCTCAGGCCAAATGCGGTACTGTGGCTTGAATCCTGCTCGTTTTGCGAGACAATCCTCGCAAACCGAGTCAGGATTTTAAAAAATACAGTGTTCTTATTGTGAAACGCTCGTTAACCGCGTTACTCGCAATCCGAGGTTTCACTGTGTGTGTGTATATATATATATACATATATATATTGTATATACAGTACACAGTGCCTTGAAAAAGTATTCATACCCCTTGACATTTTCCACATTTTGTCATGTTACAGCCAAAATCGTAAACGTATTTTATGTGATATACCAACACAAAGTGGCACATAATTGTGACGTGGAAGGAGGAAAATGATAAATGGTTTTCAAGATATTTTACAAATTGGTGAAAAGTGTGGGGTACATTTGTATGGCGCCCCCCCGGAGTCAAAACTTTGTAGAACCCCCTTTCTCTGCAATTACAGCTGCAAGTCTTTTTGGGGATGTCTCTTCCAGCTTTGCACATCTAGAGAGGGACATTTCTGCCCATTCTTCTCTGCAAAATATCTCGAGCTCTGTCAGATTGGATGGAGAGCGTCTGTGATCAGCAAGTTTCAAGTCTTGCCACAGATTCTCAATGGGATTTAGGTCTGGACTGTGACTGGGCCATTCTAACACATGAATATGCTTTGATCTAAACCATTCCATTGTAGATCTGGCTGTATGTTTAGGATCGTTGTCCTGCTGGAAGGTGAACCTCCGCCCCAATCTCAAGTGTTTTGCAGACTACAAACAGGTTTTTCTTCTAAGATTGCCCTGTATTTGGCTCCATTCATCTTCACATAAACTCTGACCAGCTTCCCTGTCCCCTCTGAAGAAAAGCATCCCCACAACATGATGCTGCCACCACCAGGTTTCACGGTTGGGATGGATTGTGTTAGGAGGGTAATTATGGGGGGTTTGTGCTAAAAAAGCTAATATGGTGGGGGAAGGGGATTTGTGCTAGGAGGGGATTTTTTTGGGGGGGGGGGATTTGTGCTAGCAGGGATGATAGGGGGTATTTTTGCTAGCAACGGAAATTTGAAGGGGGGGGGGGGGATTCGTGCTAGTATGGGGGATTGGGGATAATTTATGCTCTAGGTGACCTTGTCCCGGCACTGCCTCCAGGTGGCCATATTGCAATGCATTTACAGAAAATTTACAGCAGCTGAAGATTGAAAAGGAAAAGTCTTTTTGATCTCATGAATCTACAATATGACTTGTGTAGCAAAGGCATATGTTATATATTTTTTTATTCCACAAAAGTGGCGTCACCCTTTAAAATGAAGATATTCCTATATATCTGAAACAAAACTGTAAAAATAGTAGAGTTTGCCTTTAACACGCTCCACAAATAGCTTTTTCGACTGCTAGAACCGGAGATATGAACACTAATTGTTGGCTAGCGTCTGACGTTTTTTAATATTAGATGAACAATAAAATCTATAACAATGAAAAATACATACATATCACACCTGATCTTGCTGTTTTGGGATTCAAAATGTGAGCAAACTTCATGATGATCCATTCAGTGGCCCTCCGGGCCCCTCCACCATATCACAGGGAGCCAGTTATACTGTCTGACCTATCGATTGGGCTTTATCAGAGAAATCGATCTCCTCCATCTTGGAAGTGGTTGAAGGTGATTATCCCTGGCGGAGCAGCTTTGACGGACCCGCAGCTCTAATGAGTATATCTCTAGACGTTAGGAGCACCACCGCCATACCAATGAGTTGCTAATCAAGAGGAACACTTATTAGGTTTGGGACGAACAAAATGCAATAGCGTGTCCTCCATAATGAGCCCGCTGAACATCACAAACAGCAGTTGCCTGACCTGTGTAAACCTGGAGGCCGATGGCGGTCCCAAGGTGAGGATTACAGGACCGGTAACTTTAAAACTCTATTTTTATTGTCTGCTTGACTCAAGTTAACCTGGCAGCGTAGATGTAAACCCTTAACTGAATGACACTAAGGCTTGATTCACACTGTGTGCGGCATGGGGGCACAGCAGGGGGTCCGGTGCGTCCCTGTTCACCATTTCAGGTCCAAATTTTCTGTGACACTCAGTTACATCTAGTAGCCATAATGAGATTTATTTTTTTAAATTTCTGCTGTAGACCTGTTTATTCGGGAATAACTTTATCAATACAAAAAGTGGTATTAAAGCAACGTTAACCAGTTAATGGCCGCCCGCTGCACATATACCGCAGCAGGGTGGCCGCTCTGCACCAGATCACGTACCTAGTGCGTGATCTGACACTTCTGGGTCTGGGGCACGTGCACGCAGGGGCGGATCCAGGGAGGGCAATGGGGAAATTGCCCCCCCCCCCCCGAAAAAACAGTGAGCAGGCCGGCAGGCCAGTCAGCAGGCCGACGGGTGAGCAGAGCGTGTAGTCATGCCAGTAAGTGGGCCGATGGGTGAGTGGGAAAGCAAGACAGTGAGAGGGTCGACAGGTGAGCAGAGCAGGCAGTCATGCCAGTAACTGGGCCAATGGGTGAGTGGGAAAGCAGGACAGTGAGCAGAGAGATTACATCATCTCTCACCGCTCGCCCTGCATCACCGCAGTTCCGCCCTCACTTTGCAGCCACGGGCAGCAGAGAGATTACATCATCTCTCCGCTGCCTGCCTTCACTCTGGGACACAGCAAGTGACAATTCGCACCTTGTGGCAGGCAAGTGATGTGACATGTGACAATCTGCACCTTGTGGCAGGTGACGTGGCAGATGACACACTCGGGGCTCCCACTGATTCGGCATTATGGTGAGCTGAACTATTTTGTTTTATATTACAATGTAATGATATAAATAATGTGCTTCAATCATCCTGACACCATATCAACCATGGTGCCGTGATGATTGAAGCGCCAACACCAGCCATTTCCCCGATAAATTGCGAAAAAACTTTTTTCATGGCAGTGCCCCTCCCGAGACTAGACTCTGGATCCACCCCTGCGCGCGCGTTCCACTGGCTGGAGCCCAGCAGCAGCTGGTGAATAATAGTTAAAGTGGTTCTAAAAGGCTGAAAGATTTTTACCTTCATGCATTCTATTCTACCTTCTGTGTGCATATGGAAATCAAGGTCCAGAGTCCGCAGATCTAGCAGGAAATTGTAGAGTACTTCATGCTTCCCTCTGCTAACCAGCTTTATGGAGATGCTGATTTCATTTTCCAGCAGGACTTGGCACCTGCCCACACTGCCAAACGTACCAATACCTGGTATAAAGATCATGGTATCACTGTGCTTAATTGGCCAGCAAACTCGCCTGACCTAAACCCCATAGAGAGTCTGTGGGGTATTGTCAAGAGGAAGATGAGAGACACCAGACCCAACAATGCAGACCAACTGAAGGCTGCTAACAAAGCATCATGGGCTTCCATAACACCTAAGCAGTGCCACAGGCTGATCACCTCCATGCCACGCCACATTGATGCAGTAATTCATGCAAAAGGAGCCCCAACTAAGTATTGAGTGCATACTATACTGTACATGGACAGACTTTTCAGTAAGCCAACATTTCTGTATTACAAATCCTTTTTTTTATTGGTCTTATATAATATTCAAATTTTCTGAGATGCTGAATTTTGGATTTTCACTAGTTGTAAGCCATAATCATCAAAATGAAAAGAAAGAAATACTTGAAATCTATCACTCTGTGTGTAATTAACCACTTAAGGACCGCCGCATGACGATATACATCGAAAGAATGGCACGGCTGGGCATAAGGGCGTACAGGTACGTCCCCTTTAAGATGGGAGCTGTGGGTCTCGCTCGCCCCGCCGGCGGCGCGCTCGTGACCTGGTCCGGAGCTCCGTGACCGCGCCCGCGGGACCCGCGGACCCGATCGCCGCCGGTGTCCCGCGATCAGGTCACAGAGCTGAAAAACGGGCAGAGGTAAGTGTAAACAAACATCTCCCCGTTCTTCTCAGTGACACTGTCACTGATCGTCTGTTCCTTGTCATCGGGAACAGCGATCCGTGACGTGCCACGCCAAGCCACGCCCCCTAACAGTTATAAACACTCCCTAGGTCACACTTAACCGCTTCAGCACCCCCTACAGGTTAACCCCTTCACTGCCAGTGTCATTTTTACAGTAACCAGTGGATTTGTATAGCACTGATCGCTGTAAAAATGACAATGCCCCCAAAATGGTGTCAAAAGTGTTCGATGTGTCCGCCATAATGTCGCAGTCACGATAAAAATCGCTGATCGCCGCCATTACTAGTAAAAAAATAATATTAAAAATGCCATAAGACAGTCCCCTATTTTGTAGAAGCTATAACTTTTGCGCAAACCAATCAATAAACGACTATTGCGATTTTTTTTTTGGGAGCCACGTCGCACGACCGCGCAATTGTCAGTTAAAGCGACGCAGTGCCGAATCGCAAAAAGTGGCCTGAGTTTTGACCAGGGAAATGGTCCGGGGCTGAACTGGTTAACCTATATAATATAGGAGTTTCACTATTTGAATTGAATTACTGAAAAAAATTAACTTTTTGATGATATTAAAAAAATGTGTGTACTGTGTTCACCCTATGTACTTTGATGAAGTTTATTTGTGTGTGTGTTGTACACCCCATGTTCACTCAGGGTCAATGACATTGTCCAGATATGGTTATGTGGCCATATCATGTCATTGATGTTGCGTGTGGTTGTGGTGGATTCCACATCCGCAGCTGATTGGGCTAGCAGCCTGTGATCATGTGACAGTTTCCCATGGGCTTAGGGTGAAGCTCATTCCTACTGCTGTCATCTGGATAAAAACTGAGGCAAAAAAAATGTATGACAGTAAGTAAGAGGACAACTGTTCCAGTTCTAACTTTATCTTTGATGAGATGTCCCCTCACATCCTGTTGTGTCACTAGGACAGGACGTTAGGTGAAATCCCCCAGTGGAGACACAGACTGCAGTAAAAACCTGATGAAGGCTCTAACCCTTTACCTGAACCACACAAAATCCAAAGTGTTTGCTGGAGTTTCTGTTTAACCACTTGCCTAACGAGCACTTTCACCCCCTTCCTGCCCAGGCCAATTTTCATCTTTCAGCACTGTCTCACTTTGAATGACAATTACGCGGTCATGCAACACTGTACCCAAACAACATTTTTATCTTTTTTTTTTTACACAAATAGAGCTTTCCTTTGGGGATATTTAATCACCACAGTTTTTTTCGTGTTTGCTAAATAAACAAATAAAGACAGAATATTTTGAAAAGAAAAAATACTTGTTCATAGTTTGTTATAAAATTTAGCAAGCAGGTAATTGTTCTCCTTCACTGATGTGTGCAGATGAGGCAGCACTGATAGGCTGCACTGATGAGGCGGCACTGATGGGCATCGATGGGCACTGATAGGCTGCACTGGTCGGTACTGATAGGTGTCACTAATGGGCACTGATAGGTGGCACTGATGAGCAGCACTGAAAGGCGTCACTGATGAGCACTCATAGGTGTCACTGATAGGCGTCACTGATGGGTGTCACTGATGGGTACTGATAGGTGGCACTGATGGGTACTGATAGGCATCACCGATGGGTACTGATAGGTGGCACTGATGGGTATTGATAGGCATCACCGATGGGTACTGATAGGTGGAACTGATGGGTATTGATAGGCATCACCGATGGGTACTAATAGGTGGCACTGATGGGTACTGATATCTGGCACTGATGGGTACTGATAGGCGTCGCCGATGGGTACTGATAGGTGGCACTGATGGGTACTGATAGGCATCACTGATGGGCACTGATAGGTGTCACTGATGGGCAATGATGGGTGGCACTGATGGGCAATGATAGGTGGCACTGATATGCACTAGTAGGTGACACTGATGAGGAGGCACTGGTGGGCACTAATTGTCAGCACTGGTGGGCACTGTTGGGACTGCTCTGATAATCAGGACACTGGTAATCAGTGCCCTGATTATCAGTGTAAATGTCCCTTTTAGAGAAGCTGGTTATCGCCTCTCTTCTCCTCTCCTCATGCTGTCAGCATGAGGAAAAGTGTGCAGATAACCTGCTTCTGTTGACATCCGTGATCAGCTGTGATTGGACACAGCTGATCACTTGGTAAAGAACCGCTGATGGGCTCTTTACCTCAATATGTGATTAGCAGTGTCCTCTGGACACTGCGGTCACAGAGCGCGCCACCCGCACCTCACAGCGGGCGCGATCACTGTAGCCGTCATTCGGCTATAACGCGGTCGGCAAAGTGGTTAAGACGATATAAGCCAATCTGTCTTCCAGTATATCCGTTTCTCAACGTAAGTAACTAAATGCAACTTCATAAAATATTTTAAACTCTGCAGACACATTTCTGTAAATACATAAGCAGCAAAGACATCGCTTAGGTGAATTATCTCCCCACATTTCAGGTGTTTATTGCGTTAGTTCTGCGATCTCCTAATAACTGCCGTGCGCTTAATTTGCCCATTTTCTAGTCAAAATGTTGACAGTAAACAAGCAATCTGGTTCCGTGCAAAAAATCCCTAAATGATGACTACTTTACATGTAAATTATCCCGAAGAATAAAATTTTATTTCCAGTGTGTATAAATTCCGTGAGAGGATGCTGCAGATCTTCTACATTGGCGGAATGAGCAAGATTAGACGTTTCTCCCGAAGATCAATGCAGAGAGACGGGAAGAGCCACACCATCGCCTACTATACCTGCATGGAGGACTCCTCTCCCTCTTCTCGGGCTCCTGTATATGCCCGCCTGCCTTTAAGGAGTGTGACAACACTTTCTGTTCCTGATAACATGCAGTCACCCAGTCTCCTGAATCACGTATGAACTCTGTGTGTGGGGGGCGGGGCTTAAGACGCCCTAGTGGGCACACTATGGAACTGCACTCACTAATGCCTGAATCACAGCTGTCATGTGAAGGTCAACCTTAAGGTGGTGCTCCAACTCAGAAGCGGCCAGCACTTGTATAGTTAACTCTTTGTAATCAGTGGCCATACTTCCCACTCTGATAACACTGAGCACTTCAGACACACTTCTGTTAGAGAGCACCTCTTCCTCCTGGTATGCAGCATTTCTGAGCCGATGCCATGGAGCATTCATTGGTCTCCACCAACTCCGCAATTACGTCACCTCACTCCCAGTGACTGGTCCCGATGTTGCTACTGGACACAGAAAACACACTTTCTCTATTCTCTGTGCTTGTTATCTCTTTTCTGGAGACCCTCTACATCTCCCTCTCTCTCCCGTGACTCCATGTTGGGTCCCTAGGTACTCTGTGCTGCAGGAACAATCCCAGAAAGTGGCGGGATAGGCCTGCTAGTGAGGGCCAAGCACATATCCCTTTCACTCCCAGAGGAACCATAACCTTTGCCATGTCACCCATCTTCTGGCTGGTTGGTTGCTTTGGCATGTCCCACAAATATGGTAGTCCTTTAGCAATGGCAACATAGCTTCCTCTGGACAGAATTCTTCTTGTTAGACTCTGCACTGTATCTTCTCTAACTTTAGTCCCTAAGTTCTAAGCTCGGCTCTTTTGATATGTGATGTAGACATGTGCACTTCTGAAAATGTTGTTTGTTTTTGTTTCATTTTTTATTTTTTTATTTTTCTTCGTTTTTTGAGTCTTTCGTTATAATCGTAATTCGTAAATTGGTAAATTCTAAAAATCGTAAATTTGTAAATGTAAAAAATTCGTAAAATAAAAATGTGTGAATTAAAAAAAATCGTAAATTCTGACATTTTTGAATTTACGAATTTACGAATTTTTGAATTCACGAATTTCGTAAAAAAATCGTAAATTAGAAATATCATAAATTCATGAATTTAAAAATGAGAAAATTCGTAAATTTAAAGATTTGAAAATTTGAAAATACGAAAATTAGAAAATTCGAAAATAAGAAAAAAAATCCGAAAATTCTAAATAATAACTAACTAATAATAACTAACTATTAAATTATAGGTGTTGGAATTTCCTTTGAAATTTGGCTGTTAGTGAACGTACTGAATACAAATGTATCCGAAGTTCCGAATTATCCGAAATAACGAATTCTGCATCTACACAAATGGAACAGATCGAATTAATAATAAATATTAATAATAAAAAGTTTTTATCATTATTATTATTGTTATTTATTATTATTAATTTGTTACGTTCCATTCGTTTAGATACGGCATTCGTTATTTCGGATAATTCGTAACTTTGCATAAATTCGTATATGTTACGTATGAAATTTTTGAAAGGAAATTCCAAAGCCTATAATTTATTAGTTAGTTATTATTTCGAAATTTTCGAATTTCAAATTTACAAATATTCTGACAAATTTGTTAAACGGGTTTTCGTTATTTATGATGTTTCCAAATTTACAAATTTGACGAAATTCGTTAAAAAACTAATTCGGAATGAAACGAATTGCGCGTATCTAATGCCATGCATACACCCCTTTAAGAGAAACAAAACAGGTGAAGAAATAAAGGTCCTTTACTGAGGTAGTTGAAAATAACAAGTGCCAGTTCTCAGAGACATCTTAACACAGTTTCTTGTACAAGGCTCTCTAGTGCTCCATAAAGTGAATGTACCTCAGGCAGATGGCAAAGTTTCTTAACTACTTGAGATCCGTCAATAGACGTCCTCCGCGGCACACGCTGTGATCCCTGAGTCACTGAGACTTGGGTGATGACAGATCCGAGTAAGGGGCCAATCCCGGCCCCTTACCATGTGATCAGCTGTCAGGCAATGACAGCTGATCACGTGATGTAAACAATAGCTCGGTAATCTTTTTTTTTTTCTCCTCACACTAACAGCGTGAGGAGAAAAAAAAAGCCGATCACCGGCTTATGTGCAAGGTACATCGGCCCCGAAGAGGAAGAGGCAATTTTGCCTCAACTGTGCCAATCAGTACCCCTTGCCAGTGCCACCTGCCATTGCCACCTGCCATTGCCCACAGTGCCCACGAGTGCCACCTATCAATGCCCACGAGTGTCACCTATCAATGCCCACCAGTGGTGCCAATCAGTGCCTCATCAGTGCCACCTAGCAGTGCTGCCTATCAGTGTAACCTACCAGTATCGATCAGTGCCCATTATTGCCACCCATCAGTGCCACCAATCAGTGCCCATCACTGCCACCTATCAGTGCCCATCACTGCCAGCTATCAGTGCTACCTATCAGTCCCACCTATTAGTGCCACTTCTCAGTGCCCACCAGTGCCACCTATCAATGCCCTTCAGTTCCACCCATCAGTGCCACCTCTAAGTGTCACCTCTCAGTGCCCACCAGGGCCGCCTATCAGTGCCCACCAGTGCTGCCTTATCGGTGCCCATCAATGAAGCCCATCAGTGCCCATCAGTGCAGCCTCATCAGCGTACATCAATGAAGGAGAAAAATTACCTGTTTGCAAAATTTTATAACAAAATATAAAAAAAAAATTGGTCTTTTTAAAAAATTTTAACAAAAAAATAAAAACCGCAGAGGTGATCAAATACCACCAAAAGAAATCTCTATTTGTGGAAAAAATGAATTTGGGTGCAGTGTTGTATGACCGGGCAATTGTCATTCAAAGTGCGTCAGCGCTGAAAGCTGAAATTGGTCTGGGCAGGAGGGGGGTTTAAGTGCCCAGTAAGCAAGGTTAAGGTGTTACTAAACCCAGGAGGACTCTGCATTCACTATATCTGGTCTCCCACAGTACACAGAACATGGAAATACAATTATTTTAGCAAATATAAACTGCTAAATATCTTTTCTCATCAGCAGTTACAGCAGTCTTGTGACTTTTATCAGTGTCCAGCAGAGCACCGGGTTAAAGCTTGTAGGAGGAGTTTTCATTCTCCCCTGATTGTCCTATGAGGATGCAGGACCCCTGACCCTCTGTCTGGATAGTGCTGATTGGCCCTGTGCTGATCACATGCACCCTCCCAAGAGAAAAAAACAACAAAACTTTCTAGCAATTCACACCAAACTGAGCACGTGCAGCTTGTCCCCAATTCTCTGTACTATCGGGAGATAGATTGGGGACAGAAAAAGAAGGGGTGGATCAGAGCAGACCGGATCAAACAGCCTTTTTACACAATGCAGAGGATTAACCCCTTAGGTTCCACAGTGAGTATAACACGCATGCTTTACTGAATATACAGACTGATTTTACTGTTGTGGGTTTAGTAACACTTTAAGCAATCCTTTTATGACAAAAGTCCATTTAGGCAGTAAATCCACAAGAGGCAATAATAGTCCCTAAAGCCTCGTACACACGGCCGAGAATCTCGTCAAGAAAAAACACGCCGTTTTTCTTGACGAGATTCTTGGACAAGAAACTTGTCCCGGCCGAGTGTACAGACGCTCCATTCAAAGAACCCGCGGTTCTTTGGATGGAGCGAACACGGTGACGTCATCGACTACGACGAGCGTGCGCTCGTCACATTCAATGCCGTCGCCGCCATCTTGCTACACCCTATCTATGCCTAGGAAGCTACCGCGCATGCGTCAAAGTCATTTCGAGCATGCGCGGGTTTCCACGGCGAAAGGTAAGTGTACACACACACACTTTTCTCCTCGAGAAACATGCTGACGAGAATCTCGACGAGAAAATAGAGAGCAGGTTCTCTATTTTTCTCGTTGAGATTCTTGTCGTTTTTCTTGACGAGAAACCTGAAAGCCGCGTACACACGCCCAATTTACTCGGCAAGAAAGCTCTGCCAGCAAGTTTCTTACTGGTTCTTGCCGAGAAACTTGGTCGTGTGTACGAGGCTTTAGAGTCTATGATTTGTCAGTAATCCATAAAAGGCAATAAAGTCTATGTAGCGCTTGGTTGCTACTAGTAACAAACATCCAACAAATCACCCTGCTGCCAGACCTTCATCTATCACCTCAGAGACAATGAACAGTTATTTGTGTTGTTTTGTTTTTGTTTATTGGGGGATATAACTTGGTTGGGGTAAAGGGGATATGGACTGCCCATAGAACATGTTCTATGACTTGTCCAGCTGTGTCTGTGTGTTTTTAATTTTTTTTACACTTTCTTTTGTGAAATGGTAGGGGTCCAATCAGTGGCGTAGCGTGGGTTGTCAGCGCCCGGGGCAAGGCAAGTAATTTGCGCCCCCCCCCCCCCTAACCTGCGGACTTTTCGCATTCCGAGTCCCTTCCCTTCCTACAATAGCACTGACCTACCTGATTCCTATACTGACCACTACACAATACACTACCACAGACTAATACACACCACACTACACTTACACAATAAAAGGTGTAGTTGTGGCGCTGTTCTGGCGTGTTCTGTTCTGGCGTGTGAACCAACCTAAAATAGGTTGGTTCACACGCCAGAACAGCGCCACAACTACACCTTTTATTGTGTAAGTGTAGTGTGGTGTGTATTAGTCTGTGGTAGTGTATTGTGTAGTGGTCAGTATAGGAATCAGGTAGGTCAGTGCAAGTGCTGTGTGATCTTGAAATTGAACCTCAAAAATTAAATAAAAAGAAAAACCAAGTGTTGGCTCAGCCGGGTGTTTGCTATAGCCCGAATTGTGGGGAGGGCTTATTTAGGGGTTTTGGATGAATCCTGGTTTGGAATGTGTCCATAAAAGGTTGTATAGTGAAGAGATTGGTGAATATCCAAACTTCAGGTGGTGTCTCAGCTGGGTGTTTACTAAATCAAAAAATGGCCGATGTAGTGTATTAGTGCTAGATTGCTGGTATAATGTGAGATGTGGGGATCTCGCATTTTTTGATTTTTACATCGGCCATTTTTTGATTTTTTCTTTTTATTTAATTTTTGAGGTTCAATTTCAAGATCACACAGTAATATCACTAAAATAGGTTGGTTCACACGCCAGAACAGCGCCACAACTACACCTTTTATCCTTTCACATTTCTTGCTCCACCTACACAGGTGGTAGTAATTAGTAGAGGCAGCAGTTCTGCCTACTGTGCAGCGTTTGAATTCCCTTGCGCAGAGTCCCCCAACTCTCTTTTCTACACTTACACAATACTCTACTCACAGACCAACTCACAGACCAATACACACAACACACTACACCACACCACACTGACCACTACACTAACCTACCTCATTCCTATACTAACCACTACACAATACACTACACAAACTACACAATACTCTACCCACAGACCGCTACACAATACACACTGACCGCTACACTAATCTACCTGACTCCTATACTGACCACTACACTACACAAACTACACAATACACACTGACCGCTACACTAATCTACCTGACTCCTATACTGACCGCTACACAATACACACTGACCGCTACACTAATCTACCTGACTCCTATACTGACCACTACACTACACAAACTACACAATACACACTGACCGCTACACTAATCTACCTGACTCCTATACTGACCACTACACAATACACACTGACCGCTACACAATACTCTACCCACTGACCGCTACGCTACACACACCACACTAACCTACCTGATTCCTATACTAATCACTACACAAACTACACAATACACTACCCACAGACCGCTACACTAATCTACCTGACTCCTATACTGACCACTACACTACACAAACTACACAAAATACACAATACACAATACAATACGCAGCCTGTAATTTATTAATCCTGCAGCAGTAGGAGGGGGGGGGGGGCTTTTGGCATCAACTGTACTTAGGCTCGCAGGCATGATGCTGCGTGTGTGTGCTGGCAATGGGGGCATGGTGGCGTGACTCTCCCTAACTGCAGTGCAGCTGACCGGCGGCTGCTCCCATGATGTGAGATGGCTGCCTCAGCTGCCTCCATCATGAAGGCAGCCCCATCTCAGATCATGGGAGCAGCCGCCCGCCGGATCCATCACCGGCTCACTCGCGTGACTCACCTCCGGTTTTTGTTGTCCATGAGATCGATCAGCTTGGGATGAATTCACACTCAGTCCCAGATGAAGTAGTCGGACTCGCACTGCCTTTTCTTTCAAATCGGCGCGGTCTGGACTCAGGCGGAAGGGTGGGCGGGACTCCAGGAGAAGATTGCGGCGGCTTAAGGAAGCACGGGCGGGACTCCAAGAGCAGCCTTCGCGCATGCGCCACCCGCGTTCAAGGACTGGCCAGCACATGACCACATTCGCCCAATCACAGGGCGCAAAATGGCGGCCGGGGTCCGGCGGTGACACATTGAGGGAATTTCACAAAATTTTGAAAAGTGACACAAACTGGTGCAGGATTTTGCGCCCCCCCCCCAATGTTGCGCCCGGGGCGACGGCCCCCCTGCCCCCCCCACGCTACGCCACTGGGTACAATGTACCCTGTTACCAATTCACATAGGGGGGGCCGGGATCTGGAGTTCCCCTTTGTTAAATCCTCCCCATGTTGAGGGCATGTGGCGTGGTACGGTTACGGAGGGGGGGTTGCTCTCTCGTCTCCCCCTCTTTTCATGCGGCCTGCCAGTTTGCGTGCTCAGATAAAGGGTCTGGTATGGATTTTTGGGGGAACCCGATGCCATTTAAAAAAAAATGGCACAGGGTTCCCCTTAATATCCATACCATATAAAATTTGGGGGGAACCCCACACTTTTATTTATTTTTTGGTTTGGGGGTTCCCCTTAATATTCATACCAGACCCAAAGGGCCTGGTAATGGACTGGGGGGGGGGCTGGTAATGGACTGGGGGGGGACCCCGGCCTTTTTTTTTCATGACTTTTCTCTGTATTGCCGGGACCCGACAATTCATGAATAGCCGCGAGTAGTTTTAAATTACTTTTTCCTTTAGAAATGACACTTTGTGCAGGGACAGTTGTAAACACGGGAAACATGCGCTACTTTACAGGCATACTATAGACACCCCCCAGGTACGAAATTTAAAGGAATATTTCGCTTTTATTGTTTCACTTTAAGCATTATTAAAATCACTGCTCCTGAAAAAACGGCCGCTTTTAAAACTTTTTTTTTGCATTGATACATGTCCCCTGGGGCAGGACCCGGGTCCTCAAACACTTTTTGTGACAATAACTTGCATATTAACCTTTAAAATGAACACTTTTGATTTCTCCGATAGACTTTTAACAGTGTTCTGCGGCTTTTCGAATTTGCCGCGAACACCCCAAATTGTTCGCTGTTCGCCGAACGGGCGAACAGACAATGTTCGAGTCGAACTCATGTTCGACTCGAACATAAAGCTCATCCCTAATCACCATGCAGACTATTGCACCTCCTCCTCTGCATTAACTCCTGCAGACTGTTGCTCCCAGGACTTCTCTCCTCCTGCACAAAACTTCCACTGTAAAACTATTAAATCCCATCTCATCATCTTCATTGTGACAAAGGGGGATCACTCTGAATAATCCCAGCTTGCTGGCTGTAATCAGGTGCTGTTACTAGGCCAGTAATTTAGTAGCATGTGCTGGTTGGTGTACTACTGCTCCCAGCTAGTCCGGCCTGCAAATACTGCACTTGCAGGCCGCAGCGACTTGACATACTCCCCACAGTCTCTCCTCTGGCCTCGCATCCAGCTCCCCTGGCATGCCTCATCCAGAACTCCACTGTGGTACACTCACCAACCTTTTCCTTCCCCCGAGTCCATGATCGAGAACTGTAACTGGACATACGTTCCAACAGCTTCTCCAGCCCCTCTGTTCCAGGACTCCTCATCTATGACCGTGTAAAGGTGAAGACTTCATCCATGACCATGTAAGGATGAAGCTCCCTCCTAGCTCTCCCCCGGGCTCCTCTGCGATCGGCAACCCCCCCCCCCCCAGATGGGGATGGCCTCCTGCTGCTGCCTAGTACTTCATTCTCCACTTCTCCCAGCTGACAACTCCAACCCCAGTGGCATGTGACCTCAGCTTATATGGGAGGCCTGCCCCCTGCCAATACCAAGTGGGGGGATTGGTCAGGGCTCCTCACATGAGCAGCCTGCCACTCCAGTCCTAGGCCCTGCCCCTCTTCCAGAACAATCTCCCTGGAAGCAGGGGAGGCGCCTCAGAACTAGAGCACAGGTGGTCACACTCACTGCTACACTAACCACTCCCTGCCCCCAGATCAAAACAAGCAGGCCTAGCCGGAAACATAGGCCTGCCTAAATTTACCTGCACTGACAGTTTCCCTAGCAAAAAATTCTATGCTAGCACCTACCTACGGTAGAGGGTGCTACATTTATAACTAGCAATTATAAATCCACAAGGTTCTACAGGCTCCAGACCCCCAGGGAACCCCAACTGGGATCCCTCCACACACCCCCAAGGGGGTGATCTCTTCAGCTGAGAAACAGCTACATTTTTGAACTCTCGCAGGGCACTTAGTGAGCTCTATTTATATTGTATGACCTGCAGGGGGTGGTAACCTTGCTAAAAAAAAAAAAAAGAAGAAGGAAAAACACTATTTCTTTCTGCTCTGTTACCCCCAGCTCAGCAGGTCGACCTGAGGACACAGTGCAAGTGCAACATAAAGACATTGTAATAATCTGCACCTGGTTGACCTGATTAACATGAGATTAGGAATACAGAGAGAAAAAAAATCAACCCTTCAGAACTAGGGTTGCCACCTGTCCGGGATTCACCCGGACAGTTCGGGTTTGGAATCATGCGTCCAGGTTTCAAACTGCCTGACACATTATTCAGACTGGACTATGGCTTCCCAGCAGGGTTGCTGGCTGCAGTTGTCTAAGCTGATAGTGGCTGTTACACTCTCTTTCATGCTTCCCAAAGCCAACACTAACAATCCCCCCCCCACAAACACACAGACAGACGGGAGAGGAGAGAGGGCTTTATCTGCACATCTTCCTTCCGCCCCTACCCCTCTGCCCACACTCCAATCCCAGGCAATGTGCCTCCGAAAAGGAAAGTGGGGACCGGAAATTTGAAGTCCAGCAGCCTCAGATACATCTGGATGAGAGGTGCTGACTGCCAAGGGGTGAGTGAGCTTACCATCCATCCCTGTCTGTGACTGAAGTCTCCCCCTTCTCTCTCCTGCCTCTGAGTGAGTACACAAAGTCAAATCAGGATTCTCAGAGCACCCCTTACATCAGAGTTCCCCTTTACACCAGAGGCCACAGTATTCCCCTTACATCAGAGTCCTCTCCGTACATCAGAGTTCTTAGTGTTCCCCCTTATATCAGGGTTCCCAGAGCATCCCTTATGTTAGAGGCCCCAGAGTTCTCCCTTACATCAGAGTCTGCAGAGTCCCCAGAGTTCTCCCTTACATCAGAGTCTGCAGAGGCCCCAGAGTTCTCCCTTACATCAGAGTCTGCAGAGTCCCCAGAGTTCTCCCTTACATCAGAATCTGCAGAGTCCCCCCTTACAGTGAAAGGGAACTCTGCGAGTTCAGATGTAAAAAGGGAACTCTGTGGACTTTGATGTAAAGGGGGACTCTTGTTATGATTAGAAATGTTATTTAATAGCAAAATATATGTATAGTTTATACTATAAAAGTAAATTGCCGTGCGTCGCTAAAGTGTTCGGGTTTCACTTGAAGAAAAGGTGGCAACCCTATTCAGAAACCACTTGGAGGCACCTGCCTACATGTGTGCTTTGGAATGGTAAGACTGGCAGACCTTGAGCATTCGTTGGATGGCAGAAAGGAATGGATTGATCAAAGAAGTAAACTTTCAACCGTATCTCTTATTTCCTTCTTCATCTACAGTTGCAGCTCCTAGACAGCAGCTTCCACCATATCCAATTAACAGAGCAAAAGAAAGCCCAACAGGAACCAAAGTGCGAATATAAAGTGCAACAGTGTGTACATGCTGATAGTGAAAACTGTGGTGCTTTACACGCCGCGCATCCCTCGCCGCGTTATATAAACAGAGGACCTGCCAGGCTGTGATATTTTGCTAACATTTTTAATTAAGTGTGTGATTAATTGAAGTGACATTTTAGCAGCCAAGTTCTTGCATCATCAATTAAAAACGCTGTAGAGTGGTAATACAGCCGCAGCTTTACACCAAAATGTTCAACACTGTTTAATTTACGCCACAATAATCCAGCTGCAATTAAATATTTCTAATCAGCATGGAAATTTCAGAAGAGACAATGTCCACTGCCGCACTTTTTTCCGAAAATGTTACCGAAAAGGGGAATTCTGGTCATTTACATTTTTAAAAAAAAAATACATACATAACAATAGGATCAGCAAACCTTTCCCTAAAAAAACAAGATCCGCTTAATACATAGGCCCTTTTTTGAGATTCGGCACTGCGCCGCTTTAACTGACAATTGCGCGGTCGTGCGACGTGGCTCCCAAAACAAAATTGACGTCCTTTTTTTTCCCACAAATAGAGATTTCTTTTGGTGGTATTTGATCACCTCTGCGGTTTTTATTTTTTGCGCTATAAACAAAAATAGAGCGACAATTTTGAAAAAAAATAAAAAAAAATTTACTTTTTGCTATAATAAATATCCCCCAAAAATATATAAAAAAACATTTTTTTTCCTCAGTTTAGGCTGATACGTATTCTTCTACATATTTTTGGTAAAAAAAAAATCGCAATAAGTGTTTATTGATTGGTTTGCGCAAAAGTTATAGCGTCTACAAAATAGGGGATAGTTTTATGGCATTTTTATTAATTTTTTTTTTTTTTTTACTAGTAATCAGTGGCGGCTGGTGCTTAAAATTTTTGGGGGGGCGCAAACAAACTGAAAAAAAAAAATCAATTGCCGCCACTGTGCCCATTAAACGCAGCCACTGTGCCCAAATGCCACCAGTTTGCCCCTTCAAATACAGCCAGTTTGTTTCCATATACAGCCAGTGTGCCCCCATATATATACAGCCAGTGTGCCCCCATATATATACAGCCAGTGTGCCCCCATATATATACAGCCAGTGTGCCCCCATATACAGCCAGTGTGCCCCCATATATATATATATATATATATATATATATAGCCAGTGTGCCCCCATATACAGCCAGTTTGTCCCCATATATATAGCCAGTGTGCCCCCATATACAGCCAGTTTGTCCCCATATACAGCCAGTTCCCCCCAAATGCAGCCAGTTCCCCCCCATATACAGCCAGGTCCCCCATATACAGCCAGTTCCCCCAAATGCAGCCAGTTTGTCCCCCATATACAGCCAGTTCCCCCCAAATGCAGCCAGCGTGTCCCCCATATACAGCCAGTTCCCCCCAAATGCAGCCAGTTTGCCCCCCATATACAGCCAGTTCCCCCAAATGCAGCCAGTTTGTCCCCCATATACAGCCAGTTCCCCCAAATGCAGCCAGCGTGTCCCCCATATACAGCCAGTTCCCCCCAAATGCAGTCAGTTTGTCCCCCATATACAGCCAGTTCCCCCCAAATGCAGCCAGCGTGTCCCCCATATACAGCCAGTTCCCCCCATATTCAGCCAGTTTGTCCCCCATATACAGCCAGTTCCCCCCATATTCAGCCAGTTCCCCCCCATATTCAGCCAGTTCCCCCCCCCATATTCAGCCAGTTCCCCCCCCATATTCAGCCAGTTCCCCCCATATTCAGCCAGTTTGTCCCCCATATTCAGCCAGTTCCCCCCAAATGCAGCCAGTTTGTCCCCCATATTCAGCCAGTTTGTCCCCCATATTCAGCCAGTTTGTCCCCCAAATGCAGCCAGTTTGTCCCCCATATACAGCCAGTTCCTCCCAAATGCAGCCAGCGTGTCCCCCATATACAGCCAGTTCCCCCCAAATGCAGCCAGTTTGTCCCCCATATACAGCCAGTTCCCCCCAAATGCAGCCAGCGTGTCCCCCATATACAGCCAGTTCCCCCCATATTCAGCCAGTTTGTCCCCCATATTCAGACAGTTTGTCCCCCATATTCAGCCAGTTCCCCCCCCCCCCATATTCAGCCAGTTCCCCCCCCATATTCAGCCAGTTCCCCCCATATTCAGCCAGTTTGTCCGCCATATTCAGCCAGTTCCCCCCAAATGCAGCCAGTTTGTCCCCCATATTCAGCCAGTTTGTCCCCCAAATGCAGCCTGTCCCCCCCCCCAGCCCTGCACTTACCTTCCTCGGTCCGCGCCGTCCTCGATGTGTTCTTCCGCCCTCGATGTCGCTTCAGCCAATCAGGTTACCGGTAACCAGATCCGGTGAACCTGATTGGCTGAAACCTCCACACAGTCTTCTTCCAGGAACGCACCCCCGTGCGTACCTGGGAGGAGTTTTTGGAAGCCGAATACAGCGTGAGAGCTGTATTCGGAAAGCCTATCAGAGCCGCTGGCTCTGATAGGCACTTCCAAGTCACACCCACCACGACTGCCGCTCTAATTCATATGGCCGGCGCTCATCAGGAGGCCGGCCATATGTATAGTGGGCAGCGCGGCAGCAGTGACAATACATAGATTCATGCAATGCATGAATCTGTGTATTGTCTTTCAGTGGCGGTGCGGGAGCGAGAGGGGGCGGCACTCCGGCGCCCTCTATGGACGCACCGCCACTGCTAGTAATGGCGGCGATCAGCAATTTTTATTGTGACTGCGACGTTATGGCAGACACATCGGACACTTTTGACACCATTTTGGGACCATTGTCATTTTTACAGTGATCAGTGCTATAAAAATGCACTGATTACTGTGAAAATAACACTGGCAGTGAAGGGGGTTAACTTGTAGGGGGCGCTGAAGGGGTTAAGTGTGACCTAGGGAGTGATTACTACTGTGTGGGGGCGTGGCTTGGCATGTTATGTCACTGATCATCGTTCCCTATGACAGGGAACAGACGATCAGTGACACTCACACCAGGAAGCACGGGGAGAGGTTTGTTTACACTTACCTCTCCCCGTTCTTCAGCTCTGTGACCCGATGGCGGGACACCGGCGGCGATTGGGTCAGCGGGTCCCGCGGGCGCGGTCACGGAGCTCAGGACTGGGTCGTGAGCGCGCTGGCGGCGGCGCACACGCAACCCACGGCTGGGCTTCTTGAAGAGGACGTACCTGTATGTGCTTGTGCCCAGCCGTGCCATTCTGCCGACGTACATCCGCGTGAGGCGGTCCTTAAGTGGTTAAAAAGGTCCCAACGAAGTGAAAAAAAACCTGGGGGGGGAGTTACAAAATATGTGTAACCTAAAGCTGAACTTCAACCTTAACTTTGCACTTGTTGCACGCATAGGCATGCGCACAGGTTGTGCCAGGTGTGCCTGGGCACACCCTAATCACCTTGTGCACATTAGCATATTATCATCATCACTCTGTTTTGCAGGCAGGGAGATGGGAAAGATCTCCCTTTTATCGGCTCTGCCGAAAAAGAAGTGCTTACGCACTTCTCCTTCACTGTGTCGGCAGGGAGATCAATGTACCGGGGTCATATACACAATATTGTCAAAACTATTGGGACACCTGCCTTTTCACGAACATGAATTTTAATGGCATCCCAGTCTTAGTCCGTAGGGTTCAATATTGAGTTGGCCCCGCCCTTTGCAGATATAACAGCTTCAACTCTTCTGGGAAGGCTGTCCACAAGGTTTAGGAGGGTGTCTATGGGAATGTTTGACAGTTCTTCCAGAAGCGCATTTGTGAGGTCAGCCACCGATGTTGGACGAGAAGGTCTGGCTCACAGTCTCCGCTCTAATTCATCCAAAAGGTGTTCTATCGTGTTGAGGTAAGGACTCTGTGCAGGCCAGTCAAGTTCCTCCACCCCAAACTCTCTCTATGGACCTTGCTTTATACACTGATGTGCAGTCATGTTGGAACAGGAAGGGGCCGTCCCCAAACTGTTCCCACAAAGTTGGGGGCATGAAATTGTCCAAAATGTCTTGGCTGACCGGGACTTGAGCCAAGGCAGAAGAACATGCAAGCTGAGCTGAATTGGGCATGCACCCGAACCAGCACATGATCATCAGAAAGGGGCACAGATAATGGAAAAAAATACACCCCCTATGCTAGTTGGAGTGGCAGAGCGGGGGAGGTGTAATTTATATATATTTTTTTTTAATTCTGCACTGACTGTCTTTGAAATTGCCCCAGCCCCTGTTCAAATCCAATCCGGGGACAAAACCGGGGGACTTGGTCCGGGGACAGTGTCCTAAATCCGGGGACTGTCCCCTGAAACCGGGGATGTCTGGTCACCCTAGCCTACAGGGAGGGGCCGCCTTAGGCGATATGACTAGTCGCCTAAGCGGTCCCTTGGCGGAAGGAGGAAGTGGGACAGGAAGTCCCACTCCTACCGAAGCCCCCAATCCCCCCCCCCAAAAAAAATGACACGCCAAATGTGGCATGTAAGGGGGCGAGGAGTGGTTTAAGCGGAAGTTCCACTTTTGGGTGGAACTCCGCTTTAAATACCACTAAAAGAAGTCTTCAATTGTGTGAAAAAAATTATACAACTGCATACCTCCCAACATTTGGAGATGGGAATGAGGGACACCTACTACCGTGTTTCCCCGAAAATAAGACCTACCCCGAAAATAAGACCTAGCGCTATTTTCCAGGAGGGCTGCAATATAAGCCCTACCCCGAAAATAAGCCCTAGTTTAAAATTATTGTAAAATCCTATAATCCAGTCTATTACAGTAGTATATAATGTACAATGTGTGTGTTTCTGTAATATAAATGCGGGGAGGAGGAGAGCTCTGGTGGGTCACAAAAGCACAGAGCGGCGCTATAATGAAGGTATTTGGCACAATTATATTACAGAAACACACACATTATATAATACTGTAATAGAGTGGATTATAGGATTTTACAAGCATTTTAACTCGGATCACACTGGGGATTCCTGTCAGGCAGGGAGAGAGAGGGGGAGAGAAGACAGCACATTGCATGGTAAGACCTACCCCGAAAATAAGCCCTACTGTGTCTTTTGTTGCCAAAATTAATATAAGACCCGGGCTTATTTTCGGGGAAACACGGTAGCAAACATATGTAGGCATAGGACACGCCCCCTGTCACACCCCCTTAAAGGAGAATTAACCCCCAAAAAAGGTCTTTTTTTTCACCACTACTATTACTTTATATTGGCTTTAAAAAATTTACAAATGCAGCCATTTCGAACTTGGATGAAAGGTTTAGTACTGGGAAACACTTTTTGAAAGATAAAAAGTGCATTTTATATACATCTATATGGATCAGACCAAAATGAGGGACAAATGAGGAGGAACAAGGGACAGAGGCTCCAAATCAGGGACAGTCCCTCGAAATCAGGGACAGTTGGGAGCTATGCAACTGTTATATGGGTACGGTGTTGTATAACCGCGCAATTGTCATTCACTGAAAGCTGAAAGTTGGCCTGGGCAGGGGGAGGGGGGGTGGGGGTGTAAAAGTGCCCGGTATTGAAGTGGTTAAGAAAACAATCTTTACCGATCCTTCTCCCTCCTATCATACTCTTGGCAGCAGGTAATGTCTGTAGTCCAACGCGGAATGTGTGAAAACCATTTCTGTGATTAGTGCGCTCTGATCCGACCTTCGCTCAGACACACACATCCAGATAATCATCTGAGACTCTCACTCTCACCTCTGCTGGATGATAACTCACACCTGTGTGTGGTTCACTTTATCTTACATTTCCCCTGGCGCGGAGAGAGATAGGCAAGCTCTGTGGACATTATCTGAACGCTTTCGAGCTTCCACCTCCGCAGGATGAAGATGAGACGAGAGGATGAACTTCATTGTTTGTTTTTTTGGGGAGAACTTGGTGCTTCATTGGAAATATTTCAGCACTTGAGAAGCAGTTATTAGATTGCTGAGGATTAGACTTTTGCGTCAACGTCTGTTATGTGGATAAGAGCAGAAAATGATAAGAATGTAAAGACGGGGGGGGGGGGGGGCTTTGGATATGACAGTTGGGGAGTTCTTCCTGAGTTCTAAAAAGTGTCAGGCATAGGCGTGCGCACAGGGTGTGCTGGGTGTGCCCAGGCACACCATAATCACCCCATGCGCATTAGTGTTATCACTCTGTGTAGCAACAGGAACATGGGCAAGATCTCCCTCTTACCGGTTCTGCCATAAGAGAAGTGTTTATGCTCTTCTCTTTCACTGTGCCAGCAGGGAGATCGATGTGCCGGGTCATATATATGTAGATACACATACATGTGTGTTTGAGCTTAAGGGTGCACACCCTAATGCATTAGGCTGCGCACACCTAGGGTGTCAGGAATGTTCTCCAGCATTTATAGACACACAGACCACTCAGCCAACTTAAAGTGGTTGTAAACCCAGTTTTAAAAAAAAAAAAAAAAAAAAAAAAACACCTGTAAGACAAAGCCATAATGAGCTAGTATGACTAGCATACTAGCTCATTATGCATCACTTACCTTAGATCGGGGCCCCCGAAGTTGTCCTCGTCTCCCCCTGCAGCCGCAGCCATCGCTCCCCAGGCAAAGCCGGATTTGTGAATGGGGATTTTGACTGAATGCACCTCTTTCCCACAACCCTGGATGGATTTGGAGAGGTACTCCATGCCAAAAAAAATAAAAAAATAAATGACGTGGGGTCCCCCCCCCCCCCCTGAATCCATACCAGACCCTTATCCGAGCATTCAGCTCGGCTGGTCTGGAAAGTGAGAGGACGAGCGAGTGTCCCCTCCTGAACCATGCTCGGCCGCATGCCCTCAACATGGGGGGGTGCTTTGGGGCAGGGGGGTTCTGCCCCAACCCAAAGCACCTTGTCCCCATGTTGATGGGGACAAGGGCCTCTTCCCCACAACCTTGGATGGATTTGGAGAAGTACCCCATGCCAATTAAAAAAAAAAAAAAAATGGCGTGGGGTCCCCCCCGAATCCATTCCAGACCCTTATCCGAGCATTCAGCTCGGCAGATCAAGAAAGGGTAGGGTGACCAGACATCCCCAGTTTCCAGGGACAGTCCCCGGATTGAGGACACTGTCCCCGGACCAAGTCTGTCCCCGGTTTTGTCCTTGGATTGGATTTGAACAGGGGCTGGGGTATCTTCAGAGACAGTCAGTGCAGAATTAAAAATAAAAATTCTGAATTACACCCCCCGCTCCTACTAGCTCAGGGGGGGGCGTATTTTTCCCATTATCTGTGGCCTTTTCTGATGATCATGTGCTGGTCGGAGCGGAGGGAATATTTCTTCAGTTTCGGGTACCCGTTCTGCTCGCATGCTCTTCTGCCTTGGCTCAAGTCCCGGCCAATCACCTGCCTCCTTATATCCTTGCCTTCCCTGGTGGAGTGATCTTCCTCCTCTCCCCACCCAGTAGTAGCCGGGGCCCTGAGAGTAAGACCTGACAGGCTGTGAGGCGGGCAGCGGTGGTGACAGGCAGAGATTCGCTGATTGCCGCCATTACTAGTATAAAAAAAAATATGTCCCCGGATTTCATTTTAAAAATCTGGTCACCGTAAGAAAAGGAGAGGATGAGCGAGCGCCCCCCTCCTGAACCATACTGGCCCGCATGCCCTCAACATGGGGGGGGGTGCTTTGGGGCAGGGGGGTTCTGTCCCCCCCAGCCCAAAGAACCTTGTCCCCATGCTGATAGGGACAAGGGCCTCTTCCCCACAACCCTGGGCTGTGGTTGTGGGGGTCTGCCGGCATCGGAATCTGGAAGCCCCCTTTAACAAGGGGGTTCCCAGATCATGCCCCCCCTATTTGAATGAGTATGGGGTACATTGTATCCTTACTTATTCACCAAGAAAAGTCACTTATTAAAAAAAAAACACAAACACAGTTTTTGACAACTCCTTTATTAAAGAGGAAGTAAACGCTGTTTTTTTTTCCTTACCTGTATAGTAAAGGCATAATGTGCTAGTATGCATTGCATACTAGCACATTATGTTAAACTTACCTGCAAACAAAGTCCTCATCGTCCCGTCTTCCTTCCGGGTCCACATGATGTTACTCCCATGTGGGAGCTGCCGGTCACAGCACAGGCTTCTGAAGAAAAGGCACGGGCGGCTGTTCTTTCAGAGCGCATACGGCGATCGCGTAATCGGCGCAGTATACAGTAAATATCTCCTAAACGGCACATGTTTAGGAGATATTTACAGTACCTATAGGTAAGCCTTATTCTAGGCTTACCTATAGGTACAAAGAATACATCAAAGTTTACTTCCTCTTTAAAAAAAACAAATTAATGTCCCCCGATGTAGATCCATTGTTAATCCCACCACCCAGGAAGGGCCTGGTATGGTTTTTGGGGGGGCACTGAGTTACTTTAACTGACAATTGCGCAGTCGTGCGATGCTGTACCCAAATAAAATGTACAGTATATACTCGAGTATAAGCCGAGTTTTTCAGCACTTTTTTTGTGCTGAAAATGCCCCCCTCGGCTTATACTCGAGTCACCTTTTTGCGCCTGATCTCCCGGACTTTGGGTACCAGGTACTGACTGGCCGTAAGTCCTCTGGACCCCAACATTGGCATGTAGTCCCACTCTTTCTCTACAAGTGTGCAAAGTTTGTTGTCCGGGGGACCTACGGCCGGGGAGCACAGATTTTTCAAAGCCGGGCACCCCTTCCATAGACTCCCATGTTAAGCTGTCATTTCTCTGGTGAATTTGGGGACCTGGTACTGGCTGGTCGTAGGTCTTCTGGACATGCAACTTGGCACACATGTAGCCCCATTTCTCCTCTACAAGTGTGCAAAGTTTGGTGTCTGGGGGACCTACGGCCAGGGAGCACCGATTTTTCAAACCCAGGCACCCCTTCCATAGACTCCCATGTTAAACGTCAGTCTAGTCATGGGCACAGTGAGGCATGGGCACAGTGAGGCATGGGCACAGTGAGGCAAAGTGAGGCACAGTGCGGCATGCAGATGGACACCCTAGGCTTATTCTCGTGTCAATACGTTTTCCCAGTTTTTTTGTGGTAAAATTAGGCGCCTCGGCTTATATTCGGGTCGGCTTATACTCGAGTATATACGGTATGTCCCTTTTTTCCCCACAAAAATGTCTTTTGGAGGTATTTTACCTTAATAATATAAAAGAAACCTTATAGAACCATTTTAAACCTTTAGGAGAGTTTATTGTTGTTTTTTTGTTTGTCTTTTTTTAATTTATTTTTTCATAAATGTCTCTTAAGTAAATGACTAAGCAATTTAAACTTTTCCACAAACCAGTCAGTGTGGGAGAATTTTTATTGTGGAGAAAAAAATAGATTTCTTATATTAATCCTCGCATAAAAACAATTTCTTCCAATCCCATAAAAATGTACTTTTTTTTTTTCAATTCTAAATACATAAATTGCCTCAGTCGCTGACTTAAGCAAGTAGTGTCTGATTAATTCTGCGCTCTGTATTCTGCTTTATTGGTGACATTTATCAAACACCTGACAACTATTTTGTAATATTACATTTTTTTTTTTAAATATATGTATATAGAAATGAAAGTCTCATTTGCTGTGGTTGCTACTGAAAATATAGTCGTAAAATAGAAGTTTAAAACTGTTCTGTGAGATGTTTATTCAGGGCTGAGGATGTATAAAGGTTAGATGAACAGTTTTTCTTAGTCTTGCTCTGCATTATTTTATCTCAGTTTCACTCTTTAAAATGTGCTTTAAATAACTGCGCAGATTGTAGAACTTTTTCTTGTTTTGATGTTTAAATTAGCTTCTCTTATACACTGTAAACTGAGAAAAATAATGAATTTTTTCGCCAAGGAATGTTTAGAATTTCTAAAGAAAATGATGATGATGATTATTTATATTATAATTATTTGTATTATTATTGATATTATTTAAAGATAAATTCCAAGCAGGTGAAAAAAAATACACAAATAAATGCAACTAATTGTTAATACGGGCATCATTAACCACTTCAGCCCCGGAAGAATTGGCTGCCCAATGACCGGGCCATTTTTTGCGATTCGGCACGGCGTCGCTTTTACTGACAATTGCACGGTTGTGCGACGTGGCACCCAAACAAAATTCACGTTCTTTGTTTCCCACAAATAGAGCTTTCTTTTGGTGATGTTTGATCACCTCTGCGGTTTTTATTTTTGTGCTATAAACAAAAAAAGAGCGAATTTGGAAAAAAAAGCAATATTTTTTACTTTTTGCTATAATAAATATCCCCAAAAAAATATATTATTTTTTTTTTCCCTCAGTTTAGGCCGATATGTATTCTTCTACATATTTTTGGTAAAAAAAATCTATATTGATTGGTTTGTGCAAAAGTTATAGCGTCTACAAAATAGGGGATAGTTTTATGGCATTTTTATTATTATTATTTTTTTTTACTAGTAATGGCGGCGATCAGCGATTTTTATCATGACTGCAACATTATGGCGGACACATCGGACACTTTAGACAGCATTTTGGGACCATTGTCATTTATACAACGATCAGTGCTATAAAAATTCACTGATTACTGTGTAAATGACCCTGGCAGGGAAGGGGTTAAACACTAGGGGGCGAGGAAGGGGTCCTAGGGAGTGATTCTAACTGTGTGGGGGCTGGGCTACAAGTGACATGACATTGATCACTGGTCCCGATGACAGGGAGCAGTAGATCACTGTCCTGTCACTAGGCAGAAGAGGGAAATGCCTTGTTTACACTGGCCTAAAAAAAAATGATGGCAACTTTTCCAATAGCAGGATGATCTCCTGCACCCCCTCCATAGCCTGGCCTTGCCTCTCCTCCATGGCCTTCATGCGCTCCTGAATTGATGAAATTTCGCTGATAAAAAAAGAATGCTTGTCGTTGTCGATCGCAGATTCGCTTAATACATCTGGTATGTCAGTGTCCATGTTGTGGGACTATGTGTGCACAGCTAGTAAGTATTTTGTGGCTGCAAATATGACCTGGAGGTTTTTAATATTCGCCTGCCATTAAAATGAATGGGACACGACGCGAACCTGCGGTTCGCGAACATTTGTGCGCGTTTGCGCGATTTCGTTTGCGAACCGTCCCGTTAGATGTTCATCCATCATTAATTAAGAAGTCATCTCTGAGCTCTAGTCAGTGACTTTGCCTAGGCTGAGATGATGTCATCAGTCGGCTGCAATCAAAAGGAAGCATTTCCTTAGTGCCGGTTCACACTGGGGCGGCACGACTTGCCGCGCGACTCGGCAAGGCGATCTGCACACGACTTCAGAGGCGACTTGCAAAATTACTTACTGTATTGAAGTCAATGGAAGTCGTCCCAAAGTAGTACAGGAACCTTTTTCTAAGTCAGAGCGACTTGAGTCGCTCCTATTAGAACGGTTCCATTGTACAGAACGGCGCGCGACTTGTCAGGCGGCTAAGTCACCTGACGAGTCGCCCCTGTGTGAACCGGCACTTAGTCATCTTTCCTCCAGTGATCAGACTGCAACATTGTAAGTTTGTATCAAGTCACAAGATGCATTCAAATTCCCGAGAATGGGAGAATGGGAACCCTTATCATGACTATTGTAAGTGTGCAGATATGGGAATCTGAGAGATCTTATCATCAGGATACTAGAGTTTCAAGAAAGCATTCCTTGCTTTAACAGAGTGGTTCTCAACTCCTGTCCTCAGGACCCACTAACAGGCCAGATTTTAAGTATTACCTTGGAGAGATGCAGACTAGAATACTGCAATCACTGAGCAGCAAATTATATCACCTGTGATGTATTTCAGTTATCTTGCAAACCTGGCCTGTTAGTGGGCCCTGAGGACTGGAGTTGAGAACCACTGCTTTAACATGAAAAAATTATTTACCAGTTTTGGGCAGACTGACCCTTTAACCACTTGCCGACAGAGAAAATCAATCAGCACAAATATATAAGAAAATGAATAAAAAAGCTGCTGGTGCCCGCATTCTCCACCAAAAAAAAACAACCTGCTGGACACTCGGGGTCAATAAACCAAATCCCAATACAATGATATTAAAAATAATTAGTGCAGCGCTTTAACAATGGGTAGAAACGAAATAAAAGGAATATAGTTCAGGTATAAAAGTTCCCAATGGAGTGTCCACTCGTGATTCATGTATTCATACAGGTGACAGTGTGCAGAGCCTCCTCCGCTGGGATCACCAGCAGCTCACGTCACAACGTGGACCCCTGATTGAACAGGTGGGTCAAAGGTGCCTTCCCATAAAAGGTCAAAATACAGGAAATCCACATCGGTAAGTAAGAAAACTACCAACGGCTGGAATTGGACATACGTCAAATATTCTCTTTAGTACAAGATACCGGAACTCCAAATGAGCAAGGTACATGCAATAAAGAGAGATATATAGTAGGGCTGTGGAAATTAACGATTAATTCCCCAATAATCGATTAATCTTTTTGATCGATCAAAATTCTTTTGATCGGTACTCACCTCTCCGCCGGCTTCCGGGTCTTCAGGGAGTTCCGCCGGAGATCCAGTGACGTCACGGACACCGGCGGGGCTTGCCGTGTCCATCTGAAGGGCTCCTTTGCTGTGCCTTCATATCTACACGCCGGCGGGACCTTACTATCTGCCACACACAAGGGCTGTTACACTTCCCTCTATCACTTCCCTCTATCAACCTGGGATTCTACAGCCATCCACTGGGAGTTGTGATAGTTCCCTTCACGGGACATCTACATGCCGACGGACTGATGTTAACCCCTCCTCATCTGGATTCAGCAGTGGTATCGTTGTACACATTTTTCTACCAGTATCATACTTAGCTACATGTTTTTATGACTGCTTTTGCTACCGTTTGGTATTACTCGCACCATTTTTACAGTTTATTTTATCTCCAGCGCAATATTTATTTTGTTACCTACTTGAAGACTATAAAAGTTTTAATGGCATTCCCATCGAGCGCTGCCTTTGTGTGTGTTTTGTATCCTGCTATCCATTTTTCCAGTGGTTGGTAGCTGCACTGGGAATCATCCTGCAAGGAGATCAGCTAAAATTATTCGAAATTAGTCGATTAATCGATTTAAAAAAAAAAACGATTAATCGAACACAAAATTTTTAATCAGTAACAGCCCTAATATATAGTGCTCTCTGGATGCAACTTCATTTATTCAAAAAATCTGATTTACACTTACTAACATGGCACTATCACCCAGTGCCTGGTGTATGAGTGTTCAAAAGATAAACACGATGATGGTCGCAGGTGATGTCACGTGATTCCTTCCGTTCCGTACGCGTTACATCCTGTGGGTGGGACTTCGTCAGCGGATACAGAATTACATCGTACACCCGCCTATTTATATTCTTAACCACTGCGCTAATTAGATGATCCCAAGATGCTTCACACTATTAATTATTCAGGATCTAGGATCCGCTTCCAGCTGAATAATTAGGAGCGTGAAGCATCTATATTCCCTACGGGATATATATGATGTTTGGGGGTGATAAGTAATTTTGTAGCAAAAAAATACTGCTTTAAACTTGTAAACAAAAAGTGCCAGAAAAGCCTTGGTCTTCAAACGGAGTGGAACCAGCATATTTTATATATATACATATATATATATATATATATATATATATATATATATATATATATATAGTAGTGTATTTAGGTTTTGTGCTGCCCTAGGCCTGACTAAACTCGTGCACCCCCTAATTTAAATATGACCCACCCCTCCCTGTCAAGGCCACACCCCTTTCTTTTTCCAAGTGGGGACACTAGTTCTTAGGGCCTGGGGCTGGGGCAATGGATTCCCTTAATTTGCATAGATTTCCTCTCACTTCCTGTTTGGCTATGGGGGAAGGAAGTGAAGGGAAATCTCTGCAATGAGACAGAAATGGTAAAATATAAACTGACAGGGGCTATAACCCTCCCTTACTCTATCCAAAATGAAAAAAAAAAGTGTTGCCTATAGTTCTACTTTAAGCACAAATTTCTGATAATTTTATGGAGAGGACTAAGAAGATATAACCATGCCAATGGTGCAGCAGAAAACACATAGAACAGTGAGGAAGGTTTGTGGTCCAGTATGATAGGACAGTCAAAATTAGAAGCAGCTTGCGTTACACTAACAGTGTAGCACAAGCCGGCGGGGACTCTTTCCGTGCTGCCTCCCTGCAAAGTGCTGCCCTAGGCCTGGGTCTTGTTGGCCTAGGCCAGGATACAGCGTTGTGTATATATATATATATATATATATATATATATATACAGGGTTTTTTTTTCAGGGGGAACTTGGTGGAACTCAGTTCCACCACCTCTGGCTCAGACTCTTGGGGGGTGCCTGCTCACCACAATCACTTGTAAACACAGAAGTGACAGCTCTGCACTCTACGTGTAACCCCCCTAAAATCTGCACTCTGTATGTAATGCAATCCTGGTATTTAATGCCCCTTTAAGACCCTTCTACTGTTCGTGAAATTTGACTGACCACACCCACTATTTGATGTGATTTGGAGGGTGTGTGTGGGTGGAGGGGTTTTGGGGGGTCATGGCTGAGTTCCAGCACCTATTGTTTGAGAAAGAAAGCCATATATATATATATATATATATATATATATGGACTAAGGAAATGCTTCATCTCACCTGCAGCAGACTGATGAGATCATCTCAGTCTGAGCAAAGTCATTGGACTGGAGCTTTTAATAGTATAGGTGGAGCTATTCTGAAAAATGATATTGTTGCTGGAAATTGGCAGGATTTTCTTCATGGACACTCATAAAGTTACTAAAAGTTCCCCTTTCCATTTAAAGGCCGGACAACATCATCCTTCAGTGGGTTGTACACAGTAACTGGTGAGAAGAAGTCATTCAATCACGAGGGAACATTTGGTTTCAATTAATGTGGCCTCCATCGTTAGACTAATAAATCAAACCAGCAGGAATGATTTGATATAGTAGCTCAATCCATAATTAATTAGTCTTTTGGTTGACCAACGATGGGCAATCAATAACGCCATCTTTAGACAAGAAAGCAATTTTCATAAATTCATTTAACCCAGTCTGAAAAGGTGCTTTACGACCCGATGATTCATTGTTGCCTTGTCTCCAATACAAGTTGACATGATCCGTTCCCGGAGTTCTGAGGACGCTGTTGTGCCGTACATAGAAAACACTCGCTAATTAATGAGAAATTATGCTTTAATTGGGAATATTTACGGACCGGAAAGTCTGTCAAGCTCCGACCAAGAGGGCCTCAAAAGAGATAATTAAAGGAAAATTGTACTAATAGACATATGAAGGGTGCCATGGCTAACTCTCTTCTGAAAATGCTAGCTGCCTGCCGCTTATGCTAATCCCCTGACTTAAAGGGTGTTTAAATCCAAGAACACAAAATGTATAATCTTACAGCTTAGCACACCTAGGAGGGAGCAAATGTCTAGAGCAGGGGTCTCAAACTGGCGGCCCTCCAGCTGTTGCAAAACTACAAGTCCCATGAGGCATTGCAAGGCTGACAGTTACAAGCATGACTCCCACAGGCAGAGGCATGATGGGACTTGTAGTTTCGCAACAGCTGGAGGGCCGCCAGTTTGAGACCCCTGGTCTAGAGCATTACCATAGACCTTTATTGACCAGAAAACACACCAAAACATATTCACAAGCGTGCTGAAAAATAATCATCAAATTTCATTAAGTCCAATCCAGCAGTGAGACAGCATCATGAAGCCCAAAGTGTCCCTTGATTTAATAGGCTTACGCATTTCAGGGGACACCCCCCTTCCTCAGAGCCAAAACTTTTGATTTTGGCTCTGAGGAAGGGGGTGTGTCCCATGAAACGCGTAAGCCTTTTACATTGAGGGACCTTTTGGGCTGCAGGATGCCGTTTCACTGCTGGTGTGAACTTAATGAGGTCTGATGCTTTTTTTTTTCAGCACGCTTGTGAGTACATTTTTGTAAATTTTGTAGTCAATAAATGTCTATGGTATTGCACTAAGTCTTTTCACCCTTCTGTGTGTTCTTTTTTACAGTTATCTGTCAAGATCCAAAACCAAAGAAATTCCCAGCTCAACTTACCGACCAGCCTGCAACCAACCAAAATATCCTGTCTAACAGTATGTGTTAAAAACAGGGGTTTAGTCTGCACACATTTGCAAATACATGCATAAGCTACAGAGCCTCATCAAGACATCCCAGTATTTTCTGTAGTCCTAACTCTAAATTTTGAGAGCCTCAACAATGGAAGCACATGCATTATAATGGATAGGCAGAGGGCAGGTGAGCCTGGAGGGAGCCCACCCTTCCTTAAAAGCACAGGGGTGCGCTGGACACCCAGCATATAGCATCATGGCAGCAAAGGTGTCCAGTTCGTCTGCCAAGATCCCCCTATTTGAGGAGGGCTGCATTAGTTAAGCATTCCTACCCTTGTATGGTGATAACATCTGAATGGCTTTACTACTGGAGCTCTGGAGAGCATGTGATGTTGTGTCACTGATGTCATTGCTTTCCCAGTCCCTTTGCTTATGTGGCCAGGGATTCCCAACCATGTAAGCCAATGTGCCAATGACAGCGACGGTTGCTAGGGAGGCAGTGGGTACCAGCACCCCGCTGCTTCCTCAGGAACCATTGACAGCAGGGAGCTCTCACATATAGTGGTAGAAATACTGCTTCTATTTATGAAGTCCGGCTCCCTCCAATTATCAAGGTCAAAGGGGCAAAAGTTTAAGTCAGAACATCTAAACCAGGGTTTTTCAAGCTTTCTAACCAAAGGGACAATTTACTGTCCTTCATGCTTTAGGGGGGCTGGACTGTGGCTATGGAGTGTAGACAATGCCCTGGCATCAGAGCCCCATCATTGGTTTTAATAGGGAAAAATAGTGCCCAATTATTGATATCAATGAGAGGACTAGTGTCCCATTGATGGTGTCAGTAGGGGGAATGGTACACCATCATTGGTGTCAGTTGATGGAATAGTGCCCCATCATTGGTGTCAGTTGATGGAATAGTGCCCCATCATTGGTGTCAGTTGATAGAATAGTGCCCCATCATTGGTGTCGGTTGACGGAATAGTGCCCCATCATTGGTGTCAGTTGACGGAATAGTGCCCCATCATTGGTGTCAGTTGATAGAATAGTGCCCTAATCATCGGATAGATGCAAGCAAGGACCACATCCAGCACCCGGGCCGCAGTTTGGAGACCACTGATCTAAACAGCGAAAAGTTTGGTCAGAACATATCGTCCCTACTTTTGGTTTGTACCACAAACACCTTGCCTTCTCACTATCTCCATTACACATAGGGAGGAGGCATTGGGTGTTATTTAAAACTGGAGAGTGCAAAATCTGCTGCAGCTCTGCATGGAAACCAATCAGCTTCCAGGTTTTATTGTCAAAGATCACCTGAACAAGCTGAAGTTAGGAGCTGATTGGCTACCATGCACAGCTGCACCAGATTTTGCATTCAGTTTTAGGTGATCTTAAACCTTCACCTATAAAAAATAAAAAATAACAAACATGTTATAACCTGCCTTATGCAGTGGTTTAGCACACAGCATCTACGATCCTCTTCTTTTTGGGTCCTACGCAGGTCCTCCTGACTCCTAGCCCTCCAGCAGTGCCCCCAGAGAAAGTCGCTTGCCCTGGGGGCACCGCTCCATGCTCGCTCCCGAGCCACTGCTCTATGGTTCCATAAGACACAGAGCCGTGCCCCCCCTCCCCCACTCTCTTCCCATTAGCTCACTGGCTGTGATTTACAGCAGGGGGAGCCAATGGGCTCCTGCTGCTGTCTCAGTCGATGAGGTAGGAGAGTCCGCATACAGCCCAGGTGATTGTGAACATTGCTGGATCGGAGGGGGCTCAGGTAAGTATTGGGGGGGGGGCAGCACGCAGAAGGTTTTTTACCTTCATGCATACTATTTTTTTTATTATTATTATACAGGATTTATATAGCGCCAGCAGTTTACGCAGCACTTTACAATATAGAAGGAAGACAATAGAGTTACAATACATTAAAATACAAGAGGGTTAAGAGGGCTCTGCTCAGAGGAGCTTACAATCGAATGCAGTGGCGGCTGGTGCTCAATATTTTGGGGGGGGGCGACAAACCAACGGGGAGAGCGGGAGACTGATGAGAAGGCGGCAATCAGCCCCCCACCCCCACCCCCTGCGGGAGATAGAAGGATGGGAAGGCGGCGCTCTGAGGCCTATTTTATTTAGGAGGCAGATGACGAGTCCTGGCTGGGATGACACTCTGCTCTCCCCTCCTCCTCCCTCCACTGCCCGAGCCGGGGAGTGCTGGACGTGGCTGCAGGTGAGCCGTCCCTGGAGACCTCGCTCTGGGGCCAAACAGGAAGTGGGTCCTGAGACCCCAATCGGGTCTCAGGACTCGCTTCCTGAGACCCCAATCGGGTCTCAGGACTCGCTTCCTGATTGGCCGGGAGGAGAATCAGGAAGACAATAGCGAATATTAATTTGCTATTGTCACACAACTGGGTGGGCTCAGGGTGCAGAGCTCTGCGTCCTGAGCCCACCTGATAGCCTACCCTTTTTTAAAGTCAATTAGAGCCTCAGGCTCCAATCATGTTTTTTAAAAAAAACATTGAAATCCGGCACCCCGCATGTAGATTAGGGGCCAGATGCATGGATAGGGGGGACGGCAAACACCCCCCCCACTACACTTAAACCCCCCCTCATTGCTGTCTGCCGGTCCACCGGCACTTACCCCATCTAGGCGGCAGGCACATCTAGCAGTGGCAGGGATTGGGCAGCAGCAGGGATCGGAGCAGCGGCGGGCACATCGGGCAGCAGTGGGGATCGGGGCATCCGCGGACATCAGGCTGTGGCGGGCATTGGGCAGCGGCTCCTGTGTCTTCTCCTCCTCACTTTCACCGTGCGTCTCCTCCCCTCCTCCTAGGCGTCCAATAGGATCGCCTGTCATTTCAGCCAATCAGGTGACTGGTATCAGACCCATTTTCCGATTGGCCGGGAGGAGGATCAGTGTGAATATTCATTTGCTGTTGCAACACACCTGGGTGGGCTCCGGACGCAATGCTCTGCGCCCCCGAGCCCACCCTATTTTGAAGCCTATTAGAGCCTCTTGCTCTAATCAGGTGCTTCAAAAAACACACCCCGCCCACCTCTGCCATAGGAATTCATGCATGGACAGGGAGGGCGGCGGCGGTGGATAGGGAAGGCAGCGGACATGTGCCCCTAATGGATAGAACCGCCCCTGGCCCCTAATGGACGGGCCGCCCCTGGCCTCTAATAGACGGGCCTCCCCTGGCCCCTAATGGATGGGCCGCCCCTGGCCTCTAATGGACGGGCCGCCCCTGGCCCCTAATGGACGGGCCGCCCCTGGCCCCTATTGGACGTGCAGCCACTGATCTAATGCATAGAATGTATGAAGGTAAAAAACCTTCAGCCTTTAGAACTACTTTTAGTAAATCAACCCCATTGTGTAGTTTCCAAAAGAGAACTAGGAAAGCTAAAAACATTGCTTGCAATCTCAGTCCACAAGAAGTTACAAGCACACTGGATTTCTGGCAGGATCAATTGGTATTTTCTCTGCTTGCTAAAAAACTACTACAACTAATGCCGCGTACACACGACCGTTTTCAATGACGAGAAAAATAAAAAATTTTAAAATGGTCATTAAAAATGATCGTGTGTGGGCTTCAGAGCATTTTTCACGACGTGAAAAATGGCCATGAAAAAATTGGAACATGCTCTAATTTTTCTCGTCATTTTTCTCATCATGAAAAACGGCCGTGTGTGGGCTTTAACGACGTGAAAAAAAATGCGCATGCTCAGAATCAAGTATGAGACGGGAGCACTCGTTCTGGTAAAACTAGCGTTCGTAATGGAGATAGCACATTCGTCACGCTGTAACGGACTGAAGAGCACGAGGCTGAAAAGAATCGTCTCTCACCAAACTTTACTAACATGAAGGGTGGCGCCATCCGAATGGAACTTCCCCTTTATAGTGCCGTCGTACGTTTCGTACGTCACCGCGCTTTACTCGAGCATTTTTTTTCATAACCGTGTGTAGGCAAGGCAGGCTTGAGAAGAATCACGTCGCAAAAAACTTCGTTTTTTTTTAATGACATTAAAAACGGTCGTGTGTACGCGGCATTAGGACTGGTAAGATGCAATCTATTGCATTGTAATTCTTGGATTATTATTCTTGGATTTAAATGCATCAGTTGATCTTTCAGAACTTGCCTAAAAGATATCCCAATTCCAATCATACAAACTCCACCCAATAATAACAACAATACGTTTTACAATAATTAAGCTGCAGGTAACCTCCAGAGTGTATTTGCCCTTTAAATCTATCCATTTCGGTAGATTAATAGAGACTTGGAAAGATTCCAAAGTGTTTCTGAAGGCACACACCTGTGTTCTGCCATTACCGAAACGCATTAGCAGAAAGCGTCCACGTTTATTTTTGCAAAAGGCTGCAATTTATTTTGAATGGGGAGAGGCACGTCTAATTAATCTATACTCTTTTTTTTTTTTTTTTTTTAGGAAATGAGTCAGATTGCAGCTGTCAAAACATTAATAAAAAGGAGTTTGGGAGGTGTTTAATATCACAAACAGTGGAAAAATGAGTAAATTTTGTGGCGCTCAGTTGGGGTTTTTTTTTTTTTTTCTGAATGCGATCGAGCGGAGAGACTGTGAAGTCACCAATATAACTCACTTCACAAGGAGAAAGTGACTGAGAAATGAAACAGAAGAAGATACTTGGTATCACCGTTGTGCTTTGTGTGAATGGACAAAGGTGGAGGAGAAGAGAGTAAAGAGGGCGCAGTCATCAAACACTTCTCCGGCTTTGTATATTACTATGATAAATCAAAATGTAGATGTACTGACAGCACACGACAGGACGCCTTTAAATATCTCCGTTTTGGAAAAGGATGAATCGACGAACATATAAAGATAACTATTATTTTATAAGCGTCAGGAACTTGTGCTTTAGTGTTGGCTGTAAAGCAAGGAGGGAAAAATGGGTTTGCGCTATAAAGGAGCAAAATGAGTCCATTATTTCAAGGATAAGTTCACCTTTTTAGAAAAAGAATAATAAATGCACATACATAGTGTAGCGGGTATGTACTTTCCCGGGTGTAAATTTGAACTTGGCAGAGACATTAGTGATGTGTAATTCCCCGCAGTCCAGTGGGTGGCGCTGTCGCCCTGGGTTGGGGTTGAATCATTGCTGTGTGCCGTACCTCCTTTTTGTCCTCCCTCGGCAGCGGTATAGTGGGGCGGGGAACCCGCCGTGCTTGCCGGGAGAGGGTATAAAGGGGCCGGCCATCTTTGTCACGGGGCGGAGTCCCAGGCACCTTCAGCTTGTGGACGGTGGTTCGTGTCGGTCCTCTGGGTGGCCTAGGCCTAGAGGACAACCGGAGGTCGTGTTCCATCCCAGGCACCTTTAGCCTGGGGTGAGGTACTCGGATGGAGGTCCGGAGCTTAGTGCCCAACACTGAGTTCCACGAGGGAAGGAGATCCTAGGGAACCCCAGGAGTGGGTACCCGAATCCGGAAGGCGAAATGGACCGGGGGGAGCTCCTCACTTGAAGACCCGGTGCAGCATATTGCCGGTGACAGGTGAGCCTCTCGTCGGAGACCGCCTGGAAGGAAATTCCCCCTCGTGCGGAGACCGTAACCCACTTTCAGGAAGGAAAGTGGAGAACCAAATTGTGTCTGGGCCTATTCACATCCACACCTCCTTTCCTGTTCTGTTAACCAAGGGAGTTCAACTGATTGTGTTCATTCGCAGAAGAATAAAGGAGTGTTGAACTTTAATGGTGTGGGGCTCATTTCCTAGCAGACATTGTTCAAGGTGACTCTTGGAGGGAGGACCCAGGTGCATAGCACTGACCCGAAGGTAATACAAAAATGTTGCTTATACCGCACTGAAACATGTGGTGGAGGCCAGGCGTGGTGTCCCCGCTCCCTCCCCTCTAAGATACCCCTAGACAAGAGATGAGACGAGACGAGAGAAAGAGGGGAGTGAGGAGGGCGCTACACGTGGGGGCTCGTCTGGGATAGTGTTTGTGCATCACGGAATTGAACGTGTCTGCTGGAGGAGTTAAGCGAATAGGCAGGCCTTCATTGGCCGAAGTGCATCCCTGCTCGAAGTCGTGGACATGACCCAATGAAGGGAAAGGCCCGCGCAGAAGAGTGGAAAAAGGGGGAAGCTCAGCCGTATGAAGTAGTACACGTGGGGGTTTCTATTGCACTGCGCCACCAGGCACACCCCCATCGCTTAGTTCGTGGGCGTGACTCAGAAACAGAAAAGAAGAAAAGCCCGCGAACTGGAGCAAAGGGGAGGGGTCCAATACGTGTAAAGGACTACACGTGGGACGTTGGCACAAAAACTTTGCAGTGTGCGATGGATCAGTAACAGGTCGCCATGTTTAGACATACCTCGTGGATTCCAGTTCACCCTTCCACCACGACATTGACTGCTGCTGCTCCGGTAACAGATACGGGGATCCGGCTAAAGCCAAGGGGTCGATTCGCCCTGTACTCGTGCATGGACGTTGAGGCCCTGGGTGTGATTTGTCCCGGCTGTTCGGGACTGGTGTGCCAGCTGAAGCCATTCGGGCGATGTGAGGCCTGTGGGGAGTTCCTGTTCGAAGTGGATCCGGCGGTCGAGAGGCCGAGAACCATTTACCCCGGCCGTGCTGCGGGCAACACCACTCAGAGAGGAGGAATCACTGCTGTGAGAGCCATCCCTACGCACACTGCAGCGACCACGAAGGAAGGGGAAGATGTGGAGTATCATCTAGAGACCATGGACCAGCAATTGAAGCCACTTGTTCTGCCGCATCCCCGCTTTTACTTGTAGGAGAGAAAAAGACTCCGTTTGTTCTTGTTATGCTGCTGAACTTTCTGGGGCCGTTGCTTTTGTGCCCAGAGGAATGGAGAACTGTTCCTGGTTTGTTCTTCACTTTTCCCGCAAGAGATCTTGGACTCTGGGTAGATAGGGCCAAAAGAGAAGAGGAAAGTTCCACGGGTGCAGTTACCGCGATTCTGTCACCAGGTGGCAGTGTTGCGCAACGTTAAACACTTTTCACACATTCACTCTTTGGAGAAAAGGGAACTTTTCCCGAAGAAGTTTCTTTTCTCTCACACGAATACATGTGTCAGGGTTATGTGTGTTGTTTCTTTCTTTTCCCTCTGCAGGAGAGCATCCATCAAGATCACTGAGAATGGGGTGGATCTTAGTCAGGATGGGTGGGAAGAGTATGATGTAAAATGTGATTCAAGGTTATGATTACATGTTGTTGTTTCTTTCCCTTTTATTACAGGGCTCAGACACAATTGCTCCAGTAGGGTATTTTTTTCTAAAAGTTTTATTTTTACAAAATTGTTAGTGAGTTTCTGGATTGGATTATGTCAGCCGTTGAGGGCATGATTTACTCCAGACACTGGGGACCAGTGTCAAACCACCAGGGGGAGAGTGTAGCGGGTATGTACTTTCCCGGGTGTAAATTTGAACTTGGCAGAGACATTAGTGATGTGTAATTCCCCGCAGCCCAGTAGGTGGCACTGTCGCCCTGGGTTGGGGTTGAATCATTGCTGTGTGCCGTACCTCCTTTTTGTCCTCCCTCGGCAGCGGTATAGTGGGGCGGGGAACCCGCTGTGCTTGACGGAAGAAGGTATAAAGGGGCCGGCCATCTTTGTCACGGGGTCGGAGTCCCAGGCACCTTCAGCTTGTGGACGGTGGTTCGTGTCGGTCCTCTGGGTGGCCTAGGCCTGGAGGACAATCGGAGGTCGTGTTCCATCCCAGGCACCTTTAGCCTGGGGTGAGGTACTCGGATGGAGGTCCGGAGCTTAGTGCCCAACACTGAGTTCCGCGAGGGAAGGAGATCCTAGGGAACCCCGGGAGTGGGTACCCGAATCTGGAAGGCGAAATGGACCGGGGGGAGCTCCTCACTTGAAGACCCGGTGCAGCATATTGCCGGTGACAGGTGAGCCTCTCGTCGGAGACCGCCTGGAAGGAAATTCCCCCTCGTGCGGAGACCGTAACCCACTTTCAGGAAGGAAAGTGGAGAACCAAATTGTGTCTGGGCCTATTCGCATCCACACCTCCTTTCCTGTTCTGTTAACCAAGGGAGTTCAACTGATTGTGTTCATTCGCAGAAGAATACAGGAGTGTTGAACTTTAATGGTGTGGGGCTAATTTCCTAGCAGACATTGTTCAAGGTGACTCTCGGAGGGAGGACCCAGGTGCACAGCACTGACCCGAAGGAAATACAAGAACGTTGCTTATACCGCACTGACACATGTGGTGGAGGCCAGGCGTGGTGTCCCCGCTCTCTCCCCTCTAAGGTACCCCTAGACAAGAGATGAGACGAGAGAAAGAGGGGAGTGAGGAGGGCGCTGCAATTATATTACCAAAAGTATTGGGACACCTGCCTTTACACGCACATGAACTTTAATGGCATCCCAGTCTTAGTTAGAACTTTAATGGCATTCCAGTCTTAGTCCTTAGGGTTCAATATTGAGTTGGCCCACCCTTTACAGCTATAGCAGCTTCAACTCTTCTGGGAAGGCTGTCCACCAGGTTTAGGAGTGTGTCTATGGGAATGTTTGACCATTCTTCCAGAAGAGCTTTTGTAAGGTCAGGCACTGAGGTTGGAAGGCCTGGCTCACAGTCTCCGCACTAATTCATCCCAAAGGTGTTCTATCAGGTTTAGGTCAGGACTCTATGCATGCCAGTCAAGTTCCTCTACCCCAAACTCGCTAATCCATGACTTTATGGACCTTGCTTTGTGCACTGGTCCAAATCATTTGGTGGAGGGGGGATTATGGTGTGGGGTTGTTTTTCAGGGGTTGGGTTGGCCCCTTAGTTCCAGTGAAGGGAACTCTTAAGGCGTCAGCATACCAAGACATTTTGGACAATTTCATGCTCCCAACTTTGTGGGAACAGTTTGGGGATGGCCCCTTCCTGTTCCAACATGACTGCGCACCAGTGCACAAAGCAAGGTTCATAAAGACATGGATGAGCGAGTTTGGGGTGGAGGAACTTGACTGGCCTGCACAGAGTCCTGACCTCTACCCAATAGAACACCTTTGGGATGAATTAGAGCGGAGACTGCGAGCCAGGTCTTCTCGTCCAACATCAGTGCCTGACCTCACAAATACGCTTCTAGAAAAATGGTCGAACATTCCCATAGACACACTCCTAAACCTTGTGGACAGCCTTCCCAGAAGAGTTGAAGCTGTTATAGCTGCAAAGGGTGGGCCAACTCAATATTGAACCCTACGGACTATGACTGGGATGCCATTAAAGTGCATTTGCGTGTAAAGGTAGGTGTCCCAATACTTTTGACAATATAGTGTATCTTTGCTAAAAAAGTGCATTTATCATTTTTTTTCCTGCGGGAGCGTGACAAGCGTTGCACTCCTGGTCAGTGGATCAGGGGTGCAATGTCAGGCTTCTGCAGACAAGCCCTGCAGCTTTCAGCCCATACCTCATTACGAATGGTCAGTTTAAAAACTGCAGGGCTTGTGAATGAACTACAAGGGTGCTCATCAGTGCCCTCACAGTTCTTTTAGAACTACAAGCTGTCTGCCCCAATGGATGATGGTACTTGCAGTTCTTTTATTCACAGGAAAATGTGAATGAATGACGTGGCTGTGTGGGCGGAGCCCCATACGGTCACGCTGTTTTTGAATTGTGACAGCGAGTGCAGGGAGAAGAACCCCTGCCCACTGCCACAATGAGGGAGGATCATAGGGAGAAGTGGCAGGAGCTGGAACATGTTACACGTTCCACCCTAAATACAGGTGGAACGTATGAAAAATCAAGCTTATCCTTTAAAGAGGAAGTAAACCCTGATGGGTTTTTCTTCCTCTTTTCCCCCCTGCAAAGTAAAAGCATAATGGGCTAGTATGCATTGCTCCAATCATCTTAAAGGGGACGTACAGGTACGTCCATCTGCCCACAGGAGCCATTGTGTCGACGTAAATAGTCGTGTGCTAGGGTGCCCACCTGTCCCGGATTGCCCGGGATTGTCCCATAATTCTCATTTGTGTCCCGGGCACCTTCATTCCGGGACATTACAGTGTCCCGGAATGAAATGAGGACACATAGCCACCCTAATAGACAATTGCCAAACTGGTTGCTAGGGCCGTCCCGCCTGGCGTCTAGCAACCAGTGATGTCACATTCGCGTCGAGTCTTGGAGCGAGGCAGAGAGGAGCAAAGACTTTACCCATTGCTGCCCTGCGCTCCAACCACCTCTTCTCTTTCTCTGGCCGCGGCAGCAGCACCCAGAGAGAGCAGCCAGAGCGTCTCCTCCTGACTCCTCCGGTCTTCAGTGACCTCCCGGTGGGCGGCAACATTCTGCAGTGCTGGCTGGCTTAGATCCATGGCTTCGCTACCCGTCCCGACTCCCGCAGCGCATTGCCTGACTTCTCCGACTCCCGCCCGCGGCTCGAGCCGACCAACTGCCTGAGGGAGGGCCCCCCAGCCTGGACCAGGGAACAAAGACCGGCGCTCAACCACTCACCAGACCAGACCAGTCCAGATTAGAAGGTGAGCAAATGGAACCTGATTGGAGCAGGTCAGGTGACAAGTCGGGGCACTGGGGCTGGGGACAGTACAGAAAAAAATTAGGCTGACAAAGTGGGGCCCTGCCCTGGGGGGCAATAAAAAAAATGAGGCTGACAAGTGGGGGGCAATAAAAAATTAAGCTGACAAGTGGGGGCAATAAAAAATGAAGCTGACAAGTGGGGGAAATAAAACATGAAGCTGACAAGTGGGGGCAATAAAAAATGAGGCTGACAAAGTGGGGCCCTGCCCTGGGGGGGGCAATAAAAAATGAGGCTGACAAGTGGGGGCAATAAAAAATGAGGCTGACAAGTGGGGGCAATAAAACATGAAGCTGACAAGTGGGAGCAATAACAAATGAGGCTGACAAGTGGGGGGCAATAAAAAATGAGGCTGACAAGTGGGGGGCAATAAAAAATGAGGCTGACAAGTGGGGGCAATACAAAATGAGGCTGACAAGTGGGGTCAATAAAAAATGAGGCTGACAAAGTGGGGCCCTGCCCCGGGAGGCAATACAAATGAGGCTGACAAGTGGGGGCAATAAAAAATTAGGCTGACATGTGGGGGCAATAAAAAATGAAGCTGACAAGTGGGGGCAATAAAACATGAAGCTGACAAGTGGTGGCAATAAAAAATTATGCTGACAAGTGGGGGAAATAAAAAATGAGGCTGACAAGTGGGGGCAATAAAAAATGAAGCTGACAAGTGAGGGCAATAAAACATGAAGCTGACAAGTGGGGGGCAATAAAAAAATGAGGCTGACAAGTGGAGGCAATAAAAAATGAGGCTGACAAGTGGGGGCAATAAAAAATGAGGCTGACAAGTGGGGGGCAATAAAAAATGAGTCTGACAAGTGGGGGCAATAAAAAATGAGGCTGACAAGTGGGGGCAATAAAAAATGAAGCTGACAAGTAGACTTGTGCACAATGGCAAAATTTGTTTAGTTCCGGTTCGTTTCTTTTCGGTCCTGTTGATTTGTAATCGTTCGTAATTTTGCTAGACGGGATTTTTCGTGTTCGGACTAATTCGTATTTTCGTTGAATCGGAATGATTCGTATTAATGTAAGCCTTATTTTTAGTTGATTTATAATCCGTACTTTCGGTAGGGTACGTTGTTTTTCGTTGATTCTGGACACAACTCCTACTTTCGTAACTTTTTTTGGGTTCGTTAATTCGTAATTTTCCGTGTCTCTCTCACAATGGGGCTGCCTTTTATGCCTCACGTGCTTCGAATGGATTCATACTTTTCTAAATACAGTGCGGTTATTTGTAATGATTCGAAATCTCGTATTTTACTTTTGTTTTTTCCATGCGGCTATAGCCTCCGCCCCTGTACACCATTTTGAGAGGGAGTTCAGCACGGTGAGGGAGGAGCAGAGAGCAGAGCAGAGTGTTATTGTGCTTCCAATGGATTTGTACATTCGTAACTTTTTTCATAACAAATTATGCCGTAGACATTCGGGCATTCGCTATTTGCGATATAATTTATTTCGGATTCGGTTTTATTCGTAATTGCTTTGTTCGGAAATTCGAATGCTTCCGAATGTCCGAGAGTTGCTAAATTCGGACGAATTTCGATTCGTTACGAAACGAATTGCACAAGCCTACTGACAAGTGGGGGGCAATAAAACATGAAGCTGACAAGTAGGGGCAATAAAAAATATATATGTAGAAAATGTATACCACCTGTCTAAACTGGTGACCACTGTTTGCTTTTGTTTTTCCAAAAATTGGCAAAAAAAAGTATCAAAAATCATCTTTTTTTGGGGCTGGTGGGGCGAGGGCGTACGCGGAGGGTGTCCCTGAATGGCAGTTTGGAAATGTGGTCACCCTATCATGCGCTGGTCCTTAAGTGGTTAAGGGAGATTAACAACATCCCCAGAAGGACCTCCTTACTTTTCCACCAAATACAAATAAAGAAACACGTGGTCGGTTGCCCTTTAAAAGATCCTTGCACACAGTAACCGTATCTCTTGCAGACACTGTATGGCAAGGTTAGTGGATGTTTGCATGCAGCACATTAGAAGCTATCAGCCAGAGTGCATCGTGCTGTTTATAAATCTCCATTATGAAGCAGTACATAAATCAGAGGTGTAGCAGTTTTTTTGCAGATGCAAATATTGATGTTAATGACAATCAGTGCTCCATATTTCTCTATAATTATCCCAACATTCATTACCAACAGAAGACGGCCATTTAAGCCGAGAAACTCAATCCGAGAGGCCCTCTGCCTTGCACAAGTTTAATGGCCTGCCTTTCAATAAATTGGGTTCAATCTCCTTTATGCCGTAATGATTCTTAAGAAGGACCAGCAGATAATAAGACCATGACAACAGACAGACTTTGGCACTTCGTGGCTTTTGAAACTTAATACAATGGATAATTGTCGTTGTCTTGAACGCTCACCTACGGTAAATGCTAACAGTCTGTAGGATTCCTCCTCGTCCTCTTTCCGAGATTGCAGTTCAGTCACTCTAATTACATGGCTTACATGACAGATGATGGCAGCTGTATTCTGAAATATGTACAGTACATAGATCCTTGGCTTTAGAAACAAATCTATCATTAGCTTCATGTTCTGAGTAATGGCAGCTTTCTCATCTGAAGAACCTTTCATCTGCTGGGTCTGTAGAACTCACTGGCTGATCGCAGCAGGGAGGGGCTGTATTCCCAGCAAAAGAAGAGGACCCCTGCTATAACGACATCAAATGAGTGTTTATCCTGCTGCAGATAACCACAGCACATGAAAAGTTCATTTAAATAAAAAAAAAATCTATGTATTCCTACAGCAGTGAGAAAAAGGTGTTTTGTTGCGATAGTAGTTGAACACGTTGTGATAGACAATTAGCCCCCATTCACACAGGGGCAGCACGACGCGGCACGACTTCTGGGGGCGACCTCGGCAGCGCGATCTCAAGACGACTTGAGACGCCCGCCGAGGCGATTTGCATAAAGACTTCTGTATAGAAGTCAATGCAGGTCGCCTTGGGTCACCCCCAAAAGTAGTACAGGAACCTTTTTCTAAGTCGGAGCGACTCAAGTCGCTCCTATTTAGAACGGTTCCATTGAAAAGAGTTGGACGCGACTCGTCAGGCGACTGAGTCGCCTGACGAGTCGCCCCTGTGTGAATGGGGTCTTAGGGTGACCACATTTCCAAACTACCATTCAGGGACACCCCCCTTCCCAAAAATCAGCTTGTGCTGTAACGAATCACAGCACAGTGATTGGACACAAGAGGCGGGATTTATGATTTCTCCAATCACAAGCAGGGGGAGGGGATTGTGCTCCTCCAGGCATTCCCGGCCAGGACAAGTACTGTCAGTGAGTAAAGCGGTGATGTGGCAGCCTTTTTTAGGGGCATCAGATTGGCTGGGGGTGGCTGTGTCAGTATAATTCCGGGACACTGCATTGTCCTGGAATGAAGGTGCCCGGGACAGACCTGCAAAATGCGGGACTGTCCTGGGCAATCCGAGACATGTGGTCACCCTATAGACAATACAGTGACAGATCCTTAGGAAGGTTGCCTGGAAAAAGTAGTAAGAATTAATTTTGTGTCTTTTTTAGGGACCTCTGATCCATTTGATAGCATGTAGCGTGTAGGCGGGGTCAAGTGCGGTTTAGCAGCAATAACACATACACAGTCCAAATGCGATGTACAGAGCTTGTATTGAAGTAATGCAAAGACAGTCCACAATAAAACCGGTGGGAAGACAGCCCAACCGTGAATACTCATGGGTCCCAACAGCGTGTATAGAGCAGGTTGAAGCCAAGCTGACAGCACCTGTTAGGAGGTGCAGAATGTGGCCTGGCTGTCTCCGTCTCCTATCCCAATGGGGAGATGTCTAGAGAAGTTGCAATCCCTATGCTTTCTCTCCTCGTAAGGAACCTTTCCCTGCTGATAGTCCCTAACAGACAAGGTACCTGTCCCTATTCTACCCACTCGCAAATGCATGCCAAGCCTGGGAGCCAGGGCCTTAAGTAGGCTATGCCTAACCTAAGATGGCTGCTAGAGTCACATGGGCAGCGGCGGGGCCGCCCATAAGGGGTGCAGGGGTGCCGCCCCCCAAATCTCTATGTGCTGGCCCCTAATCTCCATGTAGGGCGCCGGAAGCATTGAGTGAGTGAGTGAGTGAATAACTTATATATGAAGCTCTACAGCTTGGCTTGTCCTTCTCCAACTAGTCAGGATTTATATAGCGCCAACAGTTTGCGCGGCGCTTTACATCTCCTTTTGACCATCTGTGATGGATCTCAGATACCCCAGGTGGGCACATCCGCCAGACCTGTGTCTCCTGCCCTCCAAACGCACCCGCAGCCTGAAGATTCGCCATAACCAGCCCTTAACCCCTCAATCACGAGACAATCCACACAGGTGTTGAGGGTTAAACATGCAGAGCATCAACAGTTTATTAAATACAAAACATACACTTTTACACACAGTTAGGGACACTCCCCTTAGCCTTGTCATAGAGGGGGGGTAGGGGACAAGGAAGAACCAATGGGAACTGAACACTTGTACATTAGGGTGACCACGTGTCCCGGATTGCCCGGGACAGTCCCGCATTTTGCAGGTCTGTCCCGGGCACATTCATTCCAGGACAATACAGTGTCCCGGAATGAAACTGTTACAGCCACCCCCCCGGGCCAATCTGATGCCCCAAAAACAGGCCGCCACATCACCGCTTTACTCACTGACAATACTTGTCCTGGCCAGGAATGCCTGGAGGAGCACAATCCCACCCCCTGGTTGTTATTGGAGAAACCATAACTCCCGCCTCTTGTGTCCAATCACTGTGCTGTGATTCGTTACAGCACAAGCTGATTTTTGGGAAGGGAGGGTGTCCCTGAATGGTAGTTTGGAAATGTGGTCACCCTATTGTACATTGAAACAGAGGCTAAAGATAAACATAAAGGGATTATGGTAAGCAGGCAGCCCCTCAATACACATCCCCTGCGGAGAGATGTCTGCAGTCCAGACCATTGTCTATGTGCCATGAACCAACACAATTAAACACAGCAACAATGGGGGGGGGGGATGGGGGAGTAGGGATGTAGCATTACATTACATTATCTCAATGCCAGCTTTCACCCAGTCTCTCAGCCTGGGCCATAATCTGTGGGTAAGCGGCCAGCCCACAGTCCCTTCCAAAACACACAGTGACAGTGGGTTCTGTCACACCATCAAAGCAGGAACATCTGCCAAGTTTGAGAACCGATTACCTAACTCACCGATCAAACTCTGATCAACCCTTGGACATTAATTGCAATTCTCATTCATCCCTCAACCGTTGGTTGCCGTGAGTGACGTCCTTTGGGGAATCACCAGCTGAGGATCCTTCAGGGATATATATCCAAAGCTTGATCAGGCCCTCTAGACGTATGTCTAGTAGGGTCCACTGATTCCAGTAAGCCTCCTGTGTATTGGTGGCGGTTATCTGCACATTTACTCAAGATTGTTTGGATTTATTATCACAAATATCTTCTTTGGAGCACCATTGGAGTATTATTTAGTTATCACGAACTTACTTTGATATCACTACCAGAAACTTTCTGATTTAGTTCTTATCATGTTGGACTATTGATATTGGATTCTGGATTGTTATCTCTCTTCACAGGGTGTTATTCATTCATTTTTTCAGTTATATTCATTAGCGCTACATTTTATTTGTTAATAACTTATATAGCGCTACAAATGCAAACTAAATCGTCTCAAGGCGCTTTGCATCCAGTGACGTCCTGATCCTTCAGAAGAGGTGGGTCCTAAGTTTTTTCCTGAAGGCCCGATGGTTTTCTTCCATACGGATGTCCGTGGGTAGAGCGTTCCATAGCCGTGGTCCTTGGACTGCCAATCTTTGTTCTCCCTTTGATTTGTAGCGGGACTTGGGGATGTGGAGGAGGTTTTGGTTGGTTGATCGGAGAATGCGTTTGGGGGTATAGTGTTTTATCTTCTCGCATAAATATTGAGGAGCGTTTCCTTGTGTGCACTTGTGGGTGAGACAGAGGGTCTTGAATGTGACCCGATCCTTTACGGTCAGCCAATGCAGGGTCCTCAGTGAAGGGGTGATGGATTCCCAAGGTTTTTTCCCTGCTACCAGTCTGGCTGCCGTGTTCTGGACAACTTGTAGGCGCGAAATCTGATATTTAGGAAGTCCTATGTAGAGGGAGTTTGCGTAGTCGAGTAGGGAATTGATGATTGTTCCAACTACTACTGCTATGTCCTCTTCTGGGATGAAGGGGATGAGTCTACGCAGCAGGCAGAGAAGATGGTGTGATCCGCTGACTACTGATCCTATTTGTGCGTCCATCGACATCTCCGAGTCAAAGATGACTCCGAGACTTTTGACTTTGGTGCTCGGGGTGATGGTCTGTCCAAGAATGGTGGGTGGTGTCCAAGAAGTCTTTGTTTTTGTCTTTCTGTTTGTGTGGAGGAGAAGAAGTTCTGTTTTGGATCCATTGAGTTTGAGGGAACTCTCAGTCATCCAATCATCGATCAATATGTTCGCAATGTGAAGCATTGAGTTCTACCGTTTTTTTTTTTTTTTTGTGAAGCACATGATTAGAGCTGGAGGCTTCAAAAAGGTTGGGCTCAGGGCGCAGAGCACTGCCCCCTGAGCCCACCCACTTTTGACAATAGCGAATCAACATTTGCTATTGTCTTCCTGCTTCTCCTCCCAGCCAATCAGAACAGGAATTGAGACCTGATTGGCCAGGAGGAGAAACTATCTGATTGGCCGGGAGGAGAAGCCGTGGAAGCCGCCGAAGCCACCCGCGACTTGGATGGGGTAAGTGCAGGGCTAACAGGCTGGCGAGCGGGCTTGTGAGCCGGGCTGGCGAGCAGGCACAGGGGTGGATGGGGGTTTGTTTTGTTTCTTTGGTTTTGCTGCACCCCCCCCAAAAAAATTGAGAACCAGCCGCCACTGCACATGAGGTGGCAGCATCCAATTGCATAGCTTACCCAGTGATCCAGGAAACCTTAGAGGAACCATGTTCTTTTTGGCTTCCTCTCCAACTGCAATGCCGCTCTGTGGATGAGCGCCTCCTACAGTGGAGAAAGTTGATTGCACCTGCCTACGAACGCACCCCTGCAGGAGCTGCTGTAATGAAACCAGATCTTCCCTAGAATCAGTGCAGAGGCAACCAAGCACACAGCAACATTTCACTCATTCTGGCTCAACAATCAGTCTAGGGGTTGTCTTTTTAGGTTTTATTTTATTGCTGAAGAACTTGGGATGGGAGAGGCGTGATATAGGATACTCCAAATTCCCAGAACATCTGCAGGAGGACCCTTTACTTTACCCAGTTTCTTGGGGCAGTCTCCATGCAGGATCATGTACAAATAGGGGTTGATTTACTAAAGGCAAATAGACTGTGCACTTTTCAAAGTTGCTCCAGAGTTTAGTAAATGAGGTAAAGTTTCACTTTGCAAAGAGTACATGCAAGGAAAATTAAAAAAAAATGAATAAATTTGCTTGCACATTATTGGATGATGGAAGTCAGTAGAGCTTCTGCTCATTTACTAAGCTCTGGAGCAACTGCTCTTGCAGACTGCAGAGTGCAAGTGCACTTTACAAAGTGCACAGTCTATTTGCCTAAGTAAATCAACCCCATAGTGTGAATAAGTCTCTTCTTTAGAAGCTCTCTCAGGTTATGCTATAGACTTGCCCATACAGGAGTTACTTCAGCACACAGTCTCTAGAGCCCTGGGTTTCCTTACTGGTCTCTCACATCCCTGCTATTCTATCCCTCCTGTTTTTGTAAATCCTGCGTGGTCCATTTTTCCAGGCTCATATAACTTGCATCCATTTTCTATGATTCTATCCATAGGCGTGCGCAGGGGTGTGCCGTGTGTCCCAGAGCACACCCTAAAACCCTGTGTGCATTAGCATGATCAAACTTTGTGTCGGCGGGGAGATGGGAAATACCTCCATCCTCTATGATTCAATCTCTCCTGCCTCCACTGTCCCATACCTCCATCCTCTATGATTCAATCTCTCCTGCCTCCACTGTCCCATACCTCCATCCTCTATGATTCAATCTCTCCTGTCTCTGCTGTCCCATACCCCCATTCTCTATGATTCAATCTCTCCTGCCTCCACTGTCCCATACCTCCATCCTCTATGATCAATCTCTCCTGCCTCCACTGTCCCATTTCCCCATCCTCTATGATTCTATCTCTCCTGCCTCCACTGTCCCATTCCCCCATCCTCTATGATTCTATCCCTCCTGTCTCTGCTGTCCCATACCTCCATCCTCTATGATTCTATCCCTCCTGTCTCTGCTGTCCCATATACCTCCATCCTCTATGATTCTATCCCTCCTGTCTCTGCTGTCCCATACCCCTATCCTCTATGATTCTATCCCTCCTGTCTCTGCTGTCCCATACCTCCATCCTCTATGATTCTATCTCTCCTGTCTCTGCTGTCCCATACCTCCATCCTCTATGATTTTATCTCTCCTGCCTCCACTGTCCCATTCCCCCATCCTCTATGATTCTATCCCTCCTGTCTCTGCTGTCCCATACCTCCATCCTCTATGATTCTATCCCTCCTGTCTCTGCTGTCCCATATACCTCCATCCTCTATGATTCTATCCCTCCTGTCTCTGCTGTCCCATACCCCTATCCTCTATGATTCTATCCCTCCTGTCTCTGCTGTCCCATACCTCCATCCTCTATGATTCTATCTCTCCTGTCTCTGCAGTCCCATACCTCCATCCTATATGATTCTATCTCTCCTGTCTCTGCTGTCCCATACCTCCAGCCTCTATGATTCTATCTCTCCTGTCTCTGCTGTCCCATTATACCCCCATCCTCTATGATTTTATCTCTCCTGTCTCCACTGTCCCATAGCCCCATCCTATATGATTCTATCTCTCCTGTCTCTGCTGTCCCATACCTCCATCCTATATGATTCTATCTCTCCTGTCTCTGCTGTCCCATACCTCCATCCTCTATGATTCTATCTCTCCTGTCTCTGCTGTCCCATACCTCCATCCTCTATGATTCTATCTCTCCTGTCTCTGCTGTCCCATACCTCCATCCTCTATGATTCTATCTCTCCTGTCTCTGCTGTCCCATACCCCTATCCTCTATGATTCTATCTCTCCTGTCTCTGCTGTCCCATACCTCCATCCTCTATGATTCTATCTCTCCTGTCTCCACTGTCCCATCCTCCCATCCTCTATGATTCTATCTCTCCTGTCTCCACTGTCCCATACCCCCGTCCTCTATGATTTTATCTCTCCTGTCTCCACTGTCCCATACCCCCATCCTCTATGATTTTATCTCTCCTGTCTCCACTGTCCCATCCTCCCATCCTCTATGATTCTATCTCTCCTGTCTCTGCTGTCCCATACCTCCAGCCTCTATGATTCTATCTCTCCTGTCTCTGCTGTCCCATAGCCCCATCCTCTATGATTTTATCTCTCCTGTCTCCACTGTCCCATCCTCCCATCCTCTATCATTCTATCTCTCCTGTCTCTGCTGTCCCATACCTCCATCCTCTATGATTCTATCTCTCCTGTCTCTGCGGTCCCATACCTCCACCCTCTATGATTCTATCTCTCCTGTCTCTGCTGTCCCATACCCCCATCCTCTATGATTTTATCTCTCCTGTCTCCACTGTCCCATAGCCCCATCCTATATGATTCTATCTCTCCTGTCTCTGCTGTCCCATACCTCCATCCTATATGATTCTATCTCTCCTGTCTCTGCTGTCCCATACCTCCATCCTCTATGATTCTATCTCTCCTGTCTCTGCTGTCCCATATTTCCATCCTCTATGATTCTATCTCTCCTGTCTCTGCTGTCCCATCCTCCCATCCTCTATGATTCTATCTCTCCTGTCTCCACTGTCCCATACCTCCATCCTATATGATTCTATCTCTCCTGTCTCTGCTGTCCCATACCTCCACCCTCTATGATTCTATCTCTCCTGTCTCTGCCGGCTCTCACTGTTTGGATAATTGACAATGAGGGGGGGGAAGCGGACTCCAAATCCCCAGTCACTTGCTGATATTTGGATTTTTAATCCCTTCCTGCGGCCTGTACACACCAATGTTTGTGCTGGGAGCGCTCCCAGCCCAGAGACCAGGATCTCACTAGGGGCCCAGGTCTTATACTAATGATGGGGAACCAGGACTCCCAGTCACCCAACACCTGATCTCTTTGTTAGCCTGTGATTGGCTATCACAGTGATCACTCACTGTGCAGCCCACCTATGTTTTTCTTTCTTCCTATCCTCTGAATGGAGAGAAATATACATTGTATCTAGGGTTGCCACCTGTCACCCGGACAGTTCGGGTTTGGAATCATGCGTCCGGGTTTCAGACTGTCTGAAACCCCAGAGACATTATTCAGATCGGACTATGGCTTGTGTAAGCCAAGAGTGTCAGTTACACTCTCTTCCACACTGCCCAAAGCCAGCACTAACAATTCCTCCCCATACACACAGACAGAAGAGGAGATCTACTCCTCTTCTACCCGCCCCTACCCATCTGTGTCTGCCCACACTTCAATCCCCGGCGCTGTGCCTTAGAAAAGGAAAGCGGGTGCTGGAAATTTGAATTTCAGCAGCCTCAGATACATCTGGATGAGAGGTGCTGACTGCCAAGGGGTGAGTGAGCTCACCATCCATCCCTGTCTGTGACTGAAGTCTCCCCCCTTCTCTCTCCTGCCTTTGAATGAGTACACTAAGGTAAATCAGGGTTCTCAGAGCACCCCTTACATCAGAGTTCCCCTTTATACCAGAGGCCACAGTGTCCCCCTTACATCAGAGTCCTCTCCGTACATCAGGGTTCTCAGTGTTTCCCCTTTAAATCAGGGTTCCTAGAGCATCCCTTATGTCAGAGTCCCCAGAGTTCTCCCTTATATCGGAGTCTTTAGAGTCCCCCCTTACAGTGTAAGGGAACTCTCCACATTCAGATTTAAAAGGAGAAATCTGTGGATTCAAATGTAAAGGGGGAACTCTTGTGATTAATTTCATACAATTAGAAATGTTATTTAATTGCAAAATATATGTATAGTTTATACTATAAAAAAAAATTGCCGTGTGCCGCTAAAGTGTTCGGATTTGACTTGAAGAGAAGGTGGCAACCGTAATTGTAACTTTCCCTCCTTGCCAGGGGAAAAAAAATGTAAACAAGTGTAGCACCCTCTAGTGTACTATTAATGTAAGAGTAGAATTCGGGACAGCATGACTTATATAGACAGCTCTCTGGTGTCTCCCCCTGGTTCTAGAAAGTTGGAAAACATTCTAGAGACCAGAGGGCGGAGGCTAGGAGGGTTGCTCTGCATATTTAGGGGAACTTAGCCAATCCTTAGGCAGCGGGCCTGGCAGGGGACTAAGTGAGATTTTAAATAAGAATGAGTCATGCTAGGAAGGGAGTCGGGTGGAAGATGGAGGCACAGTTTTAGGGAGACTTGCTAAAATAATAATAATAATAATAATTATAATAAGAAAAAAAAAATAAAGGAAAAAAATGGCTAAATGAAGGTTTGATCTAGATCAGTGTCAGTGTAAGGGGAGATTTAGATGTCTAAGCACACCGGTGCGACTTCAGGTGCGACAGGTGATTTACAAATCGCACCTGAAGTCACATCTATTTGTATTTTATATGCCACCGTCTTAATAGGTGCAATTTGAAGCACGATTTGAAACATAGTTCCTGCACTATTTTTGGTGATTTCATGTGCGAATTGCATTGACATTTGTGCATGAAATTGCACAGATGTTGGCAAGCCACAGATGACATTGCACTGTCCTGTGGCTTTGAAATCACGCTGAAGTAGCACAATTTCAAAGCCGCATTCAGTGTGAACGGGAGCTAAATCTCCCTTGCCTCTGCATACCTGATCCGCTTCCGGATCGCGCTCCGGAGGCTACTGACAGGAGAGAAATTGTGCCCCATCGTTTATCATCGTGAGAATTGGGCCTCATCATTGGTGTCATTGGGAGGAATTGTGCCCCATCACTGGTGTCATTGGGATGAATTGTGCCCCATCATTGGTGTCCTTGGCACCCATCTTTGGTGTCATTGGGAGGAACTGTGCCCAATTGTTGGTGTCATTGGGGGGAATTGTGCCCCATCACTGGTGTCATTGGGACGAATTGTGCCCCATCAATTTTGTCATTGGATCCCATCGTTGGTGTCATTGGGAGGAACTGTACCCAATCGTTGGTGTCATTGATAGGATTTGTGCACCATCACTGGTGTCATTGAGAGGAATTTTACCCCATTGCTGGTGTCATTGGGAGGAATTGTGTCCCATACTTTTTGTCGTTGTGCCCCATCATTGGTGCCATTGGGAGAAACTGTGCCCAATCGTTGGTGTCACTGATAGGAATTGTGCAGTATCATTGGTGTCATTGGGAGGAACTGTGCCCCACCACTGGAGTCATTGGGATGAATTGTGCCCCATCATTGGTGTCGTTGTGCCCCATCATTGGTGTCATTGGGAGGAACTTTGCCCAATTATTGGTGCCATTGGGCCTCATCATTGGTGTCATTGGGAGGAATTGTGCCCCATCACTGGTGTCATTGGGATGGATTGTGCCCCATCAATTTTGTCATTGGATCCCATGGTTGGTGTCATTGGGAGGAACTGTACCCAATCGTTGGTGTCATTGATAGGATTTGTGCACCATCACTGGTGTCATTGAGAGGAATTTTACCCCATCACTGGTGTCACTGGGAGGTATTGTGCCCCATCATTTTTGTCATTGGGCCCCATCTTGGTGTCATTGGGAGGAACTGTGCCCAATCATTGGTATCATTGATAAGAATTGTGCCCCTTCGTTGGTGTCAGTGAATGAAATAAGGCCCCAGGCCACAGTTTGGAGACCACTGCCCTAAGTTAAGCCTGGAATAAGGAGACGGTATACCCAAATCTTAGCTCCTTTGGTCTTCCCAAAGTCATCCCTTCTCCCCATCGGTGGCATCTGAACTGTTTGTCTGCATCATGAACTGCCCGCTGTGAAATGTGCTGATGGACATGCGATCACACCCCCCCCCCCCCCCCCCTCATTGTCAATCATCCAAACCGTGAGAGCCGAGGGACGTTGTACATAAATATTTCCCCCAAATGATTACCTGCAGGCAGAACCAAAAATCAATATGTTATTTTCTAGCCGTATGTCCTTTTGCCGCCGTCAACAAGCCGGGTAACAGCCGCCCGCGCGTCCTTTTAAGCAAATATAAAGACAGATACAAAGAAATAATTCAATGTACGGCAATAAAAAGGGGCTTTTTATTTCTTTTTTTCTGGCGTCTAAGACGTGCGGTGTGAGCTTGCTGCCACCTACAGGCGGACGAGCCAACGGCTCCTTGACATTTAATCCAAAGGCACGCGAATCAGAGGAGGGGAAAAAAAAATAAAAAATAAGTGCATTATCTAAAAATTCATCATTCTTTCAAAACAGGCAGCTAAGGACATAATGTTCTGCAAGAACGCACGCTGCGACTGTACCGGGCCCGCAGACAGCTGTTCTGTACTCCGCTCCCAGCAGTATAGACACTTACAACTTAATATTAAGTGGCGTAGGTGAGTGGGCTGCTTTGTGTTAGGAGCGGCAGGCTTAGAAAACGACGACGGAAAAAAAAAAAAAAACGCTGATTGTTCTACGAGCCATTGAATATTCCGCCATGACAGAAAGGCGCATTAAAGTATAGTCTATTTACCCCTCGCGCCAGGTAGTCCTGCAATTAAGAGTCGAAAAAAAAAAAAAAAGTGCAAAATGTAAAGAAACTAATTATCAGCTTGCTGCTATTAAGCTCTAATGTACTTTCTTATACCGACTTTCAATGGAGCCCCGCGGGCTTCTGGGTAATAAGGAACCTTGGTTCACCCGACGAGGGGCAGAGTGTAAAAATAACACGGCTACGTTTTTTTTTTGTCTGGCGCTGCGTAAATCAAAGTCCGATGGGGCACGACGGTGCTGACGGTGAAAAATGGGATACTTGGCGTTCGGGATGAGCTGTGGTTGGGTTATCTCCTTAGAAAAGTCTTGTGAGGCTCCATTGTCATGTTTTTGGCCTTCTAAACATCTGTTGGACAAAAGTTGCGTGACTTTACGACGTGCGACACCCAAGTGACCACAGGCTCTTCCTTGTGCCCCCCCCCCCCCCATCTCCTGACATCTTCATTGCACAGGACTGGAATAGATGAAATACATACACTATATTACCAAAAGTATTGGGACACCTGCCTTTACATGCACATGAACTTTAATGGCATCCCAGGTATGAGATATGCATATATTGAATAGACAAACCGCACTCAACACAAGGTATCCCATTCAGGCTGGAAAAGGAGGTCGATGTTGCGGTTTGTGGCTCCTGTAAGCACCAGAAAGTCCATATACACTATGTAGCGGGTGTTTGAATTTAGGGGAGGCATCTGGATGGTAGTGTAACCCAGATGCATTGATTGTTAGGGAATCTGAGACCCTTTTATGGTTCTTGGAGGACTCTGGTGGTGTGAGGTTCCCTGCGGCCTGTAGGTGGCGCTGTCGCCTTGGGCTGGAGCTGAACACTCACCGCAAGACTGCTTCCCTTTTTGTCCTTTCCTGGCGCTGGTACAGCTGGGCGGGGAACCCGCTGTGACGGAAAGGGAGAGGAGATAAAAGGGGCGGACATGTTTTATCGGTCATTACGTTTTTCAAAAATGGGTTCGGCCAATTTTTCGTATAGTGTATGGCCAGCATTAGTCCGTAGGGTTCAATATTGAGTTGGTCCACCCTTTGCAGCTATAACAGCTTCAACTCTTGTGGGAAGGCCGTCCACAAGGTTTAGGAGGGTGTCTATGAGAATGTTTGACCATTCTTCCAGAAGAGCATTTGTGAGGTCAGGCACGGATGTTGGATGAGAAGGCCTGGCTCGCAGTCTCTGCACTACTTCATCCCAAAGGTGTTCTATCGGGTTGAGGTCAGGACTCTGTGCAGGCCAGTCAAGTTCCTCCACCCCAAACCCGCTCATCCATGTCTTTATGGACCTTGCTTTGTGCACTGGTGCGCAGTCATGTTGGAACAGGAAGCGGCCGTCCCCAAACTGTTCCCACAAAGTTGGGAGCATGAAAATGTCCAAAATGTCTTGGTATGCTGACGCCTTAAGAGTTCCCTTCACTGGAACTAAAGGGCCAAGCCCAACCCCTGAAAAACAACCCCACACCATAATCCCCCCTCCACCAAATGATTTGGACCAGTGCACACAGCAGGGTCCATAAAGACATGGATGAGTGAGTTTGGGGTGGAGGAACTTGACTGGCCTGCACAGAGTCCTGACCTAAACCTGATAGAACACCTTTGGGATGAATTAGTGCAGAGACTGCGAGCCAGGCCTTCTCATCCAACATCCGTGCCTGACCTCACAAATGCGCTTCTGGAAGAATGGTCAGACATTCCCATAGACACCCTCCTAAACCTTGTGGACAGCCTTCCCAGAAGAGTTGAAGCTGTTATAGATGCAAAGGGTGGGCCAACTCAATATTGAACCCTACGGACTAAGACTGGGATGCCATTAAAGTTCATGTGCGTGTAAAGGTAGGTGTCCCAATACTTTTGGTAATATAGTGTATATAGGTGCTGTTTTAACTGCCAAAGGATTTGAATTTCTGTCCATCCAGTCTTGGGATTTACACAGCTGAACCATAACACAACCCTGTCTGTCAGGGCAGGGGACCTGATTTTTCTTTGCTGCAACTGAGTTAGGGCTCATTTACACTTACTTCGACTTTAACACACATTAAAGTGCCTACCGCTTCAACATGCTTTTTTGATGTGTTTTGATGCTTCGTGATGCTTTTTTGAAGCTTGGCAAATGCCCTGTGTGTGTTCTATTTTCTATTTGTTTTAAAGAGACCTTGTAGAACCCTAATTCATTAGTACCCCTGTTCATCAGATCCCCAGCTTATTAGTACCCTTGTTTAGCAGATACCCTGCTCAGTAGTCCCTCCAGCTCTGCTGATACCCCACTCAGTAGTAACCCCCAGCTCTGCTGATTCCCCACTCATTAGTAACCTGCAGCTCTGCTGATCCCCTACTCAGTAGTAACCCCCAGCTCCGCTGATTTCCCACTCAGTAGTAACCCTCAGCTCTGCTGATTCCCCACTCATTAGTAACCCCCAGCTCTGCTTATTCCTCACTCAGTAGTAACTCCCAGCTCCACTGATCCCCCACTCAGTAGTAACCCCCAGTTCTGCTGAACCCTCACTCAGTAGTAAAGTAGAGAGGCCTGTAGAAGGGGCTAGAGGCTCCACCTTGTAGCCTGTTACTTGCTCAGTCCTCCTACTCTTCTGGTGATGTCACATCCACCTGTGCATTCCACGTTGTTTGGGGTGGACTTCCTGGTATCTTCCAGGTTCCCCAGCCCAGCCTAAACCATCTACAGCTGTCGGAACCTCTACTGGCAGTACCTGCTGGATGGAGAGGAGTAACTTGTACTGTACCCACTACAGATGAGCTTGTTTTTACTTACTATCTTGTGAATGTTTTTAATCTTATGTAATAAACCAGCCTTTTACAATACTGCACTTAGGTGGCGCTCCCCCACCCCCTTCTTTACTTGTTTTTTCAGAGCTGGCTCAATCTCTGAGGATAGCAGCCGCCGGTTTATATTGTCACCCCCCTCAATATATATGGACTAATGAACTTTTATGGACTTGCTTGGCCACTTGGTTTCTTACACATAATCGCATGCTTGCTGAGCATTAACCCTCTGTGCATCAGAACATCTCTATCTTCCTTACTCCCAGCTCTGCTTATCCCCCACTCAGTAGCAACCCCCAGCTCTGCTGATCCCCTACTCAGTAGTAACCGCCAGATTTACTGATCCCCCGTTTAGTAGTAACCCCCAGCTCTGTTGATCCCCCATTTATTAGTAACCCCCAGCTCTGCTGATCCCCCACTCAGTAGTAACCCCCAGCTCTGCTGATCCCCCACTCAGTAGTACCCCCCAGCTCTACTGATCCCCCCTTTAGTAGTAACCCCCAGCTCTACTGATCCCCCATTTATTAGTAACCCCCAGCTTTGCTGATCCCCCACTCAGTAGTAACCCCCAGCTCTGCTGATCCCCCACTCAGTAGTAATCCCCAGGAATGCCGATCCCCCACTCAGTAGTTACCCCCAGCTATGCCGATCCCCCACTCAGTAATAACTCCCAGCTTTGCTGATCTTCTGGTTTGCTGATCCTCCTCTCTCTGGTCCCTGCTCACCTCCCACTATATTGTTTTAATGCTGCAAATCACGTGTGACATCTGCTAATTTCTCCTGCTCTGGTCCCCCAGCTCTGCTGATCCTCTACCGCTCAGTCCTTACTCTCCAGTCCTGTTCACCTACTGCTATAGCGTTCCCATGTTGCGCACCACATTATTCACTGCAGAAGCTGATCTGCAGGTGCCGGGTACTCAATGTCCTCCGGCACCTGCTGATCGTTGGGGAGATACAGAGAACTGAGATATGCCCATGTAAACAAGACACATCTCAGTTCTGACAGGGAAGAAGAGATCGATCCGGTGTTCCTGCAAAGCAAAGACTAAAACCGATCTCTTCCCCTAGTAAAGCAGCACAAACAGTACACAAACACTGGCTAGGCACACTGGCTAGGCTCTAACCCTTTGATCACCCTATATGTTTAACCCCTTCCCAGCCAGTGTCATTAGTACATTGACAGTGCATTATTTTAGCACTGATCACTGTATTAGTGTCACTGGCAACGCTGTATCCTGGCCTAGGCCAACAAGGCCCAGGCCTAGGGCAGCACTTTGCAGGGGGCAGCACAGAAAGAGTCCCTGCCGGCTTGCGCTACACTGTTAGTGTAGCGCCAGTCATATGGGGCGGACTGGGCAGAGAGGCAAATTAGTCAAGCGCCCCCATAAAGCGGCCACACTGCTTCTAGTATGCGGGCAACCAGCATTCCGCAACTGTGTGTGTGGGGGGGGGGCGCTGCTTATAATTTTGACTGTCCTATCATCCTGGATCACAAAACTTCCTCACTGTGCTATATGTTTTCTGCTGCACCATTGGCATGGTTATATCTTCTTAGTCCTCTCCATAAAATTATCAGAAATTTGTGCTTAAAAACAGAACTATACGCAACACTTTTTTTTCTATTTTGGATAGAGTAAGGGAGGGTTATACAGGAAGTGAGAGGAAATATATGCAAATTAAGGGAATCCATTCCCCCCTGCCAGGCCCTCAGAACTAGTGTCCCACTCTAAAATTTCAGGGCGGGTCTTAAACAGAAAGGGGTGTGGCCTTGACAGGAAGGGGTGGGTCATATTTAAATTAGGGGTGCACGAGTTTAGTCAGGCCTAGGGCAACACAAAACCTAAATACACTACTGACACTAACCAATTGATTGATAAAATGTAAAAAGTGCACATGACAAGCTTGAGAGTGTGAGAAATGCATTTCAACTTTTATTTATTTATATAGCACATTTTTTTTTCTTTCAAAATTTTTTTATTGGATTTTATCATAGAATACAAAACAGCGGAAAACAGTATCCGTCGTCTTTCAGTACATAGTAGAGGTACATAGTAATTCATTTACAGATAACAGAATCAAAAGTGTAAGCAAAGTTGAACATTAGAAATGCCTTAGAGAAATAAGAGGCGACGTGCATTGTCTTTCCCCCCAGACACCCCAACTGGGAACATACTGTGTCCTGAGGGAAAGACAACACAGCCAACCTCCATTTTACAACAATTTGTGATACAGAAACTCCCCTCCGAGCGGTGTGGGAGGAGCACTAATTCAATAATTCCCCTCAGAGCTTTGTGGGAGGAGATATAATTCCCCTTAGAGCTTTGTGGGAGGAGCTACAATTCCCCTCAGAGCTGTGTGGGAGGAGCTACAATTCCCCTCAGTGTTGTGTGGGAGGAGCTATAATTCCCCTCAGAGCTGTGTAGGAGGAGCTACAATTCCCATCAGAGCTGTGTGGGAGGAGCTACAATTCCCCTCAGAGCTGTGTGGGAGGAGCTACAATTCCCCTAAGCGTTTGTGGGAGGAGCTATAATTCCCCTCAGAGCTGTGTAGGAGGGGCTACAATTCCCCTCAGAGCTGTGTGGGAGGAGCTATAATTCCCCCCAGGAAACCAATGTTTGTTTATGCAGGCTCTAAGCACAGGTCAGAGTATTTTGCCTCTCCTGAATACTTGTCATTCTTCAAATGGTCAAATTTTAAAAACTATAAATCCTACAACGAAGAGCTTTATATTGTGAGAATCACAAGATCCAGACCTACATTTTGATATATATATGTCTCTGAAATATTAAAATTGAAGGCACAGTCGCAGTTTAGATATTGCCCTTCAAATTTGAAGTGGCTAGAGGGGAGTTTCAATGAATGTCAATGGACGGCGTGAGTTGCAAACAAATAGTCATATTGTGAAAACTATCAGGACTATGGCTTAGCCGTGGACATGTGTAGTGGCAGCAGGGATAGCTGAACGTTTTGATATAAGATTTGTGTAGGTGGGCTTGAAATTGTCCTGATTTGTCAGCTTTTGTCAGCTCCCACTCTGGTTTCGCCATTCATTCCTATGGGACCAATTTCGCCGCAAAAGCGACGATATTTCGTGAACCATTCAGCGAAACCTTCCACAAAGTAATAGCACACCAATCGGGAACAATCCGCACATTTCGGTATATTACACTTTATTATTAACAGAAGCAGCTCTATATCTCATGGAGAGGGTGTAGCTCAGTGGTAGAGAGCCTGCCTTGCATGCATGTGACCCCGGGTCCAATCCCCAGTAGGTCCTTGTGACATGTAACATGTGCATGTGACTCTGGGTGGCATCTCCACACTTGCATGCATTGGGACCCCGTGTTCAATCCCGGGTAGGTCTAGAGTGCATTGCAATTGGGCATGCATGTGACCCCTGGGTTCAATCCCAGGTAGGTCTAGAGAGTGCATTGCCATGGGCATGTCCCATGGCATCTCCGCAGTTTTTACCCAAAATTGCTTTTTGCCAAATTGGCACTTTTTCCCTAAAATTACCCAAAATTGCACCTTTTGCCCAAAATCTCACCTTTTGCCCAAAATTACCCAAAATCGCACCTTTTGCCCAAATTACCCAAAATCACACCTTTTGCCCAAAATTACCCCAAAATCACACCTTTTGCCCATAATTACCTAAAATCACACATTTTGCCCAAAATCACACCTTTTACCCCAAATTACCCAAAATTGCACTTTTTGCCCAAAAAGTATCCAAAACAACAATTTTTGCCCAAAATTACCCAAAATTGCACTTTTCCGCCAAAATTACCCAAAATCACACTTTTGCTCAAAATCGCACCTTTTGCCCAAAATTACCCAAAATCACACTTTTGCCCAAAATTACCCAAAATTGCACCTTTTGCCCAAATTTAGCCAAAATCACACATTTTGCCCAAAATCACACATTTTGCCCAAAATTACCCAAAATCACACCTTTTGCCCAAAATCACCCAAAAATCGCACTTTTGCCCAAAATTACCCCAAAATTTCACTTTTTACCCAAAATTACCCTAAATCTCACATTTTGCCCAAAATCACACTTTTTACCCAAAATTACCCAAAATTGCACGTTTTGCCCAAAAATACCCCAAATCACTCTTTTTGCTCAAAATTACCCCAAATCACTTCTTTTTGCTCAAAATTACCCAAAATTGCACTTTTGCCCCCAAAAATACTCAATCACTCTTTTTGCCCCAAATTACTCAAAATTGCACTTTTTTCCCCAAATTACCAAAATCATACTTTTTGCACAAAATCGCACTTTTTGCACATAATTACCCAAAATCACACTTATTGACCCAAATTCCCCAAATTTGCATCTTTTGCCCAAATTTAGCCAAAATCACCGTTTCCCCAAAATCAAACTTGTTGCCCAAAATTACCCCAAATTGCACTTTGTGCCCAAAATTACCCCAAATTGCACCTTTTGCCCAAAAAATTCCCCAAATCACTATTTTGCCCAAAATTACCCAAAATTGCACGTTTCCCCAAAATTACCCAAAATCGCACTTTTTGCTCATAATTACCCAAAATCGCACGTTTCCCCCCCAAAATACTCAAAATCACTATTTTTGCCCAAAATTGCACTTTTTGTCCAAAATTACCAAAATCATACTTTTTGCACAAAATCGCACTTTTTGCACATAATTACCCAAAATAACACTTTTTGCCCCAAATTCCCCAAATTTGCACCTTTTGCCCAAATTTAGCCAAAATCACAGTTTCCCCAAAATCACACTTGTTTCCCAAAATTACCCCAAATTGCACTTTGTGCCCAAAATTACCCCAAATTGCACCTTTTGCCCCAAAAATACCCCAAATCACTCTTTTTGCCCAAAATTACCAAAATCGCACCTTTTGCCCATAATTGCCCAAAATCGCACATTTTGCCCAAAAATACCCAAAATTGCACTTTTTGCCCAAATTTTGCCCAAATCACACATTTTGCCCAAAATCGCACCTTTTGCCCAAAAATACCCCAAATCACACTTTTTGCCCAAAATATTAAGATTTTTAACACTTTTTTAACATTGAAGTCAATGCTTCAAATCCTTAAAATCTTCTTCGGCTCCCAAAAGTTTCAGATCCTTCATACTTTCACCTACAGACGCCAAACAAACTTTAAAATGTTCACAAAATATTCAGCTATCTGGCTATATCTTTTCAGTTTGATATCTTTTAGTTTTTGTGAAAAAGCTGTTTAACCACTTGCCGACCGCGCAATGGATGAAAGACATCCACAGCGCGGTCGAGTTATCCTGAGTGGATGTCCCAGGGATGTCCTCCCAGAATATTGCTCCTGCGCGCCCCCTGGGGCGCGCTCCAGGATATGTCCATGACCGCCGGGTCCCGAAGACCCAGCACATCACAGACCACGGTAGATGGCCGCTAATCGCGGCAGTTTACCACGTGATCGCTCCGTCAAATGACGGAGCGATCACTTGTACACAGACCGGCGTCATGTGATGACGCCGGTTCCTCCCTCCCCTCTCTGTACCGATCGGTACAGTGTGATTGGAGAGGGGAGGGAGCGGATCATGTCCGCTCCCTCCCCCATGTCAGATCATGTCAGCTGTGGGCTGGATCTGTGACAATTGCAGTCACAGATTCAGCCATCCATCCATCCCTGCTCAGCCATCCCTGTGCAATACCCTGCCAATACTCTGCAATACACCCTGCCAATACTCTGCAATACCCTGTACATTACCCTGTGCAATACTCTGCAATACCCTGTGCAATACTCTGCAATACCCTGTGCAATACTCTGCAATACCCTGTGCAATACTCTGCAATACCCTGCCCATACTCTGCCCATACTGTGCAATACCCTGCCATACTGTGCAATACTCTGCCATATTCCGCAATACCCTGCCATACTCCTCAATACTCCTCAATACCCTGCAATACTCCTCAATACCCTGCAATACCCGGCAAAACCCGGCAATACTCCGCAATACCCGGCAATACTCCGCAATACCCGGCAATACCCGGCAATACTCCTCAATACCCGGCAATACTCCTCAATACCTGGCAATACTCCTCAATACCCTTCAATACCCTGCAATACCCCGCAATACACCGGCAATACTCGGCAATACCCGGCAATACTCTGCAATACCCGGCAATACTCCGCAATACCCGGCAATACTCCGCAATACCCAGCAATACTCCGCAATACCCGGCAATAACCACTTCCCGCCCGCCGGCCGTCATATGACGTCCTTAACTTTATGCAGGGATATCTGAATGATGGGTGCAGCTACAGGCATCATTCAGATATTCGCTTTTTCAGCTGGCGATTCCCTGCACCATAAGAATGATCATAGCAGCTGTTCCACCACTTGATCGCTCTTACGGGAGGTGAGAGGGGATGCCCCCCCTCCCGCTGCCCTCCGGTGCTTCTACCGACTCACCGCTACGATCAAAGCCAAGATTGATTTTTTTTTGTTTTTTTTTTCAGGCTTCCCAGCCTAGAGGTGAGATGTGAGGTCTTATTGACCCCATATCTCACTGTAAAGAGGACCTGTCATGCCATATTCCTATTACAAGGGATGTTTACATTCCTTGTAATAGGAATAAAAGTGATCAAAAAAAAATTTGGGGCGGAAAAACATGTCAAACTAAAATAAATAAAGTAAAATGAACAATAAAATATATATTTTTTTTAAAGCGCCCCTGCCCCCGCGAGCTCGCATGCAGAAGTGAACGCATACGTAAGCCCCGCCCACATATGAAAACGGTGTTCAAACCACACATGTGAGGTATCGTTGCGAACGTTAGAGCGAGAGCAATAATTTTGGCCCTAGACCTCCTCTGTAACTCAAAACATGTAACCAGTAAAAATATTTAAAGCGTTGCCTATGGGGATTTTTAAGTAGCGAAGTTTGGCGCCATTCCACGAGCGTGTGCAATTTTGAAGGGTGACATGTTAGGTATCTATTTACTCAGCGTAACTTCATCCTTCACATTATGCAAAAACATTGGGCTAACTTTACTGTTTTTTTTTCTTTTAAGCACAAAACAGTTTTTTTCCGTAAAAAACGCGCTAGGAAAATTTCTGCGCAAATACCGTGCAAGATAAAAAGTTGCAACGACCACCATTATATTCTTTAAGGTCTTTGCTAAAAAAACATATATAATGTTTTGGGGTTCTATGTAATTTTCTAGCAAACAAATGATGATTTTTACATGTAGGAGAGAAATGTCAGAATTGGCCTGGGTGCTCCAGAACGCCTGAAGGTGCTCCCTGCATGTCGGGCCTCTGTATGTGGCCACGCTGTGTAAAAGTCTCACACATGTGGTATCGCCATACTCGGGAGTAATAGCAGAATGTGTTTTGGGGTGTAATTTGTGGTATGCATATGCTGTGTGTGAGAAATAACCTGCTAATATGACAATTTTGTGGAAAAAAAAAAAAGAAAAAAAAATCTTGATTTTGCAAAGAATTGTGGGAAAAAATGACAACTTCAAAAAACTCACAATGACTCTTTCTAAATACCTTGGAATGTCTTCTTTCCAAAAAGGGGTCATTTGGGGGGTATTTGTACTTTTCTGGCATGTTAGGGTCTCAAGAAATGAGATAGGCCGTCAGTACTTCAGGTGTGATCAATTTTTTGATATTGGCACCATAGCTTGTGGACTCTATAACTTTCACAAAGACCAAATAATATCCACCAATTTGTACTTATTTTTACCAAAGATATGTAGCAGTATAAATTTTGGCCAAAATTTATGAAGAAAAAATACTAATTTGCTAAATTTTATAACGGAAACAAAGAAAAATTCATTTTTTTTCAAAATTTTCAGTATTTTTTCTCTTATAGCGCAAAAAATAAAAAACCCAACAGTGATTAAATACCACCAAAAGAAAGCTCTATTTGTGTGAAAAAAAGGACAAAAATTTCATATGGGTACAGTGTTGTATGACTGAGTAATTGTCATTCAAAATGTGAGAGCACCGAAAGCTGAAAATTCGTCTGGTTAGGAAGGGGGTTTAAGTGCCCAGTTGTCAAGTGGTTAAGTTTAGTGATCATTTCAGGAAATGTTATCAATTAAACAGAGTGTCTATTGGGCTGCTTAGAGTGGATGATGTCACAGCTAGAGCACAGAGCCTTAAAAAAATTATCTTAGTTCCTTCTCTATAAATTGCTCTCACGCCCACTAGATCTACTTGTCATACACAATTCATACATCAACGTAGGTATTTTTGTCTAGTTTCAGGCAATGTGCTCAGTTTTTGGATACACCTTTTACTTTTGGCTGTCTGAGCTTCCAAATGACAAGAGTTCTACACTTCCATTGACTGTCCTGTTTAAAAAAAAAAACATTTTTGAAAAAAAAATCATTTGTGAAAAAAATAAAAATAAAAATATTTAAAAAAAATCCATTTTGAAAATAAAATCATTTAAAAAATCATAAAAAAAATCATTGTTGAATTGAAATTTCGGCAGTCATGTCTATTTATATATATAACAAGCACAATAGAATCACATAGAACTAGAAAAGCTGCAATTTCTGGGGAAATTGTGTGAAGTGTTCTTGCCTCCACCAGTAGTCTTCAACTGGAGTATTTGGCTGATCATGGAGTGGTCATAATGTTTTGGCTGATCATGGGGTGGTCATAGTGTTTTTGGCTGATCATGGGGTGGTCATACTGTTTTGGCTGATCATGTTGTGGACATAATTATTTGGCTGATTATGGCGTGGACATAATGTTTTGGCTGAGTATGGCATGGTCATAATGTTTTTGCTGATCATGGGGTGGTCATAATGTTTTGGCTGATAATGGGGTGGTCATAAATTATTTGGCTGATCATGGGGTGGTAATAATGTTTTTGGCTGATCATGGGGGGGGGGGGGTCATAATGTTTTGGCTGATCATGGGGGTCATAATGTTTATGCTGATCATGGGGGGTCATAATGTTTATGCTGATCATGGGGGGTCATAATGTTTATGCTGATCATGGGGTGGTCATAAATTATTTGGCTGATCATGGGGTGGTAATAATGTTTTTGGCTGATCATGGGGGGGGGGGGGGTCATAATGTTTTGGCTGATCATGGGGTGGTCATAATGTTTATGCTGATCATGGGGGGTCATAATGTTTATGCTGATCATGGGGGGTCATAATGTTTTGGCTGATCATGGGGGGTCATAATGTTTATGCTGATCATGGGGGGTCATAATGTTTATGCTGATCATGGGGTGGTCATAATGTTTTGGCTGATCATGGGGGGTCATAATGTTTATGCTGATCATGGGATGGTCATAATGTTTATGCTGATCATGGGATGGTCATAATGTTTATGCTGATCATGGGTGGTCATAATGTTTATGCTGATCATGGGGTGGTCATAATGTTTATGCTGATCATGGGGTGGTCATAATGTTTATGCTGATCATGGGGGGGTCATAATGTTTTGGCTGATCATGGGGGGTCATAATGTTTATGCTGATCATGGGGGGTCATAATGTTTTGGCTGATCATGGGATGGTCATAATGTTTATGCTGATCATGGGGTGGTCATAATGTTTATGCTGATCATGGGGGGTCATAATGTTTATGCTGATCATGGGGTGGTCATAATGTTTATGCTGATCATGGGGGGTCATAATGTTTATGCTGATCATGGGGGGTCATATTGTTTTGGCTGATCATGGGGGGTCATATTGTTTTGGCTGATCATGAGGCTGCCAGCTGTTGTCAGCTCCCACTCTAGTTTTGTAACATTTTGCCATTCATTCCTATGGGACAAATTTCACCGCAAAAACTCCTATATTTCGTGAACCATTCTGTGAAATGTTCCACAAAGTAATAGCACACCAATCAGGAAACAATCCGCACGTTTCGGTATATTACTTGTCTATGTAGTGTAGAAGCTGTGGGAGGAGTTAGGGTGGAAAATTTGGCTATAATAAGCTATGCAAGAACACTTAATTACTAGAAAAGCTACAATTTCTGGGGAAACTGTGTGAAGTGTTCTTGCCTCTACCAGTAGTCTACAACTGGAGTGGGCGGAGTAACTGGGTGGAGTGGCTTGAGTAACTGTGGAAAGTTTGGACTGGGCAGAGTAACTTCATGGAGTGGGCAGAGTAACTGTGTGGAGTGTTTGGAGTGAGTAAAGATAGTAAATAGTGTTGAGCGGACCCGAACTGTAAAGTTCGGGTCCGTACCGAACTTTAGCTTTTTCCCAAACCCGAACCCGAACCCGGACTTTGCCCAAAAGTCCGGGTTCGGGTTCGGGTTCGGCAATCTAATAACGCATTTAGAAATGCTTCAGGGGCCAGCCAATCACCTTTTGATTAGCTGGTGTGCCCTTAGAAGCCATCATAGCCATGCCTACTAATGGCATGGCTGTGATTGGTCAGTGCAACATGTGACCCAGCTTCTATATAAGCTAGAGGCACACAGCACACATGACACTGCTTCAGAATAGATAGGGAGAGGATCTAGTCTGCTGCTGCTGCTTTTAGGGAGAGATAGAAAGATAGAAGAGGTAGTCCTGATTCTACAATCTGAGGGAAAAGATAGAGAGATAGTGTAGTGTAGGGCCAGGTTCCTGTGTTGGTGCTTTCAGGGAGAGAGAATATTATATAGGAGTCCAGATTCAGAGATTAAAATCAGCGATCTGCATAGGTCTACCTATTTGTGTTGCAGTGCAGTCTTTTTACACTGCCATGAGCCCAGTGTCAGAGAAAATCTAACTTTTAGGTGAAAAAAAAAGGCACTTTATTGTTCTCTTTTCCAAAAGACCCATAGGGCAAAAAAAAAAAAAAAAAAAAAGCATTTTATTTTGCTCGTGCAAAAAAAGACCCGTTTAGGGCAAAAAAAAAATAAAAAAAAAATTGCACTTTAATGTACGCTTGCAAAAAACGCAGTTTAGGGGCACAAAAAAAAGTTTGCAGTGTGTTATACATATTTTGAGGTGTGTGAAATAAACAATTTCTATATAGTTTTCTCCTACTGTGCTATACTAAAAAAACAACATTTTTTTTGCATAGCATTTTCTGCAGTTCTGTAGCTGTGCGATTCAGCGGTTACGTACTGTGGGTGTGTTCTGCTCTTCCAAAAAACGCCGTTTAGTGGCACCAAAAAAAGTTTGCAGTGTGTTATACATATTTTGAGGTGTTTGAAATAAACAATTTCTTTATAGTTTTCTCCTACGTTGCTATACTAAAAAAACAAAAAATTTTTTGAATAGCATTTTCTGCAGTTCTGTAGCTGTGCGATTCAGCGGTTACGTACTGTGGGTGTGTTCTGCTCTTCCAAAAAACGCCGTTTAGTGGCACCAAAAAAAGTTTGCAGTGTGTTATACATATTTTGAGGTGTGTGAAATAAACAATTTCTATATAGTTTTCTCCTACTGTGCTATACTAAAAAAACAACATTTTTTTTGAATAGCATTTTCTGCAGTTCTGTAGCTGTGCGATTCAGCGGTTACGTACTGTGGTTGTGTTCTGCTCTTCCAAAAACACCCATTTAGGGCAAGATCCTAAATTTTGAAAATATGAGGAGAAGGTCAAAGGGACGTGGTGGCCCCGGTCGTGGTGCTGCTGGTGGAGCTCCTGTTGCAGGGAGAGGACGTGGTGGATCTGTGCCAGATACACGCACAAGTGAAACACCTTCCTCAGGTGCGAGTAGGCGACCGAGCCTGCGGCGGTATTTTGTCGCGCCTAATGAGGCTGTACGAATGTTTAGGCCAGGACAAGTACAGGTGATAGTAGATTGGGTTGCTGACAGTGCCTCGGGTTCCTTCACATTGTCTCCCACCCACTCTTCTGATGAAAGATCAGAGTTGGCACCTGAAGCCCATGTCCATCAGTCTTTCACCTCACCCCCTTGCAAGTCAGCCAAGCAGTCTGAGCCACAAATCATGCAGCAGTCTCTTCTGCTTTTCGATGACTCTGTTAGCAGGGTTTCCCAGGGCCATCCACCTAGCCCTGCCCCAGAAGTGGAAGAGATTGAGTGCACCGATGCCCAACCACTTATGTTTCATGATGAGTACATAGGAGGAGCATCACAGTACGTCTCGGATGATGACGAAACACAGGTGCCAACTGCTGCTGCTTTCGCAATTGTGCAGACAGACAAGGAGGGCAGAGGTGAAGACTGGGTGGAAGATGATGTGGAGGACGATGAGGTCCTCGACCCCACATGGAATCAACGTTATGCAGGTGACCAGTGTAGTTCGGAGGAAGAGGCGCTGGTCGCACAGAGCCACCAGCACAGCAGAAGAGGGAGCAGGGTGCAAAAGCGGAGCGTCCGTCCCCTAGACAGTACATCTGCTACTGCCCAACGCAGCAAGGGACCGAGCACACCACAGCCAGGTCCAAGGAGTTCCCCAGCGTGGCAGTTCTTCACACAATGTGCTGATGACAAGACATGAGTGGTTTGCACGCTGTGCAATCAGAGCCTGAAGGGAGGCATAAACGTTCTCAACCTGAGCACAAGCTGCATGAACAGGCATCTAAGTGCAAAGCACGAGCTGCAGTGGAGTAGACACCTCAAAAACCAAGAAAGGTCTCTGGCTCCTCCTGCTTCCTCTTCTGCTGCAGTCTCGGCCTCTTCATCCACCTCTGTAGTGACAGTGGCACCTGCCACCCCGCAAACAGAGCATCTGCCAGCAACACTACCACCTGGGTCACCAACCATCTCCACAATGTCCCATGGAAGCGTTCAGCTCTCTATCTCCCAAACATTGGAGCGGAAGAGGAAGTACCCCCCTAGCCACCCGCGAACCCTGGCCCTGAATGCCAGCATTTCAAAACTCCTGGCCTTTGAAATGCTGTCATTCCGTCTGGTGGAGACGCAGAGTTTTAAAAGCCTGATGGCATTGGCTGTCCCACAGTACGTCGTGCCCAGCCGCCACTATTTTTCCAGGCGAGCCATCCCTTCCCTGCACAACCAAGTGGGGGACAAAATCAGGTGTGCACTGCGCAACGCCATCTGTGGCAAGGTCCACCTAACTACGGATGCGTGGACCAGTAAGCACGGTCAGGGACGTTATATGTCCCTAACAGCACACTGGGTAAATGCAGTGGCGGCTGGGCCTGAGGCAGATAGCAGTTTGGCGCATGTCCTTCCACCACCGAGGATTGCAGGGCGCTTCAGTTTGCCTCCTGTTGCTAACTCCTCCTACTCCGCTTCCTCATCCTCTACCGCCTCCTCATTCGGTCAGCGTAACACCTTCACCACCAACTTCAGCACAGCCAGGGGTAAACGACAGCAGGCAGTTTTAAAACTTTCCTGTTTGGGGGAAAAACCCCACACCGCGCAGGAGTTGTGGAGGGACATGGAATAACAGACCAATGAGTGGTTGCTGTCAGTGAGCCTCAAGCCCGGCCTGGTGGTGTGCGATAATGGGCGAAATCTCGTAGCAGCTCTGGGCCAAGCCGGTTTGACGCACATCCCTTGCCTGGCGCATGTGCTGAACTTGGTGGTCCAGAGGTTCCTTAAAAATTACCCCAATATGCCAGAGCTGCTGCAGAAAGTGCGGGCTGTGTGTGCGCACTTTCGGCGTTCTCACCCTGCTGCTGCTCGCCTGTCAGCGCTGCAGCGTAACTTCGGCCTTCCAGCTCACCGCCTCATATGTGACGTGCCCACAAGGTAGAACTCCACCTTGCACATGCTGGCCAGACTGTGCGAGCAGCAGCAGGCGATAGTGGAGTTTCAGCTGCAGCAATCACGCGTGAGTCGCTCTGCGGAACAGCACCACTTCACCACCAATAACTGGGCCTCCATGCGAGACCTGTGTGCCTTGTTGCGCTGTTTCGAGTACTCCACCAACATGTCCAGTGCCAATGACGCCATTCTTAGCGTTACTATCCCAGTTCTATGCCTCCTTGAAAAAACGCTTCGGGCGATGATGGAAGAGGATGTGGCACAGGAGGATGAGGAGGAGGAGGAGGAGGAAGCGGGATCATTTCAAAGGCTTTCAGGGCAGTCTTTCACAAGTGGCTACGAGGATGGGTTCCTGCACCAACAAACGCCAGGTACACAATTGTCCGGCGGAAAGGGAACAGTTCTGGAGGATGACGAGGTGGAGGAGGAGATGGAGGAGGAGGAGGAGGAGGAGGAGGAGGCATTTTCACAGCAGGGTGGCACACAGACCAGCTCGTGGCCATCACTGGTGCGTGACTGGGGGGATACAGAGGACACAGACGATACACCTCCCACAGAGGACAGCTTTTCTTTGCCTCTGGGCAGCCTGGCACACATGAGCGATTACATGCTGCAGTGTTTCCGCAATGACCGCCGAGTTGCCCACATTTTAACTGGTGCTGATTACTGGGTCGCCACCCTGCTGGATCCCCGTTACAAGGACAACGTACCGTCCTTAATTCCCTCACTGGAGCGGGATCGTAAGATGCGCGAGTACAAGCGCACGCTGGTAGACGCGCTGCTGGTGGCATTCCCACCTGACAGCGGGCGTACGGTGGAAGCACAAGGCGAAGGCAGAGGAGGAGGAAGAGGTCGCCAACGCAGCCGGGGCATCGGCAGCACCTCAGAAGGCAGGGTTAGCATGGCTGAAATGTGGAAAAGCTTTGTCAGCACGCCACAACAACCAGCACCACCAGCTGAGATGGAACGTCTTAGCAGGAGGCAGCATTTCACCAACATGGTTGAGCAGTATGTGTCCACAGGCCTACACGTACTGGATGACGGGTCTGCCCCCTTTAACTTCTGGGTCTCCAAATTGGGCACATGGCCTGAGCTTGCCCTTTATGCCTTGGAGGTACTGGCCTGCCCTGCAGCCAGTGTATTATCTGAACGTGTATTTAGCACGGCAGGGGGCGTTATCACAGACAAGCGTAGCCGCCTGTCCAGAGCCAATGTGGACAAGCTCACGTTCATTAAAATGAACCAGGCATGGATCCCACAGGACTTGTCCGTACCTTGTGCAGAATAGACATGTATACCGGTGTTGTGACAAAAACTGTCCGGCCATCGGATTGTGTCCGGCCCATACTGCGAAGGCGCAGCGCTTGCGCAGTACAGAGGACAAGGAGATTTACAAAATCTCCGAAGATGAACGGCGCGTGCGCTGTGAGTGCAGGTTCAAGCCCCACCATCCAAGTGGACATACGGTAGCACATAGTAACAGGGCCCCTCACAGGCTCGGTTCGATCGCCACGCTTCGGGTACGGCCTCACTTGGCTCGTCTTGAACCACGGATGGTGTGGCCTTCACCTGAACTCACCACGCAGGCGCCGTTCGTCTTGGGAGATTTTAGAAATCCCCTTTTCCTACATACTGAGCAAGCGCAGTACAGGGTGGACACTATTTGACGGGGGACAGAATTCGACACATCACCGGCATTACACAGCCATTGTTGTATTTTTGAATCAGTGTTGGCTACCTCGTCCTCCTCCACCGCCGCTTCCACCTACACAGCCACATCCACCGCCACTTCAACCTCCTACTCCATATGGACCTCGTCCTCCTAGGTCAAGATTATTATTTTTTTTTTATTTTTTTTTATGTTATTTTAAGTTATTTCCCTATCCACATTTGTTTGCAGAGCACTTGCCATGCTCTTAACAACATTTTGCTGCCATTGGCAGCCCTCTAGCCCTTTCCATTACCTTTTTAGAGCCTTTTTAGTCCTTAGAAGTCCGGGTCCCCATTGACTTCAATGGGGTTCGGGTCCGGGTCCGGGTTCGGGTTAAAGTTCGGTCCCGAACCCGAACTTTTTTCCGAAGTTCGGCCGAACCCGTCGAACCCGAACATCCAGGTGTCCGCTCAACTCTAATAGTAAACATTACACTAACTGGTCCCCAAAAAGTGTTAAAAGTGTCAGTTAATGTCCATTTGTCCGCTGCAATATTGCAGTCCCGCTATAAGTCACTGATCACTGCCATTATTATTATATAAAAATTAATAAAAATCCATAAAAATATCCCATAGATTGTAGACGCTATAACGTTGGCCTAAACCAATCAATATACGCATATTGGTATTTCTTTTTACCAAAAAGATGTAGAATACATTTTGGCCTAAATTTGTGACGAAATTCGTTTTTTTTTTTTTTTATTGGATGTTTTATAGCAGAAAGTAATAAATATTTTTTTTATTTATTTTTTTAAATTAGGTCTTTTTTTGTTTATAGCACAAAAAATAAAATAAAATACAGAGGTGATCAAATACCACCAAAAGAAAGCTCTATTTGTGGGAAAAAAAAAGGACACAAATTTTATTTGGATACAGCGTCGCATGACCGCGCAATTGTCAGTTAAAGTAACGCAGTGTCGTATTGCAAAAAATGGCCTGGTCATGAAGTGGGGTAAATCGTTCCGGAGGTCAAGTGGTTAAGTCCGGCATTAATTAATACAGAGCTGCAATAATCTGTGTCTTTCAATTTTTGCCATCAGACATGACACAGAAAATGCTGGATGAAGTATATATATATATATCTGAGCTGTTTAGCTGACCCAACTCATTTGTCATTTTGTGCAGCCGCTCTTATGGTTCACATATTAATGTGATGCCACTATTCATTATTCACAGGTGAAAGATTAAAGCTGAACTCCGGGATAAGCAAATATTGTCTAAATCCGTTCATCATGTGCGGTAGTGGTTGGTGTTTTTTGTTTGGGAGGGCGGCAAACAACCGCGGCAACTCAAACCCCCCATTCCCCCTCGCTGTCTGCTGGTCGGTCCACCGGCAAACAGCCGGTGGACCGACCCCATCTAGGCGGCGGGCATCGGCATGGATGGGGCTTCAATGGGTATCCAAGGAGCGGCAGGGATCGGGCATCTGAGGAGCGGCGGGGATCGGGCATCCGAGGAGCAGCAGGGATCAGGCATCAGAGGAGCGGCGGGGATCAGGCATCAGAGGAGCGGCGGGGATCGGGCATCCGAGGAGCGACGGGGATCGGGCATCCGAGGAGCGGTGGGGATCGGGCATCCGAGGAGCAGCAGGGATCGGGCATCAGAGGAGCGGCGGGGATCGGGACACCAGGCAGCGGTGGGGATCAGGCATCCAGTAATCGGCCAGCGGCTCTTCTTCTCCTCGCTTCCGCCGTGCGTCACCAATACTTTTGGTGAAATAGTGTATAGAGTGTTCATATGCACAAAGGCACTAAAGCATTTGTTTTGTGTAGAGTGAAGTATACCTGGTCGATTCTGCTGCTGCAGCTAGTCTACACAATTTCAGCCTGCAGTGGGGACACAGAGAAGATGGGAGGGACGGCTGCAGCAGCAGAATCGACCATGTATACTTCACTCTACACAAAACATGCTTTAGTGGCTTTGTGCATATGAACACTCTGGTATATACACATCTGTCTTTACACGCACATGAACTTTAATGGCATCCCAGTCTTAGTCCGTAGGGTTCAATATTGAGTTGGCCCCGCCCTTTGCAGCTATAACAGCTTCAACTCTTCTGGGAAGGCTGTCCACAAGGTTTAGGAGTGTGTCTATGGGAATGTTTGACCATTCTTCCAGAAGGGCATTTGTGAGGTCAGTCACTGATGTTGGACGAGAAGGTCTGGCTCGCAGTCTTCGCTCTAATTCATCCCAAAGGCGTTCTATCGGGTTGAGGTCAGGACTTTGTGCAGGCCAGTCACGTTCCTCCACACCAAACTCGCTCATCCATGTCTTTATGGACCTTGCTTTGTGCACTGGTTCAAATCATTTGGTGGAGGGGGGATTATGGTGTGGGGGTTGTTTTTCAGGGGTTGGGCTTGGCCCCTTAGTTCCAGTGAAGGGAACTCTTAAGGCGTCAGCATACCAAGACATTTTGGACAATTTCATGCTGCCAACTTTGGGGATGGCCCCTTCTTGTTCCAACATGACTGCTCACCAGTGCACAAAGCAAGGTCCATAAAGACATGAATGAGCGAGTTTTTGGGTGGAGGAACTTGACTGGCCTGCACAGCGTCCTGACCTCAACCCGATAGAACACCTTTGGGATGAATTAGAGCAGAGACTGCGAGCTAGGCCTTCTCGTCCAACATCAGTGCCTGACCTCACAAATGCACTTCTGGAAGAATGGTCAAACATTCCCATAGACACCCTCCTAAACCTTGTGGACGGCCTTCCCAGAAGAGTTGAAGCTGTTATAGCTGCAAAGGGTGGGCCAACTCAATATTGAACCCTACGGACTAAGACTAATGCCGTTAAAGATGATGTGCGTGTAAAGGCAGGTGTCCCAATACTTTTGGTAATATAGTGTAGCATGTCATGAGAGTTTTTCATAGTCTGGGTTTAACCACTTAAGCCCCGGACCATTTGGTAGCTAGAGGACCAGAGGTGTTTTCAGAATTTTGCACTGCGCTGCTTTAACTGTAAATTGCGCGGACATGCAATGTTGTACCGAAACAAAATTTGCGTCCTTTTCTTCCCACAAATAGAGCTTTCTTTTAATGGTATTTGATTGCCTCTGTGATTTTTATTTTTTGTGATATAAACGGAAAAAGACTGAAAATTTTGAAAAAAAATGATATTTTCTACTTTTTGTTATAAGAAAAATCGAATAAACTCAATTTTAGTCATACATTTAGGCCAAAATGTATTCAGCCACATGTCTTTAGTAAAAAAAATGTCAATAAGCGTATATTTATTGGTTTGCGCAAAAGTTATAGCGTTTACAAACTAGGGTACATTTTCTGGAATTTACACAGCTTTTAATTTATGACTGCCTATCTCATTTCTTGAGGTGCTAAAATGGCAGGGCAGTACAAAACCCCCCAAAATGACCCCATTTTGGAAAGTAGACACCCCAAGGAAATTGCTGAGAGGCCTGTTGAGCCCATTGAATATTTTTTTTTTGTCCCAAGTGATTGAATAATGACAAAAAAAAAAATACAAAAAGTTGTCACTAAATGATATATTGCTCACACATGCCATGGTTATATGTGGAATTGCACCCCAAAATACATTCTGCTGCTTCTCCTGAGTACGGGGATACCACATGTGTGGGACTTTTTAGGAGCCTAGCCACGTACGGGACCCCGGAAACCAAGCACCGCCTTCAGGATTTCTAAGGGCACAAATTTTTGATTTGACTCCTCACTACCTATCACAGTTTCAAAGGCCATAAAATGCCAAAATAGCACAAAACCCCCCCCAAATGACCCCATTTTGGAAAGTAGACACCCCAAGCTATTTTCTGAGAGGCATGTTGAGTATTTTACAGCTCTCATTTGTTTTTGAAAATGAAGAAAGAAAATAATTTTTTTTTTTTTTCAATTTTCAAAACTTTGTGACAAAAAGCGAGATCTGCAAAATACTCACCATACCTCTCAGCAAATAGCTTGGGGTGTCTACTTTCCAAAATGGGGTCATTTGGGGGGGTTTTGTGCTATCTGGGCATTCCATGGCCTCCGAAACTGTGATAGGCAGTGAGAAGTGAAATCAAAAATTGACACCCTTAGAAAGCCTGAAGGCGGTGCTTGGTTTTTGGGGTCCCGTACGTGACTAGGCTCCCAAAAAGTCTCACACATGTGGTATCCCCGTACTCAGGAGAAGCAACAGAATGTATTTTGGGGTGTAATTCCACATATGCCCATGGCATGTTTGAGCAATATATCATTTAGTGACAATTTTGTGCAAAAAAAAAAAAAAAAATTGTAGTTTTTCCGCAACTTGTGTCAACATAAACATAAAATATTCCATTGACTCGACATGCCTCTCAGTATATAGCTTGGGGTGTCTACTTTCCAAAATGGGGTCATTTGGGGGGGTTTTGAACTGTTCTGGCATTTTATACACAACATTAGGAAGCTTACATCCACTCTTCTAACCACTTGAAGACAAAGCCCTTTCTGACACTTTTTGTTTACATGAAAACATTTTATTTTTTTTGCAAGAAAATTATGTTGATCCCCCAAACATTATATATTTTTTTTAAAGCAAAGGCCCTACAGATTAAAATGGTGGGTGTTGCGTTTTTTTTTCACACAGTATTTGCGCAGCGATTTTTCAAACGCATTTTTTGGGGAAAAATACACTTTTTTTCATTTTAATGCACTAAAACACACTATATTGCCCAAATGTTTGATGGAAAAAAAAATATGATCTTAGGCCGAGTACATAGATACCAAACACGACATGCTTTAAAATTTCGCACAAACGCGCATTGGCGACAAACTACATACAATTTTAAAAGCCTTTAAAAGCCTTTACAGGTTACCACGTTAGATTTACAGAGGAGGTCTACTGCTAAAATTACTGCCCTCGATCTGACCTTTGCGGTGATACCTCGCATGCATGGTGCAATTGCTGTTTACATATGACGCCAGACCGACGCTTGCGTTCGCCATTGCGCAAGAGCAGGGCAGGACAGGGGTGCTTTTCTTTTTTATTATTATTATTAATTTCGCTTTTTTATTTTATTTTTAAACTGTTCCTTCCATATATTTATTTTTTTTATCATTTTTATTGTTATCTCAGGGAATGTAAATATGCCCTATGATAGCAATAGGTAGTGACAGGTACTCTTTTTTTGAAAAAAAATGGGGTCTATTAGACCCTAGATCTTTCCTCTGCCCTCAAAGCATCTGGCCACACCAAGATCGGTGTGATAAAATGCTTTCCCAATTTCCCAATGGCGCTTTTTATATCTGGGGGGGGGGGGGACATTCCCTCCCACTGCTTGTAAAAGCAGTCCAGAGGCTAATTAGCCACTAGGATTTCTTTTACATGAAAGCCGGCCGCTGGCTGAAAAGAATGATACCAAGATGATACCTAAACCCGCAGGCATCAATCTGGTATAACCATTCAAATTCCAGCAACATGCTGGTCCTTGTTGGACATGTATTGTAATCTTTTTTTTTCATGCAGCCTGTTGGCTGAACGAAAAAAGAGATTGATCGGTGGGTATGCCCACCATTAGAATACCGCCCTTCATCCACCCACTTCTAATGATGGGCATACACGCACCATTTATATATGCCGAAGCATGGGGGCATCTTCCCGCAAAAGTTATGCCGCGTACACATGGTCAGACTTTTCCACGGGCAAGCCTCCGTCGGAATTTCGATCGTATGTACGCGGCATTAGGAGCAAAATCACTCCTCCGCCCCTGCTGCCCCAATGCTTCGGCATATATGCGTTTTTTTTTTTTAACTGTGGTGGTGAAATCACCTCCTACAGCACTGGAGTCGCAGGGATCAGGCCTGTCTCTGCGAACGCTGCAGTTATGTGTGTTGTGTTTTGCAAGTGACAGTGATCGATTGATACTGCACTTGGGTGGCCTGGGCTGGACGGAGGGGCAAAACGCAGGTGCTAGCAGGTATCTGGGCTGATCCCGCTAACACTGCGTTTTTGGGAACCCTAAATTGCTGGGGACGCTAGTATAGATCTGATCAGATCAGATATTGAGCTGATCAGATACTATACCACTAAGGGGGGTGTATGCTTCACGCGTGGGTGTTAGCGTTACTGGCACTAACCTGACGCTGCCTGGGGTGTGAGGCAGACCCTCTCTGATGCTAAAACCTAATTGATATCACCCGCCAGGCGATCGGGGGTTAAACCTTTATTGGGTTATATACACGGCGGGAGCCCTGACACTATAAAAAGCAAACTAACTAACCAGCGTCACCCGTAACACTTATATGGTGATCACTGGTGAAAGGGTTAACTAGGGGCAATCAGGGGGTTAAACCTTTATTAGGTAATATATGGGGGTACCCGACGCTATAAAAACCTGCGACAAACCTAAAAAAAATAACTGGCTACCTATCGGCATCACCGACACTAAGACAGCGATCAGAAAAACGATCGCTTAGTGACACTGGCAAAAGGGGGTAAAAGGGTTACCTGGGGAGGCGATCAAGGGGTTAAACCTTTATTAGGTAATATATGGGGGTACCCAACGCTATAAAAACCTGCGGCGAACCTAAAAAAAATAACTGGCTACCTATCGGCATCACCGACACTAAGACAGCGATCAGAAAAACGATCGCTTAGTGACAGCGGTGCTAGGGGGTGAAAGGGTTACCTGGGGGGGCGATCAAGGGGTTAAACCTTTATTGGGTAATATGTGGGGGTACCCGACGCTATAAAAACCTGCGGCGAACCTAAAAAAAATAACTGGCTACCGATCTGCATCACCGGCACTAAGACAGCGATCAGAAAAACGATTGCTTAGTGACACTGGCAAAAGGGGGTAAAAGGGTTACCTGGGGAGGCGATCAAGGGGTTAAACCTTTATTAGGTAATATATGGGGGTACCCAACGCTATAAAAACCTGCGGCGAACCTAAAAAAAATAACTGGCTACCTATCGGCATCACCGACACTAAGACAGCGATCAGAAAAACGATCGCTTAGTGACAGCGGTGCTAGGGGGTGAAAGGGTTACCTGGGGGGGCGATCAAGGGGTTAAACCTTTATTGGGTAATATGTGGGGGTACCCGACGCTATAAAAACCTGCGGCGAACCTAAAAAAAATAACTGGCTACCTATCTGCATCACCGGCACTAAGACAGCGATCAGAAAAACGATCGTTTAGTGACACTGACAAAATGGGGTGAAAGGGTTACCTGGGGGGGCCATCAAGGGGTTAAACCTTTAGGTAATATATGGGGGTACCCGACGCTATAAAAACCTGCGGCGAACCTAAAAAAAATAACTGGCTACCTATCGGCATCACCGACACTAAAACAGCGATCAGAAAAACGATCGCTTAGTGACATCGGTGCTAGGGGGTGAAAGGGTTACCTGGGGGGGCAATCAAGGGGTTAAACCTTTATTAGGGGGGTATATTAAATACTCAAAAGAGTGAAAAATAGGACTTTGTAGGCAACACACAGGACATGGAGTACAAAATAATTTTATTAGCACAAAAAAATGTTAAACAAGGGTTAAAAGACCATACAGTATATATAAAGTGACAATGGAGAGTCTCTTGAACGTCGACGCGTTTCGCCGTGAGGCTTCGTCAGGACGGACAAAATAGGGGGGACGATTACATATACACTTGGGACAAGATCTCACTATCTTGGAAGACAGTCCAGATAGCAAAAAGTTGTTCAACAGGCTACCAATCCATATATGTAGTCTGGAAATAGGTGTGTGTACATGATCTGCTGGTCAAAAGGCAAAAAATCGCAGGAAAATAGTCCGCGAGGAGATAGATGGACAAACTTGATACTTGTAGCTACAAATAGCTTGACAGATCAGCTGTATCCAATCAGGATTGCCAGAACGGGGGTAGAAGACGTTATGGTAGTAAAGTTCTCTACGGCCAACAAATCCAACCATAAGCATTCACAATAGAAGTGCAGATGAATCAGCCAGTGTAGCAGGGATTCTGCCACTATATAGAGTCTGACTAATAAATGTCACAGTGCTCGCCCCCGGGAGTCAGCCTCGTGCTGAACACCTATTAGGGGGGGTTAGGGGGCTACACTGGACCTAACACTAACTGTAGTGACACTTTTACAGTCACAAATGTCACTGATTGCAGTGATCAGTAAATAAATGGTCACTGCAATCAGTGACACTGTGACTGTGGGCTGGGGGGGCCTGGGGGGGGGCGATTTATGTACCTATGTGTGTGGTGTCAGTGTACTGTTTGTGCACTAACCTTTGTGTTTTCTCTCATGCGGCGCTCGGTATATGTGAGCGCCGCATGAGGGATGACATCACTTCCTCCTGCCTGTGTAAACATTACACAGGCAGAGGAAGCATTTGATTCGCCCACCCATACGAAGGCAGTCACGTACAGGTACGTGATTGTGCCTGTCCGTGCCATTCTGCCGACGTATATTTACAGTGGGCGGTCGTTAAGTGGTTAATGACATTGTAAAGTAAAAAAAACGCCCAGCATTTAGTACCATTTTAAGGTTCCATTTATGCAGTGCTGGCTATTTTTCTATATGTAATAAAACTTAATAAAACTTAAAAGATTTTCTAAACTCAGCAGAATCTATCCAAGATTAAATAAAGAAAAAATAAAGAAAAAAATTGATTTTAGCTTTAGATACTCTTTTACTTAATTGTCTGTACTGTACATGCCAAGCCAACACGTTTTGGCAGATTGCACCTCCTTCATCAGGGGCCGCCTGCAGCTCTACTCCACACTGACCAGAATCTGGCAAACCACAGATTGGCTGGAGAGAATGGAGATGGTCTTATGCCGCGTACACACGACCGTTTTTAATGTCATTGAAAAAAACTGTGTTTTTCTCGACGTGATTCTTCTCAAGCCTGCCTTGCCTACACACTATCGTGGAAAAAAATGCTCGAGTAAAGCGCAGTGACGTACAACACGTACAACGGCACTATAAAGGGGAAGTTCCATTCGGATGGCGCCACCCTTTGGGTTGCTTTTGCTGATCCTCGTGTTAGTAAAGTTTGGTGAGAGACGATTCGCGCTTTTCAGCCTCGTGCTCTTCAGTCCGTTACAGCGTGACGAATGTGCTATCTCCATTACGAACGCTAGTTTTACAAGAACGAGCGCTCCCGTCTCATAACTTGCTTCTGAGTATGCGCATTTTTTTCACGTCATTAAAGCCTACACACGGCCGTTTTTCATGACGAGAAAAACGACGACATGAAAAACGACGAGAAAAATTAGAGCACGTTCCAAATTTTTAATGGTCATTTTTCACGTCGTGAAAAATGCTCTGGAGCCCACACACGATCGTTTTTAATGACCAAATAAAAAAATGGCATTTTTCTCGTCATGAAAAACGGTTGTGTGTACGCGGCATAAGTTCTGATGTGTCTATAATGACTGATGGGCTTTTCCTCTCGAAAACTCAACTTCCAAGACCGACTGCTAAAAATGCTGTTGTTCTACACCGGCTGTTCTCACTTCTTTTATTATGCTCTGTATTTTATTTTACAATTCTCATGCCGTTCTGATTAATAAGCAGCCCGTCGGTTTTAAAGAAATATGAATATTTTAAGCTTGTCATGAATCAGTTCCTGCAAAACAAACACTTTCATCTTTGCCACTTTTTCTCCTTTGCAGCTGGAAAAGCCTGTGAAGTATTTCTCGCGGGGGGGAAAATCTGACTTTTCGGCGAGTCTCTGGTTTTTTTTTTTGTTCCTCGTCTCATTGTTTCGTTGGTGACTATTGCCGCGAATGAATTGTCTTAATTAGAGTTGCATGAAAAGGGACATATTGTTGTGAATTATGAGCGGAGGAAAAGGAAATTCTAATTCCGCAGCCAGACATACAAAAACCCAATCAGATTACAAGCGGCCTAATTTCAAAGCAAAATAATAATTAAAAAAAAGGGCCTCTAGAGAGGGCATTTGGCTAATGAAAAAAAAACACATCAAGCAGAGAATATGGATGGCAGAGATGATTTGTACCTCATTTATCAAAGCCTGTAAGCACTGGCTTGGCGCAGAGGAAAGCTATTGGCATCGCTGTTATGTTAGCTCGGAGCATTGTGTGCCGAAGAATCAGCTGCAGAGATCATTATAGGCAAAATATAGAAGCGGAACTCCATCCAAAATGGATAGTTTGGTTTTGTGCGGCGGGGTATCTAACCTTTACTTTGTCCTTAGAGTATCACTCTGGCCTCTACTTTTTTTTCATTTCCTTCGCTCAATGCCTTATGACAGTAAACAACTTTGCAATTTGCATAGCTTTTCGTACATGGGGACAGCCATCTGGTGAAGGTCAAAAAACATTCAAAAAGGTCACATTGTGGGAAAGGGTGCTAAAATGGATCATGATAGCTATAAGATGACATTTGTTTTAGTTGCAAAATTGATTACTGCCCAAAAAAAGACCACCAAGCATACCACACCGCTCCAAACCGGCACCTCATATAGTCTCCATGGGCATCTTTGGGTGCTGGCTCAAAAATCCCATTTTCAACTGTTATTTCAAAATCAAAATTGTGCCGCACACCAAATGTCTTCCTTCTAACGATCCTTTACGGAATCTTTAGTGGTAAAGCGTTTTTTCATAGTGTCCCATACCCAAGGATCACCTTTTTCTCGACACGTTTCACCAAAACAGTTTGATCACAAGGATCCTTTGTGATCAAGCCACTTCAATGAAATCCCTCAAGGAAAGGTGATCCTTGGGTAAGGAACACCATGAAAGCAGCTTTACCACTAAAGTTTCCATAAAGGATCATTTGAAGGAAGGATTTTTTGGGATTAAGCCTTTTGATGGCAGTGGATTGTCACTCATCCTTCCCCCTTTCCCAGACTGCTTTTTTGCTGGTGACCTTCTATTTACACCTGCCAGCTCTTATGCCCCCCCCCCCCATGTGATGCTTTAAAGATTCTTTATTTAATCATCAGTGGTTCACACCACTCCAAACAGCTTTATCACTAAATATTCTATAAAGGATCCTTTGAAGGAAGACATTTGGTGTGCGGCTCCTATCCATTTGTGCTTTGAAATAACAGTCGGAGATGGGTTTTTGAGCTGGCACCCTAGATGACCATGGAGTCTGCATGAGGTGCCGGCTCAAAAACCGATTGCCGACTGTTATTTCGAAACACAAATGGAAAGGAGCCGCACACCAAATGTCTTCCTTCAAAGGATCCTTTATAGAATATTTAGTGGTAAAGCTGCTTTCATGGTGTTCCTTGCCCAAGGATCACCTTTCCTTGAGGGGCTTCACCTAAGGGGCTTGACCACAAAGGATCCCTGTGCATCACATGTGCAATAGGGGGGTCATGAGAGCTGGCAGATGAGGTCACCAGTAGACAAGCAGGCTGGGAAAGGAGGAACAAAACACAAAAAGAGAGGCGCCTCTAAGAGTAGACGTTTGATAACACTTTAATTAGCATATATGGTATGCACTCACATTTAGATGAATAAAAACGGGCATGTAAAATTCCAAATGAAGTCAGGGTGACCGCTTCTATGACCTGTTTCCCAAATCCAAGCAGCTGCGGCAGCACTCGTTGGGCTGGTATCACTCCATCAGATGGGAGCCGGCGTCTGGAGGAACTTCAGCATCAGACCGAGGCTTGAGAAGCAAGGCAAGGATGGTAACAGGGAGATGGCGTCACCAGTAGTGGACGCGTTTCCTGAGTTGGCGCGCTGCGATAGAGAGGCAAGCCGCACTCCTTTTTCAACAACAGACTGGGAAAGGGGGAAGGATGAGTGGCAGTCCCCTGCCATGAAATGGCTTGATCACAAGGAAACCTTGTGATCCAGCCATTTTGGTGAAATGCGTCAAGAAATGGTGATCCTTGGGTAAGAGACACTACGGAAGCATTTTTACCACTGATGAGTCAATAAATAATTTTTAGAAGTGTAGCGGGTACTTACTTTCCCGCAGTAATTTTTGAATTTTTCGGTGACACCAGTGGTGTGTCTCTGGCGGTCCACTGGGTGGCGCTGTCACCATGGGCCGACAGACGGATACCGCTGTGTGCTGAGCTTACTTTTTGTCCTCTCTTGGCAGCGGTATGGTGGGGCGGGGAACCCGCCGTGCTTGCTAGGAGAGGGGATAAAAGGGCCGGCCATCTTGGTCACGGGGTTGTTGGTCCCTGGCACCTGTAGCCCGCGGACGGAGTTCGTGTTTGTCCTCTAGGTGGACTAGGCCTAGAGGACCACCGGAGATCATGTTCCACCCCTGGCACCTTTAGCCTGGGGTGAGGTACTCGGACAGCGGTCCGGAGCTCAGTGCCCAACACTGAGTTCCGCGAGGGAAGGATCCTAAGGTACTCCGGAGATGGATGCCTGAATCCGAGGTGGGCGTAATGGACCGGGAAGAGCTCCTCATCTGAAGACCCGGTGCAGCATACTGCCGGTGACGGGGACCCGGTGCAGCATACTGCCGGTGACGGGTGAGTCTCTTGTCGGAGACCGTCCGGAAGGTGAATTTCCCTCGTGCGGAGACCATAACCCACTCTTTGGAGGAGAGTGGAGGATCGAACTTGTGTCTGGGCCTATTCGTACACACACCTCCTTTTTCTGTTCTATAGCCAAGGGAGTCCGTGTTATGTTCTAAATAAAGGAGTGTTGGACTTTACCGGTGTGTGGCTCAAGTTCCTGGCAGACGAGGTTCTCGGAGACTCTTGGAGGGGGGATCCAATGCACAACACAGGCCCGAAGGTAAAGGAAGGCATTGCTGATACCACTTTTACACCTGTGGTGGAAGCCAGGCATAGCGCACCCTCTCCCTCCCCTATTATACCCCTAGACCAGAGACATTGCGAGCAGAACTTTAATAGAGGGGACGGGGAGAGGGGAGGAACTGCCCGCTACAGAAGGAAGAGGCATTTGGTATGTGGCTCCTATCCCTTATGTTTGCACCAGAGAAGATTTACATTCAATGACTCTATCTTAATATACACCAATATGCCAATAACGTGTAGGAACAACTATGACTTTCACATGTAAGGTAGGGACACAGAGTTGCCCAGTGTAGTTCCCTGAATTGGCTACTAAATATTGCCATGGATAGGGCTGGGAGCCCTGTAGTGATGTGTAGGCAGTGTGGGGGCCTAGGTAGCCACTAGAGGTTCCCAGCGTAGTAAGTGGGGCATAGATCAGCCTTTCTTAACATTTAATACTAGAGGAAACCTTGAAATAGCTTTCAGGTCTCAGGGAACCCCTCGTAAGATTAGTTAATCGGGGATCATTGGGAAAAAAGGCCTATACATTGGTAGTGTGTGTGTATATATATATATATATATGCAAAACGAAGATGCATGAGATCTAAAGAGTAAGCGACATATACAATTCTATATAATAGCAGTTATAGAATCAATGCGGAACATGTTATATTTCCACCACTGTGGAAAGCATTGTATGTGCAAACATTGCTCAGCAAAGTATGCTTAGAACTTTTTCAAAAAAAGAGTCAGCACAGTTACAAAACAGTTCAAGACAAGAGAGTTGGGGAGCTTGCCCCTGAGAGCTTACAATCTAGTCGGGAAGAATGCCTCTCCTACAGGGGTGGCAAGAATGACACCCTTACAGTCATGCCACTGGCTCTGCCATGTGGCATTGGAACTAAAACTATGCAGGTACTATCAGATGGGAAATCAGTTAGCTGCAACTCAAGGAACCTCTAGCAACCCCTGGAGTAACCCTAGGTTCAATGGAACCCTGTTTGAGAATGACTGCCATAGATAGTGAGATAGTGCCAGCCCTATGGTTTATATCACGTGCAATAGAAGGGGGAAGATGGTTTAGTGAACATTGTAAGGTTTACTGGTCCCTCCTTTATTTTTTATTTTTTTGGGGCATGAAGGTTTATCAATGGTGGGGTTTTTTTATTTGTTGTTTTGTTTTTGAGATGGGGGGTTACTAGATAAAAATTTATGTGATGTTAATGTATGATGTTATGTATGTCAATAATTATGTGTTAAATAAAAAATAAAAAAATTATTATGAAAAAAAAAAAAAGAGATAATGCCAGCACTGCCTCTGTCAGCGTGGGGCATCTTGGTTAAGAGGGCTCTGTATAAATAGGTGTTGGTTGGGAATGGGAAGCATTGCAAGGTCCAAGGCATACAAAGATGTAATCTTTGAGGTCCTAGCTTCTGGGAGCTTCCCCTTAGGGAGCAAAGCAAGCAAGGAGATGTGCTGGCCTTATGGGACTACTCACATCCCTTTAGCCTGCATGCAAGACTCTGGCAAAACCCCTAAAGGTTATGTGCTGCTCCTTGACCCAGCTCTCATCTCTCCTCTTATCTGTTTGCAACTATGAAAAGTGCCATCACCATTGGGATGAAGGAAAGGATGTAAATATATACATCAGTTGGTTCAGTAAACAATTAAAAGGCTGCCATTGTTTGGACTCTTCCTTCTGCAAACCTCAAGATGTAAAGGTGTTCAGGAAATGAAACTTGTGCTAGATAGGGCTGCTATTGGGGTCCATTGCTATAAGGTTGGATTAGGCTACTGGTGGTGCTGGGTAGGCCAGACGGAGTGCCTCTGTAATGGTGCTTGGGGTAGTATCCCATGCCCATAGCACCTAAGTCAGTCTAATGGGGGATCAACCTATGTTGGGCAGGAATAGTCTGAAGAGTACAGGAGCGCTCCCACCACATGGCTGCAGAAATGGAGGACATGCTCACCAACATACGTTGTGACACAACAACTGTAAAATCATAGACTTTATTCTATCATTTAAAGACAATACAATAGCATAAAACTACTGATCCTCAAATGCCTGAAATGGTGTGTGCTTCAAAATCCACACTATTAACTACATAACCACTTATGAGACTCTGCCCATGGGCAACCCATCAAAAAAATATATGAATGATGATATGTACAGATTAATAGTCATATGATTATCATAAACGTGCATGCATGATTGCACCACCATCGATCCAAGCGACAATGTGTGTAAATTATGCTATTAAAGATGTGAATGTAAGTTAATATGAAACCATCCAATCATGCCCATATATATATATATGCAAAATGAAGATACATGAGATCTAAAGAGTAAGCAACATATACAATTCTATATAATAGCAGTTATAGAGTCAATGTGGAACATGTTATATTTGTTATAACATATATTTGTTATAACATGTTATATTTCCACCACTATGGAAAGCACTGTATGTGCAACCATTGCTCAGCAAAGTATGCACAGAACTTTTTTTAAAAAAGAGTCAGTACAGTAATGCCGCGTACACACGATCGGATTTTCCATCGGAAAAACCTTGGATGGTTTTTCTGATGGAATTCCGCTCAAGCTTGGCTTGCATACACACGAAAGTTCTCTGAACTTTCGACCGCCAAGAACGCGGTGACGTACAACACTACGACGAGGCGAGAAAATGAAGTTCAATGCTTTCGAGCATGCGTCAAATTGTTTCTGAGCATGCGTCGGAATTTTGCGCGTCGGAATTGCTACAGACGATCGGAATTTCCGATTGGAATTTTTTCCGTCTGAAAATTTGAGAACCAACTCTCAAATTTTTGTTGGCGGAAATTTCGACAGGAAAAGTCCGATGAAGGCTACACACGGTCGGAATTTCAAACCAAAAGCTCACATCGGACTTTTCTTGTCGGAATTTCCGATCGTGTGTATGCGGCATTACAAAACAGCTCAACACAAGAGAGTTGGGGGGCCTTGCTCCTGAGAGCTTACAATCTAAAGGGATGGGAAAGTGATACAAAAGGTAGTAACTGTAAGGGATGAGTTGATGGAGAAAGTAATTTCAGGTTTTAGGTGGACATATGATAAGCCTGCCTGACCAGATGAATTTTATAGGATTACCTGAAGGTGGACAGAGAAGGAGATAGCAGGACAGATTGGTGTAGGATGGGGGAGGATGGGGAGGCTCTGGAGAAATCCTGGAGGGGAGCATGGGAGGAGGCGATGAGGGAACTCAAAATCAAGAGGTCTTGGACAGAAATTGAGGTCTTGGACAGAAATTCGGGGTAGGATGGTCCAGAGGATGGAAGAGGCTCTAGAGATGCACTGGAGGAGAACATGAGAGGAGGTGATGAGGGAGCTAGAGAGCAGGAGGTCTTGGCACAGAGTTGTTATATGGAGTTACATAGGATGGGGGGAGTCAATGGAGAAGTCCTGGCGATGAGAATGGGAGGAGGTGATGAGGGAGCTAGAGAGCAGGATGTCCTGGGAGGAGTGCCGAGGACATTTCGGTTGATATTTGGGGATGAGGTCAGTGATGTAAGACGTGACATAGTTGTGGATAGATATGTATGTTGTCCTTAATATTTTGAATTTGGATCTGCTGATGCTGCAATCATAAAATAAATAAAGAAAGAAAAAATGGGCGAGAAAGGAACCCAAGGCCACCCCCTGTTCTCCATATCAGTGGCACAGGGCAGAACCATTGTACGCTGGCATAGAAGGAAACTCGTTAATGTTTCAAAATCTGTATGTAATGTAGGTCTATGCTGTCCATGTGAGCTTGTAGGTCTCTAATTTGTCATTTTCCCAGGAGACCATCTGCTCTAGATGGCAGAGAGAGTTGGAGTTCAATTTTAAACTTAAAAACCATTCTCCTCTCTGCCCACCAATGTAAGGAGCATTCTTCCCACTGACCACCAATGTAAGGAGCATTCTTCCCATTGACCTCCAATGTAAGGAGCATTCTTCCCACTGATCACCAATGTAAGGAGCATTCTTCCCATTGACCTCCAATGTAAGGAACATTCTTCACACTGACTACCAATGTAAGGAGCATTCTTCCCAATGATCACCAATGTAAGGAACATTCTTCCCATTGACCTCCAATGTAAGGAGCATTCTTCCCACTGACCACCAATGTAAGGAGCATTCTTTCCATTGACCTCCAATGTAAGGAGCATTCTTCCCATTGACCTCCAATGTAAGGAGCATTCTTCCCACTGATCACCAATGTAAGGAACATTCTTCCCACTGACCACCAATGTAAGGAGCATTCTTCCCATTGACCTCCAATGTAAGGAGCATTCTTCCCACTGACCACCAATGTAAGGAACATTCTTCCTATTGACCTCCAATGTAAGGAGCATTCTTCACACTGACCACCAATGTAAGGCGCATTCTTCCCATTGACCTCCAATGTAAGGAGCATTCTTCCCACTGACCACCAATGTAAGGAGCATTCTTCACACTGACCACCAATGTAAGGCGCATTCTTCCCATTGACCTTCTATGTAAGGAGCATTCTTCCCACTGACCACCAATGTAAGGAGCATTCTTCACACTGACCACCAATGTAAGGCGCATTCTTCCCATTGACCTCCAATGTAAGGAGCATTCTTACCACTTACCACCAATGTAAGGCGCATTCTTCCCCTTGACCTCCAATGTAAGGAGCATTCTTACCACTTACCACCAATGTAAGGAGCATTCTTCCTATTGACCTCCATTGTAAAGGACAATCTTCTCAGTGACCAGCAAAGTAAGGGTCGTTCTTCCCACAACAACTAATGTAAGAACCATTCTTCCTACTGACCTCCATTGTAAGGAGAATTCTTCTCACTGCCCACCAATGTAAGGAGCATTCTTCCCACTGACCACCAATGTAAGGAACATTCTTCCCATTGACCTCCAATGTAAGGAGCGTTCTTCCCACTGACCACCAATGTAAGGAGCATTCTTCCCACTGACCACCAATGTAAGGAGCATTCTTCCCATTGACCTCCAATGTAAGGAGCATTCTTACCACTGACCACCATAGTAAGAAACATTCTTCCTATTGACCTCCATTGTAAAGGACAATCTTCTCAGTGACCAGCAAAGTAAGGGTCGTTCTTCCCACAACAACTAATGTAAGAACCATTCTTCCTACTGACCTCCATTGTAAGGAGAATTCTTCTCACTGACAACCAATGTAAGGAGCATATTTCCCACTGACTGTAAACGTTCTGATCTTCACACATACCATTAATGTGCATGTACCATACACTGTTAAAATACAGGGCGATCATTCTTTCCCAGGAGTGAGTCAGTGAGGGGCCTCTTTGTACCCCCAGGCTGAAAGATCTAATAAAATATTTGACGTCTTCGACTGCAGGTGAGAGAGAAATGTCATCTTGCCAGCGTTAAGATATATTTCTCATTTCACCTCCGTCACCAGAGAACAGTCCAATGAGGCTTGTAAAAGCTTATCATTTATACCTGGAAAACCTGATGCCTGCTATTGATTTTTTCAAAGGAGAGAAAAAAAAAAGAAAGAAACGCTATAAACATTTCATCAGATGATTACGAAATTACAGACACTCAAGGTTAGCATACTTCATTATGCTGATTACACACAATGCACTTTTGCAGTTGAATCAACTACAATTTGAGAATTGACTGTGATACAGCGCCTTGAAAAAGTATTCATACCCCTTGAAATTGTCCACATTTTGTCATGTTACAGCCAAAAGCGTAAATGTATTTTATTGGGATTTTATGTGATAGACCAACACAAAGTGACACATAACTGTGAAGTGGAAGAAAAATAATAAATGGTTTTCAATTTTTTTTACAAATAAATCTGTGAAAAGTGTGGGGGGGCATTTGTATGGCGCCCCCCTGAGTTAATACTTTGTAGAACCGCCTTTCTCTGCAATTACAGCTGCAAGTCTTTTTGGGGATGTCTCTACCAGCTTTGCGCATCTAGAATTACATTTTTGCCCATTCTTCTTTGCAAAATACCTCAAGCTCTATCAGATTGGATGGAGAGCATCTGTGATCAGCAATTTTTAAGTCCTGCCACAGATTCTCAATGGGATTTAGGTCTGGATTTTGACTGGGCCATTCTAACACATGAATATGCTTTGAGCTAAACCATTCCATTGTAGCTCTGGCTGTATGTTTGGGGTCGTTGTCCTGCTGGAAGGTGAACCTCCGCCCCAGTCTCAAGTCTTTTGCAGGTTTTCTTCTAAGATTGTGCTGTGGCTCCATCCATCTTCCCATTAACTCTGACCAGCTTCACTGTCCCTGCTGAAGAAAAGCATCCCCACAACATGATGCTGCCACCACCATGTTTCACAGTGGGGATGGGGTGTTCAGGGTGATGTGCAGTGTTAGTTTTCCGCCACACATAGAGTTTTGCTTTTAGGCCAAAAAGATTCATTTTGGCCTCACCTGACCAGAGCACCTTCTTCCACATGTTTGCTGTGTCCCCCACATGTTTGCTGTGTCCGCCACATGGCTTCTCACAAACTGCAAACAGGACTTCTTATGGCTTTCTTTCAACAATGTCTTTCTTCTTGTCACTCTTCCATAAAGGGCAGATTTGTGGAGAAGCACGACTAATAGTTGTCCTGTGGACAGATTCTCCCACTCCTCCAGAGTTACCATGGGCCTCTTGGCTGCTTCTCTGATTAACGCTTTCCTTGCCCGGCCTGGTCAGTTTAGGTGGTCGGCCATGTCTTGGTAGGTTTGCAGTTGGGCCATACTCTTTCCATTTTCGGATGATGTATTGAACAGAGCTCTGTGAGATGTTCAAAGCTTGGGAGTTTTTTTTTATAACCTAACCCTGCTTTATACTTCTCCACAACTTTATCCCTGACCTGTCTGGTGTGTTCCTTGGCCTTCATGATGGTGTTTGTTCACTAAGGTTCTCTAACAAATCTTTGAAGGCTTCACAGAACAGCTTTATTTATACTGAGATTAAATTACACACAAGTAGACTCTATTTACCAATTAGGTGACTTCTGAAGGCAATTGGTTCCACTAGATTTTAGTTAGGGGTACCAGAGTAAAGGGGGCTGAATACAAACGTAACCATAACCCCCAAACCCCCCCCCCCCCACACACACTTTTCACATATTTATTTGTAAAAAATGTTGAAAACCATTTATCATTTTCCTTCCACTTCACAATTATGTGCCACTTTGTGTTGGTCTATCACATAAAATCCCAATAAAATACATTTACATTTTTGGTTGTAACATGACAAGATGTGGAAAATTTCAAGGCACTGTGGGTCTATAGCAGGGTTCATCCAGAGGTTGCTAGGGGTTCCTTGAGCAATGAGCAATTTCTGCCTCTCAGATAAGTTCCCACTGACACCATTTATCTTTTTAGATATCGGTAAGGGGGGAATTCTTCTCAATGACCACAAGTGTAAGGAGCATTCTTCCCACTGATTATCGCACTAACACAGTTGCGGTGCGTCCATAAAGGACGCAGGATTGCCGCCCCCTCTCTCCTGTCACCTCTCTCTCACCATAGATAGATTCATGCATTGCATGAATCTATCTATGGTCGCCGCTGCCGCTGCCGCCCCCTATTCAGGTGTCTGGTCCCTTGTCGGGCGCCGGGCACCTGAATTACAGCGGTGGGGGTGTTTATGGAAGCGCCTGATTTGAGTCGTGGGCTCTAATAGGCGTCCTGGTTAGAGCCATAGGCTCTAATAGGCTTCCAAAATGGTAAACAGCGGGTGCAATGCTGTGCGTTCGCTGTTTAGTCAGTGTTGTGTTAGGAAAGCGTATAAATCGCTTTCCTAACACTGACCCGCCTCTCAGCCAATTAGGTGTTCGGGTCTGGTTACCTGTCACCTGATTGGCTGAAACAACAGGCGCTTTGATTGGACGCCTGATAGAGAGGACCGGAAGACATTGAGGAGCGTGGACGTGGAGGACGCCAACGTGACCCGCTGCAAGACAGGTAAGTCCCGACCCCCAGGCGATGCACACTGACAGTTTTTGATGGGGCACAGTAGCGGCAATTGATGGGCACACTGGCAGCAATTGATGGGGCACAGTAGCAGCAATTGATGGGGCACAGTAGCGGCAATTGATGGGCACACTGGCAGCAATTGATGGGCACACTGGCAGCAATTGATGGGGCACACTGGCAACAATTGATGGGGCACAGTAGCGGCAATTGATGGGCACAGTAGCGGCAATTGATGGGGCACAGTAGCGGCAATTGATGGGCACACTGGCAGCAATTGATGGGGCACACTGGCAGCAATTGATGGGGCACACTGGCAGCAATTGATGGGGCACAGTAGCGGCAATTGATGGGCACAGTGGCAGCAATTGATGGGGCACAGTAGCGGCAATTTATGGGGCACAGTAGCGGCAATTGATAGGCACACTGGCAGCAATTGATGGGCACACTGGCAGCAATTGATGGGGCACAGTAGCGGCAATTGATGGGCACAGTGGCAGCAATTGATGGGCACACTGGCAGCAATTGATGGGTACAGTAGCTGCGTTTGATGGCACAGTGGCGGCAATTTATGGGTACAGTGGCTGTGTTTGATGGCACAGTGGCTGCGTTTGATGGCACAGTGGCAGCAATTTATGGGTACAGTGGCTGCGTTTGATGGCACAGTGGCTGCGTTTGATGGGCACAGTGGCTGCGTTTGATGGGCACAGTGGCTGCGCTTGATGGGCACAGTGGCTGCGCTTGATGGGCACAGTGGCTGCGCTTTATGGGCACAGTGGCTGCACTTGATGGGCACAGTGGCTGCGTTTGATGGGCACAGTGGCTGCGTTTGATGGGCACAGTGGCTGCAATTGATGTTTTTGTTCTCAGTTTGTTTGTGCCCCCCCAAAAAATTTTGAGCACCAGCCGCCACTGCACTAACATATCATGAGTTGTTAATATAGTTGTTTTTTGCGTCGTTTAGCAGGGATTCCATGAGACTGTAAAGTTCTTTTAAGGGTTCCTCTGTGTTGAAAAGGTTAAGAAACGCTGGTCTATAGATTACTCATTGCAACTAGTACATTTTGGAAAAGTAAGTGCTGGCAAAAGGACACAGAAAGTATACATGTGTGTACAGTTAGAAATGGAAAAGAAAAAAAAAATCAATATAATAACACATAATATGGCAACGCATTTGTCTCAGGTATAAAATATAAGGGTGAACGTCGCCAACATCTGCAACTTTATTCTATGTAACAAAGACGTGTCAATCACATTGGCTTCATAGTGGAAAATGAAATTCCAATCTTCTCTTTTTTTTTTACAAAGTGAATAACCTTTTAATCCCAGAGGAATTGCCATGCTGGGCAGGACAATGCAGAAACTATCAAAGGGAATAATGAGATGATTAATCTAAAAAGAGGCCCATCCTGAAGCCATGGAAAAAACAGGTGCTTGTTGAGTCAATGGATTTTGCTCAGTTCCCCATGAGGATCCTTCAGATGGGGTGTCCATAGGAGAGCAGGCTAATAACCCTGAGATGAAAAACCACCAGCAAAGCTTACGTAGGCAACTAGGCATCTTTTTGCAGATGAAATAGGTTTTAATGACAAAGATGATGTAAGCCTTTTACTAAGCAGCGTTAAAAAGTGATAGTATATATGGGACATTGTGGCATTTATTTGGAAACATAGGTGAAACTAAAGACTTTGGTGACCTGGACAAAGAGTGTATTCCGACTGAAGCCCTGTACACACGGCCGAGAATCTCGTCAGGAAAAAACTCGTCGTTTTTCCTGACGAGATTCTTGACAAAAATCTTGTCTCGGCCGAGTGCACACACGCTCGATTCAAAAGAACCGCCGTTCTTTTGAATGGCACGAACGCGGTGACGTCACATTCGTTGGCCGTCACCGCCATCTTGCTACACCCTACCTATGCCTAGGAAGCTACCGCGCAATGCGTCAAAGTCATTTCGAGCATGCGGGGGTTTCCACGGCGTCAGGTAAGTGTACACACACTCGGGTTTCTCGTCGGGAAACAGGCCAACGAGTATCCCGACGAGAAAAAAGAAAGCAGGTTCTCTATTTTTCTCATCGAGATTCTGGGCAGTTTTCTGAAAGCCTCGTACACACGGCTGGTTTTCTCGGCAAGAAAGGTCTGCAAGCAGTTTTCTTGCTGGTTCTTGCCGAGAAAACCGGCCGTGTGTACGAGGCTTTAAGACTAATAAGCGAGCATGTCTTACAGTTGTAAAGCTTCGTGTTTTTTCACCTTAATGCATCCTATCCACCCGTGATGTATTTATTTTTTAAAGTCAGCAGCTACTAACACTGTAGCTGCTGACTTTTAATAAGGACACTTACCTGTCCTACTCGCCCACGATGTCGGGCCCCCGACGGCGATCGCTGCTGCAGGTCCCGGCTCCTCCATCCTGACTAAGGGAAACAGGCAGTGAAGCCTTACGGCTTCACTGCCCGTTTTCTACTGCTGTTTTCTACTGCTTTTGATGAAAGCTTCATAGCCGAAACGCGTCATTTTTAGCCTGTACCTGTGTACCCATGTAACAAATAAAGTACTTTTATTCAAGAGCATCTGAGTTGCCAGCCTTCCTGATCCAAGAATCCTACCTGTGGGGCCTGAACACCCTGGCTAGAGCACGGGACCACAGTTTGTGGACTTTTATATTGGCAGTGGAGCTGGGGTAACAATTTGGTTCTCTCGCCAAAAGTTTGTGGACACCTGACCATCACCCCTTTCATAATCTCAAAGTATGTGGACACCCCTCCAAATAATTGGAGTTCAGGTGAAGGGTTCTGTTAATGCTACAACATACAAAGACTGTTTAGACAATTGGGCCTTATGGTAACAGTTTGGGGAAGACCCTTTTATGTTCCAATATGACTGTACCCCTGTGCACAAAGCCAGTTTTATAAAGACATGGTTCGGCCAGTTTGGTGTGGAGGAACTAAAGAAACCTGCACAGAGCCCTGACCTCAACCCTACTGATCGCCTTTGGAATGAGCTGGAATTCTGATTATGAGTGAGGTCTTCTCATCCATCATCAGCACCTGACCTCACAAATAGTGATTTGGCTGCATGGACACAAATTCCACAAACCCTCTCCAAAACCTTTTGGAAAGCCTACCCAGAAGATTTGATGCCATTATCACCACAAACAAGGGGGCAGCTGCAAAGTAACAGCCATGTTTTTGGCATTGGATGTCCAACAAGCTTATATAGGTGTGATGGTCAGGTTTCCAGAGCTTTTTAACCATAGTTTAGAGCTAGAACATCCAACCTATGGCCCACTGGCCAAATCCACCCCATTGCATGATTTTAAATGGCCTTGTGATGCAAGATGGACTCTGATGGCGACTGTGATGCGAAGGGGTACTCTGATGGGGACTATGGTGGGAACCCTGATGTAAGAGGAACTTTGATGATGGCTCTGATATAGGGGGGTTCTGATGGAGACTCTCTTTGCCTCTGTTCTTCTAAATCATATCATATTGATAGAAAAAAAAAAACTCCAAGTAGAACTTATTTATTCATTTAATTTTGATTTGTTAATTATTAAAAATAAAAAAATTGCCCGGCGAATATTTGTAAAATAGCCTGAAACTGAAAAGTTTGAGACCCATGGTGTAGAGCAGCCTTTCTTAACCTTTTCAACACAGAGGAACCCTTGAAATTACTTTCCGGGGCTCAGGGGACTCTTGCTAAAAGTTACTATATCTATAACTCATGATACATTAGTGTGATGGTCAGTGGGAAGAATGCTCCTTACACATGCGGTCATCGGGAAGAATTCCCACCTTTACAGATTGGTGAATAGATCAATGGTGTCAATGGGAACCTATCTAAAAGGGCAGAATTTGATCATTGCTCAAGGAACCCCTAGCAACCTCTGGAGGAATAATTGTTGAGAAACCCTAGTGTAGAGTGTGAAGGTTTCTTGCTCTAGTTGGTGACCACATAATTGTCTAGGGGGTAGCACAGGCCATTGAACAATGGTGGCATGGGTCAACCACTTGCTATCAGATGTTTCGTAGCTCTGAATGTTTCATTTAAAACCTCAACATTTCCAGACAGGAAAAAGAATAGAAATTACAAAACCAATATATTTCTTTTCCCTTGTCAAACTAATTTGGGGCCGCAGGCTGAGATACCCATTCCGATAAGAAGAACATTGCGACAAGCACCAAAATAACAGACACAATGCGGGAAAACAAAGCCACGTATAGGAAATAAAGCGAGACACCAGCGTTCGCATTCTGACATTATTCTCCAGACACAATCTCTCTGTGTTCTTATTCATCTTGCTGAGATGTAATTAGACAATACAAAAAAAGCAATATTGGAGAATTAGGCGGATGAGCAAAGCACATGGTATCGATCTAATGTTACTTGTTAATGTATTTAAACTGCATGCTGAGCGGGATTAAATAATCGTTATCTCTTTGCATTATCTTCTAGAAGGTATTGTCTGCTAGCAACCACCATTGTGTAATCATCAAAGATAAACAATGAACGCTTTATCGTGAATGAAACTACAAGCAACAATATAAATGTTACCTTAGCTGAAAAGACTAACTCTTGGTGCACAATGGTTAGGTTTTATTTTTTCCAACCTTTTCTTTGTATGTGCATCTTAGGAGGCGCTTTAAGGGGACCTTCAATGGAGCAGAATGCCAATGTGAGAAGCTGCAGACAGCTGCCATGGAGCTTAACTGTTATGCCCTGTACACACGGTCGGAATTTCCAATGAAAAAAGTCAGATGGGAGCTTTTCATCGGATATTCCGACCGTGTGTATGCCCCATCGGACTTTTTCCGTCGAAATTTCCGACAGACTTAGATAGAGCAAAATGGGGGGGGGGGGGGGGGGAGTTGGGACTTTAAATGAGGCCATAGGCCTGGTAAGGCCAATGCCTCCATCCCATTGGGACTTTGAATGAGGCCATAGGCCTGGTAAGGCCATGTGCCTCCATCCCTGTTAATTAGAAAAAAAACGAAGCAAAAATACAGCCATATAGGCGTCAGAGTGCAACGAAGGGGGGGAAAAAGTTGGGACTTTACATGAGGCTCTTGGTAACAAATTGATAGAGTGGTGGGTGGTAAAGCATTTATTAGTACAAGGATGCATGTTAGAATACATTAATTACATATACATAAAACGCACATTCGATAGTGCCAATTCCTGAAACGGTAATTTCAGGTAGTAACGCATTACAAACTTAGAATACATTACATATACATAAAACGCACATTCAATAGTGCCAATTCCTGAAACGGTAATTTCAGGTAGTAACGCATTACAGACATCAATCACATTGTAGGTTAAGAGGGTTCCACCACTATTCATAATAAGGTATGCATGATTTGCAATTGTGGTCTGCACGATCTGGGGTCTTTGTGGTCCCTGTAAAATGATAAGTGATAGGCACATAACTAGGGAAGCGTGTAAAGTATACACGGCAGGTAATAGCTCTACGCGTTTCGCGGCTTTAAGCCACTCGTCAGGAGCATGTATATGAAGGATCTGCAATAAGAAAAATAATGAATGGGAAAAAAATCTTGGTAGACTAACTAGTCTGTTACAAGAAAATATAAATGACAATATAGCCATCCCTGAAACAGTGTTTTGGGTGTTTTGGTGTCGACCTTGTTTGTGGTCTTCCACCTGCACCCTCGTCCAGCACCTTCACACCCCTTTCATAGGCACTCACATTATCGCCTCACAAAGTTTCATTTCTATCACTGCCCCAGTTATACACATTTTATTTTGCATTGTTCACATAGGAGTGCCTGGTGCGTCCGGATCCTGCTGGGGCGCTGCCTGTGTGGGGGGCACCGCTGCTGGTCATGCCCTCTCAGCTCCCGGTCCTGTTACCCTCGGCTCACGATCCCCGCTAGTGTACCCCCAAGTGCACATACAATTGTAAGTGACCCCTCTCTGTTTCAGGGATGGCTATACAGGTCCTTCTCAAAAAATTAGCATATTGTGATAAAGTTCATTATTTTCTGTAATGTACTGATAAACATTAGACTTTCATATATTTTAGATTCATTACACACAACTGAAGTAGTTCAAGCCTTTTCTTGTGTTAATATTGATGATTTTGGCATACAGCTCATGAAAACCCAAAAATCCTATCTCAAAAAATTAGCATATTTCATCCGACCAATAAAAGAAAAGTGTTTTTAATACAAAAAAAGTCAACCTTCAAATAATTATGTTCAGTTATGCACTCAATACTTGGTCGGGAATCCTTTTGCAGAAATGACTGCTTCAATGCGGCGTGGCATGGAGGCAACCAGCCTGTGGCACTGCTGAGGTGTTATGGAGGCCCAGGATGCTTCGATAGCGGCCTTAAGCTCATCCAGAGTGTTGGGTCTTGCGTCTCTCAACTTTCTCTTCCCAATATCCCACAGATTCTCTATGGGGTTCAGGTCAGGAGAGTTGGCAGGCCAATTGAGCACAGTAATACCATGGTCAGTAAACCATTTACCAGTGGTTTTGGCACTGTGAGCAGGTGCCAGGTCGTGCTGAAAAATGAAATCTTCATCTCCATAAAGCTTTTCAGCAGATGGAAGCATGAAGTGCTCCAAAATCTCCTGATAGCTAGCTGCATTGACCCTGCCCTTGATAAAACACAGTGGACCAACACCAGCAGCTGACATGGCACCCCAGACCATCACTGACTGTGGGTACTTGACACTGGACTTCAGGCATTTTGGCATTTCCCTCTCCCCAGTCTTCCTCCAGACTCTGGCACCTTGATTTCCGAATGACATGCAAAATTTGCTTTCATCCGAAAAAAGTACTTTGGACCACTGAGCAACAGTCCAGTGCTGCTTCTCTGTAGCCCAGGTCAGGCGCTTCTGCCGCTGTTTCTGGTTCAAAAGTGGCTTGACCTGGGGAATGCGGCACCTGTAGCCCATTTCCTGCACACGCCTGTTCACGGTGGCTCTGGATGTTTCTACTCCAGACTCAGTCCACTGCTTCCGCAGGTCCTCCAAGGTCTGGAATCGGTCCTTCTCCACAATCTTCTTCAGGGTCCGGTAACTCTTCTCGTTGTGCAGCGTTTTCTGCCACACTTTTTCCTTCCCACAGACTTCCCACTGAGGTGCCTTGATACAGCACTCTGAGAACAGCCTATTCGTTCAGAAATTTCTTTCTGTGTCTTACCCTCTTGCTTGAGGGTGTCAATGATGGCCTTCTGGACAGCAGTCAGGTCGGCAGTCTTACCCATGATTGCGGTTTTGAGTAATGAACCAGGCTGGGAGTTTTTAAAAGCCTCAGGAATCTTTTGCAGGTGTTTAGAGTTAATTAGTTGATTCAGATGATTAGGTTAATAGCTCGTTTAGAGAACCTTTTCATGATATGCTAATTTTTTGAGATAGGAATTTTGGATTGTCATGAGCTGTATGCCAAAATCATCAATATTAAAACAAGAAAAGGCTTGAACTACTTCAGTTGTGTGTAATGAATCTAAAATATATGAAAGTCTAATGTTTATCAGTACATTACAGAAAATAATGAACTTTATCACAATATGCTAATTTTTTGAGAAGGACCTGTATTGTCATTTATATTTTCTTGTATCAGACTAGTTAGTCTACCAAGATTTTTTACCATTCATTATTTTTCTTATTGCAGATCCTTCATATACATACACCTGACGAGCGGCTTAAAGCCGCAAAACGCATACAGCTATTACCTGCCGTGTATACTTTACGCGCTTCCCTAGTTATGTGCCTATCACTTATCATTTTACAGGGACCACAAAGACCCCAGATCTTGCAGACCACAATTGCTAATCATGCATACCTTATTATGAATAGTGGTGGAACCCTCTTAACCTACAATGTGATTGATGTCTGTAATGCGTTACTACCTGAAATTACCGTTTCAGGAATTGGCACTATCGAATGTGCGTTTTATGTATATGTAATCAATGTATTCTAACATGCATCCTTGTACTAATAAATGTTTTACCACCCACCACTCTATCAATTTGTTACCAAGAGCCTCATGTAAAGTCCCAACTTCCCCCCCCCCCCCCCTTCGTTGCACTCTGACGCCTATATGGCTGTATTTTTGCTTCGGGTTTTTTCGGACTTAGATAGAGAACATGTTCTCAATTTTTCCAACGGAAAAAATTCCTATAAACTTCATTTTTCTCGGCTCGTCGTAGTGTTGTACGTCACTGCGTTCTTGACGGTCGGAATTTGGTGTGGCCGTGTGTATGCAAGCCAAGCTTGAGCGGAATTCCGTCGGACAAACCATCCGATTTTTTTCAAACGGAAAATCCGACTGTGTGTACAAGGCATTAGTAGTGTTAGTAGTGAGCTTGCTATTAGTGGAGTAGTACAGGTGGCCCCCCAATCTTTGCCTTAGTTCTCTAATTGTCTTGCCTACATAGAACGCATTGCAGGCATAGACCATTAGGTAGACAACTCCCCTGGTGCCGCAGTTGGCATGTTGGGGGGGGGGAAGGTTTCTCCATTAGGAAGAATTAAAGGTTGTACCTTCCTGAATCCATGGGCATCTTGGGCAATGACCACACTTAAAGGTACCCCGAGGGCCCCCCAATGTTTCTCTCTTCAGCCCATGGCTTTAGGGGTTCTATTGCGGGCACCACTTGACCCTTGGACTTCGTCCCTTATCCATCAGCCCACCTGCCCCTGCCTTGGAAATATGACTGCTTATTGAGTCCTGTACCGATCCCCGGGTGCTTCATTAGTTTCCTTTTTATATCAGGTGGGTCAATTATTAACACTAGTGTTAACTGTATTGACATCCTTTCCCTTCCCTATGGCTTTTTGTCCTTACCCCTACCCTTTACTTCTTTACCCTCACTTCCCCCCCTCCTTCTCCACCAACCTTCCCCTTCCTTTACCTTTTCTTTTCCCTCCCCTATTTTCTCTAACTGCCCTCTCCTTCCCCCCTCCCCCCCCCCCCTTTTCCCTCTTCCCAACCCTTCCCCCCTCCCACCTCCCTTTTCTCCCCCCTCCTCCCTTTTCTTAACCCCTTTCCTCTCCCCTCTCCCCTCTCCCCCACTCCTTTCCCCTTTTTTCCCCCCTCCCCTTCTCTTCCCCCCCACCTGCTGTTTCTTTTCTTTTTTCTTCTTTCTTTTTTCTTTTCTTTTTATTTATTTTTCTTTTCATATTCACTTTCATACCTTTGTCCTTTTATCCCTAGTTTTTAGACCCACAGTAGAACAACTTTATATATATATATATTTTTTGATTCCAGTGTTTTGCACCTGCTAGCGCCTCCCATGTTCGCCGCTGGGGGGACTACCTGTTTGGGGTGCCTCTTTTTGTACCGTCTGTTGCCCCTCCTGGGCCTCCATTGGTAAGCCACGCCTGACACTAACACTCCAAAATTACTTAAATTACTGTACTTTTATGTATTGTATTGCTTCACAACAATATTTGATCATGAAATTATAAGACTGTACTTCCTTTTAGATGTCTACGGTCGACTCCTCCTGAAGAAGCGACGTGTGTCGCGAAACATGTAGAGGATCACGTCTGGACCTACATCACCTTTTTTCCCCATATACCAATGGGGTCTTTATGTTCCTTTTTTGTAAACGATTGTAATTGTATATAACAATCCTTTGTACTGCGGTATTGAATGTTTTTTTATCATTGTCCTTTCTTTAATAAATTTATATTTTTATATTTACCTTGTCTCAATCCCTGGGTACTGAGATAGTCCACAGCACAATTGCCGTGGGGCAGTACTTTGGAGTAGCCCCGGACATCCCCCTTTCCATTTTCCGGATCCAAAGGATGATGGTACCCACCCTTACTTTTCCTACATTTTCATTTTGAGGCAATACGCCACAATGTTCCATTGATTCAGTTAAAAAAAGGTTACTATTCTGGATTATTTTATAGATAGGCACATGGGCGTAGCATAAGGGGTTGCAGGGGGTCACAATTGCAACCCCGCCCCTAGCTCCAGGGGGCCCCTGCAGCCTCCCTGTGATATTATTATCATGTCCTCCACAAAGTCCAGCTCCGAACTGCCCTAGGGGCCCAAAGCCATGCTCCAGTACTGGGCTTCCACGTTGCCTTCCACAGTCCAAACCTCTCCATTCTAATTTTCTGGGAAGAAGCTGTGAACCATTTCCTGAATGGAGAGGAGCACGGGGTGAGAACAGGCCAGCATGGGAAAGTGTCTGTGCTGTGTGCTGGCAACATGGAATGGTAACCGAGTTCAGCAAGTTGAGAGGAGGAGAGTGCCGTTCTGTAGCAACGATGGGACCACTGTCACTGGTGAGGTAAGACACCGCTCGGTGTCTCCTAGTCACCAGCTGCGATTCTCTGCACCCCCCCCCCCCCACCTGGGGATGTCTGCTTACACCACTTCCCTGACAACTGGGGAAAAGACACACACCTCCAGGAGGTGACCTTCCCCCAACACCTGCCCACACTGACAAAAACCTTCAGAAATTGCTAAAACAAATCCCTTAATACCTCCTGAGGGGCTGCAGGCTCCAGATTTTGTGTCACATGGCTTTGCCCCCCAGATCTAAGTTGCGCCCGCCCCAAAGCCCCCTGACCACCTCCTCTGCCCTGAATGCTATGCCCGGCTGCTGATCTCCTTTTCTATTACATCACTCTATACTGCTCCTCCTCCGCATGACTGAAATCACATTCCTTTACAACACAGCCAGTCAGCTACGATCTGCACAGGGTGCATCTGCCTACTGCGACTACACTGCCGTTCCGACCAGAGAATTTGACAGGTCAGAACGGCAACATAAAAGCCAGAAACACCCTGTGAAGATTGTGGCTGACAGACTTGTGTAAAGGAATGTGATTTCAGCCCTGTGGGTAGGGGGGAGGGCTGTATACAGTGCTGGGATGGGAAAGAAGCTCTGCCAAGTGACCTGCCAGGGGTGATCCCTGTCCTCTGATTCTCCAGCGGTGATCCCTGTCCTCTGATGTAAGGAGGAACTCAAAACTCTTAAAGCGGTTGTATACCCAAAATAATGACATGCACCTACAGGTAAGCCTACATTAAGGCTTACCTGTAGGTGCTTGCAATATCTCCGAGACCTACACGGTCTTGGAGATATTTGCAAAAAAGTCTGTACCGATATCTACGGTGCATGCGCGCCGTAGATAACGGCTCAGGTGCACTGAGCGCAACGGCTCTTTAATGGCAGCCCGCCGGACACTGCCGGATTTCGCACATGCGCGGGGATCGTGCCGTTCCTCGCGCATGCGCGGGAGTGACCTTATCGCCGCTCCGGCCAATCACAGCGCCAGAGTGGCGATACCCGGAAGTCACTCCGGGTATCATGGCGGCAACGGAGGACGTGTCCGAGGACCGCTGCGGGGGCTTCGATCTAAGGTAAGTGATTGATAATGAGCTAGTATGCTAGTCATACTAGCTCATTATGCCTTTGCCTTGCAGGTTGAAAAAAAAAAAAAAAGTTTTGCGGTATACAACCACTTTAAGCAACTTTGAGTATCTTTCCATGCAGTGAGTGTATCTGCACGCACGGTGGAAGTGGAGGGTAGTAGTGGGGGGGGGGGGGCCCAGGTCATCTTTTGCATCAGGGCCCAAAACCTCTGGATAGGCAACTCCTATCCTCATATTGATTATAACTACTGCAGTAGGGAACAGACACAAAAGATACACTCAGCATCTTTCCAAATAACTGTTCTGCTTTTTTATGACGCAATTCAAGGTTTTTATACACATGATTACGTAGGTATCACATTAATATTACAATTGTACTTTTATGGTAACAAGGGGCAGTGTGCAATATATACAAAATAGAATACAATTATATACAGAACTTACAAATTTCCTTTACAGTTACTTAATTCACCCCAGCTTCATATACTAACCTTTTTTATTGTTTGGCCATGGCTCCATTCAGCCACTGGAGGCAAAATGAAATACTCTGTACTTCTGGGTAGAGGAGCACACTCCACTTTTCTCGGCCCTCATGATTGGCTCAATACTGTAACAAAGTGGGCAAGGGAGTACACTGTTCTGCTTGAACTTCAACAAGGAACTTTGAAGCTTACAAAATGAGTCCATTCACCTGTCCCAGTGGCCAAATGGAGCAACTCATATTAAAGCTGAAGCCCGGGTATGGCAATTTTTACATAGATTCAGTATATTGTCAAAAGTATTGGGACACCTGCCTTTACACGCACATGAACTTTTAAGGCATCCTAGTCTTAGTCCGTAGGGTTCAATATTGAGTTGACCCACCTTTTGCAGATATAACATCTTCAACTTTTCTGGGAAAGCCATCCACAAGGTTTAGTAGTGTGTAAGAATGGGAATGTTTGACCATTCTTCCAGAAGCGCATTTGTTAGGTCAGGCACTGATGTTGGACGAAAAGGCCTGGCTCGCAGTCTCTGCTTAAAGGTGTTCTATTGGATTGAGGTCAGGACTCTGTACAGGCCAGTCAGGTTCCTCCACCCCAAACTCGCTCATCCATGTCTTTATGGACCTTGCTTTGTGCACTGGTGCCCAGTCATGTTGGAACAGGAAGGGGCCATCCCCAAACTGTTCCCACAAATTTGGGAGAATGAAATTGTCCAAAATGTCTTGGTATGCTGACGCCTTAAGAGTTCCCTTCACTGGAACTAAGGAGCCAAGCCCAACCTCTGAAAAACAACCCCCCACCATAATCCCCCCTCCACCAAATGATTTGGACCAGTGCACAAAGCAAGGTCCATAAAGACATGGGTGATCACGTTTGGGGTGGAGGATTGGCCAACACCTTTGGGATGAATTAGAGCGGAGACTGTGAGACATGCCTTCTCATCCAACATCAGAGCCTGACCTCACAAATGTGCTTCTGAAAGAATGGTCAAACATTCCCATAGACACACTCCTAAACCTTGTGGACAGCCTTCCCAGAAGAGTTGAAGCTGTTATAGCTGCAAAGGGCGGGGCCAACTCAATATTGAACCCTAAAGACTAAGTCTAGGATGCCAAAAAAATTCATGTGTGTGTAAAGGCAGGCGTCACAATACTTTTGACAATATAGTGTATATTGGTCTAGATTGGACCAACTTAAGGATGTATGTGCCATACCTGTGGGATCCCCATAAAATAAGTAAAAAAAACACTGTAGTAGGCACTGATATAATAGGGACTTCCACTGGTTTTGGGGTCCTGTGTCCAGCGGCTGCCCTGCTGTATTGAATACATGGACGGTCACTTGCTTGGCATGGGTTCGCTGTGTTCCGGGTGGCTCATGAGTTGTTGGAACACTTTAAGAAGCGGCGGGAGGGGAGTCCCCACCCTCCTGCAGCTCCCTGGTGTTTCTCGTGCTTACTGTTTTTGCCGGCTCGCCCGAGAAACAATCCGATTGTACGGCCAGCTAGAGCCAGGGTAGATCCTCATTGAAGGCCTCTATGGCCTTGGAGGACCAGAGTGATGTCATGGCGTCCCTTCCGGTCCAGGCTGAAAGTAAACTTTTTTTATTTTTTTTTAAAGCAAAAGATCAAGACTTTTTTTTTTTTTTCACCCTTTGCCTTACAAGGAAAAGAGATATTTTGGGTCTTTATGACCCCAGATCTCTCCGTAAAGAGGACCTGTCATCCTTATTTCTAAGTATTGTTTACATTCCTTGTAATAGGAATAAAAGTGATAAAAAAAATAAGAATTAAGGGACCGTGTATAAATAAAAAGTAAAATAAATAAGAAAAATAAAAAATGAAAGCGCCCCCATCCCTCCGTGCTTTTGCACAGAAGTGAATGCATACGTAAGTGACGCACGCATGTATAAACGGTATTTGCACCACACATGTGAGGTATCATTGCAAACGTTAGAGCAAGAGCAATAATTCTAGCACTAGACCTCCTCTGTAACTCTAAACAAGTAACCTGTAAAGGCATTTAAAGTGTCGCCTACTGTATGGAGATTTTTAAGTATCGTAGTTTGTCACCATTCTAAAGGGCCGTACACACGATCTGACTTTTTGACAACAAACCTCCGACGGACCTGTTTGATCGGACAATCCGACCGTGTGTACGCTCCATCGGACAAACTTTTTCATCGGACAAATGTTCGCTGTGAGAACAGACAAACTTTCCGGCAACAAATGTCCTACGTTGGCTAATCCGATCGTGTGTACACAAGTCCATCAGACTAAAGTCCAAAGTAAAAACACGCATGCTCAGAACCAACGCTAAAGATCAGACAACAATAGCAGAAGTTGCCCAAAGGGTGGCGGTAAAGAGCAAAAAAAACACGTAGTACATCTAATACGTCACTACGTTCGTGTTTGTTGGCTGCCGTGTGTATGCATACCAAGTTTACGGACAACGCCCTTCGGAGCAAAATCCATGGAAAAGTCTGATCGTGTGTATGAGGCTTATGAGTGTGAGCAATTTTAAAGCATAACGTGTTAGGTATTTATTTGCTCAGAATAACATCATCTTTCACACTTTACAAAAATTGTGGGTATATATTGTGTTATGTTTCTTTAAAGGAGTAGTAAAGGTACATGTTTTTTCACCTTAATGCATCCCCCGAGCCCCCGTTTTACTTACCTGGCCCCTCGAAAGTCCCGCGCTCGTCCCTGTCATCCTCTTCGGTTCTCAGCCTGGCCGCCGATTGGCTACACTGGATGGATTGAAAGCAGCGCAGCCATTGGCTGGCGCTGCTGTCAATCACATCCTATGACGCGGCGCGCTGGGGGGCGGGGCCGAGTGATACAGTCAACGGCTATGGCCACCGCTGTATCACGGGAGCGCGCCCGCAATAACTCCACACCATGCCAGCTCGCTCGCATTATGGTGTGGAGTCCTTGCGGGGAGGAGCCAAGACAGCCGCCGAGGGACCCCAGAAGACCAGGATCGGGGCCACTGTGTGCAAAACGAGCTGCACAGTGGAGGTAAGTATAAACCGTTTGTTATTTTTTAGCAAAAAAAAGGGAAGCTTTAGGGCTCTTTCACACGGGGCGGATCCGTGCAGATCCGCCCCGTGAAGCTCCGCTTGCTCAGCGGGGATCGCTCCGTTGATCCCCGCTGAGCCGACGGATGACTGGGCGGTCCCCGCACACTGTGCAGGGACCGCCCTGTCAGAGCGCCGCTCTCCCCTATGGGGAATCGGATGATGACGGACCGTAGAGTCCGTTGTCATCCGATCCGCTCCGCCGACGGAAGGAAAAATAGGGTTTTCCTCCGTCACACTTTGGCGGAGCGGAGCGGATGTCAGCGGACATGTCTCCGCTGACATCCGTGCCTCCATAGGGGTGCATGGAGGATCCGTTTCAGGTCCGCCTAAAAAACTGACAGGCGGACCTGAACGGACCTCCGTGTGAAAGGGCCCTTAGTGTCCCTTTAATTCATTATATTTTTTCCCAAAAAATTGTGTTTGCAAAACCACTGCGCAAGTGCTGTGTGACATAAAAAATTGCAACAATTGCCATTTCAATCCCCAGTGTCTCTGCTAAATATATATACTGTATATATATATATATATATATATATATATATATGTATATATATATATATATATATATATATATATATATATATATATATATATATATAATGTTTGAGGGTTATAAGTAATTTTTTAGCAAAGAATACTGATTTAAACTTGTAAACAAATAGTGCCAGAAAACCCTGGTCTTATGCCGCGTACACACGACCGTTGTTAATGTCATTGAAAAAACGACGTGATTTTTCGTGTTTCCTCTCAAGCCTGCCTTGCCTACATACTATCGTGAAAAAAAATGTTTGCGTAAAGCGCGGTGACGTTCAACACGTACGACGGCACGCCACCCTTCATGTTAGTAAAGTTTGGTGAGAGACGATTTGCGCTTTTCAGCCTCGTGCTCTTCAGTCCGTTACAGCGTGACGAATGTGCTATCTCCATTACAAACGCTAGTTTTACCAGAACAAGCGCTCCTGTCTCATACTTGATTCTGAGCATGCGCATTTTTTTTTACGTCGTTAAAGCATACACACGCCCGTTTTTCATGACGAGAAAAACGACGTGAAAAATTAGAGCATGTTCCAATTTTTCTCGTCGTGATTCTCTGCGTTTTTCTCGTCGGGAAAACTGCTGGAAAGCCCACACACCATCATTTTTAATGACCATTTTAAAAAATTTCATTTTTCACGTCATTAAAAACGGTTGTGCGTACGCGGCATTAAAGTAGTTAAAGAAAGTCAAATATTTGGTTGGTCATAGAGATTAGTGCAGGTTTTCATAACAACATAATAGGTTTTAATTAGACAGAGTCCTTCTTTAATCATGAAGTAATTATCCTAGCAGTAAGTTATAGGGCTGTCAGGGGTAGTCAGAGCCCCCGGAGGAAAAAGTAGGACACCTGACAGCAGTGAATTACAGATTGAGACGATCATATGGTTCTTGCCCAAAACGTGTGGAGCATATGGCGTAGCCATGTTTCTTCCAACCTTTCACACCCGACAAGTTAATAATCGAGCTGCAACCGACTCCCGGCATCAATCTTTAACCGTTACCAACTGCGCCCGTACCTGTGTCATGTTGTTCTAGCAAAATACTTTCTCCAAGAAAGTGCCGGATTTTTATTTTTTTATTTTTTGCCCGATGGGATCTCCTGACCTACAATCCATCTGCTTGTTCACAGGTTCTTCCTTCCTAATTTATGAAACAGATGTACAAGACAAGCAGGTAGTGCAGAACTTTTTGACTTACAGAATGTCAGGCGGGGCCGGTCTTGTAGGAAGCAGCTTAAATAAGGGGATTGTTAGTTACTTAAAGAGGAACAATATCGTTGTTCAACTTTTTTTTTTTATGACCAAAGGCATACCTCCCAAATGCAACTGTGGGACATGCTGTTGAGCGCGGGAGGGGGGGGGGGGCTGCTATCGCGGAACGGCTACGAAAATTCCCGACATCTAAGCTGTTGAGTGAGGGGGGGGGGGGGGCGCGGGGTGGCATCTTCTTACCTCCTCCTCCCGTGCTGACTCCACTGGCTCCTCTTCCTGTGCGGGAATATTTCCTCTGTCGCGGGACTGTCTGAAGTAAGTGACTATGCGGGAAAGTCCCGCAGAATCCGTGCATGTTGGGAGGTATGCCAAAGGTCAAAGGCGGGCAGATGCTTAGACCAAAATTAGTATGCATCAGTTAAAGCAGAATTAGTGGATGTAAACCCTCACACATATCCAGTGAAATGACTGGAATCAGGCAATACACAGAGATGAAACAAATCATCTTGCATAAGTTGTACCTGTTTATCTGCTGTATTCTCTTCTCTACATTCATTCAAACTAAAGAATTTATAAAGCTTGTCTGAGCTTTTTATCATAAAGGGGCGAAGAGCTAAAATTACACACTGCAGAGCTGAGAGAGGAGCATAGGTGTGCACAGCCTATTGCATTAGGGAGTGCACCCCAAATGTATTAAAACATGGACAGTGTTAGTAGGGCAGTGGATGGTGTCAGTAGAGCAGTGGACTTGTCAGTAGAGCAGTGGACTTGTCAGTAGAGCAGTGGATGGTGTCAGTAGGGCAGTGGACTTGTCAGTAGAGCAGTGGACTTGTCAGGAGGGCAGTGGATGGTGTCAGTAGAGCAGTGGACTTGTCAGTAGAGCAGTGGATGGTGTCAGTATTTTTTTTTTTAGGAGCCCTGTTGGGGGCTTTGGTGACATATCAGCAGGGGGACACTGCGCCGCACGGGGTGATTAGGGTGTGTCCAGGCACACCCAGCAAACCCCCTGAGCACACCTATGGTGAGGAGAGCTCTAAAAGCTGATTGGAGGGAAGGGACACACCCACACCCCCTTCACACAGCACACAGGAACAGAGCTGAGACTGTCAATCACAGGCTGTGTGCTGGAGGTCCCTCCCAACCACTTTAAACCTCACACTCGCTCTCGGAGTGGATAGGCAATCTTCTGGGACCTGTCACGTTTCCAGGAGATCGCCTAGAGGGAGTGGCAGCCTAGGGGGAGAGGAGGAGTCACCTAGGCGGCCCGTAGGTGGAAGGAGGAAGTGGGACAGGAAGTCTCCTTCAAAATGAAGAACCCACTCCCCCCCAAAAAAAAATACATGCCAAATCTGGGGGGCGAGGAGTACCTAAAGAGGAAGTTCCACTTTTGGGTGGAACTCCGCTTTAAGCAAAAATATTAGGATTTAGTCACACAATATGGCCATACAGTGCTTAAGCCCACTACCGCTTCAAAGTACCCCATTATCAGTGGGTCCTACACTATTCATAGAACGAAAGACCCTGCTTCTCAACCATGGTAGTAATACACTCCTCTTTATGGGAGAACTAAAAGGACTCCTCCCATAACTCATGTGGACACTAATTAGAGGTAATGGTGGGGGGGGTGAGGTGCTCCAGCCCAAGGGATCTGGTCAGGACCCATATTACCTGGCTAGTAATCCCCACGAGCGTTGAGGTATCAGTGCTTCTGCCAGTCACAGGCGCTGCCATTTTCTCCCAGTCTTCCTTCTGAGTTCCGACTCTTTGGCCACTTGATCGGCCAGGCCAAATATAGGGGAGGCCTCAGGCCAGGTACCTGCACAGGAGGGATCACACACCTGCTGGGCCTTAGCTGTATTAGTTTTATAGTAGCAGTTTGGAATTGTAACAATTACAATAAAAGAAGGTTATGGCACACTGGTGTACAAGACACTATCAATGTTTATCACTGTTGTATAAGTTATGGTAATGTTACTGGAGGACGGCTTTTGCTGGAGCAGTGGCAGTATTCTGTACAGTCATGTCTTATTGGCCCACTCAAGGGATCCTCTGAAGTTTCTCCAGCAACAGACAAAGTCCCTACTTGCCAGTTGCCAGGAACCTTTCCCTGCTCTAAGCACCGTCTCCAACCAGCGGGTTCCTTTCCCTAACCAGTCACTCACTCACCCAAATGACATGGGATCTCCTTTTTAAAGGCTCCTTCTTTAAGATGCCTGCCTAAACTCCACTGGGAATTTGGCATCAAATCAGATACCTACCTTCCCAGACAGGACTAATGAAATCCCTAAGGGAAACACTTCCCTTAACAAACTCTCCTTCCCAGGATCGGCACAGTGCCATCCATAGGAAAGAAGAGCGCCTTCACCTGCCTACACGCAATGGCATCACTCCTACGCATGCGCACAGGAATCACATCATCACGGCCCAGGCTGGTGCCATAAATGTACGCTGAGCTGCGTACGTGCACTTCAGGGTAGATAGTTGCTGACAGGCAGGGAGAAGGGTTTATGACATGTAGCACACCCCTCTTTCCACCCCGCTTACCTCCTCCTGCGGGGAAGAAGAGACACCATGCCACAAGCCCATGTCCTCTGTATTGGAGGTCAGGCGGTGTTTATGTATTTGGGTCCCGCAGTGAGTTACCTCCTTCCACTGGTTCCCGTCTCCAGAATGTAGAGACGAGTCTATACTTTTCCCCTTTTAAGAAAGTCAATGTCCAAACCACTTAAACTCCAACGCTGAGTTTATTTTATATCTTGCTTGATAGGTGAGAGAGAGAGAGAGAGTTGATGAGAAGTGGATAGTTGAACTAAGAGGTAGATTTAGGCACAGAACTCCTAGATTTTTCACCACTCGATCCCGAGTGGGCACAGCTCACCAGGATAGTCCCTCAATGGTTCTAGCAGCCGGTGTGGAGCTCGAACAGTCACTTTATCCCCTCCAAGGACAAATTCAGTGTATCTTCTAAGAGCAGCAGCACTCCACAGGGTCAGCTCTGCGGAGCATAGAATCCTTCCCTCTGACAGGTCACCAGGCCTTTCCCGAGACAGCAATCTACTATCACTCATCTCCTGTTATGGGACCGATCTTCCCTGGCTTCCTCTTGGTCAGAGTGGATACCATCACCCGGGCATCCTAGGATTCCAAAATTCTGCCTGTAGACCCAGTCAAAGGTACCGGGCCTACCTGGAACGTTGTAGCCTCGGGCTGAAGGTGCCCGAGACTCCTCGGTCGGTGTACGCACCCCCCCCTCAGGGGGCACACTCCCCCGGGTACTTGTCCCCGGGTACCCGCCCCTACCTCATGGCGTCTGCCCCTTATATATCCTCTTCCGGCATGGCCGACCCGCCCACTGTACGGCAGCCGAGAGAAAACATCTAATCGCCTAAATGCAACCTACGGTTCAACCCTGACCCGATATGGCAGTGCCACCTGCAGGCCACAGAGAAATTTACATAGGCACATAGCAGCAAAGCAGAGTCCAGAACATAATTAGAAGGCCCGAGCCAAACTATTACTCATCCCTTAAATTTAGGCATAGCGACCCCCTAAATTTGGGGTACCCGCTACAGACAAAAGAAACCAAATGGGTAAAAACTACATTTGCCTAATTTTATTTTTGTTTTTTAACCCTTTCCCGCCCAGACTGGTGTCCTTTAATTGGGCTATTAGGCCCAGGGGGGGGTGGGAAAGCCTGCCCGATCACATGACCACTGTGACTTGCTGTCGTAGTAGTCACATGATCGAGACTCTTTAACTATTTATGACTTTTATTATTAGGACACTTACCTGTCCTGGAGTCCAGCGACGTCAGCAGCAGAAGACGAGCAATCGCTAGTCTCTTGGCTGCCCCCACCACCATCATGAGTGAGGGAATCAGGAAGTGAAGCGTTGCGGCTTCACTTCCCGGCTCCCTACTGCGCATGCGCGAGTAGCGCTGCGCGTCTTTCACTGGTCCCCGCTGTGTTCTGGGAGCCGTGTGTTTCCCAGAACACAACGGGGGGATCGGAAAGTGACGCACTACACGCAGTCTACCCGTAGAGTGTATGCCCGGAAGTGGGTGCAAATACCTGTCTTAGACAGGTATCTGCACCCCCCTCCCCTCCGAAAGGTGCCAAATGTGGCACCGGAGGGGGGTAAGGAATCCGATGAGTGGAAGTTCAGTATTTTTTTTTTTTTTTTAGAATCATACTTACTGTACCTAGGTAAATGCAACATCTGTCCCCACGAGTTCTAACACTGAGAACTGAGAAATTAAAGACTGTTGATCACTCGGTTCTCAGAGCTCCGTGAGCAGAGAGCTGGTGACTGTAAGTCACCGCTGTCTGCCCTGCCCCCCCCTGCTGCGCTCACTGGATTGCTAGGCTGTGGAGGGGGTGGGCACGGCTGGCTCAGGCTCTCAGCAGCTCACTAAGAGGCTGAACCAGGTGCCGGACCAGGGTTGTGGGTGGATCCTGACCATATTGTCGCGATCTTGCCCCAGCCTGAACCGGCTCTGTGATGTCAGCAAAAATGGGTCATAAGAGTTCAGAATGAACTGCACTCCTGTGATCCACAGGAGAAGTACAGCAAAACAAGATTTGACTGTACTTCTCTTTTAAAGGACTTTTCCCATTGCCTAAGGTACAATCACTTTATGGTGCACTAGGCAGCTTTGTAAAGAAACTGTGTGGAAGATGTCTTTATCTGTTCGCTTGGTTTGCCTGATCTGAAGTCTCTCAAAGGTGTGCATGCATGGCGTATCAAAAGAACAGGGCTTACAACTAGGGCACTGAAGTTAGAGAAGATACAGTTCATAGGTCTAATGAGCAGAAAGCTGTTCAGAAGAAGTTAGAATGTCTTTGCTGATGACTACAGTGTTTTTTCCACATGCCAAAGCAAACAACCAGCCAGGAGACGGGTGACATGGCCACAGTGGTGGTTGCATTTGTATTGAAGGCGTTATGTGGGTGGCACCTTCACTAGCAGCTGGTTCCCCACTTTCTGGGGTAAAAATCCACAGCACAGAGAGCCTAGGGAACCAGCGAGCTTCACGAGAGAGAGAGAGTTAAAGTAGCAAGTCACAAGAGAAAGAGAGTTAAAGTAGCAAGGCCTCAGGAGAAGAAAGCAAGCACAGGCCTCACAGAATGGACAGACCTCATATACCAGAATCTGCACCAAAAACAGGCAGTGCCAAGATGCCACCACCAAAACGCATGGGTTTTCAAATGTGTTTGTTTTGTGAGTATGAATACTAAAGGCCACCCTGCAACTCCTACATAACCGAAGATTTGACTTTGCTCCCAGCAATTAATTTTCTCATTTATATAAATGTACACTGGACTGCTGGCTGGAATATGCTACAAAATGCGACAAGTTAAATCGCCCTGCCAGAAAGTCCCTTTATTCTTCTCAGTTAATGATGATGACAAGTTATTTTTGAAGTTCTCAAATAACGATTGAAGAGCAGAAATCATTTGAAAATTGGGTTCTGCGCTTCCCTTTCAGCCATGGTTTAAAATGATCTTGGTGGATCTGAAAGAAAAACAAATTCTAATTAGACTTGGTTAAGTATACAGATTTGCAGATAAATTAATTAGGGGTGATATAAAGTGGCGCATGTTTATTAGGCTTTCCCATGCTAATGAGGCAGTTGTTAATTTGATACTGTGAATCTGGCATTAAAAGGTTGTGAGAAACCTGAGAGCTCCAAACAAAGCTACTGAGTCGGAAAAAATAAACCAGCAGAATATTATTACAGCATATCCTTTTCTATACCTATTAACAATACAGCCTATCCATATACTATAGAACAGCGGTCTCCGAACTGCGGCCCGGGGGCCGGATGTGGCCATTTGCTTGCCTTTCACTAGAGACCAGTGATGTCACTGAGAATGTAGCCTATCCATTCACTAGAGACTGGTGACATCACTGAGAATTCAACTTATCCATTAATTAGGGACCGGAGACATCACTGAGGATGCACCCTATCCATTCATTAATGACCAATGACATCCTAGAGAATGCAGCCATTCACTATTGACTGGTGACATCACTGAGAATGCAGCCTACCCATTCACTATAGACCTATGACATCACCGAGAATGCAGTCTATCCATTCACTAGAGACTATTGATATTGAGAATGCAGCCTATCCAATCAGTAGAGACCAATGACATCGCTGAGAATGCAGCCTACCCATTCACTATAGACCTATGACATCACTGAGAATGCAGCCTATCCATTTACTAGGGACCGATGACATCACTAGAGACTGATGACATCACTAACATCTCCAAACACCACTTCATAAGCCTTATGCCGCGTACACACGACCATTTTTCTCATCGGGAAAAATGTCATTTTTACTCTTTGACGAGAAAAACGACCGTGTGTGGGCTTTCCATTATTTTTCCCGACGAGAAAAATGGCAAGAATCACAACGAGAAAAATTAGAACATGCTCTAATTTTTCTCGTCGTGATTCACGGCATTTTTTTCCGCTGCATTTTTTCCTATAGGGAAACACTGCCAGGGAGCCTACACATGGTCGTTTTTCCCGACCAAGAGAAAAAAATGTCAGGAAAACCGACCGTGTGTAGGGGACCAAGCCGTTCCTCGTTTTTCCCCGCCGATTTTCTCGACGGTGTTTTCACCGTCGAGAAAATCGATTGTGTGTACACGGCATAAGTATACGTCATTAGTGATGAGTGTAATTCAATGCAGATTAGACATATTTACTTGCAGATAATTAGGAATTTATCAACTGGCCTTACTCCCGATTCAGTCATCCCTAGATGTCAGGAAGAGGACCACCATGGTGGCTATAAGAGGAACAGATTTTTGTAGCACTTATTTTTTTAAGGAATATAATCCAGAAAATGGTAGAAGACACCATCAGCTTGCTCCAGATCATATTTAGTGCTGGACTGTTGGGTTTTAGGTGGAGCTCTCCTTCAAAGTTGTGTGCTGGGCTCATTTGACTCCAGAAGAAGGCAAATTTCTCATCCTAATTGTTTGAGACACCACAGCATAGCAGCCACCCCATGCCACGGCACTGTGAAAGACAATCATCCAAAGATGTCATTAAGAGGAGAAGAGTGACACGGTGTCCTTCCCAGCATGATTGGAATAACAGCGATCCAATCCTATTAAACGCCGCCGCTATATGGTAGCACATTAGGGCTGTCATAACAATAATATATTTTCCACTACATCTATCCGTGCAATCAGAGCCACGTCTGTTTGTTCGTCGCAATGTCAGGCGGTGGAACGACATCCGAGGAGAGCAAGCGCCTATCAGTGGGGGCTAATTAGATTGGACAGAGCACTAACTGGCAAATTAACACATTAAAAGCCCATTTTCTATTGACAGAATTAACTGTAATCATCACTTATAGGGCAATAAGCAAAGCATAAACAAGCGACACATCAAGGCCGAGCAAATACGTCCGATTCATTTTCAGCATTTAAAGTGTCAGGAACGCTCCATCCACATCATATACTAATACTAATTAACAGTTATTGGAGGTACACGGCTAACATGAAATTGTAGGTGCATGTCTTGTCTTGGAAATTTTATACATTAGGCAACGACTATCCTAATTTTGATCAGTGGTTCCAAATTAATTATAACTACTGCAGTAGGCAACAGACACAAAAAAAGATACATCTAGAATGTTTCCCTATACAGTGCCTTGAAAAAGTATTCATACCCCTTAAAATGTTCCACATTTTGTCGTCTCTCCTCCCCTGTCAGAACGGGGATCTGTGTGTTTGCACTTCCACCATCTCCGAGGCTTCTCGTCTCATATGTTCCTGATGTTCCACAAATCACGGCGCGCACAAAAGAACTGACGGCAAAAGGAAGAAATTGTCATCTGCTGATTCTCCCACCGATAGTTTATGAATAAAGATATTTACACAAAATTAAAATTAGTAAAACAATCACAAGTGGAGCTTGTCGGTTACTAAAGCAGCGCTTAGGGGTCACACAGTAAACATGACAACTCTATCCATCTGCAGATGGAACGCAAAACGTCACTTCCTATTGCCGTGAGGTCGCGCCCTGACGTTTCGTCCTTTCAACTTCCTCTGAGGGTGCGTCCTCACAGCACGGCATCTCGGAATAAATAGCATACATATGTCGGTTCGCTATGCATGCTATTTATTTCGAGATGCCGTGCTGTGAGGACGCACCCTCAGAGGAAGTTGAAAGGACGAAACATCAGGGCGCGACCTCACGGCAATAGGAAGTGACGTTTTGCGTTCCATCTGCGCTCCAGTGTCAGGAAGTGGTAAGTGTGGAGGTCTACGGTGGACGGGACCAGCGCACATACACGCAACCACACAAGGAGCCTAGAACAGCGTGTCTTTTAAGGATAATAGTGGCTGCTCTAAATGCTTGTTTTGAGTGACTTATGTTAAGAAGAGATTGTTGAATAAAAAGTGAAAGCGGGACTACACTATCTCTGTCTTTTCTTGTCACTCTGAGAACATCAGGAGAAGCATCTAGCAATTCCAGTCTGCGTGAGAGGCGGAGGATGGATGGATGATCCAAATTTGCAGTGACTACTTGATTCGACTTTTCGGTGAGTAGGAAACCCTAAGGGGTAGGTGACACAAGTGAGAAGTATTGTGGTACTGTGGATACAGTGGAAGCCTTTGTCAGTAGAGACTTTACCAGATTCTACAAATACCCCCTTTCTCGTTTGGACACTGTCACTCCTGTCACCCATTTGGATTATACAGTGGTCTAATGAGATAGAGTTGTCATGTTTACTGTGTGACCACTAAGCGCTGCTTAAGTAACCGACAAGCTCCACTTGTGATATTTTTACTCATTTTAATTTTATGTTTTATGATTGTGTTTTTTTATGCTTTAAAAATGGGCAGCTGAATTTTAAAAGTGATATATGGTAACATTTTGATCATTTTTGTTTAATCTGCTATTAGTAGCCCATTGAGCCCATAGCATCGAGATAGTGAAAGAAGGCCGTGAACTTCACTACTTTTTGTAAAAGATATTTACACACACAGATCCCCATTCTGGCTCTCTGTGGAGCGATCGCGGGTGGCTGGCGGACATAGCGGCCACCGGCCACGCGCATCGGTTCCGGCGTCATGCAGCGGGCGCCCCCCCCCCCTACAGCCCTTAAAGCGCACACCATACAGCTACGGCGATTCGCGCAGTTAAGCCAACCTGCCCCAGTATAACAACGGCGGCTGGTCGGCAATTAGTTAAAGTGTAAGCTCCTCTGGCGCGGTATAAGTATATCAAAGCAAAAACTTTCACATTTTGTATCTCATGTTCCTGTTTTACAAGAGATGTTAAAATTTAAAATCAGCCTGTTTTTGGGGCTGAAAATTTCTTGATTTATTTGATCTTGACAAACTAGGACATCCTACACCATCTCCATAAAAGTGATACCTTTTTTTATTTTGTCAAAATGCCACAAGTTCCCAAACTCCATCTTCTTATCTCAGCAAACAGCATTTCCCACCATCTCCAAGGCTTCTCGCCTCATATGTTCCCGACGTTCCACAAATCACGGCGCGCACAAAAGAACCGCCGGCAAAAGGAAGAAATTGTCATCTGCTGATTCTCCCACCGATAATTTATGAATAAAGATATTCTGAGCTGCAAATCAAACGTCTCATTGATATAGAAATGCCAAAATGACCTTAAAACCTGACTTAAAGCTGTGCCAACATAAAGACATTCTTGTTTAAAGGATATCTGTAAATAATGAGAAGCAGAGTGACAAGTTAAACACACGTCTGTTTCATCCGGGGGGAAAAAAAAAGATTTTTTTTCGTTAAAATGGTATAAAAAGGCGACACACTGAGTGCAGCCCCCCCGCAATGGCAGAAATTTCCGAATGTCACCCACAGTGGCCGGGAAATGTTGCTGGAACACGGTAGGGGATGAGCAGTGTGAACCTTTTATCTAAAGAACTAATAGATATCGTTTGGAAAACGCCAAGTACGTCTCTTGCTAATGACCGTGCAGACTTGTAATGACAGTTCTGTGGGTTGTCAACTTGAATGCTTGGATTTTTGAATGCCACACCATGATTTTTTTTCTTTAAATAAAGAGGAGGATGGGAATTAAGAAATCACTGCTGTTAATATATTCCAGTATTTGGTGAATGTTGCTTATTCGGATATGCTGGTATACGTGCGGACTGTGATAATCAATTACGGCACTTCAAATTTTATTAGTCACAATGGCCACAGAGTGCAGGAGGACCACTGGCAAAGATCAAATAAATAATAGACACATGGATAAAATGGTTGAGGGATAGTCAAATACTGTATGTAGCGCTACCCCTATAGGAGCCACTAGACTTTGGGTCACCTTTTGTCTGCACAGCCAGGCAACAAGCTATTTCTGCAGGCACACGGTAGTCAGTAAAACAGTCTGATGCCTCGTACACACGACCGGGATTCCCGGCAGTAAAAAGTCCGCCGGGAATCCCGGGGGGAAAACCGAGAACCTGCTCGGTAACTTTCCCCCTGTACACACCAGAGGTTTTCCCGTCTGCAAAACTGCGGTGAGAGCTTTGGCGGGGAATCTCGGCCGTGTGTATGCTCCACCGCAGTGTTTCCCATAGGAAAACTGCCGGGTTAAAAACCGCCGGGAATCACGGCGGGAAAAAAGAGAACATGTTCTCATTTTTCCCGCCGGGTTTCCCGGCAGTTTTCCTGTCGGGGAAACTGCGATGGAGCATACACATGGCCGGTTTTCCCGGCCAAAAGCTCTAATGGCAGTTTTCCTGCCAGGAAAAATGGTCCTGTGTTCGAAGGCATAAGGATTTTGTTTTGTTAATTTATTAGTGAAATTAACTTGGATGGGGTTTGGGAGATATAGGATGCCCAGAACTGAATTGTAGTAGAATTTTGAGGACAACTGTAGCTAACTCTGTCTTCTTAGCACAAAACTCCTCCAGACTGTGTTTCCACGGGAAGCTACTTCCGACAGACTAGTAAAACACCTCCAGCACTGATCCCAGCACTTGGACTTTATCATAGAATCTTTCCAAGCAGGAGTGAAGGTTGGCTGTAGCAGTCCATCCTAGATGGCTAACTGGGTATTGCCCCTGGCTGCCTCTCCCCTATAGGCTTTGGGTGGTGAATATATAGAGGTTACTCACTCAGTCCCTTGAAAGTCCTGTAGCAAGGATGGCAACTTCTGCACAGGCTGAGGCCAAAGGGGGGTGAGACAGTGGCGGTGCATCCATAGTGGGCGCAGGAGCGCCGCCCCCCTCACGCTCCTGTGCCCGTCACTCACAACAATACATAGGTTCATGCATTGCATGAACCTATGTATTGTCGCCGCCGCTGCCGCCCACTATTCAGATGGCCGGCCCCCTGTTGGGCGCCGGCCGTCTGAATAACAGCGGCTGGTTGGTGTTTGGAAGTAAGGAAAAAGAAAAAACTGCGCTAAGACTAATGACAAGATATAAAAAGGCAGGCAGCAATAATGTGATAAGCATATGTAGAACTAAAATAAAGAAAAAACTGCGCCAATGTTGTTCTTATAAGAGACTCCTCAAGAGTCTCAAAAAATTCCAAGAAATTACTAGTCCATATAAAAAAAGGGGGAGGGGAATTAGTCCAATATTGCAGGGAATTCAAACTTGTGGTATGTTGTAAACACAAATTATACACCAATTACAGTCACCAATATGTGAAATGGCTCCTTACCACAAAACGAAAGATAATATGCAGCCAGCCTAGGCCTTTGATCCCTGGAAGAAGAATCCACCGGGTCCCCAGACAAGGCTGATAGAGGAGCTCTCCTGACGGCAGACATACATAGGGGACAAGCATGTAATCAGCTGTATCCAGCCGCGATCCTTTCCCCGGACATACACCAGATTTCCAGGAAGACCCTCTATATAAACAGACGCTGCTGCGCTCCGAATGGGGTACCAAAAAACAGAGGGGGAGACCATAGAGTAGTACCCTCTTAACACCAACTTTATTAAGAATTTAATTATACTTACAAAACGTAGCTATAAAACAAGCGTAAAAATTATGGCTTAAGCAAGTACTCTTCTGTACTACTGCATGGTTACGTCACTGCGTTTCCCCAGACGCGTTTCGTCATAGATGACGTTTTTCCCATTGATGACGTTTTTCCCTAGCCGGCCGGCATAATTTTTACGCTTGTAAAAATTTGTAATTGGTGTATGATTTGTGTTTACAACATACCACAAGTTGGAATTCCCTGCAATATTGGACTAATTCCCCATCCCCTTTTTTTATATGGACTAGTAATTTCTTGGAATTTTTTGAGACTCTTGAGAAGTCTCTTATAAGAACAACATTGGCGCAGTTTTTTCTTTATTTTGGTGTTTGGAAGTGCCTATCAGGGCCAGCGGCTCTGATAGTCTTCCCGATTACAGCCTGTATGCTTTGATCTAAACCATTCCATTGTAGCTCTGGCTGTATGTTTAGGGTCGTTGTCCTGCTGGATGGTGAACCTCCACCCCAGTCCCAAGTCTTTGGCAGACTCTAACAGGTTTTCTTCTAAGATTGCCCTGTATTTGGCTGCATCCATCTTCCCATCAACTCTGACCAGCTTCCCTGTCCCTGCTGAAGAAAAACATCCTCACCACATGATGCTGCCACCACCATGTTTCACGGTGGGGATGATGTGTTCAGGGTGATGTTCGGTGTTAGTTTTCCACCACACATAGCGTTTTGCTATTAGGCCAAAAAGTTTAATTTTGGTCTCATCTAACCAGAGCATCTTCTTCCACATGTTTGCTGTGTCCCCGACATGGCTTCTCGCAAACTACAAACAGGACTTCTTATGGCTTTCTTTCCACAATGTCTTTCTTCTTGTCACTCTTCCATAAAAGGCAGATTTGTGGAGAGCACGACTAATGCCGCGTACACACGATCGTGATTCACGGCGGTGAAAACACCGCCGTGAATCACAACAGGAAAAATGAGGGAACAGCTTGTTCCCCCACACACGGCCATTTTTCCCGTCATTTTTTCTCTTGGCGAGAAAAACGACCGTGTGTAGGCTCCGCGGCAGTTTTTCCCTATGGGAAAACTACCGCGGCAAAAAATGACAGGAATCACGACGAGAAAAATTAGAGCATGTTCAAATTTTTCTCGTCGTGATTAATGCCGTTTTTCCCATCTGGAAAAATGACAAAAAGCCCACAGACGATCGTTTTTCTCGTCCAAAGGAAAAAATGTAATTTTTCCCGACGGGAAAAATGATCGTGTGTACGCGGCATAATAGTTGTCCTGTGGACAGATTCTCCCACCTGAGCTGTGGATCTCTGCAGCTCCTCCAGAGTTACCATGGGCCTCTTGGCTTCTTCTCTGATGAATGCTCTCCTTGCCCGGCCCGGTCAGTTTAGGTGGACGGCCATGTCTTGGTAGGGTTGCAGTTGTGCCATACTCTTTCCATTTTGATGGATTGAACAGAGCTCCGTGAGATGTTCAAAGCTTGGGATATTTATTATAAACTAACCCTGCTTTATACTTCTCCACAACTTTATCCCTGACCTGTCTGGTGTGTTCCTTGGCCTTCATGATGCTGTTTGTTCTCTAAGGTTCTCTAACAAACCTCTGAGGGCTTCACAGAACAGCTGTATTTATACTGAGATTAAATTACACACAGGTGGACTCTATTTACTAATTAGGTGACTTCTGAAGGCAATTGGTTCCACTAGATTTTAGTTTGGGGTATCAGAGTAAAGGGAGGCTGAATACAAATGCCCCCCCACACACTTTTCACATATTTATTTGTAAAAAATGTTGAAAACCATTTATAATTTTCCTTCCACTTCACCATTGTGTGCCACTTTGTGTTGGTCTATCACATAAAATCCCAATAAAATACATTTATTCTTTTTGTTGTAAAATGACAAAATGTGTAAATTTTCCAGGGGTATGAATAATTTTTCAAGGCACTGTAATTAGTGCAAGGCAGTCACTTAATTGGAATGAGTGAAGACTAAACCACAGGATGGAGACAAATGTATGGCAGCCACAAATTATAAAGCCATATGCAGCAGGAGATGTATGACCAGGGCCGTTTGAAGGAATTTGGGGGCCCCAAGCCGCGGGACATTGGCATTTTTTTTTTCGGAGGGGGGGTGCTACCGCGGGACAACACGTACAGTTGTTGAGCGGGAGGGGGAGACATTGACGCCGTTCGCGGGAGGGGGCTCGGTTCGCGGGAGGGGGGGCCCGTTCGCGGGCAGGGGGGGCCATCGCAAAGCATTACAGTGGATATGTGGGGGGGGGGATGTCTTACCTCCTCCACCCGTGCTGCCTCCTCGAGTCCTCTGGCTCCTCTTTCAGCTGTGCTGTCCTCTGCTGCCCTCTGCTGGGGCCCCAGGACAAGTCGGGGCCCCAAGCAGCTGCTTGGTTTGTCTGTCCTGTTCCGACGCCCCTGTGTATGACGCAACATGGATACCGTGTGATCATTAGTGACTGCCTTGCACTAATTATATTCTTGAATTTATGGTATACTTGGGGGTAAGCGTACAGATTAGTGCTCAAATTTTTTGGGGAGCGGGTGGAAGGGATCATTGCTGACCCATAATGCTCATATGACGTTTGGCATCTTTGCCCTGGGCGCTAGATGACCTCATCCTGGCCCTGGTGACAATTTTCTAAGCTGGTGACAGACTTTACAGTCTAATCTAGTCTAATTTCCGCTAGATTTGCCAACAACTTTGTAGTGTGAAGGACTACCTATATGATCTTCTTGAACTATATCCAATAAGACAGGCCCTGGCAGTGCATTTTGGCTGGTATAGCCACAATGTTGCCAGCTTTATAGAGACTGAATTTAGGCAATTCTGCAAAAATAATTATATTTTTGTGGCTTGTTGTCAAAGAACACGCAATGTATTTTTTTACATATTTATCATGAGTTGTTCCTCAGCAGGCCAAAACATCCCCGGCTTCTACGGTTCCTTTGTCACGTCTTTGTGCCGAGAATGATAACGAGGTTCTGCTCCCTGGGCTCAGAAGGAGGTGAATGTATTTAGTCCAAGGTCAGCGTTACAAAACACAAGGCGTACCAACGCCGTCCTTTAACACTCCGCTGCGTCCTTCTCCTCACAGCACCCCTCTCGACCCCCGCCCACCCGCCGCGCGTCTATACCGCCGCTAATTATTACACTTCGTTTTCTTTGGACCACCACAATCATTTTTGTTTTGTGTTGCTGCATTGTTATAATTACTAGATTTGCCAATGCATCCTATTTATTTACTTTAATGTGTTATTGATTAAGTAAACGTTGCTAATCGATGCAAATTATAAATTGCTCCACCAAGGCGTTCTGTGAATTGTGTTGCAGGAAAAGTCGATGCCGCTTTCTCATCTTTCTGCGCGGCTCCTTCATAATCGCCGACACAAAGCCGAGAAAATGGATGTGGAAAATATCCAAGATGTTTTAATGGGGGGAAATGAGAAGAGTATTTAAAGTGAAACACGCTTTTGCGGAGATTGAAAATCCTCTTCGGGGTAAACTGTATATATTTTATAAATTAGGAATCCCTATTGCAAATCCTTACCCGCTCCTGTCCTGTGGATACTGAGATAAGCCATGCTGGTGGGGAGGGTCTGCCTACTAGACATGTGCAATTTGTTTCATTCCAAATTCGTTTTCTAACTAATTTCGACAAATTCCTTAATTCGGAAATATCCAAAATAAAATAAAAAATGTTGAAGGAATTTTTCAGAATATTCCGTAAATGCGTAAATTTGAAAATTCTGAAATTTGGAAGTTCGGAAATTCGAAAATTCGGAAATTCGGAATTCGAAAATCTGAAATAATAACTAACTAATAATAACTTACCGTATATACTCGAGTATAAGCCGAGATTTTCAGCCCTTTTTTTGGGCTGAAAGTCCCCCCCCCCTCGGCTTATACTCGAGTCAGCGAAATTTAACATTGTAAATAGTACCTGAAAAAAAGTTTGAGAGGCTGCGGCGTCCATCGTTTATATCTCGCGGTCTCTTCCTGGTCCCTTCCGTGATAGGCGATTCTCAGCAGACACTCTCTGCCTATCACGAACGTTCTCTCATCCTCAGTTTCCCAGCAGACGTCTGTGATTGGCGGAACACCGAACACAGTGTCTGCTGGGATGGGTGAGGATGAGAGAACGTTCGTGATAGGCGGAGAGTGTCTGCTGAGAATCGCCTATCACGGAAGGGACCAGGAAGAGACCGCGGGATTTAAACGATGGACGCCGCAGCCTCTCAACTTTTTTTCAGGTACTATTTACAATGTTAAATTTAAACAGTGAGCTAGGGAACAGTGAGCTAGGGAACAGTGAGGATAGGAACAGTGAGGATAGGAACAGTGAGGATAGGAACAGTGAGGATGGGAACAGTGAGGATAGGAACAGTGAGGATGGGAACAGTGAGGATAGGAACAGTGAGTAACAGTGAGGATGGGAACAGTGAGGAACAGTGAGGATAGGAACAGTGAGGAACAGTGAGGATAGGAACAGTGAGGAACAGTAAGGATGGGAACAGTAAGGAACAGTGAGGATAGGAACAGTGAGGAACAGTGAGGATAGGAACAGTGAGGATAGGAACAGTGTGGATAGGAACAGTGAGGAACAGTGAGGATGGGAACAGTGAGTAACAGTGAGGATGGGAACAGTGAGGAACAGTGAGGATAGGAACAGTGAGGAACAGTGAGGATGGGAACAGTGAGGATAGGAACAGTGAGGAACAGTGAGGATGGGAACAGTGAGGAACAGTGAGGATGGGAACAGTGAGGATAGGAACAGTGAGGATAGGAACAATGAGGAACAGTGAGGATAGGAACAGTGAGGATAGGAACAGTGAGGAACAGTGAGGATGGGAACAGTGAGTAACAGTGGGATGGGAACAGTGAGGAACAGTGAGGATAGGAACAGTGAGGAACAGTGAGGATAGGAACAGTGAGGATAGGAACAGTGAGGAACAGTGAGGATAGGAACAGTGAGGATAGGAACAGTGAGGAACAGTGAGGATGGGAACAGTGAGGAACAGTGAGGATGGGAACAGTGAGGAACAGTGAGGATAGGAACAGTGAGGATAGGAACAGTGAGGAACAGTGAGGATAGGAACAGTGAGGAACAGTGAGGATGGGAACAGTGAGGAACAGTGAGGATAGGAACAGTGAGGAACAGTGAGGATGGGAACAGTGAGTAACAGTGAGGATGGGAACAGTGAGGAACAGTGAGGATAGGAACAGTGAGGAACAGTGAGGATAGGAACAGTGAGGATAGGAACAGTGAGGAACAGTGAGGATAGGAACAGTGAGGATAGGAACAGTGAGGAACAGTGAGGATGGGAACAGTGAGGAACAGTGAGGACAGGAACAGTTAGGATAGGAACAGTGAGGAACAGTGAGGATGGGAACAGTGAGGAACAGTTTGGATAGGAACAGTGAGGATAGGAACAGTGAGGAACAGTGAGGATAGGAACAGTGAGGAACAGTGAGGATAGGAACAGTGAGGATGGGAACAGCGAGGAACAGTGAGGATAGGAACAGTGAGGAACAGTGAGGATAGGAACAGTGAGCATAGGAACAGTGAGGAACAGTGAGGATAGGAACAGTGAGGATAGGAACAGTGAGGATAGGAACAGTGAGGAACAGTGAGGATAGGAACTGTGAGGATAGGAACAGTGAGGAACAGTGAGGATGGGAACAGTAAGGATGGGAACAGTGAGGCATTGTTGACCCTCGGCTTATACTCGAGTCAGTAAATTCTCCCAGTTTTTTTGGGTAACATTAGGTACCTCGGCTTATACTTGGGTCGGCTTATACTCGAGTATATACGGTAACTATTACTAACTATTAAATTATAGGTATTGGAATTGGCATTCAAATTTGGCTGTTAGTGAACGTAACGAATATGAATTTATGCAAAGTTACGAATTCAGTCCTAAAACATCTTCTTTTTCCCATGTGTGTGTGTAGAACAGACAAGAAACGTATTGGAAATCACTGAGGATCTCGGTGACTGGGTCAGGGATGGACAAGGTCACATCTTGTTTATGTAGATTACAGAATACAAAGTGTCTTCCAATATCTTTATCATATATAAACGATGCTAATGTATGCATTAATGCCTAGAAATTACGTACATTTATCTCTTTATTCATCACATCAAAATTCATTAGGGGGTTGATTAAAGGAAAAAAAAAAAAAACTTTAATGAAAGAACATTTAAAAGTGTAGTACAGTCAAACAAAATTTAAACCTTGAGATACATACAGACCCCTTAGGCTGTCTTCTCTGAGCTAATTTTATTTTATTTAATAAAAAGGTTCTCCAGGAAGTAAGTAAAATAAAAAGGCAACTTTTCTGCAATTAGTACCTTCACGCTGGAGCTGTCATCACCAGGGGCGGCCCGTCCATTAGGGGCGCCCCTATCCTCGCCACCCTCTATATGCATTGGATAGATTCATGCCCGGTGACCCCTTTCGGGTCACTGGGAATATGAATTAGAGCAGCCAGGTTTTTTTTTTTGAAGAACCTGATTAGAGCCATAGAGCTCTTATAGGCTTCAAAATAGGATGGACTCGGGAAGCAGAGCATTGCGTCTTGAGCCCACCCAGGTGTGTTGCAACAGCGAATGAAAATTCGCTTTTGCAACACTGATCCTCCTCCCAGCCAATCGGGAAGCAGGTATGAAACCTGTTTCCCGATTGGCCAAAACATCAGGCGATTCTATTGGACGCCTAGCAGCGGGAGGGGGAGAGGGGAGACACCGCGGAAGCTGCTCCATGAGAGGACAACGGTCACCGGAGCAGCTTTCCCAAGCCCGCCACGCTCTCACCACCCGCATCTAAGGTAAGGACAGTGGGTGGAGATGGGGGGGCTGTATTAGTGCCATGGGGGGTAGTGCCGTTGCACTGGCGGCCCGGGGGAGGGGGATTCTTGCCACCCCCCCAAAAAAACCCTACCAGCAGCCACTGGTCATTACACAATGTACTTACTTACTGTATATCAGAGGCGTGACTAAAACCTTCAGGGCTCCGGTCCAAGAAACCATAAAGGGCCCCACTGACCACCAGTCGGGGCTCCCCCATGGTGGCGGAATGCCAAGAGATGGTAGAAAGTGCAACCTTTGTGACCCTGGTAGTTCCGCCACTGGTGTGAGTATTTTTGTAATTTTATTTTATTTATTTACCATTTTATTTTAATTACTTGTTTTAAATTTTTACATTTTAATTTTTTTTTTACAATTTTCCAAGAACCCCATTGGGGGGCTTTCGTGAAATATCAGGGAGTCTAAACTGACCTCTGATGTTTTACCTTTGAGACAGAGATAGGAGATTGACGATGCAGCCCTCAATCTCCTATCTCTGCAGCCTCAGCAGCACAGAATGAATGGACAGGAATAGCTCTGTACAAAGCTTCCCGTTCATTCACAAACGGAAGCATAATAAACACAGTTTACTATGCTTCGGTTATGAATGGACAGAGTCAGTAATCCATACTGATCACTGACTCTGTCCATTTATAGCTGAAGCATAGTAAACTGTGTTTAAAGTGGTTGTAAACCCCCCAAAAAAATGTTTAAAAAAAATAAAAACCTGCAAGACAAAGGCATAATGAGCTAGTATGACTAGCATACTAGCTCATTATGAAAATACTTACCTTAGATCAAAGCCCCCGAAGCTGTCCTCGTCTCCCCCTCCGGCCGCAGACATCTCTCCCGGACATTGTTGCATTCTTTTTGGCAAATATCTCCTAAACCGTGTAGGTTTAGGAGATATTGCAAACACCTACAGGTAAGCCTTAATCTAGGCTTACCTGTAGGTAAAAGTTGTCAGAGAGGGTTTACTTCCATTTTAATGATTACGACAAGGAAGGGGCCAGTAAATGACACATTTACCGGCCCCTTCCCCGCTCTCCATCCTGACAGGTCACACACAGCAGCGGGCGGGAGAGGGGAGAAGGGAACCCGGCAGCGCTGCAGGGGATGAGGGGGGAAAGAGTACACAGGAGCTCGGGACAGCAGGTAGGTGGATGGGAGTGGCAGCATGTACAGAAACTGATCCCCTCCATTTTCCAAATCTTTATTTATTTTTTAGAAAAGGGGATCCAATCCTCTATATGCCACTCCTCCTACCGTGTTTCCCCGAAAATAAGACCTACCCCGAAAATAAGACCTAGCGCTATTTTCCAGGAGAGCTGCAATATAAGACCTACCCCGAAAATAAACCCTAGTTTAAAATGCTTGTTAAATCCTATAATCCACTTTATTACAGTAGTATATAATGTACAATGTGTGTGTTTCTGTGATATAATTGCGGGGAAGAGAGCTCCGGCGGGTCACAGAAGCGCAGAGCGGCGCTACAACGAAGGTATTTGGCACAATTATATTACAGAAACACACCCATTGTACGTTATATACTACTGTAATAGAGTGGATTATAGGATTTTACAAGCATTTTAACTCAGTTCACACTGGGGATTCCTGTCAGGCAGGGAGAGAGTGGGAGAGAAGACAGCACATTACATGGTAAGACCTACCCCGAAAATAAGCCCTACTGTGTCTTTTGTTGCCAAAATTAATATAAGACCCGGGCTTATTTTCGGAGAAACACGGTATCCCTGGAGCATAGGACCGGGTCGCAATTGCAGCCCCTGTATGTATGCCTCTGCTTTACATTACACAATGTCCCCAAGGCTAAAGACTATGTAGCCACCCCCTCACCCCGTCCTCTTTAGCTAGGGGTATGTCACGCAACAGAGTGAGGTGCGCTACGGCCCATGTCCTCCCCACAACAGCGGGTGAGGTGAAGGCCAATACCTAATGTTTCCTCGGGTCGGTGTGTCCGGAGCATGTACCAAGTCTGTCGTGCAGAAACCACCCAACCACCCTTTGCTCCCATTAACAGAGTCCATACACCGATCACAGTCCAACTGTTGGTTTATTTCGTATCTCCACATACAGGCAATGCGATGGCATGATACGGTGGGATGAGCAGGTCGAGGCACTATACTGATCTGGGTCCCTACACCCCCTGTGCTATGACCAAGGGTTGTAGGAGTCTTGACATGAATACCTCCGTTGCGTTGCGGCCCCTATCAGGGGAAGATGTCCTCCAAGGGAGTTACCGAAGGCCCATCCGTCACCGCCTTGACACTACACCGGGTCTTCGAACGAGTGACCTCCCCAGCCTCCTCACCTCAGATGCGGGTCCCCTCGCAAGGGGCGCCCTGGAGCAACTTCACCCTCGCGGGACCCAGTCGGAGTCACCGGGTCCCAGGCCTCCTTAATAGTACCTCACCCCAGGCTGAAGGTGCCTGGGATGGACTCCATCTTCATTCCGGCCAGGCCTAGGGCGCCTAGGCCGGAACCTTGAACCGCACGCACCCAGGCCTAAGGTGCCTGGGTGCGTGACGAGATGATCCCTCGAAAAAGACGACGAACCTCGTGGCAAGGGCGTCTCCCCCTTTTATCTCCTCCCGTCGATACCACGGCGGGTTCCCCGCCCCGGCCGTACCATCTCCAGGAAGGGACAAAGAAGGGTAGCACTCCGGTAGTGATTCTACCCCGAGCCAGTAGGTACACTGACACCCACTGGTCAAGGAGAATATTACACCACCCAATCCTCCACGAATAACAAAAAAGGGGTCTGAACCCTAACACAATTACACACTTGGGTCACACTACCCCCAGGTGTATCCCACTAAATTGAGGACCCCGCTACACACTCCCCCCTGTGATTTGACGCTGGTCCCCAGCGTCAGGTGCACACCCATGTCTCCCAAGGAGTGGTGACATGAAGTGGGCCCCAGAGGCTATCCCTCAAATTTTTGGATACTAAGTGTGCCAAGACCTGCTCAAAAGGGAAAGGGGAAATATGAAACGATAAACATTTGTATAAGACATCTATTCTGTACACATGTACAATCCCTCCCATCGCTGTCTAAGAACCACCCCACTCTCAGTAGTCTTGACCGATGAATCTCCTGCAGAAGGGAAACAACAAAAAAAAAACACATCCTAACACTCTGTGTTAACTTGGCATGAGTGGGTCCGTCAGCCGAGAGACCCGCTCACTCCAATAAGTAAGTAATGCATGTGTAGCATCTCGAACAACCGTTGCACAACACTGCCACCTGGTGACAGAGCTGCGGTAATGACACTTGGTGAGATCTTCATTCTTCCTGCTTTCCTACTCTGACTCTACCCCAAAAGTCTCTGCCTTTGGCACATGAAGAAAAGGGAGAACAAAAAAAAAACAACAGCTCCCAAGTCTCCAGTGAGTGAAAGAAAAGCCCAAATCAAAACAAAAGTAGGGCACAGTTCTAGGCGTCTGGGAATGTCTCTTCCAGAAAGTTTCAACAGCAACAAGATAGGAGCTCACTTCTCCTATAAGTAGAACCTTGGATCCGGCAGAAACAGAGGCTTCAGGTGCCCGTCAAACACTTCCACCGAATACTCGACATCCTCTCCTTCTTTCCTACAGATGAGCACCTTATCTGCATGAATATGGCGCCCAAGTCTCCAATCAGCTCTGCAGTCCTTGAACTTTTTAGACACAGGCGGCGAACATGACAGGTATCGCCTGGCATGGGGTACTTTAAGCTTTTCCCATACAAACTCGTCATACCACCTTGGTCGCAGGACCTCAACTTCATACAATAAGTCACGAGGCAAGTAGGGGTACTCCCACCCATACTCACGGGCGACTCTCTGGGAGAAAAGTCTCTGCAATCTGGCTAGAGGCGGCATTACATCTCGCTCACCTTCTCCCGGCTGTGCTATGGCCTCCGGGTGCCGAGGTACCTTCACCATCTCGGGTTGCTTTGTCTTTGGTGCCCGCAACGAAGCACGCTGCGTCCCCTCCATCAGAGCGGGTGATGTAGTTGAATGAGGAAAGTTGGTCGGAGGGTTAGATTTCCTCGAGAACTCCGGGGCCTGCGCCCGGAGCGTACTGTCTTCTATGGACATGGGGGAATCCTGTGGTTTACTCAGCACAGGTAGCGGGTGTCTGTCCCATCCCTTCCGATGAAACAGTTCGTCTATTTCTCCGTCATCACCACAGTCTGACAACGACTCTAGGTCGGAGGTGTCATACATCTCGGCGGGAAGGTAGTCTCTAGTAGACGGAAGGCTACCCTCCCTTTCGGGCTCCACCGGCTGTGAACTCCCGGCTCCTCCAACCAACACCACAGTCCCAGCCCCTAGCTCACCTGGACCTTCTGAAGAACTGGAATGTCCGGGACTCTCTTCTCTACCGGCGCCATCCAGGCCAGGCAAGCGGCGGGGTGAAGCTCGACCACGACCATAGGATGCCTGCACCAGGCCTATCTTCCTCTTCGGGGGTGGCAGCAGGGAGTCTGTGGTGACCGAAGCAGTGTCTTTGGATTTTTCTCTCTCAGTCTCTGGTTGGGCAGTCACTTCGCCCTGGTCAGCGCGTACGGGGACCTCCGCAGAGGCCTGGATCTCTCCCTCCGGAGTGGCGGTTCCTGTGATGCAGTTGAGGCGTAGGGCCCGGGGCCTTTCCGTGTATGGTTCAAACTCAAAAAGGAACTCCTTGCATGCCTCACATCGCCCGAATGGCTTTAGTTGGACCACCAGTCCCGAGCATCCGGGACAGATCACACCGAGGGCCTCCGTGTCTCTGCATGAATACAGAGCCAACTGTCCTCGGGGCCTAAGTCTTATCCCCGTGTCTGTCAGGGGAGCAGCAAATGCAGTCATCTTCATAGGGCAAGATACCGGCATCCACGGAGAACTTGAATTCATTCCGACCACTTGCTGTTCCATCACGCGCTGACCACGCGCCAGAGTCTCCACGTGTATCTCCACACGTGGCCAGACTCCTCCCACAACTTGTACGTTTTCGCGGGCTTCCGCCAGCCTCCGCCCACGAATTGTACAGTCATGGGGTGCGTCGTGGCGCAGTGCATTAACAGTCCCCACATGTAGTACTTCACACGGCTGGACCTCTCCCTTTTTACGCTCCTCCGCGTGGGCCTTTCCCGACTTAGGGTCATGTCCACAACTCCGAGCAGAGATGCACTTTGGCCAATCACATGGCCGACCTGCTCGAAACTCCTCCGGGCAGCAAAGTTCAAACACAGACGTTCTCAGTTCCATCGCCAAGACACACACAATCCCGGACGAGCCCCCACGTGTAGCCACCCCCTCACCCCGTCCTCTTTAGCTAGGGGTATGTCACGCGACAGAGTGAGGTGCGCTACGGCCCATGTCCTCCCCACAACGGCGGGTGAGGTGAAGGCCAATACCTAATGTTTCCTCGGGTCGGTGTGTCCGGAGCATGTACCGAGTCTGTCGTGCAGAAACCACCCAACCACCCTTTGCTCCCATTAACAGAGTCCATACACCGATCACAGTCCAACTGTTGGTTTATTTCGTATCTCCACATACAGGCAATGCGATGGCATGATACGGTGGGATGAGCAGGTCGAGGCACTATACTGATCTGGGTCCCTACACCCCCTGTGCTATGACCAAGGGTTGTAGGAGTCTTGACATGAATACCTCTGTTGCGTTGCGGCCCCTATCAGGGGAAGATGTCCTCCAAGGGAGTTACCGAAGGCCCATCCGTCACCGGGTTGACACTACACCGGGTCTTCGAACGAGTGACCTCCCCAGCCTCCTCACCTCAGATGCAGGTCCCCTCGCAAGGGGCGCCCTGGAGCAACTTCACCCTCGCGGGACCCAGTCGGAGTCACCGGGTCCCAGGCCTCCTTAATAGTACCTCACCCCAGGCTGAAGGTGCCTGGGATGGACTCCATCTTCATTCCGGCCAGGCCTAGAGCGCCTAGGCCGGAACCTTGAACCGCACGCACCCAGGCCTAAGGTGCCTGGGTGCGTGACGAGATGATCCCTCGAAAAAGACGATGAACCTCGTGGCGAGGGCGTCTCCCCCTTTTATCTCCTCCCGTCGATACCACGGCGGGTTCCCCGCCCCGGCCGTGACATCTCCAGGAAGGGACAAAGAAGGGTAGCACTCCGGTAGTGATTCTACCCCGAGCCAGTAGGTACACTGACACCCACTGGTCAAGGAGAATATTACACCACCCAATCCTCCACGAATAACAAAAAAGGGGTCTGAACCCTAACACAATTACACACTTGGGTCACACTACCCCCAGGTGTATCCCACTAAATTGAGGACCCCGCTACAACTAAATACTATGAGTTCAGGGTGTCATGGACCCATCCCCTGAGGTAATCATTACGTCAGCATCACTCTCTGAAAAACTGAGGCCTGCCAATGGAGGAGGAGTCCAAAAGGTAAGTATTTAAAAAAAAAAAAACAATAAATAAACATTGGGAGCCTCAAAGGGGGTTCTCATGGGAGGCAGGGGGCAGAATCCAGAATTATAGGCTATCCAACTTGTGACAAATCAAATGTAGGCATGTGGCCTGCATAATATATGAAAGAGGGAAAGCCAGGGAGCCAAGAAGTTACAGGTTATTTAGAGATCACTTTCCTGATTGGCTGGTTAGTAGAGGCTTTAGAGAGGGGAGCCTAGTCGATGATTGGCACACAACGCAAGAACTTCCCACCCACCCTATGCTCTTGGGAGCACTGATTTTATGGAAGTCACAGCAACCAGTGAGCGGTTTTGGGCAGTGGAGGCCGGTAGGAATGCGATTCATAGAACAATTTATTTAAAAAAAAAATGATAATATGACTAACATTTTTTAACATCTTTAGCCTCATACAAACCGGCCGTGTGTATGATTTCTCGTCGGGAAAACTGCCGGGAATCTCGACGAGAAAAATAGAGAACCTGCTCTCTATTTTTCTCGTCGGGATTCTCGGCAGAGTTTTCCTGCCGAGAAAACCGTGAGTGTGTATGCTTACCTGTCCCAGGTAAGCCCGCGCATGCTCGATGAGACTTCAACTCATGCGCGGTAGCGTACAAGGGTAGTGTAGGGTGTAGCAAGATGGCGGCGACGGGATCGAATGTGACGAGCCCAGGCTCGTCGTAGTCAATGACGTCACCGCTTTCTTGCCATTCAAAAGGTTCTTTTGAATGGCCGTGTGTACATAGGGCTTGGCAAGGCAAGCTTGCCAGGAATCCCGTCAGGAAAACAGACGGTTTTCTAATGGACGGGATTCTCGCCCGTGTGTACGAGGCTTTAAAGAATGTTAGTCATATTATGATTTATATAAAAATAAATCATTCTGTGTGTGTGCAGTGCACTGCAGGGAGCCGGACTAATAGAAGTCTATTAGGTCCATCAATGTTTAACAAGCGGGTGATTAGAGCCTGAGGCTCTAATTGGCTTGTTTAACATTGTGAACCCGCCCACTTTTGACACTTCTGCTTTTCTGGCCAATTAAGAGGCTGAAGATTTGGAACACGGAAGCCGCCGGGTATCAGGAGAGCCATGACAGCCATGGAGGCACTGTTTGCAGGTAAGGACCTGGAGGGGGTCCTGGTGTGAAATGATTGGGGACCTCCATCGGCGACCCATCTTCATGGCATCCTTTATTTTACGGCGATCAACTGGTATTAACGTGGGATTTTATGGATCAAGATGTGTCTACTGTTAGTTTTGAGATTTTTTCTGAGGTGGTGTGCTGTGGATGGGGGCCTACTATATGTAAGTGGTTCCACAGAGTCATATGATTGTGACCTAGATCAGTGTTTCTTAACTCCAGTCCTCAAGGCGCCCCAACAGGTCATGTTTTCAGGATTTCTCTTAGATTAAGGTGACCAGATTTTTTAAATTAAATCTGGGGACTTTTTTTTTTTTTTACTAGTAATGGCGGCAATCAGCGACTCTGCCCGTCATCGCCGCTGCCGCCTTCCAGCCTGTCAAGCCTTACTCTCTGGCCCCCGGCTACTACTGGGTGGGGAGCGGAGGAAGATCACTCCGCCGGGGAAGACAAGGAGATAAGCAGGCAGGCGGCTGGCCGGGACTTGAGCCAAGGCAGAAGAACATGTGAGTGGAGCTGAATGGGCACCCGAAACTGAAGAAATATTCCCTCCGCTCCGACCAGCACATGATCATCAGAAAGGGGCACAGATAATGGAAAAAAAATACACCCCCCTAAGCTAGCGGAGCGGGGGTGTGTTAATCAGATTTTTTTTTCATTCTGCACTGACTGTCTTTGAAATTGCCCCAGCCCCTGTTGAAATCCAATCCGGGGACAAAACTGGGAACAGACTTGGTCCGGGGACAGTGTCCTCAATCCGGGGACTGTCCCCTGAAACCGGGGATGTCTGGTCACCCTATCTTAGATGAAACGGCTGTGGTAATCACGAAGGCAGTGAAACTGATCAAATCACATGTGCAAAATAATGGAAAGCCTGAAAACATGACCTGTTGGGGCGCCTTGAGGACTGGAGTTGAGAAACACTGACCTAGACACCCGGCAAAGGAAGTACACAGAAGAGGACTCGGGCAGATTGTCACATAACAGTGGCTACAGATATTATAGTAAGGCCCGGAGCGAGAGAAATAAAATGAAAAGGTAGTGAAGGCATACCTCCCAACTGGCACGGATTGGGCGGGACTTACCCGGAATGGCAACTCCTTCCCGCACTCCCGCACAAGTTGTTTCGTTCCCGCATAAGATGTGAGGAGGAGGAGGTCCTGGGGAGAAGGATGGACGACAGAGACAGATCTCCGGCGGCTGCAACCCACTCCCCTGCTGACAAATGTAAGCTGTTTCACACTTACACCTGCGCCCCCCCCCCCCCCGCTCAACAACAAGCAGGAGTTGTTTCAAAAAAAAAAACAACCCTCCCTGTGTTGTTTGTCTGTTTTTTCTTTATTTGCAGGTACAGTATGAGCAGATGACGCCATGGCAGCTGATCGGGTGGCGGTGGTTGGTCTTTGATGGTGTAAGGAAATACTTACGAGATGGAAGTGTTGGGGACTCATTGGTGGTATGTGCCCCTCTGGTGTATTCCAGTTAACACGGTTTCGCTGGAATATGGTAATGGTTGCACTGCGGGATGTGGGTTGTCTCCAAGCTGGTGTGTTACGGCTGGAGGCCTATCATGGTAAAGATCCCGCAGTGTAGAAGTGGAACATGTTTTAAATTTTGGGTACCGTCAAAGACCAACAGGCTGAGGACTGTTATGCCGTGTACACACGATCGGTTTTACCGATGAAAACAGTCTGATGGACTTTTTTCATCGGACAAACCGATCGTGTATGGGCCCCATCGGTCTTTTTTCCATCAGTGAGAAAAAATAGAACATGTTTTAAATGTATCCGATGGGAAAAAAAACGATAGCAAATTCCGATCGTCTGTGTGGAACTCCATCGGACAAAAAACCCACGCATGCTCAGAATCAAGTCGACGCATGCTCAGAAGCATTGAACTTAATTTTTCTCGGCTTGTCGGAGTGTTTTACGTCATGGCGTTTGGGACGGTCGGATTTTTGACTGATGGTGTGTAGGCAAGACTGATGGAAGTCGGCTTCATCGGATTTCCGATGTAAAAATCTATCAGATTAGAATCCATAGAAAATCCGATCGTGTGTACAGGGCTGTAGTTTGTTTTTCAGATATTGATGTGTAAAAGAATGTTAATTTAAATAGCGTATTTATCGGCGTATAACATGCACTTTTTTCCCCTGAAAATCGGGGGCAAATCAGGGGTGCGTGTTATACGCCGACAGCGTACCTCACCGAGCCGTCATCTCCTCTCCACTCGGCTCCTCGGCTTTCACTCGGCTCTCATGTTACACACACACAGTCCCGCCTCCCGGCTCCCGCCTCCACCACCGGCATTGGACCAGTGTTCTGCCTATCACAGGAGCTGGTCCAATGCCGATGGCGGAGTCGGGACTGTGTGTGTGTGTGACGTGAGAGCCGAGTGGAGAGGAGATGACGGCTCTGTGATTTCCTGATTCAGGCTGCTGGTGAGGGAGATGGTGGGGCTGCAAATTATATAGTTTAAATAAAGGCATTGATCATGCTGCATTGAGGACTTTTTTTATGCTTCATTGAGGACAATAATCAGGTTTTATTGATTTGTTTAGGCTGCATTGAGGACTTTATTTAGGCTGCATTGAGGACAATGATCAGGCTGCACTGATGCATTGATCAGGCTGCATTGAGGACTTTATTTGGGCTACATTGGGGATATTAATTAGGCTGCAGATGGACATTGATGGGCACTGACCCTTAATTTGCTTCAAAGTTGTTTATTTTAAAAATATGTTTTTTTCCTGAAACTTCCCTCTTAAAATTAGGGTGCGTGTTATACGCCGACGCGTGATATACGCCGATAAATACGGTAAGTTGTTTTTGTTAATAAAAGGCTACTATGGCCATTTGTACTCCATTTTATGTGTGGTCTCGTTAATTTAGGTAATGTTAAGGGGTGGGGTGAGTACGAATGGTCGGGCAGACATCAAAGAAGGTTGGGGACATCTTATTTACACTGGTCAGGTACATAAGTGGATGCTCGATTGAGAAGTGACTTCATTTGAGAAGACCCCTATGATGCTCTGTGATTAAGGCGCATTTTGACCCTTCTTTAATTAGAGGGTCATAACTATCTGGTATGGGGTTATAATGCACCTAGGGAAAAAGAACCCCCTGAGAGAGTACAATATTGGGGGTACAGTGTTAGCCAGCACTACAGAAGAAAAAGATTTATGGGTGCTTATTTCAGATAATTGCAAAATTAGCAAAATTAGCAAATATTGTAACCAGGCAGTGGGAAAAGTGAATAGAATTGTAGAATGCATCACTAGAGGGATCACAAGCAAGAGGAAAGGAGGTTGTGATTCCTCTATATCAGAGGTCTCCAAACTGCAGCCCCAGGGGGCCAAATGTGGCCCTTTGCTAGCCTTTATCCGACCCATGGGGCACTATTCTTCCAAATTATATGAGGCACTATTCCTCCCACTGACACAAACAATGAGGCACTATTTCTTCCACTGATACTAATAATAGGGCACCATACCTCCTCCTACTGACCACCAACCATATTTACCCTCACTGATGCTGGGTCCAGGATATTTTCCACCCCCCAATGGCCATAATCCGGCCCCCCTAAAGTCTGAAGGACATAAAACTGGCCCTTTGTTGGAAAAGTTTGGAGACCCTGCTCTATATAGATCTTTCGTGAAACTTCCTTTAAAATACAGTTCTGGAGACCTCATATACACAAAGATATTGATAAGATAGAAGGAGTCGAGAGACGGGTAACAAAAATTGTGAAAGTTCTGGGGGATAAAACATTTTGAAAGCAGCTTCAGGAAATTATTATGTACATGTACCCCCGTGGGGGCTGCTGATAGACTCTATACCCACTGGACACCCTGACCCTGCAAATCCTCTCTTACCTCTGACACCTTGGGTTCCATTCTGAAATGTTGCGTTAGTAATGAGAAACTCACACAGTATCACTGAACCACCCAGAAATGTTTACTGAGACAAAGAATGAGCACAAGAAAAGATATGAATGAACACAACTTATGTTTGACAGAAAATATCACTTAACACTGATATACAAGGGTGTGTATCTTATGACCTGAAAAAGATCTATGTGAACAGGTACACAGAGAGACAAATATACAACACCTTTAACACATGTATTGGATACCTTTCCTCTGAGGCCCAACACTGTATCCCGGCCTAGGCCAACAAGGCCCAGGCCTAGGGCAGCACTTTGCAGGGGGGCAGCACGGAAAGAGTCCCCGCCGGCTCACGCTACACTGTTAGTGTAGCGCCAGTCTCATGGGGCGGACTGGGCTGAGAGGCAAATTAGTCTAGCGCCCCCATAAAGAGGCCGCACTGGTTCCGGTACGCGGATGGCCGGCATTCCCCAACTGTGGGATGGGCACTTTTCTAATTTTGACTGTCCTATCATCCTGGACCACAAACCTTCCTCACTGTGCTATATGTTTTCTGCTGCACCATTGGCATGGTTATATCTTATTATTCCTCTCCATCAAATTATCAGAAATTTGTGCTTAAAGTAGGACTATAGGCAACACTTTTTTTGCACATTATTAGCGCTCACTGATTGGTTGCTAGGAGTTACAGCAGATCATTACTGTTCGCTGATTGGTTGCTACAGGTTAATGCACATCATTACCACTCACTGAGCAGTGGAGCATTCCCAAATAATTAAGCAAGTAAAGCGGCACATTAACACACATAATACAGGAGAGTTTTAGAGACTGCGGACATACTGCAGGAGAGGTTCAGAGATTGCAGACATACTGCAGGAGAGGTTCAGAGACTGCGGACATGCTGCAGGAGATTACCAGAGACTGCGGACATACTGCAGGAGATTACCTGAGACTGCGGACATACTGCAGGAGACTACCAGATACTACGGACATACTGCAGGAGACTACCAGAGACTGCGGACATACTGCAGGAGACTACCAGAGACTACGGACATACTGCAGGAGACAACCAGAGACTGCGGAAATACTGCATGAGATTACCAGACTGCGGACATACTGCACGAGATTACCAGAGACTGCGGACATACTGCAGGAGACAGTTAAAGACTACGGACATGCTACAGGAGACGGTCAGAGAACTTTTAGCAACGCACAGCTTTACAGTCGAATAACACAGCTCAGGGTTCAAGCAGTCAGGCATTTTATGGGTGTAAGGGGTGATCTGTGCATGGAGTGCAGGATTGAGGGGTGATCTGTGCATGGAGTGCAGGATTGAGGGGTGATCTGTGCATGGAGTGCAGGATTGAGGGGTCATCTGTGCAGGATGGAGGGGTCCAATTTGCTCCCTTTCCCAAGTACAGAGCTCTCCTCTCCCCAGATTAGTTTGGAGCCCACCCTCCATCAATACAAATTCCTCTGGCATCAACCCCCCTTCCTCCCCCTTTCAATAGTGAGCATTCCGATCACCTAACTAACATCAGAGTGGGCTGTAACTCACCGCATGTCCGTGGAGCAGCCCCTGCCTGTGTACATCCCCTGCCCCTTCCCCCCTCCCCTCTCTGCTCTCACATAGAGATAGATGATGTGTTTTGTAGAGCAGAGAGGGTTCTAAATGGCCGTCGGGAGGAGAGCGCTGTCACTTGTAAATACAGAAGCAAGCAGCGCTTCTGTATTTACAAGTGACAGTAGAGAGTTGCGAGCAGCCATCAACAGATCACAGAGGTGGAGGAACTCGGCTGAAAAAAAAAGCCGGCAGGCAGCGCAGGCACCAGGGGCAGCTGCTTTGGGCCCCCAACAGATGCCCCGTTTGCCCTGCGCTAAAGGTGGCCCTGCCCCCCCCCCGTGTTGGAGATGGACCAGGAAGGTAGCAACCCCCCCCCCCAAGGGAGATGGACCGGGATGGTGGCAATCCCCCCCCAAGGAACAGACGGGAAGGTGGCGATCGGAGGAGGCAGATGGGATCCGGGGTTAATGAACAGATGAGCTTGCAGAAAAGGAAGCCTCTGGCTCTAATCATGTGCTTCAAAAAAAACTCATTGGAATCCATGCGTCTGGCACCTTGCACATAGATTAGGGACCGGGCGCATGGATTAGGGGGACAGCTCCCCTGCACTAAATACTGTCCCTGACTGTTCCTCTCCCTAACCAGCCACTCGCTGGAAGCGTACCCAAATGATGTAAGATCCCCGATTTGAAGGCTCCTTTATTAAGATGGCTGCTTCAAAACTTGGCATCAAATCAGATATCTACCTTCCCTAGGGAAAACTAACTCTCCAAGGGGACATTTCCCTTCACAGACTCCCCTATCTGTTGTACCACCCGCAGGAAAGGCAAATACCTGCACCTGCCTAAATGCAGGACATACTTCCCTTAATTTTAATTTATCAGGAAATTCAAAAGGGTATGATATGGATGTGGAAGTAGAAAACCCCTTTAAAAATATGAGCACCGGACAGTTTGCAAAGACGACAGTTGATCCATACACGATATCGGAACTCGATAAGTTCTAAAAGTTAAGGCAGAAGTTTGCTGCTTCTGTAAAGGCCAATGTTCTCTGCTGTCCTAAATGTGCCTAATTATGTGAAAATGTAATTTCACATAATGCCCCTTGCTGCTAGCGTGAGCTCCATCCATTAACAAGTCAGTGTATTAAGCCATGAGATGGCATTATGAATATCGACCTATTTTACAACAGAGAATTAGACATTAGCTGTTTTTAAACAATGAAAGATGAGATGTTGTCCAGGCTGTAGAAAGCTCTCACTCTCCTTCAGCCACAAAGAAGCGAGGTAAATAGGGCTCTCTGTTACTGCTTAATCAATAGATATCTACACACTAATGTGGATTAGTACAATGAATAGGCATCATCTCACCCGAACATTCCATAAATCATCAAGTGTAAAATTCACTGACAAATGCCTCGGAGAAAGGAAAAAAGTTTTAATAAAAAGAGACGTCCACTATTAAACCTCTAAAGTCATTGATAGGTTTGAAGTTGAGAAAAGTACGGTGCTGCTTCTAAGGCAATTTAGGAGAAAGGGTTTAAGGTCGCCTTGCGCAAAAATAGAGCTGTTTGACGTGGAAAATTTGATGCATTATGGCATTTTGCTAAACGTTGCCCAACTGATTTGAATATTTGTGTAGCGCCCTTCCCAAATGGTTGGGACGCTATGTGTAAATTTAGGGGTAGGGAGTAGTCAGTCGGGATACTATGATGAGAGAAGGCCGTGGTCAACAGTGGGATGTTTCTTTGTGTTTGTGTTGCAACCCATGCATAACCAGTAGAAGGACGTTATGACTCTGCAGACATTAGGTGCCAGTGGTCTGCAGAAATAGAGTTTTTTTGGTCCATTACAGCACTTAGGATGAGGAAAACTTTTATGCTAGGCTTAGCAATTTAAAACTTTTTAAGAAGGGAACTTCTTCCTCTTGGGGAAACAGTTTGCTTCTCTGTATATAGAATATGACTAGTGGTTAGGATGTTTGCATTTTCTATGCATGTTGTCTGTGTTTTCTTGCAGGTACCAGAGCTACTATCAAGACCACCGGAGAATGGGGTGGGGTAGATAGTCAGTAATGGGTGGTGTGTATTTTTGTATATGGAAATTGAAATGTCATATCTGGAGAGCTATGTCAATTATTGTAATGTTATCTTGAGTGCTTTCTTTCTTCTTTTCTTTCCCCTTCCCAAATATTTTGGCTCAGGCGCATTGGAAATGTTTGTGTTTTTCTCAAAATCTTCAGGATTGAAGGATTTTGTTCTCCTCAGCCACTGGGGACAGTGTCTTTTCTGGAGGGGGTGTGTGTAGCCCCCTTCCCAAATGGTTGGGACGCTATGTGTAAATTTAGGGGTAGTCTGAGCCAGTAGTTGGGCTCAGACCTAGATAATTGTGTTGAAATTTACTTCTGCTCTGGGTGTGATACTGCCTGGCAGTTGTGTTCCCTGTTCGCCTGTAGGTGGTGCTGCCACCTCCAGCCCAGGCTGGAATACAGGGGTATCACACCACATTGGGTGTCCTCTCTCGGCAGTCGTGCAGTGGGCGTGGTTAAATCGCTGTGCATGCTGGGAAAGGGTACATAAGGGGCAGACGCCATTAGCAAGGGTCGTTCCTGTGTGTGCGCCTCGTGGCCTGCATGGCACGTGGTGCGTGCGTGTGTTCCAGCCCCGGGCACCTTCAGCCCGAGGCTGCATCTCTGCCTGGTAGGCCCAGATCTGCTGGCTGGGGCCTATGCCTTTGGAAGGGATCCCAAGCTGCCCACTTGCGGGAAGCCCACTCTTAGGGAAGGAGGCCAGGGGAGGATCTGCCCCAGAGGAGACTGGCGATAGTACTGCTGTTTCGGGAGGAGGCCTGGAGCTCACCTAAGGAGGGATCCATTACTACAAGCCCTGCAATACGCCGATCTGGCATAAAAGGTTCTCTCTATTGCTAGGCTGGGAGGTTCGGGACTTTGATAATCCTGTGGCAGAGGATTCCTGATCGCATTCTTAGATTCTCAGATAAAGTTGATCCGTGCATCATCCCGGCTGCTAGGACCAGTGAAGGGGACTATCCGGGTGAGCAATACCCACTCAGGCTTAAGTGGCGACATTGTGCCTTTAGTGTTGCGTGCCTGAACCTTCCCCTCTACTTCTCTTCTTTCCTACTTTCTCTACAAGTTCCCACAGCAAGAAAAGGAAAATAAAGCCTTCCTGTTTAGGTTTTACATTGGTGTGGACATTGACTTTATCTAGAGACTTTCTATACCCTGACAACGGAAGTCATGGAGGTAGTTTGCATGACCCAAAACAAAACCAGCCGGTCCCTTAAATGGAGGTAAGTGCTACATTTGTATAAAATTGGGTTAAATTAACTTTATTTTGAGTGCGGTAGGGTGTCTAACCATATGTCTATAAAGCTGTGGTGTGTGTCTTAAATAAAAATGTGACTTGCTGTTCACGATTTTTCTAACGCATCTCATGCAAAAACAATTCCGAGTAAAGTCTGTACTGCTATCATTAAGGTGATCCTCTCAGACCTTTAAAAACTCCCAGGCAAGTCCCTGAAATAGAAGAGGTATTATATTGAGCTCTCTAGTATGCCCTTTCTCCTACCTCCTCCTCATTCCCTGTATTAGAAGAGATATTATTCTCACCTCCCCGGTGGCCCCTTGTCTTTTACCTATTCTCCATTCCCTATAATAGTAGAAGTATTTTATTTTGTCTCTCTGGTAGCCTATGTCTGCTACCTTCCCTTCATTTCCTGTAATAGAAGGGGTATTACTTACCTCTCCAGCAGTCCATGTTTCTTACCTTTCTCCCATTCCTGGTAATAGAAAAGTTATTAAACTCACTTCTTTGGTAGTTCCTGTCTCCTATCTCTAATCCATTCCTAGTAATAGAAGGCGTAGTATACTCACCTCTTCAGTAGCCCATGCCTCTAACCTTCCCTTCATTCCCTGTAATATAAGGGATATTATATTCAACTCTCTGGTAGCTCATATCTCCTACATTTTGCCCATTCCCGGTAAAAGAAGAGTTATTGGTTATCTGGTAGTCCCTGTCTCCTTCCTCCCTTCCATTTATGGTAATAGAAGGAGTAGTATTCTCACCTCTCTCCAGTAGCCCTTGTCTCCTACCTTCTATCTGTTCTCTGTAAAAGAAGAGGTATTTTACTCACCTCTCCGGTAGCCCATGCCTCCTACCTCCCCTTCATTCCCGGTAATAGAAGGGGTAATATACTCACCTCTCTGGTAACCCATGCCTCCCACCTCCTCTTTATTCCCTGTAATATAAGGGGTATTATACTCATCTCTCCGGTAGCTCATGTCTCCTACCCGGTAATATAAGAGTTATTAAAATCACCACTCTGATAGTCCCTGTCTCCTACGTCCCCTCCATTTCCTGTAATAGAGAAGGTAAAAAAACTCACCTCTCTGGCAGTCCCTGTTTCCCAACCTCTCTCCATTTCCTGTAATAGAAGAGGTATTATACTCACCCCTCCAGGAGTAACTGTTGCTTACTTCCCCTCAGTTCCCTGTAATAGAAGAGAGTTTAGACTCACCTCTCTGGTAGCCCCTGTCTTTTACCTCTCCTCGATTCCCTATATTAGAAAAGTTATTATACTCAACTTTCTGGTAGCCCATGTTTTCTACCTTTCTCCCATTATCGCCAATAAAAGAGGAAATATACTCACTTCTCCGGTAGCCCATACCTCTTACTTTGCCTTCATTCCCTCTAATAGAAGAAGTGTTTTACTTAACTCTCCAGCAGTCCATGTCTACTACCTTTCTCCCATTCCTGGTAATAGAAAAGCTAATAAACTATCCTCTTTGGTAGTTCCTGTCTCCTATCTCTCCTTCATTCCTGGTAATACAAGAGGTAGCATACTCACCTCTTTAGTAGCTCATGTCTCCTACTTTCCCTCCATTCTCTGTAATAGAAGAGTATTTTACTGACCTCTCTGGTAGCCCATGCCTCTTACCTTACCTTCATTCCCTGTAATATAAGGGATATTATACTCACCTCTCTAGTGGCTCATGTCTCCTACCTCCTCTTCATTCCTTGTAATATGTGGGGTAATACACTCGTCTCTCCAATAGTCATGCCATGTCATGCCTCCTACCGGTAATAGAGGAGTTATTAAACCTCTCTGGTAGTCCCTGTCTCCTTCCTCCCCTCCATTCTCAGTAAAAGAAGAGATATTTTACTCACCTCTCCGGTAGCCCATGCCTCCTACCAACCCTTTATTCCTGGAAATAGAAGGATTAATATACTCATCTCTCTGGTAGCCCATGCCTCCTACCTCCTCTTCAGTCCCTGTACTATAAGGGGTAATATACTCATCTCTCCAATAGTCATGTCATGTCTCCTACCCGGTAATAGAAGAGTTATTCAACTCTCCTACATCCCCTCCATTTCCTGTAATAGAGAAGGTAAAAAACTCATCTCGCTGGCAGTCCCTGTCTCTGAACCTCTCTCGATTTCCTGTAATAGAAGAGGTATTAGACTCACCTCTCCACAAGGCAGTACAGCCAGTCCTGTTGTATAAGTCCTATCAGCTCAACAGAGGGGCCTGGGCACCTTTACAGCTCATTTCTTCAAAATAACAAATAGGGCTTGGGGTCAAGGGTGGGTCAAAGGGGCCCCGAAAGGTAGGCTGTACGAGGTCCAATGATTTCTAACAGCAGCACTGCCTCTACAGGAGCATCTGTTGCCTAGCTCCCCTACGTTCCCTGTAATATAAGAGATATTAGAGTCACCTCTCAATTAGCCCCTATCTTATACCTCACCTCCTTTCAAGGTGTAATATTTAACTTTATTCTAGAGCTGACCCATGTAGTATCTCGTTGTCACCAAAAGATGTCCTATCCTCAGTTTCCTGTTTTGAATAATGCCCAGTGTCACTCAACCTAGAAGACCGAGGACTCTACTGTGAATGCCGGGTGTCCTGGTCTCGCCCCCTAAGGTGGTCTCATTGCACTCTTTATGTATAGTGTACTGGTGCAGAGAGTGGGGCTAACATTATCAATGTGTCAGTAAAGACTGGCCATCCTAGAATAGAGGTGAGGAGGTGTCACATGACCAAACTGAAGACTACAGGGAAAAAAAGCCAGCGGAGTCCACAAGAGGGTGGAAAGGTGTGATTTGTAGGGGAAGCATGGAGATCAGAGATAGGCTTTAAAATACAAAGCAACTGTGGCAGTTGCCATAGTTCTATCTTCTGAGGTTCACCTTAAATAAGTGTGAATTAAAGAAGACAAAGCTTTACTTACAAGGTCTCCATCAGCTATCTTTATTCTGTGCGTATCCAGTCTTGAATCTGTCATCTGCACTTTTCTTTTAGCTCTTTGCTCCCATCGATGTCAGAGACAGCAATCTGTTCTGCTGAGAGATAGGCATCTCTTGTTTCATCGCGGCGTTTGCAGTCTGCGTATATATAAACCGCCAACGAGGGGCAGCCATGCCGAACAAATAATTGTCTTGTCTTTTAAAAAATAATGCCGAGCTCAGCTAAAACATGCCGGCCTGGCAGAACGAAACACACTTTACACTTTAAATTGTTTTCTCCTAATTGATGTGCTGATGAATCTGATAATTATTATGCCGAAGGCAGTAAGGAAAAAAAAAACGCGAGGGTGAGATAACGGTGATCAGTTGTGTTGTAAAGTGCAATATACCTGAAGAGAATTGCAGTTAAAATACTGGTCATTCATCCATGCCGTGGAGACTGTGAAAATACACTTTGTGGCTGCTTTATCAGTACATCCAACTGGGAGCAGGCTGAACTTTATTTTGCCTGAAGAACAGACTAAATTATTGCAATATGGAGTCAACAAGGCCCTGAAGTTGTTCCAAAGGGATTATCATGTACCTGGTTTGAGGTCAAAGTGACGAGGGGGCTTTCATTTCGACTAAGCTCTGAGTACCCCTGGAGGTGAGAGCAGGAAGGGCAAGGCTCAAAGAAGCATGGGTTGCCTGCTAGAGACTGCTCGTGGTGATGTCTGACTGGAGAGTTGCTGGACAGGGTGTCCAGAAAGTCAGCTATGGTACTGGAACTCCCAGTGGTGAGGTAGGCCTGGAACAACAGCAGGAGGTAGATAGTACTCATGGCAGGTAGCAGGTCCGATTGCTAGAACTGAACTGAAGCGTGTATTCAATCAAGACAGAGCTGAGGTTGTGTAAAGGAGCCAGATGTGAGGACAAGACAGCAGTCAGGGAGGGAGGCCAGGGTCATACGCGGGTGATTAGAACAGGCAGGGTCCATTAGAGCAAGCCAGGGTCAGAACCAGTAATCAGACAGATGACGGGGTCTAGGAGGAAAGCCGAGTCCGTAATGGGAAACCCAAGAACCACAGGAAACACAGGAAAAAGAACACTAGGGAGTCGAAGATCAACCAGCAATCACTGGAGGCTGCTGACTTCCTTATAAATGGCATTTGGCGCCAGTCCTGGATGAGGGCATTCGCCAGTGCGTGACCTTGCATCAGTGCACGCAGGTGCATTCATAGTGCCACCTTGTACATTCCCTATGCATTTGCGTGCATTTCTTCCCAGAGAAGCGCAGCCATGCAAAATGCTGACAGTGGCGCCAGGTCTTTGTTTTGATGCATGCGCGCCTCAGATTTGTGTAGCATCCTCACAGGGATTCTGACCCATGTTGACTCCCTAAAATCACTTCTGGCAGGTCCTTACTTTTTATCTTCATGCACAATAAATTCTAACCAAGTACACCAAATTCTGTCCCCTATCTGCATGTCATCAGGATTTATTAAACTAGGCAGTGTTTTTCAAAGCTTCAGTTGTCCAGTTATGTTTACTTCATTTTCCTATTCTAAGCTGACAGAAGACGGTTATGTCTAGCGTAGGAGTGCTGAACTCAGTTATGATTTATTGGATTGTAGGGTTTGGTGATAAAAGCTTAGGGGCTGCTCTCTATCGGCAAGGGTATCCTGAAAAAGAACCACAGAGCAGATCACTAAATTGTAGGAACAATAAGATTGCCACACCAATTTCAACAGTCCATCGTCCAAGTTGGTTCCACATAGGAATATTATTAATAGTCCAAATGTCCAATGTTCAATTTGTGAAGACACCCAGTGCTCCCCACAGGATAGACAGGGTAAGTGTATCTGATTACCAGATTTTAAGACCCTCCAGGGTCTATCTGCGCATTAGTGAGCTTTCACCCCTCACTATGGGCTCAACCGCATCCACTATCCAGCCTGTTTAATTGGATTCCACAGGTGTATTTTCCACAGTTATCATCAGTTAAGGAAACTTCAGAGTCCGGTCACACATTCATCATATAAAAGAGGAAGATAAACTCATTGTGCAACATTATTTTAAAAGCACGCATGAGTTTATTAAACATTGTACTTACAATAAAAACAATAAAATTAGGCTCAAAATGGAAGCATTTGTTTGTCCAGCACCCTCCACGAGTGTTTGGACGTCACCGGTGCTCCGTGCCTAGCCTGACGTATGTTTCGTCCAATGGGACTTCTTCTGTGAGGCAGTAAGGCCAGGTCAAGATGCCAGGAATACAAAACCCACCAGTCTCCTTTGGTTCCTGGTCAGGGTTCACCAGGTCACTTGAACAGAAAAACACTGAATGTAAAAACAAAATAGTCAGAAGTTCTAAACCTTTCCCTCTCTACTAAAAATGTGTTGTGTCTGTGTTCCCTATCCTGTGTTCCTCAAAGAGATTTCTCATCACTTCCTGTCCTGGAAAAAAATAATGCCCGTGCAGGACTGCAACCTCTTCATAATTATGCTGTGTGTGGAGCACAAGGTGAATCAGTTCTGAAAAAATAAGGGTGTACAGGTATGTGAATAAAGAGGCTCTGATTGATGGAGCTTTGAATGTCTAACTCGCAGAGTCAAAGGCTCATTGATAGGTGTTCCTAGATCACCTGATCAAAGAATATCTTAAAGAATGTACACAGTAGGATGGTCTCCTATGCTTAAGATATATCAGAATGACAAACAAGGGCCAGGTACATTTTGTCCTAGGTGTGTATTTCCATATTACATTTCCTTTTTGACAGCACCCTACTTTTACCATTTTGTCTTGAGTGAGTACCCTCTACAAAGACAGGAGACGTGTATGGTGGACATGTAATTCACCCACTAAAGAGCCGCTGGTGAATTAGGTCCTATTTGGCTGTTAGAACTCACACAGCCAGGTACACCACATTTTCTGCACTGTTCCACTGGCTCCAAGGAACAGTCTAGGGCAGGGATCTTCAAACTACGGCCCTCCAGCTGTTGCAGAACTACACATCCCATGAGGCATTGTAAAACTCTGACATTCACAGACATGACTAGGCATGATGGAAATTGTAGTTCCTGAACAACTGGAGGGCCATAGTTTGAAGACCCCTGGTCTAGGGGTTTCTTTTTTGTTTTTCCTTGGGATCAATGAACTTGGATGGGATTACTGGTAAACTGTAATACTGGACAACTTGAGGACTCCTAAACTTCTGGCTGTGCTGCACAAGGAATTATTGTCCCACAGGATCTCTATGCTGATGGTAAACAGAGTTAAAACTACACTATTTTTCAGCGCTGAGGTCATCTACTCAAATTGCTATAGGATCATTGGTTGTCTCCTGCCGATATCCACCAGGCTCTTCCTAGTGAGGGAGATGCAGACTCACATCACCATAGGACAGCTGAACTCCCCACCAACTTCCTCCTGGCTCTCTCCAGTGAGCTTCTCCAGACCTGGCTTGATCCCCAGATACATATTTGCAAATAGGCAACCCCCAGCTAAGCCTAGCTGGGACCTCCATGTTTTCCTGAAGACTTCCTCTAGGTTCCTGCACAGGGGCAGAGCCCTTGCACAAAGAACTCTTTTGCAGGACTGGACTCAGGAACACTCCCAACCCTGCTGCCCAGGCCTGAAACTATTCATGGGCTCTCTCACCACCTACTGGGCACATCTCCCCAGAAATTGGCTAGATTCCCATAAGGTTGATTATGGGTTTCCGTTTCGCTGCTATTTGAGCACCTCGGCAGCCATTGTCAGTCAGACGTGGCGTCTGATGTGGCGATATTTGAGGATCCTTATCATCTTTCAGGTACAGACCAAGATATGTCCTATTTTTCAACAAACAACCTTTCCTCTTTCTCTAATTTGAGGCCGATGATGGGATACTTACCCCATATCTGCACTAATTAGATATTCGTATTGCTTTACTCCCACAGATACACTGTCTTGAAGTGGGAGTGACTGCATCTCCACTTCACTTGAAGGACTGCTTTGATCCAATACCTTTCAATTAGACTCTGGATTGTGTGTGTTTTGAAGACCTCATGCTGTACACATACCCTCCTCTTTTTGCCTCTCTCTGTGGGCTCAAGTACCATATTGGTAGGTGTTTTTTCCGCCCTCCCTTTTTAGGCACTTTTGAGCAATACGTTTACTTTAACTATTTGGAAAGTTGAATTACAGGGAAATTTCAAGTTTTCTATTTTTCCTTCCTATATGTATAGATTGAAAATAGAGCAATAGTGTGTATCCTGATCTTTTTCTTCCATCAATAGAGGGGACCCTTGTTGGAGGCTACCTTGGCCTTGATCCCTAAGCTGGGAGACATTTCCCTGTATTCAACATCTTGACTTGAGCCATGCACATTATCTTTGACACATGGATTATCAATCAAATCTTACAACAATGTAAGCACTATGTTATTATGTATGTGTAAAAACTGATTGAGAATGAAACATATGCTGCACAAGAACTGTTAAAGTAGTAAAATGTGTTTTCTCATTAGACACTTTTGACCTTAAAGTCTATAAACCCCCTGAAGAAGGGCTTCATACCGAAACAGCTGTTGGGTCTGACTTTAAGTGTTCTTTTGTTCATCTAAAGCAGGGGTGCCCAACCAGTGGCCCAGGGGCCACACGTGGCCCGCGGAGGCCTCTGACGTGGCCCGCGACCTCTTGCTCTGTGATGGAATAGAATAGAATACTGTTATTAAAGGTCAGTTTTTTACTAAAATCACAGGGTATATATGGGCATATCTGTTCTGCAGTGGTTACTGGGCTGCTTTCAAACTGACCCACAGATGCAGAGCAGCGCACCTGCGGGTTACCTGCACTGAGCCATAGACTTCTGTTATTACCTGCGAGTTTGGTGAGCTTTCTGAAAGTGCACCAAACTTGCAGAATATAATAGAAGTCTATTGCAAAGTGCAGGATAGCCAAAGGTTGGTAAACCGCAGCTCATCAATGTGAAAGCAGCCTTGGCTCCCTTTCACACGGTCAGTCCGACCCAATTGGACCCTCCATTCACCTCTAAGGAGGGGCAGATGTAAACCGACTTGTGTCCTACCTCCAATCTAGAGTATAGTGGGCTGTGTCCACTCTGCATTTGCAGAGCAGACACGGACCTGCAATCTGCCTGCTCCGTTTATTGTGGCCCGCGACCGGTTACCAAGCCGCGTAAGTGGCCCTCGCGCTTCAAAAGGTTGGGCACCCCTGATCTAAAGCAAGAATTGTCTGGATTTATATAATTCCCATGTGTCTTTTTTATCCATGACCTTTACATTTTTGTATGCCAATAATAACATTTATATTTTTATACATGCTTACCTCTGTTTGTAGTCGCTTTCAAAGTCCCACCCTTAGGGGGTTTATTGTTTTTTCCGTGGACCAAAAGGTGGCAACCCTAGGGCTTTTGGGCAATGGCTGTCATTTTTGTATCGTGTGACAGCTTGTGGCCTCCGTACATGCACATGTGTAAGTCATCTCAAATCCATCCACCGCAAATCCTTAGGAAAGGGGGGAAAATATGTGTGTGGGGGGGGGGGGGTGGGAGGGAGGGGTCTGGACGGCTTTGACATCTTTGTCTTGGTGCCCTCTTATGATTGTGGTGACAAAGTGTTGCCACTTTATGCATAATGGAAAGATAAAGTACAATACTTGAAAATATTATTCATACCGCAAAATTCAAGAAAACTAATTAGAAAAAAAATGAATTTATAAGATAATACAACAGAAAAGAAAACAGCTCTACTTTACAATCACTGCAATTATTAAAAATATATTTGTTCAAAAAGCAGACGTAACACTTTTGGGTCTCACCTCTGTGCATCTTCTGCCGCAAATAAACATTTAACAAAGTGGTTTGAAATTGCAATTTTGCTACAAATTACAATTTTTTCAGACGTAACTACGGAAAATGGGACTTTCATTTCAACACAAATGTAATGTTTAAAAAAAGGAACTGTCAAACGTTTGATAAATGTCACCAATAAAGTAGAATATGGAAAACATAATTAATCAGACAGTCCCTGACATAAATCAGCAGCTGAAGCAATTTATGTCTTTTGAAATGAAAAAAAAATATATACATTTTTATCAAATTGGAATGAGTTGTTCCAATCTCCAGGGGGAATGGAATCATCAATGACCTCATACAACTGGAAATTTAAATTTGTGTGGATCCGCCCTGGATTCCAGGTCATCAAGCCTCAACTGTTGGTCAGTTCTCATCAGGTACCTTGCAAGGTGGTTTGTGTAGTTGTATTGGTAATAGCATTATTGGTAATGAGACTCAATAAATGTAAATAAATATTGATCTTCAACTAGCCAATATCTATTTTAACCCTAAGAAACCTGGGGTGCTGCTCCAGACATTCATACTTCAACTCTGATGAGTTGCATAGGTGGAGTGACCTGGGTGGAGTCAGGCTGAAGCCGTCCTGTTGATTTAATTTTTGGGCCGGGTTGGTGTGTTGCAGTGTTTCTCCCTTTCCAGTATAGCCAATAGGTATCTTTTGAATGCTCCAAGCCCACTTAACTGCCAATCATCAATGACCTCACACAACTGGAGATGTAAATTTGGATGGATCCACCCTGGACTCCAAGTCATCAAGCCTCAACAATGGGTCAGTTCTCATCAGATACCTTGCAGGAGAAGGTTGGAGGAAGAGCAGGACAGCAAAAGGTGTGGGAATAGGTCCAGGCACAAACAAATTCCTATTCACTACCCATATCTTTAGGTAGACTCAGCTCATCCGGATAGTCTCCCACGGAACGGGCCCTAGCAGCCGGAATGATGCTCGGACTAGATACACTTGGGTCTCTGCCACAGACCTGGTGAACTTGCTTGCAATGTTAAGCCTCTTTCAGGGAGATGACATCCCTCCAGAGAGTTACCGGGCCCCTTCCTTCACTGTGAGTTCCTCACCAGTCCCTCGGAATGGTCCTCCCTCGGTCTCCTCATCTAAGATACGGGTCTCCTCACAAGGCAGAACCCTGGGATTCCTTAATCCTCTGTGGGCCTCAGCCAAAGGTGCTGAGACCAAGGCCTCCAGTTGCAGCCCTAGGGCTAAAGGTGCCTGGGACTGATCCGCCAGTGTACCGAACCAGGAACTCCACCCCAGAGCTAAAGGTGCCTGGGGTGGCCACGAACAGAACCACACGCTCCCGGGGTCAGACCCCCGGGAACTCAATCCCGACAGCCAGGGTCTGCCCCTTTTATATCCCCTCCCGGGATGCACAGCCGGCAAACACGCCCACCATACCACCGCCGACAAGGGACATCCAAGGCACAGCACTGTACCAGTGGTTCAACCCTGGCCTCCGATAGCAGCGCCACCAACAGGCCACGGGGAACTACACACCAGTATCCCGCCTGCAGCTAAAATTGGATTTGCTAAACCCTATCAAATAATGTGTTTGAGCACAACTACCACTCAAACAACCCCCTAAATTTCAAAGCCCCGCTACATTTGTTATTTAAAAAAAAAAAAAACGATAATTTACAATCACTTACTCTCCGGGCCCCGGCTACTACTGGGTGGGGAGCGGAGGAAGATTACTCCACCAGGGAAGACAAAGAGATAAGCAGGCAGGCGGCTTGCGGGGACTTGAGCCAAGGCAGAAGAACATGGGAGCGGAGCTGAATGGGCACCCGAAACTGAAGAAATAGTCCCTCCGTTCCGACCAGCACATGATCATCAGAAAGGGGCACAGATAATGGAAAAAATACACCCCCTAAGCTAGTAGGAGCGGCGGAGCGGGGGGGTGTAATTCAGATTTTTTATTTTATTTTTATTCTGCACTGACTGTCTTTGAAATTGCCCCAGCCACTGTTCAAATCCAATCCGGGGACAAAACTGGGGACAGACTTGGTCCGGGGACAGTGTCCTCAATCCGGGGACTGTCTCCAGGAACCGGGGATGTCTGGTCACTCTAAACTATGCACTGAGCACAACAGCAAACTCTACACGTAGCACACCCTGGAACTCTGCACTCTGTGTGTAACCTCCCCCTCCTCCGAACTCTGCACTGTAATTTATTCACTCCTGGTATTTAATGCCCCTTTAAAAGACCCTTGCACTGTAAGTGAAATTTGACCACACCCACTGTTTGATGTGGTTTGGAGGGTGTGTGTGTGTGTGTGTGTGGGGGGAAGGTTGGTTTTGGGAGGGGGTCGTGGTTAAGTTCTTGCACCTATTTTCTGAGAAAAAAAGCCCTGATTATGCCGATCATGTCAGTTTATGTTGCTGGAATAAGTGACGACTTTATTCGCGCATGCTCCGCGCTGTCCTGCAGTCGCCCTATCCGGTTATTATAGTTTATGAGCGCGGCGTGCTTGTTAGCTGTGCAGTCTGACATGCCTGTATTTATGTTTTGCATATCCCCCCGTATAAATATTTATGCAGAAAATTAAGTGCAGTCAATACCAGTCTTCTCCAAACTCAATAACCCCGTGATTTACGGTGGAATGTTCCCCGTAACGAAATAACGGCAAACTCATTTCTCAGCCTCCCGATGCTAAAAGTGTAGAAGGACCTCACTAAAACGTCCCAGTAATTGACATCTTTATTGGAGCTTTTTCTTCTGCGCCGCTCAGGAGTTTGATAAATGTCTGTGTTTGCGAGAAAGTAAATCATAAAATATTTAATAATGCTTTTGTCTATCAATTTGCAGAGAAATCCCAATTTTAAACGTAAATCATCGGCCCGCTTGGCCTGTACTTTTAATGTCCTTGAGAAACCTGCGCCCCGAGCCAAGAACACGTAAATAAACTTTGTATTGTTGTAAAGTTTAAGAAATGCGAACTGATTGATTCTCTCGTCTCCCCCGAAGAAAGTGAACCTGTGGCGCGGCAAAATGACACTTAAGCTTAAGCAGCACAGTTACCCTACATTCACACCTATGTGCTTTTTTGTGCGTTTTCCATTTTTCAGAAACAAACTGCAGTCCATTTAACATAGTTTCCTTTGGTACATGTTCACGTGTATGCGTTTTTCAGCCTGTACGTTTTTGGAAAGGGTCAGGAACTTTTTTTTCCCCGCAGCAGATTGCGTTTTGCGTGTAATAGACTCCAAGGGAGTCGCACCAGAAATGCAAGTGTTGCATTTTTGATGCGTTTTTTTAATGCATTTTGCACCCCCCCCCCCTTTAAAAACACTGCATATAGCTGGTTGTTAAGGAGCAGGGCTGAGAAGCCGGCCACTGTGTCATTAAAAACTGATGAGTCATCAGCTGTCAGCAGGTTTCCCGCTGACAGCTGAATGTAAAAAAAAAGGATGCAGGCTAAAAAAATTGTGAAAAAAAGGGAAGTCAAAATAATAAAAAAAAAAAAATGTGCAGTTTCCCCCTAAATCCATACCAGACGCTTACCCAAGCATGCAGCCCGGCAGGTCAGGATAGGGTGGGGACGAGCGAGCGCCCCCCCATCCTCCTGAACCATACCAGGCCAATGCCCTCAACATGGGGGGGTGCACCTTGTCCCCATATAGATGGGGTCAAGGGCCTCTTCCCCACAACCCTGTGCTGTGGTTGCGGGGGTCTGTGGGCGAGGGGCTTATCGGAATCTGGAAGCCCCCTTTAACAAGGAGCCCCCCAGATCCCGGTTCCCCCCTATGTAAAAAGTATGGGGGACCCCTGCCCATTCACCCCCGTTAAGGGGCCCTCCCTTTCCTGACCTCTCGGGCTGCATGCCCAGAAGAGGGTCTGGTATGGATTTTGAGGGTGCAGTTGTTTGTACTGCTTGCTCCTGACCATGAGATGAACAGTGTTAGAAGCACAATGTTAGGTGTGTTTTTAAAAAAAGAATAATAATGATAATAATACAAATTATAACAATACTAATAACAATAAGTTAATTTTCAAAATGTTTGATTAAATGCCAGGGGAGCAGCAGAAGTGCCCCTCTTATTGGATGTTGTTGAGGAGCAAGGAGCTGTGAGGGGTATACAGGGGTCGGGGGGCATTTGTAGAGCCAGAGTACAGAGTACTACTAGTGTGCACATGGCTGTGCTGTAACCAGCGTTAATGTCATTGACAAAAATATCTTCATCATAATTTTCGTCAGCGGCATGTTTCAAGTGAAGAAAGCTAAACAAAAATCAATTCCAACCGATTATCAGTGCAGTCCCAACAGTGCCCATCAGTGCTGCCAATCTGTGCACACCAGTGCTGCCAATCAGTGCCCATCAGTGCTGCCAATCAGTGCCCATCAGTACCTCCTCTTCAGTGTCACCTATCAGTGCCGCCCACCAGTGCCTCTACCACAGCCCATCAGTGTCACCTATCAGTGCTGCCTATCAATACCCAATCACTGTATAGCCCACCTTACAAATCACAGTCACCCCTTACATCATGGTCCCTATCCACCATACATCAGGGCCCCCATCAGAGTCCTCCTTTACATCAGGGCCCCCATCAGAGTCCTCCTTTACATCAGGGCTCCCATCACAGTCCTCCTTTACATCAGAGCTCCCATCAGAGTCATTCTTTGCATTAGGGCCCCCATCACAGTCCTTTTTTACATCAGGGCCCCCATCACAGTCCTCCTTTACATTAGGGCCTCCATCAGAGACCTCTTTTACATCAGGGCCCCCATCACAGTTCTCCTTTACATCAGGGCCCCATCAGAGTTCTCCTTTACATCAGGGCTCCCATCACAGTCCTCCTTTACATTAGAGCCCTCGTCAGAGACCGTTTTTGCATCAGGGCCCCCATCACAGTCCTCCTTTACATAAGGGCCCCCATCAGAGTTCTTCTTTACATCGAGGCCCCCATTAGAGTTCTCCTTTATATCAAAGCCCGCATCAGAGACCTCCTTTACATCAAGGCCCCTATCAGAGTCCTCCTTTACATAAGGGCCCCCATCAGAGTACTCCTTTACACCAGCGCCCTCATCAGAGTCCTCCTTGAATCAGGGTCCCATTTTCGAAGTGGAGACCAACTGATCTGTATCCTCAGTCTGTGCACTGAGTCCAAATATGTATTTTTGAGACCCCTGCTTTAGATGGTAATGGGCCCTGCAGTACAATGTTAGAAGTACAATATTAGGTGTGTTGAAAATGAAAATATATACAGTATACATTATTATTATTTTTATTGTTATTATTATATAATTATAAATAATAATGTATAGTTTGGAGAACCCTACTCTAGATGGTAAAGGACCTCGCAGTACAATGTTAGAAGTACAGTGCTAGGTGTGTTGAAAAATAAAATATATACCGTATACATACTAATAAGTAATAATAATAACAATAATAATAATAATAATAATAATTGCTATTATTATATAATTATACATAATATTAATAAGTATGCATATAATAATAATTATACTAATATTAATAATAATAATAATAATATGTATTATTATTATTATTATTATTATTATATAACTATACATAATAATAAGATATTAAGTAATAATAATAGTAATAATTATTATTATTATTGTTATTAATATTATTATTATTGTTGTTATACATAATTATAAATAATAATAATTAGGGTTGTCCCGATACCACTTTTTTGAGACCGAGTACAAGTACCGATACTTTTTTCCAAGTACTCGCCGATACCGATTACCGATACTTTTTTTTCAATGTCATGTGACAGTTTGAAAGATGGGGACTGATAGGTGGCACTGACAGGTGGCACTTATGGGCACTGACTGGTGACTGGCGCTGATGGGCACTAATAGGTGGCTGGCAATGATAGATGGCACTGATTGCACTGATAGGTGGCACTTATGGGCACTGATGGCACTGATAGGTGGCACTTATGGGCAGTGATAGGTGGCACTGATAGGTGGCACTTGTGGGCACTGATAGATGGCACTGAAAGGTGGCACTTATGGGCACTGATAGATGGCACTTGTGGGCACTGATAGGTGGCACTGATAGGTGGCACTTGTGGGCACTGATGGCACTTGTGGGCACTGATTGCACTGATAGATGGCACTGATTGCACTGAAAGGTGGCACTTGTGGGCAGTGATAGGTGGCACTTGTGGGCAGTGATAGGTGGCACTTGTGGGCAGTGATAGGTGGCACTTGTGGGCAGTGATAGCAGTGATAGGTGGCACTTGTGGGCACTGATAGATGGCACTGATTGCACTATCTGTGCAATCAGTGCCATCTATCAGTGCCCACAAGTGTCACCAATCAGTGCCCATAAGTGACACCTATCAGTGCAGTAAGTGCCATCTACCAGTGCCACCTAATAGGTGGCACTGGTAGATGGCACTGATTGCACTGATAGGTAGCACTTGTGGGTACTGATAGGTGGCTGGCACTGAAATGCTGTGGGGAAAAAAAATGACACAGGATTTAAAAAAAAAAAAAACTGCTGCAACGCCCATCTTGGTACACCCTGCACTCGGCTGAAGTAAGCAGCAGCAGACATCTTGTTACACCCAGCCCATATAGCTCGGGCTGGGTGTAACAAGATGTCTGCTGCTGCTTACTGCAGCCAAGTGCAGGGTGTACCAAGATGGGCGTGGGGGACGTTCAGCCGCTGACGGCGACCGAATGTGACAGCACCGGTCACCGATCCTGATGCGGCTGCGCCCTGCACCCCTGCCAGCTTACCAAGTTCAGCTGCAGGTGAGGGACTCGCTCTCCGCCCGCGGACTCCGTCCATCGACTGTGCCCGCCCTCTCCAGCCAGACTCCGCCCACACTTTCCTTCAGAGACTCAGCCCGCCCCCTCTCCAGCCAAACTCTGCCTGCACTAGCTCTGTCGACAGACTCTGTCCGCCCTCTCCAGCCAGACTCCGCCCGCACTCCCCCGCCCTCCCCAGCCACAGACTCTGTCCGCCCTCTCCAGCCAGACTCCGCCCGCACTCCCCCGCCCTCCCCAGCCACTGACTCCTCCCGCCCTCTCCGGCCACAAAAAAAAAAAAGTATCGGGTGAAGCATCGGGAGCATTTGCGCGAGTACAAGTACTCGCGCAAATGCTTGGTATCGGTCCCGATACCGATACTAGTATCGGTATCGGGACAACCCTAATAATAATAATAATAATGCATATACATAAAAATAAACTTTAACAATAGTACTGATAATAAATACATTTTTAAAAAAGTTTGATTAAAAGCCAGAAGAATAGTAATGTCACTTCCCCAGGTCATGTGACAGTGCTTCAATTGCTGGGCCAGGGCACCATCAAAGGTGAGTAGGTCACATGCTCCCACATACCCAGAAGGGCCTAAAATTCTCATTGGCTGAGGAGGAGCAAGATACTGTAAGGGTGCACAGGTAAGATGAGTATAAGGAGATCAGGAGGTATTCAGAGATAGTGTCACTTGGGCAAGGTGACTAAAGCCCTGTACACACGGGCGGGAATCCCGTCGGAAAAAAAAAACGTCTGTTTTCCTGACGGGATTCCTGGCAAGCTTGTCTTGTGTACAGACGGCCACTCAAAAAAAACGCTGTTCTTTTGAATGGCAAGAACGCGGTGACGTCATCGACTACGACAAGCTGGCGCTCGTCACATTCGATGCCGTCGCCACCATCTTGCTACACCCCACACTAACCTTGTATGCTACCGCGCATGCGTCAAAGTCTCATCGAGCATGCGCGGGTTTCCCTGGACAGGTAAGCATACAGGCGACCGGTTTTCTCAGCAGGAAACACTCTGCCGAGAATCCTGACGAGAAAAATAGAGAGCAGGTTCTCTATTTTTTAGACATGTGCACTGCCAAAAAATTTGTTAGTTTTCGTTTTCGTTTCAGTCGTTTTTATTTTTTTTCCGTTTTTCGGGTGATTTGTTATGATCGCAATTCGTAAATTCGTACATTCGTAAATTTATACATTCGTAAATTCGTACATTCGTAAATTTATACATTCGTAAATTCGTACATTCGTAAATTTGTAAATTCATACATTCGGAAATTTAGAAATTCGGAAATTTGGAAATTCGAAATTCGAAAATCCGAAAACCAGAAAATCTGAAAAAATAACTATTAAATTATAGGTATTGTAATTTCCTTTCAAATTTGGCTTTTAGCGAATGTAACGAATACAAATTTATCCAAAGTTACGCATAACCTGCAATAACAAATGCCACATCTAAACAAATGGAACGGACCAAATTAATAATAAATGATAATAATAATAAAACGTTTTTATTATATTATTGTTATTTATTATTATTATTAATTCATTACGTTCCATTCGTTTAGATATGGCAGTCATTATTTCGAAAAACAATTCGTAACTTCGGATACATTTGTATTCGTTAAGTTCACTAACAGCCAAATTTGAAAGGAAATTACAATACCTATAATTTAATAGTTAGTAATAGTTAAGTTATTATTAGTTAATTATTATTTCAGATTTCCGAATTTACAAATTTACGAATGTACGAATTTAAGCATTTACAAATTTACGAATGTGCGAATGTACAAATTTACGAATCTACGAATCTACGAATTTTCGAATATTCGAATTTACGAATATTCGTTAAAATTAGTTAAACGAGTTTTCATTAATTCGGATATTTCGGAATTAACGAATTTGTCGAAATTCGTAAAAAAAACGAATTCGGAACTAAACGAATTGCACATGTCTACTATTTTTCTCGTCGAGATTCCCGGCAGTTTTCCTGTTGAGAGACCATACACACGACCGGTTTTCTCTGCAAAAAGCTCTCCCAGCAGTTTTCTTGCAGAGAAAAGCGGTCGTGTGTACGAGGCTTGAGACTCTTTAACGTTATTTGAAAGTTAAAATGAAAAAAAAAAAAAAAAGAAGAAATTAGACTTTTGCAACTTTCAATTACATTCAATCAGTAAGCTTTAAAAGCCATCAAAAAGAAACAAGTTATGGTACCTGACTACACAATTGTATTCCCTATTCTCTGTATGTATTGATGTTTTGTCACATACTGTATGATGTACACAATATGCTGTATTCTTGTTCATTCCTTAAAACAATAAACACCAATTATATAAAAAAAAAAAAAAGAAACAAGTTTGTAACATGCGCACGTAATATACCAGAACAAAAGAAAAAGAGGCAAAGCTTTGATATCTTTGAGGAGGTGGAATTTACAGGAGACATAAATGATGAAAGACATAAACATCTCCAAAGTTCTCCAGGAAAGTCGGCGTGGAGGAAATATAACGGAGCGAGCGCTGCACGCCCAGAGAGGAATATCAAGTCGTTAAAAAACACGCCATAAAATTATCAGTCGAGATTGTGGCACTCCGGGGAAATTTACTAAACATAAAGCCAATAGCAGGCATTTTGGGTTTATCGCTAGGAACACATTCAATTAGAAAGAAGTCTGAAGGAGTCGAGACGCTGTCACAGCGATGGCTGACTGTGTGCGAGTGAGTAAAAATCCCATCTACCCCCGTCCCCCGAGAGCAATTTACTAAATAAACTTTCAACTGTAAGAATTGTTACGCAGGAAAATTGTCTATTGCAACAAGTCTTGCCAAGCAGCCCCAGAGATTATCAAGCCGTACAAGATTCATTCTGATTTCCTTTCATTCCTTCCCATCTCTTCACCTCAACCTCTTCTCCTCCCGCTCTCCACTTCACCCTCTCTCTCTCTCTCTCTCTCTCTCTCTTTTTCTCTTAAAGCTGAGCTCCAAGACAATATAAAAGGTGTGTAGCGGGGTGTCGACTATTGGTATGCTATAAGGACTACTTTATACGCAAATGCACCCAGATCCCTCCGGAACTCTATTGACTACTGTTTGACTTGGAAGGAAAGGTGACTAGTGGGACTTGTAGTACAGAGAGACATGGACTCCAATGCAGTGGATACTACATAGACTACTGTACCCACAGTGCAGCTGTACACCCACAGTGCATTGCCCCGTGTAAGGTCTGCTGGGGAAGGGTTATTTAAGTGGAGTAAGAGGAACACGCGGTCTCTTTGGACATCGCCCGCCCAGCAAGTCGGAGCCTGTGTTGGGGCCTGTTGTGCTTGTCTAGGCCGGAGAGCCTGGGCCTACCGAATCCGGAAAAGCCTGCTCGTCGCAGAGAGAGGGACCTCTTCCGGAGAGCCTGCTGATATCTAGAATCCAAGAGTCGACCCATCTATCGACTTCCATACGGGACCGGAGACTATGGGTGGTGGAGAGATCGTGTGCCGGAGCACCAGCAACAGAACCAGCGGAACTGACTGGGCCTGGTCGGGTGAGAGGGCACTTGCCCAGGACTTTTAACTGTAATTAGGCCCGTGATCTTTTGGCTAAGGCTGAGCATTTTATCACCCGTGACTTCACGTCCTAAGTATAGCCGGAGTTCAGCTAATTTATAAACCTATTGCAGGACAATTTTATGGTCCAGTTTATTGAGGCCCCAACTAGGAATGATGCTCTGTTGGACCTGGTAATCTCAAACCATGCAGAGCGTATTACTAATGTTCAGATAAAGGAACACCTGGGTAGCAGTGACCATAACATGATTTCATTTGATGTTAGTTGTAAGCAAAAATCACATACAGGAAAGATAAAAACACTTAATTTCAAGAGAGCAAATTTTCCAAGGATGAGTGCTGCTCTCCAGGACTTAGACTGGGAAGGAATATTGGCATCAATGGGCACAGAACAGAAATGGGAATTCTTCAAAAAGACTGTTTGTGAGCTCACTGCAAAGTATATTCCCATGGGCAATAAGTTTAAAAGGCTAAAAATAAAACCTATGTGGCTCACTGACAAAGTTAAAAAAGCTATAAACTATAAGAAAAGAGCTTTTAAAAAATATAAAAATGAGGGAACACTAGTGTCATTTAAATGTTACAAAGAATATAACAGGATATGTAAAAAGGAAATCAAGGATGCAAAAATTCAAAATGAACGACAGATTGCAAAAGATAGTAGGACAAACCCCAAAAAATTCTTCAAATATATTAATAGTAAAAAGGTCAAGTCTGAGCATGTAGGCCCTTTACAAAATAATCTAGAGTGGGTGACTGGGGACAAAGAGAAGGCTAATTTATTAAATACTTTCTTCAGTTCTGTGTATACAAAGGAGCATGGGGGAGCTCATGTCCAAAATGGGGGTGGTAGTGACACAGCCCCAAATCCACAATGGCTCAAAAGTGATATGGTCCAGAAATATTTAGATGGAATAAAGGTGGATAAAGCACCTGGACCAGATGGCATACACCCACGGATCCTAAAAGAATTGAGCTCTGTAATTTCAAAGCCATTGTATTTAATTTTTAGGGACTCATTAATGACAGGAATAGTACCACTGGATTGGCGCAGGGCCAATGTGGTGCCTATATTTAAAAAGGGAATTAAGTGTTTACCAAGTAACTATAGACCTGTTAGTTTAACTTCTATAGTTGGGAAAATACTGGAGAGATTAATAAAAGACCACATAGATGAGTTCTTGCTGGAAAAAAACTATTTAAGCAACAGACAGCATGGATTCATGAAAGACAGAAGTTGTCAAAAAAACCTGATTTCTTTTTATGAAGAGGTAAGTAAGACCTTGGACAGAGGGGTGGCAGTGGACGTGGTATACTTGGATTTTGCAAAAGCGTTTGATACAGTTCCCCACACACGGCTCATGTGTAAGGTAAAGTCTACAGGATTGGAAATATCAGTTTGTAAATGGATAGAAAACTGGCTAAAAGACAGAATTCAGAGAGTAATGGTTAATGATTCTTACTCTGAATGGTCCAAGGTTATCAGTGGTGTACCCCAAGGTTCAGTGCTGGGACCCTTACTTTTTAATATGTTTATAAATGATATTGGGTCTGAGATCAAAAGTAACATTTCTGTCTTTGCAGATGACACCAAGTTATGCAGTGGAATAACGTCCTTACAGGATGTCGCCAATTTACAAGCCGACCTCAATGCTCTATCTAATTGGGCGACTATGTGGCAGATGAGGTTTAATGTTGATAAATGTAAAGTTATGCACTTGGGGGCTAATAATATGAATGCATCATACATACTAGGGGGAGTACAACTGGGGGGATCCGTAGTGGAGAAGGATCTGGGGGTTTTGGTAGATCATAAGCTCAATAATGGCATGCAATGCCAAGCTGCGGTTTCCAAAGCGAGCAAAGTCCTTTCTTGTATTAAGAGAGGTATGGTCTCCAGAGAGAGAGATATCATTTTGCCCCTGTTCAAATCATTAGTAAGACCTCATCTGGAATATGCAGTTCAGTTTTGGGCCCAAGTTCTCAAAAAGGATATTGGGGAACTGGAGAAAGTGCAGAGAAGGGCAACCAAACTGATAAGAGGCATGGAGGAGCTCAGCTATGAGGAGAGATTAGAGGAACTGAATTTATTCTCTCTTGAGAAGAGGAGATTAAGGGGGGATATGATCAACATGTACAAATATATAAGGGGTCCATATAGTGAACTTGGTGTTCAGTTATTCACTTTACGGTCAACAAAAAGGACAAGGGGGCACTCTTTGCGTCTAGAGGAAAAGAGATTTCACCTCCAAATACGGAAAGGTTTTTTCACAGTAAGAGCTGTGAAAATGTGGAATAGACTCCCTGCAGAGGTGGTTCTGGCCAGCTCAGTAGATTGCTTTAAGAAGGGCCTGGATTCTTTCTTAAATGTACATAATATAACTGGGTACTGACATTTATAGGTAAAGTTGATCCAGGGAATATCCGATTGCCTCTCGGGGGATCAGGAAGGAATTTTTTCCCCTGCTGTAGCAAATTGGATCATGCTCTTCTGGGTTTTTTTTGCCTTCCTCTGGATCAACTGTGGGTATAGAATTGGGTATATGGGATTGTACGATATATGTTTATTTTTTTTTTTTATTTTTTTTTTTTTACGGTTGAACTGGATGGACTTGTGTCTTTTTTCAACCTGACTAACTATGTAACTATGTAACGTTATTTGATATCTCTTGGATTACAAACATTAAGTGCACCAACGTTTTGCTAGCGAAGATCCTTTTCATTGGAGTGACAGTGTTGGGAGGTAGTCAGGCCTGACTGGAACTCACGGTGACACTGTTTGGGCGCCATATTGCCCGCGAGGGGAAAGCTCGCGAGCATAGTTAGTTAAAAGACATTTAGAGAATATAGGATTTCATTATATTTGGTACCTTTATATGTTTATCACTTTGGCTTTTGCAGGGCTCTGCATAAGTATACGCATATTTGTTTAACCTGTCATCTCTTATTCAGTAAAATACTTTTGTGGTTAAGCAAACACGTTGTGTGGAGTGTTAACTGTTCCAGGGAGACGGCCAACACAGGTAAACCAATTTTGAATTGTACTGTATGCTCTATTGTGGCATTGTGGTTCCTATAGCCAGTGGGTTTCACAATCCCATTTATTTACAGCTGTGTCAGTGGAGGGTTAGAGCCAGTTTGGGGGTTGACACTTGACAGCAGTACGGTACAGGCCCAAAACAATACCAGCAGCTCTCTTAACTGGGGGTAGTGCTACAGGTGCAAATGAATGCAGCCAGGTAGGTTGTGACAGACCCAATCAGGACAGGGGCTTTTGGAGAGGACTAGCGGCAAGCCTCCTACCCACTGATTATGGCCCATGGAGAGAGCAGATCGTTCTCTAATGATGGACAACAACTTGATGAACGCTGAGAGCATAGGCGCGCGCACAGGGTGTGCCAGGTGTGCCCAGGCACACCCTAATCACCCTGTACAGCACAGATTCCCCCTACTACTCTCTTCCCCCCCACAGTGCTTCCAGCTTCCCTCCTCTCCTTTCCCACCGGCTGCTGCTGCTGCTGGCACACAGAGGGGGATGTTTTAGGATGAGCGTGGAAGGGGCCGGTAAATATGTGATTTACTCGCACCTTCCCTTTTTGGTAGGGTGACCAGACATCCCTGGTTTCAAAGGACAGTCCCCAGATTGAGGACACTGTCCCCGGACCAAGTCTGTCCCCGATTTTGTCCCCGGATTGGATTTGAACAGGGGCTGGGGCAATTTCAAAGACAGTCAGTGCAGAATTAAAAAAAATTAAATTAAATCTGAATTACACACCCCCGCTCTGCCACTCCTACTAGCTTAGGGGGGTGTATTTTTTTCCATTATCTGTGCCCCTTTCTGATGATCATGTGCTGGTCGGAGCGGAGGGAATATTTCTTCAGTTTCGGGTGCCCATTCAGCTCCCCTCACATGTTCTTCTGCCTTGGCTCAAGTCCCAGCCAGCCGCCTGCCTGCTTATCTCCTTGCCTTCCCTGGTGGAGTGATCTTCCCACTCACTAGTAGATGGGGCCCGGAGAGTAAGACTTGAGAGGCTGTGAGGCGGGCGGCGACGGGCAGATAGTCCCTGATTGCCGCCATTACTAGTAAAAAAAAAAAAATATGTCCCTGGATTTCAATTTAAAAATCTGGTCACCTTACTTTTTGGGTGAACACAGTGAGTGATCGGTAGCGTGTGTTTGCGCTTTGGGGTGCACACCCTAATCCAATAGGCTGCGCTCACCTATGGCTGAGAGCGAGGCATGGATTCATTCTTTGAATAAGGACAGTAAAGATTGCCTTCTGGAGTGGATGGAAAGGTGTAATATTAATCTTGTACAGGTTAAAGGTCAGAGGAAATATGGTGGCCCTCCTGCAGACTGGGTTGGAGAGGCTCCTTCATTTGGGACAGAAAAATATTTATCAACAATATCCCTCAAGAAATCTATGAAGATAAATGAATTCCACTTTTTAAAACTGCTGGAACGTTGTATGAGTTTGTCTCACAGATTGGTGTAGACTGTTGAGCAAAAACAAAAAAAACAGAAAGAGGAAGAAAACTGACTTTTAAGGTTGCCACTATAAACCCGAATAGGAAAGAGAAATGATCTTGTTAAGTTAAAAAATATATAATTTATTGAATCACATTAAAAAACACATGTTTTGAAAAAAAAAAAAGGTTGTATATATACATGAACATATCTAGAAAGATACACTGTCTCATACAAGAGAACAAGTAGGAAGGCTGTCACATAGAAGTAGCATGGATGGCCTATAGGGCTAGGAGACCAGGTAGTCCTAGAGGATTCCTTCTGGTTCCAAGGTCAAGCATACAGAACTTCAAGATCAGCGCCAATGGATCACTACGCGTTTCGCCTTTAGCTTCCTCAGGAGGTACAATTGGTACTAAAAAAATATATACAGGCGGTCCCCTAGTTACAAACATACGACTTACAAACGACTCCTACTTACAAACGGAGGGAGACAACAGAAAGTGAGAGGAAATCTACCCCTAGGAAGGGAAATTCACTCCTGTAATGCCCTGTACACACAATCGGAATTTCCGATGTGATAAAATATGATGGAATTTTCCGTCGGAATTCCGTTCAAGCTGTCTTGCATACACACTGTCAGACCAAATTCCGATCCTTAAGAACGCGGTGACGTACAACACTACGACGAGCCGAGAAAAATTAAGTTCAATGCTTCCAAGCGTGCGTCGTCTTGATTCTGAGCATGCGTGTTTTTTTCTCAGTCGGAGTTCCACACAGACGATCTGAAAAAAATAAAACATGTTCTATTTCTAAACTCCGAGGGGAAAAAAGTCAGATGGGGCCCACACACGGTCGGAATATCCGATGAAAAAATTCCGTCAGACTTTTTTCATCGGAAATTCCGATCGTGTGTACGGGGCATAAGAGTTATTATGGGAAAGGTGTCTCCACTGATGCTTTATCACCAAGGCTTGTTTCCACAACAACCCAACATTTTCAAAATACAATTGTCATAGGGACAGAAAGTGAGGTGAAATCTTCTGAACAGGGGCACAGAAAGCAAAACAAACATTACAGGGGAGTTACCCCTTCCCTATGTTTTCCAAAAAGCTTAAAAATAGTTTTTTGGGCTGTAGCTTTTTTGGGTACCGTAGTCTATTAGGTATCCATGGCAACGGAGTCTCTCTCTCTCCCTGTACCATAAGTTCCACACGCATTACTGAACATAAGTAAACACTAGTCTATAAAGTTGTAACTTTATATATTTTTTTCAGACACCCTAGAGAATAAAATGGCAGTCGTTGCAATACTTTGTCACACCGTATTTGCGCAGCTGTCTTACAAGCAGACATTTTTTGGGAAAAAAATACACTTTTTGGAATTAAAAAATAAGACAACAGTAAAGTTAGCCCAATTTTTTTTTTTTTATTATTGTGAAAGATAATGTTAAGCCAAGTAAATTGATAGCAAAAATGTCACGCTTCAAAGTTGCGCCCGCTCGTGGAATGGCGACAAACGTTGACCCTTAAAAATCTCCATAGGTGACGTATTTTTACAGGTTACCAGTTTTGAGTTACAGAGGAGGTCTTTTGCTTAGAATTATTGCTCTCGCTCTAATTATTGCGGCGATACCTCACATATGATGTTTGAACGCCCTTTTAGTATGCGGGCGCGACTTACGTAATGCGTTCGCTTCTGCGTGCGAGCTCCACGGGATAGGGTGCTTCAAATTTATTAATTTTTTCTTATTTATTTTACTTTGTTTTTTTTTTTACACTGTCCTTTTAAAACAAAAAAAAATTGGATTACTTTTATTCCTAATATTCCTATTACAAGGAATGTTAACATCCCTTGTAATAGAAAAAAAGCATGACAGGTCCTCTTAAATATGAGATTTGGGGTCAAAAAGACCTCAGATCTCATATTTACACTTAAATGCAATAACAAAAAAAAAAAAAAAAAAAAAAAAAAAAAAAAAAAAATTCCCCTTTAAGATCATTGGGCGGAAGTGACGTTTGACGTCGCTTCCGTCTTTCCCTCACTCCGCTACCGACAGCTCCGGTAAGCGATGGAGATGACTGTAGCGCAGCAGGAGGGGGGGCACCTCTACTGCCGCCGATAAAAGTGATCTTGCGGTGAATCCGCTGCAGAGACATCTTTTATCTGTAAGAGGACCCCACAGTTGAAGAAAATACCGGGGTTATGGTAAAACCCAAAAATCATCCCTTCCAGCACAAATCCTCTACCCTTCAAATCCCCTAAATTCCCTGTCTGAATACACATCCACTTCTCCCCACCCCAAATCCCCTCTCCAAGCACAAATCCCCCTCCCAGCTTTCAGCTGCTGCAGAGAATCACACAGAGAATCCGCACCAATCCTTCGACCTGTCCTGCACACATCTGGTTTCCCCTGCTGTCTGTGCCCCCTGTGTGCCTGGGCCCTCTACAAGAGGACTGGTGGTACCCCCTTATCAGCGGCCCTGGTCCTCCCCATCTCCCCCCTAGCTCAAATTCCCCCCTGTCCCAAAATGTCCCCTTCTTGTACAAATCCTTCCCCCAATCACCCCCCCCCAAAAAAAATCTCCCCCCTTGCACAATTCCCCTCCCCCTTCTACCATATCACCTCTTATAGCACAAACCCCCCTTAAAATTCCTCAAATTTCCTCTTTGAGTACACATCCTCTCCCCACACCCCAAATCCCCCCTCCCAGCACGGATCCCCACCCCATCTCCCTCCTAGCTCAAACCCCTCCCCAAATGTCCCCTCCTTGCACAAAAACCCCCTATTCATCCCTACCCCCACCCCCCCAAATAAAATCTCCCTTATAGCACAGATCCCCTCCTCCTCTACCATATCACCTCTTCTAGCACAACCCCCCCTCCCCCCAATTCCCCTTCTTAGCATGAATCCTCTTTCCCCATCCCCCTTCCCCACAAAAATCCCCCTAAATTACCACTCCTAGCACACCCCCTCTAAATTTCCCCTCCTAGAACAATCCTTACCATGTGCTGCCCCCTAAATTCCCCCTCCCAACACATATCCCCTCCCCCATCTACTTTATGGTGCCCCCCTTCTCACAGGATACCACAGTGCCCATGGCAGCTGGCCCTCCTGCCCACCCCTTGTCCCGGCCCTGGTCCCTAAGACATGTTGGTGGGTTAGATTGGCTCCAGTCTAAAATGCCCATAGTATCTGAATCGTAAAGTTAGGCACCTTAAATTGTAAGCTCCTTGCGGGCAGGGACTGATGTGAATGTAGAATATGTCAGGTGTTGTTTAAATGGTTGGCTATATATTTAATGATACCTAATAAAAAAACGTATAGCACAAAGAACATGTATATATGGATAAACTGGCTGTGCAGTATAAAAAAAAGTCTCTATAGATGGGCTACAACCATTATATTTGCTTAGACCTAGATTTCACTTCCTTCAAACAAGAGTTCCCCTCATGAACGTTCCTGGGAAGAACATCTTACACAGCCGGCGACAAAACCTCAAGACTTCCTGAGAAACGTAGACTGGATGAGAGCACAACAGAACTAGTGTGAGTCCAGTAGGTTTTTATTGTATAACAAAGTCCAGTTCCAAAGGGTAAAATTAACTTTATTGTTCAAGACAAGCACAGACTCTTCAACCAAGATCTCACTAACGCGTTTCACCCCCTACTGGGGCTTTAAGGAAAGCAAAACTCTCCAGTAGCGGGTGAAATTCAGTAGAAGGCAGAATTCTGGCAGAATTCTGGGTTGGAGTGTTTGTGCTTCTGCTGAACAGTAAAGTTGATTTTATCCTGATCTCTTTTTATGAGGAGGTAAGTAAAATTTTGGACAGAGGGGTGGCGATGGACGCGATAGACTTGGATTTTGCAAAAGTGTTTGACAGTTTCCCACACACAGCTCATGTGTAAGGTAAGGTCTACAGGCTTGGAAAGATCAATTTGTAAATGGATGCATCAGTGCCACCTCATCAGTGGCCATCAGTGCAGCCTATCAGTGCCCATCGGTGCCACCCCATCAGTGCCACCTCATCAGTGCCCATCAGTGCAGCCTATCAGTGCCCATCAGTGCCACCCTATCAGTGCCCATCAGTGAAGCCTATCAGTGCCCATCAGTGCCCATCAGTGAAGCCTATCAGTGCCCATCAGTGCCACCCCATCAGTGCCCATCAGTGCAGCCTATCATTGCCCATCAGTGCCACCCCATTAGTGCCCATCAGTGCAGCCTATCAGTGCCCATCAGTGCCACCCCATCGGTGCCCATCAGTGAAGCCTATCAGTGCCCATCAGTGCCACCCTATCAGTGCCCATCAGTGAAGCCTATCAGTGCCCATCAGTGCCCATCAGTGAAGCCTATCAGTGCCCATCAGTGCCACCCCATCAGTGCCCATCAGTGCAGCCTATCATTGCCCATCAGTGCCACCCCATTAGTGCCCATCAGTGCATCCTATCAGTGCCCATCAGTGCCACCCCATCAGTGCCCATCAGTGAAGCCTATCAGTGCCCATCAGTGCCACCCCATCAGTGCAGCCTATCATTGCCCATCAGTGCCACCCCATCAGTGCCCATCAGTGCAGCCTATCAGTGCCCATCAGTGCCACCCCATCAGTGCCCATCAGTGCCACCTCATCAGTGCCCATCAGTGCCACCCCATCAGTGCCCATCAGTAAAGCCTATCAGTGCCCATCAGTGCCACCCCATCAGTGCCCATCAGTGCAGCCTATCAGTGCCACCTCATCAGTGCCCATCAGTGCAGCCTATCAGTGCCCATCAGTGCCACCCCATCAGTGCCCATCAGTGCCACCCCATCAGTGCTCATCAGTGCCATCTCATCAGTGCCCATCAGTGCCATCTCATCAGTGCCCATCAGTGCTGCTTAAAGCCTCGTACACATGATCGGATTTTCCATGAAACCAAGCCTCTGACTTTTTCCCGAAGGGCGTTGGACGTGAACTTGTATTGCATACAAATGACAAAGAATTGCTGGCCAACAAATACGAAACTATGTGGTTTTTCAGCTTTGGGCAAGTTCTGCTAATGTTGTGTTATGGTGAGCATTGCTTCTGAGCATGCGTGTTTGTACTTTGGATTTTTTTTTTACCGACGGACTTGTGTACACACGATCGGATAATCTGACATCACCCATTTGTTGTCGGAAAATTTGAAAGCGTGCTATCCCACGTTTGTTGTTGGAAAAATTCCGACAACAATTGTCCGATGGAGCGTACAAACGGTTGGATTCCTGTCGGAAAATCCAATCGTGTGTATGAGGCTTAACAGTGCCGCCATTTTTTCCACCTATCAATGCCTATTAGTGCCGCCTCATCAGCGCACATCAGTGAAGGAGAAAAATTAACTGTTTGCAAAATCTTATAACATCTTATAACAAACTATGACAATGTTTTTTTCTCTCCCCCTGCAGCAGCTGAAAGCCAGCGGGAGGGAGGGGGGATAAACTGACTTTCAGCTGCTGCTGCAGAGAACCGCACAGGCCCCCCCCCCCCCTGCCGCACCAATCCTTCGACCCGTCCTGCACACATCTGATTTCCCCTGCTGTCTGGGCCCCCCCCCCCTGTGTGCCTGGGCCCCCTACAAGAGGGCTGGTGGTACCCCCTTATCGGTGGCCCTGGTTATAGCCCTCCCCTACTCCAAAATTATTATTTTTTTAAAGTTTTTCTTTTAGTTCTGCTTTAAAGTTTCTGGTCCAGCGCTCCTCTAACACCTCCGCCGCTGGATCTATTTAAGACTTCCTGTCACAGTCAGCGACTCGTCGCCGGGGCCGCCTGCACTCCCGATATTTCGGAGCTGTGTTTCAGAAGCACAAATATTTGGTCTGTGCAATAGGAATTATTCACAGGCTGTTACAACGTGATTTTAATACATTTACTTTCTTTTTTCTTATTTTTTTTTTTTTCTCTGCCTGGCCTAGATCACTGGAGCAGCAAATAGGAAAAAAGGAGATTCTTCTCTAAATAGCAGCGGGCAGCCATGCAGCAAATAGACTGCAGATCCCAAAAGGAGTCTTTGCATTCTTAGCAGTTCTGAGCAGCCAACGGTAATCAGCCAGCTAATTATATTTAATTATCTGTTGTATCAAAATAATAAATAACACCGGAGCCAACACACTATTTGCTGAGGACCGCACTCCCGATGTAAACAGAGCCGAGGTGAAACGAAGAGCGGTGATTGAATCGCTTAACTCCGACGGGGGGGGGACAAAAATCACAGCGGAAGGAAACTTATATCATTTATTTTTAGGTAGGCATGTAAGGCTTAAAAAAAATAAAATCATCCATCACACGGCTTAAGCAGCAATCTGAAAATTGAGTCTTAACATATAATTGTGCAGTTTTATGTATTAAAGAGTTATAAATGCGGCACTTACTTTGCATTACTTACCTTGCCTAAGCTGCCGTGTCCCACATTCCTCTATTTTTTTATGTCTTATATTGAACGGTAGGCATGTGCAATTCGCTTCGTTCCGAATTAGTTTTTTAACAAATTTCGACAAATTCTTTCATTCGGAAATATCCTAATTAACGAAAATCCACTCAACGAATTTTTCCGAATATTCGGAAATTTGAAAATTCTAAATATCTGAAATCCGAAAATTCTGAAATTCGAAAATTCAGAAATTCGAAAATCCAAAAATTTGGAAATTCGAAAATCCAGAAGTTTGAAATTCCAAATTTCGGAAATCCGAAAATTCAGAAATTCTAAAAATTCAGAAATTCGAAAATCCAAAAATTTGGAAGTTCGAAAATCCGAAAAATCAAAAGAACAAAAAATCCGAAAATAGGAACTAAAATCAGAAAAAAAAATCTGAAAATCTGAAATAATGACTAACTAATAATAACTTAAAGTGTAACTCCACTTTTGTTGGGAAAAAAAAATTCCCCTCTGGGTGATCTCTGTACATTATAACAGAGATCCATTATACATTATAATAAGGATTATAACAAACTTTGTTGCAGAAAATTCGGAAATATCCTAATTAACAAAAATCCACTTAACAAATTTTTCAGAATATTCGAAAATCCAGAAATTAGAAAATTTGAAATATCTGAAATCTGAAAACTCAGAAATCCAAAAATTTGGAAATTCGAAAATCCGAAAATTCAAAAGAACAAAAATCCGAAAATAGGAACTAAAATCCGAAAAAAAATAAGAAAATTTGAAAATCTGAAATAATGACTAACTAATAATAACTTAAAGTGTAACTCCACTTTTGTTGGGAAAAAAATATTCCCCTCTGGGTGATCTCTGTACATTATAACAGAGATCCATTATACATTATAATAAGGATTATAACAAATTTTTCCAAATATTCGGAAATTTTAATATTTCGAAAATCCAGAAATTTGAAAATTAAAAATTTCTGAAATCCGAAAATTCAGAAATTCAAAAATTCAGAAATTCGAAAATCCAAAAATTTGGAAATTTGAAAATCCAGAAGTTTGAAATTCCAAATTTCGGAAATCCGAAAATTCAGAAATTCAAAAATTCAGAAATTCGAAAATCCAAAAATTTGGAAATTCGAAAATCCGAAAAATCAAAAGAACAAAAAATCCGAAAATAACAACTAAAATCAGAAAAAAAAATCTGAAAATCTGAAATAATGACTAACTAATAATAACTTAAAGTGTAACTCCACTTTTGTTGGGAAAAAATATTCCCCTCTGGGTGATCTCTGTACATTATAACAGAGATCCATTATACATTATAATAAGGATTATAACAAACCTTGTTGCAGAAAATTCGGAAATATCCTAATTAACAAAAATCCACATAACAAATTTTTCAGAATATTCGTAAATTTTTCAGAATATTCGAAAATCCAGAAATTTTAAAATTTGAAATAACTGAAATCTGAAAACTCAGAAATCCAAAAATTTGGAAATTCCAAAATCCGAAAATTCAAAAGAACAAAAATCCGAAAATAGGAACTAAAATCCGAAAAAAAAAAAAGAAAATTAGAAAATCTAAAACAATGACTAACTAATAATAACTTAAAGTGTAACTCCACTTTTGTTGGGAAAAAAATATTCCCCTCTGGGTGATCTCTGTACATTATAACAGAGATCCATTATACATTATAATAAGGATTATAACAACTTTTTCCAAATATTCGGAAATTTGAATATTCGAAAATCCAGAAATTTGAAAATTCAAAATTTCTGAAATCCGAAAATTCTGAAATTCAAAAATTCAGAAATTCGAAAATCCAAAAATTCAAAAGAACAAAAATCCGAAAATAGGAACTAAAATCCGAAAAAAATGAAAATTTGAAAATCTGAAATAATGACCAACTAATAATAACTTAAAGTGTAACTCCACTTTTGTTGGGAAAAAAATATTCCCCTCTGGGTGATCTCTGTACATTATTACAGAGATCCATTATACATTATAATAAGGATTATAACAAACTTTGTTGCAGATTCCTACCTTTTGTTATTCTGAAGAAATCCATGTGTGTTGTTTGTGCCTCTGCACTGAGAGGGTTTCATAATTAACTGTCAGGTGTGCTCCTGCTGGTCACTAATGAGGAAATCTGCTGGGCCTGCATCCCTTTTAGACGTGTTCCTATTAAAAGTATCTGTCCAAAAATGACATTTTTGTTGCAGGGGATGCCTGAAACCTGACTTGTTAGGCAGACTTCTGGGAAAATTGGTGAGCCAATCACACAAGCAGGAAATGATGTTTCTAGGGAGTGGTCACTCCATGTAGCCATATTGCAGTGCATTCTCAGAAAATTACAGCCGCTGCAGACTGAAAAGGAAAGGTAATTTTTAATAACATTCAATTACAATATGATTAGTGTTCCAATTATATGCGCTATATTTTTTTTTCTTTTTTTTTTTGCTATTTTTTTTCTCCACAAATGTGGAGTTACCCTTTAACTATTACTATACTATTAAATTATTTAAAAATTTTAGATAATAACTAACTAATTAATAATAACTAGATATTAAATTATAGGTGTTGGAATTTCCTTTCAAATTTGGCTGTTAGTGAACGTAACGAATACAAATTTATTCGAAAGTTACGAATTATCCGAAATAACGAATGCCGCATCTAAACAAATGGAACGGAACTACCGTATATACTCGAGTATAAGCCGAGTTTTTCAGCACATTTTTTTTTGTGCTGAAAATGCCCCCCTCGGCTTATACTTGAGTCACCTTTTTGCGCCTGATCTCCCGGACTTTGGGGACCCGGTACAAACTTGACGCAGGTGTAGCCCCACTCGTCCTCTACAAGTGTGCAAAGTTTGTTGTCCGGGGGACCTACGGCCGGGGAGCACCGATTTTTCAAAGCCGGGCACCCCTTCCATAGACTCCCATGTTAAACGGTCATTTCTTTGGTGACTTTGGGGACCCGGTACTGGCCGGTCATAGGTCCCCTGGACCCGACACTTGGCCCATATGTAGCCGCATTTCTCCTCTACAAGTGTGAAAAGTTTGTTGTCTGGAGGACCTACGGCCGGGGAACACCTATTTTTCAAACCCGGGCGCCCCTTCCATAGACTCCCATGTTAAACGTCAGTCTAGTCATGGGCACAGTGAGGCATGGACACAGTGAGGCATGGACACAGTGAGGCATGGGCAAAGTGAGGCACAGTGAGGCATGCAGATGGGCACCCTAGGCTTATACTCGAGTCAATACGTTTTCCCATTTTTTTGTGGTAAAATTAGGTGCCTCGGCTTATATTCGGGTCGGCTTATACTCGAATATATACGGTAATTACTTTTTGTTATTATTTATTAATAATTTGTTCCGTTCCATTTGTTTAGATGTGGAATTCGTTGTTTCGGATAATTCGTAACTTCAGATGAATTCATATTCGTTACGTTCACTAACAGCCAAATTTCAAAGGAAATTCCAATACCTAGAATTTAATAGCTAGTTATTATTAGTTAGTTAGTTAGTTATTATTTCAAATTTTCAAATTTTGGGATTTTCTTTATTATTTTTAGATTTTTAAATTTTCGGATTTTCGAATTTCCTAATTTTCGAATGTCCACATGTTTTAATGATTGAATTTCTGTATTTTTGGATTTTAGAATTTTAGAATTTCCGAAATTTTCTAATTCACGAATTTACGAGAAAAACAAAACAAAAAAACAATGAAACTAAAACAAAACCAAACGGACTTTTCGGCAGTGCACATGTCTATTGAACTGCATGAGGTTATTGTTTTGCAGTATATTGACATCTAGTGGCAGCTATGGGCCACTACAACTGGTTTACTAAAGCGATTTTGGTATTTTCCTCTGTCCTTCCCTCCTGATTTGTGCTAGTTAGCTAACAGAAAAGGAACACCACATCCCAAATTACGCAGGTAAAGACAATATAAAAAAAGGGGTGGGACTTTAAAGGCATAGGTTAAAAAAGATTTTTTATTGTTACAAAATGTATTCAATCTTATGTTGGAGATAAATATCCCTTAAAAACAAGGTCTACCTCAACTAATTTTTCAAACCCCAACATCCCTGAAGATAGTGATGCCTCCCTCCGTGTATATATAGTGATCTCAGAATATTGTTCTACGATCAAAATGTTTATTTTATTGTCAAAGCTTAATTGAACAAGCTGAAGTTAGAAGCTAATTGGCTGCCATGCACAGCTGTACCAGATTCTGAGTGCACCAGTTTTAGTAAATCTCCCCTCATTACGCTTCAAAAGACTGGAAAAACATCCTCTGTACTGCAATTAGATGGAAAAATTAGATGGAAAAATGTGTTGGATTCAACCTCTGTGTCTTATTGAAGAGTTAAAGTGTTACTAAACCCACAACAGTAAAATCAGTCTGTATATGAAGTAAAGCATGCTTGTTATACTCACTGTGGAACCCAAGGGGTTAATCTTCTGCATTGTGTAAAAAGGCTGTTTGATTTTGTCTTCTCTGCTCCTCCCCTTCTTCCGCAGTCCCCAATCCATCTGCTGATAGCACAGAGTCTTGGAGGCACTCAGTTTGGTGTGTATCACTAGAGAGGTTTTTTTTTTTTTTGAGGAGGGTACATGTGATCAGCACAGGGCCAATCAGCACTATCCAGACAGAGGGTCAGGGGTCCTGCAGCCTCATAGGACTGTCAGAGGAGAAAGAAAACTTCTCCTACAAGCTTCAACCAGACACTGATAGGAGTCACAAGACTGCTATAAACTGCTGATGAGAAAAGGTATTTAGCAGTTTATATTTACTAAAATAATTGCATTTCCATGTTCTGTGTACTGTGGGGGATCAGATATAGTGAATGCAGAGTCCTGGGTTTAGTAACACTTTAATTAAACAAGCTGATTGGTTATCATGTACAGCTGCACCAGATTCTGAGCGCTCCAGTTTTAGTAAATTTCCCTCATTGTCTTCTTAGGCCCCTTTCACACGGGACGGATCAGTAATGATCCGCCCCGTGAACCTCCGCTTGCTCAGCGGGGATCGCTCCGTTGATCCCCGCTGAGCCGGCGGATGACTGGGCGGTCCCCGCACACTATGGGGGGGATCGGATGAGCACGGACCGTCTGTCCGTGTTCATCCGATCCGCTCCGCAAACAGATAGAAAAATATAAATTTTCTATCCTGAAAAATGGAGCATAGCGGACACGGGTTAGATCGGGTGTCAGCGGATGTTCATCCGCTGACATCGGCTATCCCATAGGGATACATGTATGTCCGTTTTTCATCCCCGTGTGAAAGGGGCCTTAGGCTTCAAAAGACTGAAAAAACACCATCTGTACTGCAATTAGATGAAGTAAAATTGTGTTGGATTCAACTTCTGTGTCTAATGCCGCGTACACACGACTGAGTTTCTCAGCGGTGAAAACACCGCCGTGAAACCCGACGGGAAAAACGAGGACCCGCTTGGTCCCCTTTTCTACACAAGGCCGTTTTTCACGACATGTTTTCTCTTGGTCGAGAAAAGCGGCCGTGTGTAGGCTCCCTAGCAGTGTTTCCCTATGGGAAAACTGCCGAGGAAAAAAATGGCGCGATTCGCGACGAGAAAAATTAGTGCATGTTCTAATTTTTCTCGTCGTGATTCTCTGCGTTATTCTCATCGGGAAAACTGCTGGAGAGCCTACACACAGCCGTTTTTCTCGTCCAAGTGAAAAAATTACAGTTTTCCCGACGAGGAAAGATGGTCGTGTGTACGCGGAATTAGGTCGGCCAAAGACAGTTCAAATTTTCCGAAAGTGTTTCCGAAATGTGTGTAGGCAGGCCTAAATGTCCCAAGTTGATTGTTTGATCAACTTAGGTACAACCAGCCTGCTGGATTCACTTGCCATTATTGCTAGCGGCTGCTATAGTCACTAGCAATAATCACTGTCTTCTACGTGGACATGGCTTCAACCGTCCCCCGCCGGGAGCAGACAATTGCTCGGCAGGAGGGATTGCCCTGTCAGCACTGTCTGTGCTGATGGGGGAATCGTGCAAATTTCTCAAATAAATTCACACCCTCTATGGCCAGCCTTATTGAAGAGTAAAGCTGCCTGTGGCTGATGCCTATCAGTGCCCATTAGTGCTGCCTATAAGTGCTGCCTATCAGTGCCCATCAGTGCTGCCTATCATTGCCCATCAGTAGTGCCCATCAGTGCCACCTATCAGTGCTCATCAGTGCCAGCCATTAGTGCAGCCTCATCAGTGCCCACCAGTGCTGCCTCATCACTGCAGCCTATCAGTGCCCATCAGTGCTGCCTCATCAGTGCAGCCTATCAGTGCCCATCAATGCCCATCAGTGCTGCCTCATTAGTGTCCATCAGTAGTGCCCATCAGTGTCACCCATCAGTGCCACCTATCAGTGCCCATCAGTGCCACCTATCAGTGCTCATCAGTGTCGGCCATCAGTGCCCATCAGTGCCACCTATCAGTGCTCATCAGTGCCGGCCATCAGTGCATCCTCATCAGTGCCCACCAGTGCCACCTCATCAGTGCAGCCTATCAGTGCCCATCAGTGCTACCTCATCAGTGCAGCCTATCAGTGCCCATTAATGCCCATCAGTGCTGCTTCATCAGTGTCCATCAGTAGTGCCCATCAGTGTCACCCATCAGTGCCACCTATCAGTGCCGCCCATCAGTGCAGCCTCATCAGTGCCCACCAGTGCCGCTTCATCAGCGCCCATCAGTGCCGCCTCATCAGTGCCCATCAATGAAGCCTATCAGTGCCCATCAATACCCATTAGTCCACCTCATCAATGTCCATCAGTGCCTATTAGTGCAGCCTCATCAGCGCACATCAGTAAAGGAGAAAAATTACCTGTTTGCAAAATCTTATAACAAACTTTGAAAACTTTTTTTTTTCTCAAAATTTTTATTAATTTATTTAGCAAAAAATAAAAACCCCAGTGTCGATTAAATATACCACCAAAAGAAAGCTCTATATTGGTGTGAAAAAAAAATGATAACAATTTCACATGGGCACACTGCTACATGACCGCGCAATTGTCATTCAAAGTGTGACAGCGCTGAAAGCTGAAAATTGGCCTGGGCAGGAAGGGGGTGAATGTGTCCGGTATGCAAGTGGTTAAAGGTACAGCGGACATACATGGTGTCCAGCAAGAGCACAATGGCAGCTGCAGGTATCCAGGGCGCCCCGCACAAAATGTAACCAACTGTACAAAAAATGTGGCAAACACCCCAACCTATAACCAGCCTTTGCAGTAAAGTGTACATGGGAGGGCAGCGCATGTCACAAAGATTTTTTTGTGCAGTTGGTTGAATTGGACGTGGGGACGCTCTGGATGCCTTCAGCTGCCATCATGCTCTTGCTGGGCATCAAAGGTATCCCTGTGTCTTTAAGGAGGGGTGGTCTCCCTCCGGGCACACCTGCCCTCAATTTATCCATTGCTATAGATGCTTCTACAAAAGAGACTCAAAAATTAGGACTGCAGTAGACAGAGAAGCCTTGACAAGGGCACTGCAGCTTACGCATTTACCTGCAAATGTGTGCAAACAAAACCCTCTGTTTAAACTGCTTCTGTTCTCGTTCTGGGAGGATGTCATATGACGTCCTCCCATTCTCGCTGTAGGGGCATGCAGCACATCAATTGGTGGTGTGCCGTGTCCCTGGGACACAGTGCATTACCGATCATGGTAAAGAACCTGTGACATAGGCTATTTACCATGTGATCAGCTGTGTCCAATCACAGCTGATCACAATGTAAACAGAAAATGCCGGTTATCGGCATTCCTCTTCTCACGCTGACAGCGCATGAGGAGAGGAGAACCGGTAAGGAGCACTCCTCAGGGGGACATCTGCACTGACAATTAGGGCACTGATCATCAGTATTTTGATGATTAGTGCAGCCCCAACAGTGCCCACCAGTGCTGCCAATCAGTGCCCACCATTTCTGCCAATCAGTGCCCACCAGTGCTGCCAATCAGTGCCCACCTGTGCTGCCTTTCAGTGCCCATCAGTGTCTTCTCATCAGTGCCAACTATTAATGCTTTCTATCAGTGCCCATCAGTGCCACCTATCAGGGCTGCCTATCAGAGCCTATCATTGCTGCCTATCCATGTGCCCATCAGTGTCCTTAAGTGCTGACTATCAGTGCCCATCAGTGCTGTCTATCAGTATGCATAAGTGCCGCCTATCAGTGCCACCTATCAGTGCTCATGAGTGCTGCTGCTGCAGCAAGGATTAATAGATCATTGGGCACACGACAAGCTCACACTTTTCACCACCAGGCTTGGACTGGCTGACACAGTTCTATACTACCAGGCAGCGTTGAACACAGTGGGAGCGGTGCCCATAGTCCCGCCCACCGCTAGAGAGTGATGGGCGGGACTTCAGACGCGGCACCTTGCTGTGTTCAATGCTGCCTTGCGTGGTGTACAGGACCACGGACGTTGCTCCCGATGTGTTCAAAGCTGCCTGGTGGTATAGAACTGTGTCAGCCAGTCCGAGCCCAACAGCCCAGCGGTGAACAGCGTGAGCTCGGGGTGTGCCCAATGATCTATTAACCCTTGCTGCAGCATTACGCTACACTCCGCCACTGACAGGGACATCATGTGTTTGCATTTTTGGCAGGATGCTCTGGGGGTGGGGTTTCAACCCCCCTGACCCATCCCTTATCTACGTCCCTGGTGTTGCATATTAGTGTCCTCTCATCAGTGCCCACTGGTGCCACCTCATCAGTGCAGCCTATCAGTGCCCGTCAGTGCAGCCTCATCAGCGTACATCAGTGAAGTTGAAAAATTACTTATTTACAAAATTTTATAACAGAAACAAAGAAAAACTTTTTTTTACAAAGTTTTCGATATTTTTTCATTTGTTTAGCAAAAAAAAAAAAAAAACTGTGGTGATTAAGTAGCACCAAAAGAAAGCTCTATCTGTCTCAAAAAAAATATATAAAAATTTCAAATGAGTACAGTGTTGCATGACCGCGCAACTGTCATTCAAAGTGCGACAGCGCTGAAAGCTGAAAAGTAGCCTGGGCAGGAAGAGGGTGAAAGCGCCCGGTATTGAAGTGGTCATGACTTGTTAGGCAAGCTCAATTCGGTTGTTTTGTAGGCTCGCTGATTAGTGTGCTGGAAAAAGTTTTGTTTGTTTGTGACATGCGTTGTCCTTCATTGTACACTTTACTGCAAAGGCTAGTTATGTATTGGGGAGGTTGCCACTTTTTTTGTACATGTTTAGAAGCAGTGGAACCTCGGATTACGAGCATAATCCGTTCCAGGAGAATACTCGTAATCCAAAGTACTCGCATATCCAAGCGAGTTTCCTCATTGAAGTCAATGGAAACAAAAATAATTAGTTTCGCATTGACTTCAATGGCATGCAATACCGCATGTGGCCAGAGGTGGGGGCGCCGGAGAGCCTCGGAAACACACGGAAAGGCTCAAGGACAGCTCGGCTGACCTTGGAAAAACCTCGGAAAGGCTCAGGAACGGAGTATTTCCGAGTCGTTCCAAGTGTAGCGGACACCCCAAATTTGGGGTCGCTATGCTTTAAATGTAAGGGTAGCCTGAGCAATAGTTTGGCACAGGTTCTCTAATTCTGTTAGTTTGGACTCTGCTCTGCTGTGGTGTTGCCTGGAGTGTAGTTCCCCTTGACCTGTGGGTGGCGCTGTTGCCTAGGTCTCGGGTTGAACCACAGGTGGCGTTGCAGGATTGGGTGTCCTCTCTCGGCTGCCGTGCGGTGGGCGGTTTTTGCCTGCTGTGCATGCCGGGAGGGGGCACATAAAGGGCAGATGCCATGATCTGGAGTGAGCTATGAGTAAGCGTCAAACATTGACGTGAAACGCGTTAGCCATCCACCCCTGCATGACCACTGTTCGTTTTGGTTGTTTTGGATTTATGGATTAATTTTAAATATTATTTTTGAAAAATAAAACTGTCTATACAGAGTGCGGCAGTCCAGGGCTTTTTTCTTCCCATCTGGAGTGGTGTGCCGGGGGGATTCCAAGGAGGACCCCCTGGTGGTGAAGTCGCGCCTATTGGCCTGGCTGGCCGGGGGGTGCGTGAACTGGTCGAGGAGTCTCGGGCACCTTTTGCCCGAGGCTATAGAGTTCCAGGTAGGCCCAGTACCTTCAACTGGGTCTACAACCAACCACTGGAGTCCCAGGGAGCCCGAGTGAGGGTGGCCCGCTCTGAAATAGAGGAAACCAGGGGGGGACCTGTCCGGAGGATCGGTGAAGGAAGTCACTTTCTCAGGAAGGCCTGGTTGCCTATCAGAGGGAAGGATTTGTGAGTTGCAAGATAGCTCCTGTAGTGTGCCCCATTGGCACCTATGGTCTCTAATAATCGACAGGGGTTTCAAAGTTCTAATTCAGGAATTAAAGTATTCTGTGGCAGAGGATCTCCTGAACTTGTCCGTGAAGGGGACGAAATCAAAGTAACCGTTCGTGCTTCATTCCGGCTGCTAGAACCGTGAGAGGGGACTATCCGGGTGAGCAAAGACCACTCAGGCTTGAGTGGCAAAGTGTAACGATAGGTGTTGTGTGCCTCCCTATCCAACTTCTTTCTCTCTTCTCTTCTCTCTTCTGTTGTTATCAAGCAAAGGAAAAATAAACTCCTTTGTTGGAGTTGACACTGTCTGGACATTGGCCTTTTTAAGCAGGAAAGATAGACTTTTCCCTACACTCTAAAGACGAGAACCAGTGGAAGGAGGTAACTCGCCGCAGGACCCAAAAATTACAAGAACACCTCTCAACCTCTTATACCAGGAGGATACGGGCATGTGGCATGGTGTGCCTTAAACCTGTGAGTGAAGGTAAGCAGGAAAAAAGGGTCTGTGTGCTACACAAGCATTTCCGAACGGCTCAGAACGGCGCCAATCGGCTCCGGCGCCCCCCCACCTCAGACCAAACGCAGTACTGCACACCACTGTGGCTTGAATCCTGCTCGTTTTGCGAGACAACACTCGCAAACCAAGTCAGGATTTTTTTAAAATACAGTGCCCGTGTTGCGAAATGCTCGTTAACCGCGTTACTCGCAATCCGAGGTTCCACTGTATGAAAATATGAAACAGCAAACGTAGTAAAGTGAAGGTCATATCAAAAATGGCTTTCAGATAAATACTATGAAAATATTGTTCACTTAGTGGAATTATATGTAGCGGCCTCCTCTCTCCCCTCTTTCTCATCAGCTCTTCTGTCTCTTGTCTAGGGGTACCTTAGAGGAGAGATTGCGGGGTCACCACGCCAAGCCTTCACCACAGATGTTTGTGTGGTGTAAGCAAAGTTCTTATGTTACCTTCGGGTCGGTGTTCTGCACCTGGAACCTCCAAAGAGAGTTACCTTGAACAATGTCTGCCAGAAAATGAGCCCCACACCATTAAAGTCCAACACTCCTTTATTCTTCTCAATGCAAAAGTGAACACAATCAGTTGGACCCCTTAGAGAACAGAACAGACAAGGGGGGTGTGGATGCGAGTAGGCCCAGACACAATGAACTCTCCACTTTCCTTCCTGAAAGTGGGTTGCGGTCTCCCAGCGAAGGGGGATTTCCTTCCAGGCGGTCTCCGATGGAAGGCTCACCTGTCACTGGCAATATGCTGCACCAGGTCTTCAAGCAAGTGTCTCCCCACCGGTCCATTACGCTAAGGTGACCAGATTTTTTACATTAAATCCGGGGACATATTTACATTTTTTTAATTGGAAAATAGTAAACTAATTTATAAGCATATTTTCCTCAAATTATATATGCAGTATATGTGGTATGTGTTTATGGAATGGTATGAGATATACGTTATTTCTCACATTTTGTTCATGAGATAAAAAAAGATACTTCTTAGAATTTTTGATATGACTACAAAATATTACGACGATATGATAGAGGAAAAACCTTGGAGGGAGGGATGAGGCGGCAGCACATGCTGCATAAATGCCGGCTATTTTTCTATGCATGGGCTGTCTGACAGAGGGGGCGGAGCTCTGCATATCGGCCCCGCAATCCCCGACATCAGAGCTTGATTGTGACAGCTCCATTCACTCTCAGTGTCACTGTGGCAGTACGCTCCCGGCTTGCACACCAATTCCTGGCTGTGCTGGATGGATATTGACATTGTTGCATGTCCTGTTAGGCTGTCAGCAATAAGTATGGGCACCCCCCCCCTGAATCCGGGGACAGACGTGGTCCGGGGACAGTGTCCTCAATCCGGGGACTGTCCCCGGAAACCGGGGACGTCTGGTCACCCTACATTACGCCCTCCGAATTCGGGTACCCACTCCCGGGGTTCCCTAGGACCTCCTTCCCTCGCGGAACTCAGTGTCGGGCACTGAGCTCCAGACCTCCATCCGAGTACCTCACCCCAGGCTAAAGGTGCCTGGAATGGAACACGACCTCCGAACGTCCTCTAGGCCTAGGCCGCCTAGAGGACCGACACGAACCACCGTCCACAGGCTGAAGGTGCCCAGGACTCGACCCCGTGACAAAGATGGCCGGCCCCTTTATACCCTCTTCCAGCAAGCACGGCGGGTTCCCCGCCCCACCATACTGCTTGCCGAGGGAGGACAAAAAGGGAGCACAGCACACAGCAATGGTTCAACCCCAGCCCGAGGCGACAGAGCCACCCGCAGGGCCACAGGGAACTGCACATCACTGGTGTCTCTGCCAGTTTTAAATACACAGAAAAGTGTATACCCGCTACAAATACTACATACTTCCAACTCCATAGCAGAAAGTTGGGAATTGTTCACACTGAAGATTATTATCCAAAATGACCGTTCCCGAAGACAGTCTTCTTTAATACTAAAACATTAATAAAGATACTGTGAGACTTTCCATAACAAATTGCCTGATGGGATTGTAGAGCTGCTGTAGATCCAAGCTCTTTCTTGTTGAGTCCCTCTAAGCTTTGCAGGGTGAATCTCCGAGGCAAGCACAGTGTAAGAGAAGTTAATGGCGAGGTCAGGCCTCTGATCTGTATTGCGCTGGGACTATCTCTGCAAGACATTCCAGGCTCTTGCTTGGGGCAAAGACGACTGCTGCTCTAGGCAAACTAGGCATTTGCTCAGGGCAAATTAATCATCTTCTTAATATCTCAGCTGAGGTCGACTTAAAAGCGTAGAGGCCTTCAGTCATGAAGTGTTTTTTTAAAGTCCTGCTGCAAATACATGTTAGAATTTCAGCTTATCCAAACTGAATATACACTATATTGTCAAAAGTATTGGGACGCCTGCCTTCACACGCCCATGAACTTTAACGGCATCCCAGTCTTATGCCGCGTACACACGATCGGAATTTCCGACAACAAAACCGTGTTTTTCTTTCCGTCGGATGTTGGCTCGAACTTGTCTTGCACACACACGGTCACACAAATGTTGCTCGGAAATTCCGATGGTCAAGAACGCGGAGACGTACAGCACTACGACGAGCCGAGAAAAATGAAGTACAATGATTCCGAGCATGCACTTTTGTGCGTCGGAAATGGCTGCACACGGTCGGAATTTCCAACAAGAACTTTTTCCGTCTGAAAAATAGAGAACCTGAATGAATGACTTGTATAGCGATACAAATGCAAACTGAATCGCCTCAAGGTGCTTTGTGCAGCCAGAGTCTTGCTGGCTGGTGCGGTCATTTACCCGCGTAGGATCTCGACACGTTTGGGACAGACATTCATGCACATATATATACTGGGCCAATTTAGACAAGATCCAATTAACCTACCAGCATGTCTTTGGAGTGTGGGAGGAAACCCACGCAGCCACAAGGAGAACATGCAAACTCCAGGCCGATGGTGTCGTGTTCGGGATTCGAACCAGCGACCCTTTTACTGCTAGGTGAAAGTGCTAACCACTACACCACTGTGTTGCCCAGCTCTCAATCATTTGTCGTCGGAAATTCTGACAGCAAATGTCCGATGGAGCCTACACACGGTCAGAATTTCCGTCGAAAAGCTCACATCAAACATTTGTTGTCGGAAATTACGACTGTGTGTACGCGGCATTAGTCCGTTGGGTTCAGTATTAAGTTGGCCCACCTTTTACAGCTATTACAGCTTCAACTCTCCTGGGAAGGCTGTCCACAAGGTTTAGGAGTGTGTCTATGGGAATGTTTGACCATTCTTCCAGAAGCACATTTGTGAGGTCAGGCACTGAAGTTGGAGAGAAGGCCTGGCCCGCAGTCTTCTCTCTAATTCATCCCAAAGGTGTTCTATCGTGGTGAGGTCAGGACTCTGTTCAGACCAGTCAAGTTCCTCCACCCCAAACTCGCTCATCCATGTCTTTATGGACTCTGCTTTGTGCACGGGTCCAAATCATTTGGTGGAGAGGGGATTATGGTGGGGGGTTGTTTTTCAGGGGTTTGGCCCCTTAGTTCCAGTGAAGGGAACTCTAAAGGCCTCAGCATACCAAGACATTTTGGATAATTTCATGCTCCCAACTTTGTGAAAAAAGTTTGGGGACGGCCCCTTCCTGTTCCAACATGACTGTGCACCAGTGTACAAAGCAAGGTCCATAAAGACATGGATGAGCGAGTTTGGAGTGCAGGAACTTGACTGGCTGTCAAGTTTGAGTTGAAGCTGTTATAGCTGCAAAGGGTGGGCCAACTCAATATTGAACCCTACGGACTAAGACTGGGATGCCATTAAAGTTCATGTGCGTGTAAAGGCAGGTGTCCCAATACTTTTGGCAATATATTGTATGTAGATTGGAAAGTTAGAAAAGACCTGAAGGGCTGGTGAGGTCTCTTTATGCCAAGAGCGGCTTTCAGTTCTGCACTAAGCTGCTGGCTCCAACTTGCCCTCACCAGGTGACCACTGGTCTCCTGCTACTCTTGTTGGCTCCCTCGTGACTGCCCGCATTGTCAGATCTGGAATTACTGGATACTTTTCTGTATCCTCTGCTGGCTAATGCAAAACTTCTTGACACGAGAGAGAGAAAAGAGAGAGCCTGTGAGAGAGAAACAATACCGCAGGGACTTGTATATTCCATGCCCCGATAATGTTCCTAGACAAGCGCACAAGACTAAAACAACCTTAAAGAAGAGTTCTTTCTTTGATTTTTATTAATGTGTTCTGTTCCTCAGAGGACAAAAAATGTGTACTGTATGTAGTCAGGGGCAGTCTACTTTTTCCACTACAGGCCACGCTCTTTCGCAGCGGGACTGTTGTTGGAGAGGGAGTCAAGAGGAACTGGGTTCCTCTATGGTTTCCTGCTATCCTATTGCATGCTGCCATCCCATGTGACTCTGGTGGCCATATTGGGTCAGTCAGAGCCTATTTAAGGCCCTTTTTCACAGGAGTTGGTAGAGTAGGAGCAGTTACCCCACCTGTTAGGGATGGTACTAGCAGTAAGGGAAATGTTCCTGATGGGGAAGGAAAGTGACAAGGAAGGAAAGTGACAGGCCCTTTTTATGGGAATATACAGTATGTACATAGTTGAGTATTTGTATCTCCTCGGATTCTGGAATATTCTTCCTCAATACCACAAATGTAAGGAACATTCTTCCCAGTGACCACAAGTCTGCCCAATAAATAAATACAAATTTAAGGGATATCCTATTCATTGACCACCAATGTAAGAAGCATTCCTCCCTCTGATCAACAATGTAAGGAACATTCTTCCCACTAATCACCAATGTAAGGAGCATTCATCCCACTGATGAACAATATAAGGAGCATTCTTCCCACTGATCACCAATGTAAGGGACATTCTTCCCACTGATCACCAATGTAAGGAGCATTCTTCTCACTGATCACCAATGTAAGGAACATTCTTCCCACTGATCACCAATGTAAGGAACATTCTTCCCACTGATCACCAATGTAAGGAGCATTCTTCCCACTGATCACCAATGTAAGGAGCATTCTTCCCACTGATCACCAATGTAAGGGACATTCTTCCCACTGATCACCAATGTAAGGAACATTCTTCACAGTGACTACAAGTCTTCCCAATAACCACAAATGTAAGAGATATTCTTTCCAATGTAAGAAGCATTCTTCCCAATGACCGCCAATGTAAGAAGTATTCTTCACAGTGACCACAAGTCTTCCAAATAACCATAAATGTAAGGAATATTCTTTCCAATGACCAGCAATATAAGGAGCATTTTCCATTGAACGCCAATGTAAAGAACATTCCTTCCACTGACCACCAATGTAAGGAGCATTCTTCCTATTGACCACCAATGTAAGGAGCATTCTGTAACGGCACCCCAAGTATGAAAGGGGTTAACGCTGTTTAGGATATTCCCTCACTGGACACACATCCACTGCCGATCCTCCACAGTCAGGCGACCGCTTCCCATAGGATTAATCCTTCCAAACATACGAGACAAACACTCTGTATGAAGTTTCCAACTGGACTGCCAATCTTTAATGAGAGCAGGCTCTTTTTATACACCAAAATAATACTGCATTAATCTAAATGAACAATGGTCCAACTCCACCCACAACATCACACAATGGTTACATAACGAGCTCCCAATACACATATTCTGACATCTCTTAGCTAATCCCTTTACATCTTAAATGACTATGCATGACCTTTATATTCACCAGACTGTCTGTCTGCTTTACAATACACACAAGTACAGAGTTAATTATCACTATTCACAATGAAAGGATCTGTAGCATAGTTGAGATTCATTAACATTACACAAGCAGACAGGTGACACATCAGCATCTCTTAATTAACTTGTTGAGTTCAGAATCAAACAACCAGTACATTTTGTGGATTAATATTACTATCCCAATTTAAAGCAATCCAAGACATTCTTAATGTCCATTATTTCCTGGCTCACCCTGTGCCCAAAGTGACCCCTGTCACACATTCTATCTACTAACCACCAATGTAAGGAGCATTCTTCCCACTGACCACCAATATAAGGAGCATTCTTCCCACTGACCATAAAGTAATGTACCAGGAGCTGTAGATAAAGTAATTACAAGCAGGGGTTCCCTGAATCTTAAAAGCAATTTCAAAGGTTTCTTTGTGTTAAAGTAGAATTTGCTCAAAAGCTAACTAAGCCACCCCTATTCTTAGCCCTATGCTAACTGCCATGTAATAGAAAGATGGTTATACTTACCTAATCTGAGGACGCTCCAGTCCGGTCATTGGGTTCCAGGGCTGGCTTCAGGGGAGAGTAGGGACAACGGACAACTGATACCCCATAGTAACTCCATGGATGATGTCACCGCCTAGAACGCCATTATTGCTGCTCTCTCCTCTCCCCTGAAGCCATCCACTAGTACCCGATCACATGACCGGACCAGAGTGCTCTTGGATTTGGTAAGTATAACATCTTTCCTTTACAGGGTAGTTAGCATAGAGCTTAGAATGGGGTTTGGAGAAGGTTTAAGCTATGTTAGGTCTTGACCAGACCACCACTGTAAAGGGCTGAGAAATGCTCACTTTACCCATATACTAAACCCTCACCAAATCTGTAATGATTCCTCACTCGGAAAATCATAACTAACATACTGAAAAAAGAAAACAAATGCAGCCACCACATCTGAAGACTGGTAAGCTGCAATATGTTACATTTTTGTTCTGGGGTTTAGATAAACTTCGCAGATACTCTATATCACTTTTTGGAGCTGAAAACTGTGACGTTGGGTGATGCAGTTTTTCATACATATTTTGAAGCTCCAGATATTTGCTTTCAGGAAGAGCAAAATGAATAAGTTTTCCTGAAAATCATCATTAAACATGAATTTCTGAGACACGAGAGCTCATATGAATGTTTAATTTCAACTTTCCTCCGAAGGATATAATTCCTCATAATTCACATTTCCAACATGAATGGAGGCATGCAGTATATTCCAGATGTATTCATCATTACTGAGTTATTAAAATCTCCTTGATTGATGATGTTTTGTTAATGTTATATGGGATTTTATGTGATGCCAGTAATGTAATTGATTGTGTTTGCTCTCATATGCAGTATGGGAATATTATCCATACACATCATTATATTCATTTTTCATATGATGTTATATTGGAGGTAACAAAGATAGTTGGCTGAGAACGAAACGCACTTGCAGATTTTATATGGATCAGAAAAGTAATATAAGTTTGTTTCATCTAAAGATAAGTAAACTTTTAAATCATGGGTCTCTTTTCTGTAAGAGGGTTACATTGTATATTGTACAAACATTTGTAGGCTGAATAAAATCCCCACCAGAGTCCCCCTTTACTTCAGGTTCCCCAACAGGGTCCCCCTCTCACATCAGGGTCTCCAACAGAGTTCCCCTTACATTAGAATCCCTATTAGAGCGCCTCTTACATCAGGACTCCCATCAGAGCCCTCTTGCTTTAAGGTCTCCATAAGCGATCCCTTTACATTAAGAGTCCCCATCAGGGCCCCCTTCATCCGGGTCCCTATGAGAGTTCCCCCTTACATCAGGTTCCCCATCAGTTTCCCCCTTTACATCAGGGTCACCAACAGAGTTTCCCTTACTTGGGGTTCCCCATCAGAGTTCCCCTTACATTAGACTCTCAATCAGGGCCCCCTTACACCAGGGTCCTAATCATAGTTCCCCTTACATTAGAATACCCACTAGAGCCCCCCTTACTTTAGGGTCCCAATGAGAATTCCCCTTACATGAGAGCCCTCATCAGAGCGCCCCTTACATCAGGGTCCCCATGAGAGTACCCCCTTACATCAGGGTTCTCATCAGAGCTGCCCCTTACATCAGGGTCCCCATGAAAGTATCCCCTTACATTACTTCGGGGTCTCCACCAGAGTCCCCTTACATTAGGGTCCCCATTAGAGTACTCCCTTACATCAGGGTCCTCATCAGAGTCCCCTTACATTAGTGTCCCCATTAGAGTACTCCCTTACATCAGGGTCCTCATCAGAGTCCCCTTACATTAGGGTCCCCATTAGAGTACTCCCTTACATCAGGGTCCTCATTAGAGTCCCCTTACATTAGGGTCCCCATCAGAGTACTCTCTTACATCAGGGTCTTCATCAGAGTCCCCTTACATCAGGGTCCCCATGAGAGTTCCCCCTTACATCAGGTTCCCCATCAGTGTCCCCCTTTACATCAGGGTCACCAACAGAGTTCCCCTTACTTGGGGTTCCCCATCAGAGCGCCCCTTACATCAGGGTCCCCATGAGAGTACCCACTTACATCAGGGTTTTCATCAGAGCTGCCCCTTACATCAGGGTCCCCATCAGAGTCCCCTTACATCAGGGTCCCCATGAGAGCACCCCCTTACATCAGGGTTCTCATTAGAGTCCTTTACATCAGGGTTCCTATCAGAGCTGTCCCTTACATCAGGATTCCCATCAGAGCCACCCCTTATATCAGGGTCTCCATCAGAGTTCCCCTTGCATCAGGGTCTGCATCAGAGTTCCCTTTACATCAGGGATTCAGGGTCCCCTTCAGAGTCCCATTACATCAGGGTCCCCTTCAGAGTCCCCTTGCATCAGGGTCCCAATCAGAGTACCCCCTTACATAAAGGTTCTCGTCAGAGTCCCCTAACATCAGGGTTCCCATCAGAGCCGCCCCTTATAGCAGGGTTCCCATCAGAGTCCCCTCTTACATCAGGGTCCCCATCAGAGTTATTTTACTAACCTTAGTTGGTGGCCGCCTTCCATCTGCCCTGGTGTCTGCAGCCACCTTCCAACTGCCCTGGTGTCCGCAGCCGCCTTCCAGCCTCCTGGTTTCTGTAGCCACCTTCCATCTGCCCTGGTGTCCGCAGCCACCTTCCATCTGCCCTGGTGTCCCCAGCCACCTTCCAGCCTCCTGGTGTCCGCAGCCACCTTCCATCTGCCCTGGTGTCCGCAGCCGCCTTCCATCTGCCCTGGTGTCCCCAGCCACCTTCCATCTGCCCTGGTGTCCGCAGCCGCCTTCCAGCCTCCTGGTGTCCGCAGCCACCTTCCATCTGCCCTGGTGTCCGCAGCCGCCTTCCATCTGCCCTGGTGTCCCCAGCCACCTTCCATCTGCCCTGGTGTCCCCAGCCGCCTTCCATCTGCCTTGGTGTCTCCAGCTTGCCTTCAATCGTACACACAGGAATTTGTCTCTGACACTCTCGGCCCACCGGCTACAATACTGTCCCCTTTGGTGACCCCCTGATCGTGGCCATTCCTTAACATCTTCCTTTATCACCCAGGAGACCCCCTGTCATTCATGTGGCTCCAGCTTCCAGGTACTTCCATCGCATAGTTGTGGTCTGCAATGCTATCTGGTTGGCCGCTCCATGACTGCTGTATGCCATAATTTTTAATTTTTATTTCCTTTAAAATAAACATTCTTACTTTTATTACCTAAGGCTGGATTCGTACGTTTTTGCTACGGCACATCACTTTTTTTTCCCACTTTTGGTTCATTTCATAGGCAGATCGCCATTCTGCCTGTATCCTGAACGATGATCCTGCGCAGCGTGGCCGCTCTGCATCAGTAAAACTGCTATAGGGCGGTCGACAAGTGGTTAAAGTCAATTTAAAAGTCTATGTCCACCATTGCTGTCTAATTTAGGGGCACTTTATTTTTGTTTCTTGGAGATGTCTACAAGGCTCCGGGATGACGATGGGGATCGGTATGTGAGCGCACAGCAGAGAAGGTTTGGAGCCGCGTTCTGATCTCAGCCAGCCTCATGAACCTTCCTGCAGCGAGCTGGCATGACAGGAAAAAAAGAAAGAAAAAAAGTTTTACAAATGACATGCGAATTAAAATGACCTCCATTTAAATTCTTTACAAAAATGACAAAGACTTCAAAACACATCACAGGCCCATTGTTACCGCGACTCCAACCAGCTAGCGTGCTTCTAAAGCCTTAACCAGCTCAGGAAAATCTATTAATTTCAGCATCTTTTCTTTCTTTTCTTTTTTTTTCTTTTTTTTTTAATCTTGGAATCAATTTTCTTTCTCGCTGCAGAAGGCCGAGAACACAAATATTCAATTTTTACACCAAAGTCCCTCCATTGAAATGTAATAAAGGTAATATATATACTTTTTCCACGTTTTTTTTTTTAAAGTAAATTGAAAGGATTGTAATTACAGAGGACCTATCTAAAACCCATAAAGAAAAGTCCAATGCAAGTTTCATACATTGACTGGGAGTGAAAGCAAAATTTGTTTTGAAATATTGATTTTTTTTTCCTCCTCTGCCTCTCTTTGTTTGTCCTCATAAGAAAATAGAAAAGAAAATAAATTAATTGCTTGGAATCAGATGATATAACGCTCTTGAATTGTGAAAAATGGAGTTAAAGGGGTAGAAAGACTTTTACCAATCACAAAAACACACGGGGTAGGCATCAGGGTCAGATACGCCACAGTTGGCATAATGTCGTTTTCAGATGAGTTGTTTTTCATGCTACAGAACTATTCCCATCAAGTTTCATTCCACTAATGCCCGTGTAGCCATGCTATCAACTGTCTGATTGCAGCAGCTCAAAGAAGTAGAGAAAGAAGGTATTGAATGGGACCATCTCCAAAATATTTAGAAAAAGGTTCTGTGTCACTACATGCCCACATCCAAAATACAATATCCAAACCACCAATATTTGTAGCAAAGGACTTTAACCATTTCAATACCGGGCACTTTCACCCCTTTCCTGCCCAGGCCAATTTTCAACTTTCAGCGCTGTCACACTTTGAATGACAATTTTGCGGTCATGCAACAGCCCTGTAATTTCAAAGCCGTTGTTTCTAATTTTTAGGGACTCATTAATGATGGGAATAGTACCACTGGATTGGCGCAGGGCCAATGTGGTGCCTATATTTAAAAAGGGAACAAAGTTTTTACCAAGTAACTATAGACCTGTTAGTTTAACTTCTATAGTTGGGAAGATACTGGAGAGATTAATAAAAGACCACATAGATGAGTTCTTGCTGGGGAAAAAAACATTTTAAGCAACAGACAGCATGGATTCATGAAAGACAGAAGTTGTCAAACAAACCTGATTTCTTTTTATGAAGAGGTGAGTAAAACCTTGGACAGAGGGGTGGCTGTGGACGTGGTATACTTGGACAGAGGGTGGCTGTGGACGTGGTATACTTGGACAGAGGGGTGGCTGTGGACGTGGTATACTTGGACAGAGGGGTGGCTGTGGACGTGGTATACTTGGACAGAGGGGTGTCGGTGGACGTGGTATACTTGGACAGAGGGGTGGCTGTGGACGTGGTATACTTGGACAGAGGGGTGTCGGTGGACGTGGTATACTTGGACAGAGGGGTGGCTGTGGACGTGGTATAATTGGACAGAGGGGTGGCTGTGGACGTGGTATACTTGGACAGAGGGGTGTCGGTGGACGTGGTATACTTGGACAGAGGGGTGGCTGTGGACGTGGTATACTTGGACAGAGGGGTGTCGGTGGACGTGGTATACTTGGACAGAGGGGTGGCTGTGGACGTGGTATACTTGGACAGAGGGGTGGCTGTGGACGTGGCATACTTGGATTTTACAAAATCATTCGATACAGTTCTCCACACTAGACATGTGCTCCTTCAGTAAATTTGTTTAGTTTCGTATTAGACAAAAACTCGTATTTCGTAATTCGTGTCCGAAATTCAATTTGGATTCGTTTCGTACGAAGTACGAATTTTCGTTAGATTCGTTAACTTTTCCTAACAATTACGAACATTCGTTATGATGAATTTAAAAAGCAAAAAATACCTTTCTCAATATTGCAGTCGTCGACTCATTATGCGTATCATGAGGGGCTCCCACCATCCCTGTGCTGTGCTGACTTCCTCCTGGGGCTGTACCCCTGCTGTGCTCATTATGAGGGTCTCCCATCATCCCTGTGCTGTGCTCATCATGAGGGGCTCCCACCATCCCTGTGCTGTGCTGACCTCCTCCTGGGGCTGTACCCCTGCTGTGCTCATTATGAGGGTCTCCCATCATCCCTGTGCTGTGCTCATTATGAGGGGCTCCTATCATCCCTGTGCTGTGCTGACTTCCTGGGTTTGTAGTAGCCCGTTAGTTCGTATTTCATAATTCGTGTCCGAAATTTCATTTGGATTCGTACGTAAGTATGAAAGTTCGTTAGGTTCGTTAACTTTTCGTAACAATTACGAACATTCGTTATGAGGGGCTCCTACCATCCCTGTGCTGTACTGATTTCCTCCTGGGGCTGCACCCCTGCTGTGCTCATTATGAGGGGCTCCCACCATCCCTGTGCTGTGCTGACTTCCTCCTGGGGCTGTACCCCCGCTGTGCTCATTATGAGGGGCTCCCATCATCCCTGTGCTGTGCTGACTTCCTCCTGGGGCTGTACCCCCGCTGTGCTCATTATGAGGGGCTCCCACCATCCCTGTGCTGTGCTGACTTCCTCCTGGGGCTGTACCCCTGCTGTGCTCATTATGAGGGGCTCCCACCATCCCTGTGCTGTGCTCATTATGAGGGGCTCCCACCATCCCTGTGCTGTGCTGACTTCCTGGGTTTTTAACTTCATCATAACGAATAATCGTAATTATTTTGACAATAATAAAATTATATTAACGAACATTCTTATTTTGTCCGATTCTGAATCTCCCAATCGACTACCAGTACCAGTCTGAGCCATCTCTCCCACTCCCGAAACGAAATTCGTCAACGAAATTTCGTATTTCGTATATAATTCGTAAGAATAGAAATTCGTATTTCGGATGCTTCCGAGGTTACAGATTTTCGGAAATTCGTATGAATTTCCATTCGTACGAAACTAATCGCACATGTCTACCCCACACACGGCTCATGTGTAAGGTAAAGTCTACAGGATTGGAAATATCAGTTTGTAAATGGGTAGAAAACTGGCTAAAAGACAGAATTCAGAGAGTCGTGGTTAATGATTCTTATGCCGCGTACACACGACCATTTTTCTCGTCGGGAAAAATTTAATTTTTTCTCTTTGACGAGAAAAACGACCGTGTGTGGGCTTTTGATCATTTTTCTCGACGAGAAAAACTGCATTAATCACGACGAGAAAAATTAGAACATGCTCTAATTTTTCTCGTCGTGATTCACAGCATTTTTTTCCGCGGCAGTTTTCCCATAGGGAAACACTGCCGGGGAGCCTAAACACCGTCGTTTTTCTCGACCAAGAGAAAAAATGTCGGGAAAAATGGCCATGTGTAGGGGAACAAGCCGTTCCTCATTTTTCCCGCCGATTTTCTCGACGGTGTTTTCACCGTCGAGAAAATCGATCGTGTGTATGCGGCATTACTCTGAATGGTCCAAGGTTATCAGTGGTGTACCCCAAGGTTCAGTGCTGGAACCCTTACTTTTTAATATCTTTATAAATGATATTGGGTCTGGGATCAAAAGTAACATTTCTGTCTTTGCAGATGACACTAAGCTATGCAGTGGAATAACGTCCTTACAGGATGTCGCCAATTTACAAGCCGAACCTCAATGCTCTGTCTAATTGGGCGAGTATGTGGCAGATGAGGTTTAATGTTGATAAATGTAAAGTTATGCACTTAGGGGCTAATGCCGCGTACACACGATCATTTTTCCTGTCGGGAAAAATTACATTTTTTTTTTAAACAAGAAAAACGACCGCGAGTGGGCTTTTTGTCATTTTTCCCGACAGGAAAAACGGCACTTTTCACGACGAGAAAAATTAGAACATGCTCTAATTTTTCTCGTTGTGATTCCCGTCATTTTTTTCCGCGGCAGTTTTCCCATAGGGAAACACTGTCGCGGAGCCCACACACGGTCGTCTTTCTCGACAAAGAAAAAAATGACGGAAAAAACGGTCGTGTGTGGGGGAACATGCCGTTCCCTCGTTTTTCTTTTTTTTCATGTCGTGATTCACGGTGGTGTTTTCACCGCCGTGAATCACGATCGTGTGTACGCGGCATAAGAATATGAATGCATCATACATACTAGGGGGAGTACAACTGGGGGGATCCATAGTGGAGAAGGATCTGGGGGTTTTGGTAGATCATAAGCTCAATAATAACATGCAATGCCAAGCTGCGGTTTCCAAAGCGAGCAAAGTCCTTTCTTGTATAAGAGAGGTATGGACTCCAGAGAGAGAGATATCATTTTGCCCCCCTGTACAAATCATTAGAAAGGCCTCATCTGGAATATGCAGTTAAATTTTGTGCCCCAGTTCTCAAAAAGGATATCGGGGAACTGGAGAAAGTGCAGCGAAGGAACTGGAGAAAGTGCAGAGAAGGAACTGGAGAAAATGCAGAGATGGGCAACCAAACTGATAAGAGGCATGGAGGAGCTCAGCTATGAGGAAAGATTAGAGGAACTGAATTTATTTACTCTTGAGAAGAGGAGATTAAGGGGGGATATGATCACCATGTACAAATATATAAGGGGTCCATATAGTGAACTTGGTGTTGAGTTATTCACTTTACGGCCAACACTGAGGACAAGGGGGCACTCTTTATGTCTAGAGGAAAAGAGATTTCACCTCCAAATAGGGAAAGGTTTCTTCACAGTAAGAGCTGTGAAAATGTGGAATAAACTCCCTCCAGAGGTGGTTCTGGCCAGCTCAGTAGATTGCTTTAAGAAAGTCCTGGATACTTTCCTAAATGTACATAATATAACTGGGTACTGACATTTATCGGTAAAGTTGATCTGGGGAAAATCCAATTGCCTCTCGGGGGATCAGGAAGGAATTTTTTCCCCTTTTGCAGCAAATTGGATCATGCTCTTCTGGGGTTTTTCACCTTCCTCTTGATCAACTGTGGGTATAGAATTGGGTATATGGGATTGTACGATATTTTTTATTTTATTTATTTTTTATTGTTGAACTAGATGGACTTTTTGGAAAAAACGTTTCTTTGTTTCCTTTGTAAAATTTTACAAATAAGTAATTTTTGTTCTTCACTGATGGGCACTGAGAGGCTGCACTGATGGGCACAGATGAGGCTTCACTGATGGGCACTGGCAGGCTGCATTAATGGGCACAAATGAGGCTGCACTGATGGGTACTGATGGGCACTGATGAGGTGGTACTGATGGGCACTAAGCTGCACTGATGGGCTCTGATGAAGAGGCACTGATGATGCTGCTAATAAGGTGGCATTGATGGGCACTGATAGGTGGCACTGATATGCTGCACTGATGGACACTGATATGCTGCACTGATGGGCACTGTTATGGGAAACCCCCCTGGAACTTTGATACTCTGTTAGCAGTTGGGGAACTGCTCCCCACATTGCTTGGTTCTTCTGTAAAAGCTGCATGCAATTGGGTTCCTACCTGGATGCACACATGCCAGTTCTGCCAGTGGAGGGCCTCAACTCCATCTAGTGGCCAATGCAATATTTTCCTGAGTCACATTCTGCATGAAGAAATAACATTGACCTGGAGAGAAAAAAGTCCTAATATCATTTGATTTTGCATTTGTCCGCATTCAATGAATCTCCAGGCAATTTTACAGAGCAAGTAGCTCTACAAAGGTCAGCCCGGAAAGGTCCGGATGATCATGTGACCTCTGTGATTGGCTGTTACAGCAGTCACATGATCGGTAGCCAGTCCCACTGGTCCTGAAGCCGAAATGCTGAGATGACTCTCCTTGTGGCTGAGTGCTTGGTGTCAGATGGTAACAGCCAGGAAACACTAAGCTCAAAGAAGCAGGGATTGCCAGCTGTGCCGCAGGCATCAGACGCTGGTGTGGCGATCTCCCTGCAGGTGGACTCCGGATGAGAGGAGAAGTAGGTCCCAGGAAGGATGCTGGTTGTGTAGGCAGCACACAGCAGGAGCGTATCAGCAGGCTGGTCACAGTGGGTAAGTGCAGCAGGCTGGTCACAGTGGGTAGGTGCAGCAGGCTGGTCACAGCGGGTGAGTACAGCAGACTGGTCACAGCAGGTAGGCACCTTGGGCAGATCACAACAGGCAGGGCAAGACAGGAGGCATAGTCAGGAGTCATAGCTAAGGTAAGAGAACTGATGGTCAACAGACAGAAGATCAGAAATGTGGTCAGACAAGCCAAGGTCATACACAGGACAGGAGACAGTAGCAGATCCATGGACAATCTAAAGTAAGGTGACCAGTTCTTTAAAATGAAATCCGGGGACATTTTTTTTTTTACTAGTAATGGCGACAATTAACGACAAATCGGACACTACGTGACACTTGTGGGAACCAGTGACACTAATACAGTGATCAGTGCTAAAAATATGCAGCCCCACGATCGGATCCTCTTCCCCTCTGTTCCTGCTGCTGGACACCGTCAGCTGAGCTCAGCTGCCTTTCCCTGCCCACCTCACAGCCTCTCAAGTCTTACTCTCCGGGCCCCGGCTACTACTGGATGGGGAGCGGAGGAAGATCACTCTACCAGGGAAGGCAAGGAGATAAAACAGGCAGGCGGTTGGCCGGGACTTGAGCCAAGGCAGAAGAACATGCGAGCGGAGCTGAACACAGGCATGCACCCGAAACTGAAGAAATGGTCCCTCTGCTCCGACCAGCACATGATCATCAGAACAGGGCACAGATGATGGAAAAAATACACCTCCCTAAGCTAGTAGGAGCGGCGGAGCGGGGGGGTGTAATTCAGATTTTTTTTTTTAATTCTGCACTGACTGTCTTTGAAATTGCCCCAGCCCCTGTTCAAATCCAATCCGGGGACAGACTTGGTCCGGGGACAGACTTGGTCCGGGGACAGTGTCCTCAATCCGGGGACTGTCCCCGGAAAAAAGGGATGTCTGGTCACCCTAATCTAAAGTCAGAGTAAGAAGAAAGACAAGAGGTATACAGGAGCAAGCCAGGTCGCTAATGGGTAGTTCAGAAGCACAACCACACAGGGTCACAGGAATCAGGAAGCTGAATACCAGTCAGCAAGGCCTGTGAGCAACTGTCATCCTTATAAAGGCCATAAAGGGTGCCAAGATCTATTGCATGTGGCTTGCATCAGTGGATAAAGGCATGCGCCGTGGACGAATATTTGTGTGCCATAAACAAATATTTGTCCATAAATGAATGTGACCATGCTGGATATTGGCAAGCGTGCCAGGCCTTTGAGCCAATCTTCTCTGGCTTATCCCCGGACAAAAGATCAGTGGGATTAGGCATTACCTCAGGCTTTGTGGTCAGAGGGAGTAAGGAAATTATATGGCACCTGTGGTCAGTAGGAGAAGGAATAGTGCCCCATCATTGGTGTCAGTGGGAGGAATAGTTCCCTATCATTGGTGTCAGTGGGAGGAATAGTGCCCTATCATTGGTGTCAGTGGGAGGAATAGTGTCCCATCATTTTATTTGGTGGGAGAAATAGTGGCCCATCATTTATGGCAGTGGGAGGAATAGTGCCCCATTGTTAGCGTCAGTGACTGGAATAGTGTCCCATCATTGGTGTCAGTGGGAGGAAGAGTGCCCCATCATTGGTGTCAGTGGGAGGAAGAGTGCCCCATCATTGGTGTCAGTGGGAGGAAGAGTGCCCCATCATTGGTGTCAGTGGGAGGAATAGTGCCCCATTATTGGGGTCAGTGGGAGGAATAGTGCCCCATCATCAGTGTCAGTGGGAGGAAGAGTAGTACCCCATCATTGGTGTCAGTGGAAGGAACAATGCCCCATCTTTATGGCAGTGTTAGTGTCAGTGGGTGGAATAGTGCCCGATCATTGGGGTTGGGGGGGATATTGCCCCATCATTGGTGTCAGTGGGAGGAATAGTGCCCCACAATTGTTGTTAGGGGAGGAATAGTACCCCATTGTTGGTGTCAGTGGTTCATTTTTGGTGTTCATTTGGGTAGACTGGCACCTGATCAGTGGTGTCAGTAGAAGGAATAGGCCCTGAGGGCCAGATAAAGGTAAGCAAAGGGCCGCATCGAGGGCCACAGTTTAGAGACCACTGGCTTAGACCAACAGTTTTCTTTGACAGATTGATCACTGTGCTGGGAATGATCAAACACAGAAAGCTCTGCCACCCATGGACACATATATGTGGCACACTGGCACGTGGGCGGTAAAGCCCACCCTTTTTGTTGCAGCACATATGTACTACAAGCGCAGCAAGATGGTAATGTTTAAAAAAGGACTTATTCACATTTGTCCATTTTTTTTTACAAATGTGTTTTAATAAGAGAGCTTTTTACGTCCTCACTTTCAGTCCTCAGGTTGGCATGTCCTTGAAATCCAGACTGGACCAGCAAACAATGTCACTTCCAATGGTCTCAATTCACAATGCTAAAACACCAGGATAAGGATCTTTTTTTTATTTTTTTATTTATCTTTTTTAGTGTACGGTAAGTTCTTTTCAGCCGAGTCCAATAAAATGTGAAAATGACAGTCATGTGGTTAAATTAAAGATCCTTATCCTTGCGTCAAGGCTTTAGTGATTGACCCCAATACCACCATTCATGGCGGTGGACAAAGATTTATTTTTAGACTTTGGGAAAAAACGCATTTTCTAGGCTCCGCAAGCGCTGAAAGGTTCCAGTGTTGGGTTAAGAGTTAAATCCTGATTGAACTTTCTTCCTCCGAGCGGCTGAAATAAGCCTTCATCACACCGTCATTGTCACCCTCCGGAGCGACGGCGTTTTATTAACTCATTAACAATAAATCCCGCGTCACCAAGAAGCGGATCAGATGAGAGTTTTAGAATCAGACACTACATCACTTCTTTATTGTGGAGATAACTTTCAGCAATACATAAGTGTTTCTTCCACCTTGGCTGACCCCGTATGAGACATGTCTCCGGCACGCCAGGCGCTATTCACCTTCTAGATTCAACTCCACTTAGCGAGATTTAAGAGCTTTCCCGATGGCGGCGTTCAATTTAACAACTTTACTGCAACTTTCAATGCCTCTTTCTTCACATTTCAAGATAAGTTTACCATCCTTTCAACAAGGCTCTCCTAGGACTTAAGCCCGGAGCTGTCAGGCACACACAATCAGACCGGTTAGCTTTATCGAGGCTGAGACGAGGACACGTCATCTGACAAAGGGGAAATAAAGATTAGGCCTCCTCGCTGAGGCGATACTAAGTACGGCGTGTTCCCATAAAATTAAACATATATCATTTTCTTAGCCAAAGATCAGATAGAGCTTGAAAAATATATATAAGCAATAAGAGAAGGAAAACATTGGCCGGCCGAGGCTTGGCGGCATGTCTGTTGCTTGGTGGGTGAGAAACGCAATGTTACAATGGATCAATTCATAAATGAAGAGGACTGCCGGCAGATATAAAGTCTATTCTCTCTCAGGTGCCTTCTGTCCTCACTAAGTAAAGGATTTTTATTCTTTATGACTATGGTACCAGGTCCAGAACACCAGCAGACCTCCCAGATGATCAGAAACGGCCCTGGACAGTGGTGGAGGCTCTTCAAATCAAGAAGGTGCCAGTGGGAATATGGAGGCGGGGGGTATTTATTAAAAAATGTGCAGAGCTATTGATCCTGTGAAACATGTTGTCAGGAAGAGGCCCTTGTCCCCATCAACACGAGGACAAGGTGCATTGGGGTGGGGCCACCTTGCCCCCTTCCTGCCCCAAAGCACCACCTCATGTTGAGGGCATGTGACCTGGTATGGTTCAGGGGGGAGCGCTCGCTTGTCCCCTCTTTCCTGACATGCCAGGCTGCATGCTTGGATAAGGGCCTGGCAGGGGCGTAGATAGGGAGGGGTCAGGGGGTCAACCCTCCCCCAGATGATTTGTCAATGGCACAGCAGCTAGGCTAGTGGAGCTGTGGGACTACTACAGCCTGTCTCCTGTCACAGCCGCAACCTGTCCCCTACACTTGTATTAAAAAACTAACATGCCGCTGCCCGCCAGGCATTAGGGGATCCTGGGAGATGTCAGGAGGGAGGATATTTGAGGAAGCTTCAGCTACCTATTGGCTGAGGAGGCAGCAGGGGTCTGTGTGCAGAACAGCATATGTAAAGGGAAAATGTTCATATTTTACAAACCAATATGCTGAGGTTTGTACATGTCTGTTAGACTCCTGGTTGTAGCACAGTAATTAAAGCATATTTTTTGGGGTAAAAGGGTTGTGATATATGCTATTGTACAGTATACACAGTGAGTAGGGTCAAGTTTTAAGCCCCTCCCCCTGTCAGCACAATTTTTCCACACCCACAATTTCTTACCGCATGGCAGGCACGCTAATTATGGTCCCCTGGGTACCCAAGGCTGAACCCCCCCCACTAGGAAAAAAAATATCTACAGCCCTGGGGTCTAAAGGTTTTAAATGTCAGTTTTGCTGAAGCAGGCTCTATACATCGTACAGATGTGCGACTTTACAGGCAGACTAAGGGGACCTCCCAGGCACTATATTTAAAAAAAAAAAAAAAAATCTTATTGTTTCACTTTAAGCAACATTAAAATCACTGCTCCTTTAAAAATGATATTTTTTAAACTTTTTTTTTGCCCCCTCCAGGGTATGTAAGCCTTTAAAATGGGGATTTTTAATTTTATAATGTTCGGGTCCCATAGACTTTAATAGAGTTTTCAGCTCAGGTCCGAACTTTTTCCCTGTTAGGGAGTTCTGGTGCAAACCGAACTCAATCACTACTCACTAAATTAAGAGGAAAAGGGTGAGCTGAGCTGCTGGGTTTCAGTTGGGAAAAAGTGGGGGGGAGTCAGAGTGGGCTGAGTCACTCCTGGGAAGAAATAGCAGGGAGGAGCAGGAGCTGAGCTGCTGAGTCACTGCTGGGAGGTGGAAACAGGGAGAGCCAATCTGTTGAGCAAGGGGTTCTGAGCTTCTGAGTCACTGCTGGGGGAAGGGGAGCAGGGGGGAGCGAAGCTGGGGAGGGGGAGCTGAGCTGGTAAAGGGTAGCAAAAGAAGCTGAGCTGCTGAGTCACAGCTAGAAGAAAGGAGCAGAAGAAGCTGAGTTTCTGAGTCACTGCTGAAAGGGGAGGGGGCAGCAATGGAAGCTAGGCTGTTGAGGCCTTGCTAGGAGGAGGGATCAGAAGAAGATACGTTTCTGAGCCACTACTGGGAGGAGGCAATTTATTTTTTGGGGGGGCAGCAAACAATACCACCCCCCCATGGTCTTTCAGACGGTCGGTCGGCGGGCGGGCCAGGTGCACTCACCCCATCTATGCAGCGCCTCACCGGCGGCTTCCCTTGCTCCCCGGTGGCGGCTCTCCCTTCCCCTGCTCTCCACGGACATCGGCGGCTTCTGCTTCCTCCCTCCTCCTAGGTGGCCAATTGGGACTCTTCTCTTTTTGGCCAATCGGAAAATGGGTCTCAGACCTGCTTGAGTCTGCAGACTGGATTGAGGATCAGTGTTACAACAGCGAATTATCATTCGCTGTTGAAACACCAGGGTGGGCTCATGACGCAATGCCCACCCTATTTTGAAGCCTATTAGATTTTACGGCTCTAATCAGGTGCTTCAAAAAAACACCCCCACCGCTGTAATTCAGGTGCCCGGCATCCTGAAAAGGGCTGGACGCCTGAATTGGGGGTGGCGGCGGCAGCCATGGATGAATCTATCCATTATTCATATAAGGCAGGCATGTCCAAAGTCCGGTCCCCAGGCCAATTGCGACATATCTGGTAATTTGGACATATATATCTTCTGTGGCCCCCAACGAATCTCCGAGCACTGGGGGCCACAAAAGATATATATCGTGGTGGCCTCGGATGGGACAGGAAGGGGGCGGAACATACAGGAGTATTTCCTGTTTACGCGACGGCCTCTGTAATAGGAAGTCCCATCTCCTGCGCTGCCATTGGACGACTGTTCTGTCCATCAAAGGAGGCGGGACTTTGTATTAAAGAGGCTGCAGAGAAAACAGGAGTTTCTCCTGTATGTAATCTGTTGGGTCTCGTTTCCTCTACCCCCCCCACCTCCGACCCCCACCAGTCCCCTCAGAGTCTACAGGTGGTCATGGATCAGGTTGCACTGATGGCAATGGTGAGTCTGCATTCATGGCAATGGTGGGGCTGCTGCATTCATGGCAATGGTGGGGCTACTGCATTAATGGCAATGGTGGGGCTGCTGCATTCATGGCAGTGGTGGGGCTGCATTCATGGCAGTGGGGGGGCTGCTGCATTCATGGCAATGGGGGTGCTGCATTCATGGCACTTGTGAGGCTGCAGATGGACACTGATTAGGCTGCACTGATGGGCACTTATTTTGATTCACAGTTCTTTATTTAAAATTCAAGTTTTTTTCCTGAAACTTCCCTCTTAAAGTGAAGGTGCGTGTTATATGCTGATAAATACGGCATATACAAATAACACGCCCAAGCTCATCTCTTCACCGCACACAGCCACAAAGGCAAGAGAATTCTTGTTGGGCAGTGTATTACAGTGTTAATTTTGGCAGCAAATTTTGTTTTAGTTTTAGTCTTATGCCCCATACACACGATCGTTTTTCTTGCCATTTTTTTTCTTGCCGTTTTTCACGTCGTTTTTTTCATGTTTCCTCTCAAGCCTGTCTTGCGTACACACGATCATTTTAAAAAACGATCAAGCAAAGCGCAGTGACGTACAACACGTACGACGGCACTATAAAGGGGAAGTTCCATTCGAATGGCGCCACCCTTCATGTTAGTAAAGTTTGTTGAGCGACGATTCGCACTTTTCAGTCTCGTGCTTTTCAGTCCGTGACTGCGTGACGAATGTGCTATCTCCATTACGAACGCTAGTTTTACCAGAACGAGCGCTCCTGTCTCATACTTGATTCTGAGCATGCGCATTTTTTTTCACGTCGTTAAAGCATACACACTATCGTTTTTCACGTCGTTAAAAAAAACGACATGAAAAAACGACGTGAAAAAAGAGAGCATGTTCGAAATTTTTAATGCCCATTTTTCACGTCGTTAAAAATGCTCTGGAGCCTACACACGATCATTTTTAATGGCCATTTTTTTAATGGCATTTTTAACGGCATGAAAAACGATCGTGTGTATGGGGCATTAGTCTCAGGACTAAAATGGCATTTTAGTTTTAGTCCCATTTTAGTCTTCTGCAATAGTTTTAGTTTTAGTCGTATTTAGTCTACTAAAACTCCAATTCATTTTAGTCGAGTTTTAGTCGACTAAAACTCCTTTTAGTTGTCTAAAATCTAATGGGTGTAGTTAAATTGTAATTGTAATGCATCATTTAAGCATTTCTCTACCATTTCCAAACTCATTATTATATAGTAACTGCTGCTGGAGTGAGAAATCAAATATGTTGTTTTTTTAATGGATAGGTTTGAACATGCACTACAGAGACACAGATTAGGTCGTTATATAACGTCTTTATTTAAGTAAAAACTTTTTGTCAAGAATATTGCTGTTTTAATAAAAGGATAAAATACACCCCCCCAAAAAAATAGGAACACTTTGCGTGACATTCATGTGTGCGCGGTTGGCTCTGCTGCTTCTTCTCAGCCAAGGGAGTGTGCGGTGTGGTGGGCCCACTCACAATTTTGCCTAAGAAGAACACAGCCATGAATAAATGGTACAAAACCATACTATTCAGGCTCCGAGAACAACTTCTCCTAATGCCGTGTACACGCGTTCGAAAAACGAGGAACAGCTTGTTCCCCCCACACACGGCCGTTTTAAATGAGGTTTTTTTTCTTGGTCGAAAAAAACTACTGTGTAGGCTCCCCGGCAGTGTTTCCCTATGGGGAAAACTGCTGCGGAAAAAAATTACGGGAATCACGACGAGAAAAATTAGAGCATGTTCTAAATTTTCTCGTCGTGATTAATGCTGTTTTTCCCATCGGGAAAAATGACAAAAAGCCCACACACGGTCGTTTTTCTCGTCCAAAAGAAAAAATGAAATTTTTCCAGAAGTGAAAAATGATCGTGTGTACGCGGCATTAGTCCTACTCCTAACCATCTAAGAACAGTTTGGTGATGAACAGAACAACATGTCTTTTCCAGCATGATGGAGCTCCTTACCATAAGGCAAAAGTGATAAGTAGTACTAGTAACTAAGCGGTACTGGGAAAAAAAAAATTGGGAGAAGAGTGGCGGGTGGAGTCGGAGTAGTCGGGAGTCGGGAGCGGGACTCTGTCTGGAGACTCTGAGTGCTTTCTCTGTGTCCTGTCCTGTCTGTGTCCTCACGCGGGCGGCCTCGCCTCACCACTGGCGTCGGACTCTTCTTACGGTGTCGCTGGGCGCGTGGATTGCGTAAGTAGGCGGAGCTCTGTAAGTTGTTAAACGTCCCTCCTTCCCATTTTCGTCTCGTTGTCGTCCGATAACGGAAACGGATCAAATTTTCGTCATAGTTTTCGTCAGAGGACGAAAACGTGCTGTACTTTTCGTTCCGTTTTCATCACTTCAAAATTGCCGCTGACGAAATCGTTGACGAAAACGTTTTCGTTGACGAAATTAACACTGGTGTATTAGTGCTTGGACGAAAACACTTAGACCAAATCTTAATGGTTCTAAGAATGTCAGGCAAAATGGTTGGCCCTCGCACATGTTCACTTTATCAAATATAGCGCTCTTTAAAAAAGTTTGGACACCCCTGATATAAGAGGCGGGTGAAGAGAGGGGGGTAGAGCCAGGGCGCCTCTAATAGATGGGCCGCCATTGGTAGCAAAAGAAGCTGAACTGCTAAGTCACCACTGGGAGAAAGGAGCAGAAGAAGCCGAGTTTCTGAGTCACTGCTGAAAGGGGCAGCAATGGAAGCTAAGCTGTTGAGTCCTTGCTATGAGTAGGGAGCAGAAGAAGATGTGTTTCTGAGTCACTACTGGGAGGAGGGAGCAAAGGGAACTAAGCTGATGAATCATAGCTGAGAGGAGAAGAGCTGAGCTGCTGAGTCACTTCTTGGAGGGGGAAGCAAGGGGAACTGAGCTGCTGAAAGCGAAAGTGTTTTTTTCTTTGAGCTTTTAGGATGATTTACTCCACAATGCCTGCAGCTACAGAGGTCAGTGAGGGCTTGTTTTGAAGCTTATATACTGCTTGTTAAAATATTTGGTTAGGAGTAAAGTGACCATGGTCGACTAATATAGAAATTGTGTCAGAACAGACATTAGAAAAATGTAACTACTTTACAGTTCTCATCATAGTTTTTGTTTTTTTTATTTTTCTCCCCAGTTAAAGTTTATGATCATAGAATTTAATTTGCTGACCTGATGTCTTTTTCTGCTCTTGTTGCTGTTATGCCGCATGATATATAATGCACAAAGCCAAGCACGATTTCAGAGTAACAAGTAGTCTGAGCAGAAAACACAAGTCCCCTCCAGTGATATAAGGATCCCTCCATCACGTTTATGATATGTAAGGTATAATGGATGATTTTACGGTCCAGCTGTCCTGACAACCCCGACATGCAGTAATTGGCATTTATTCAAACAATTTGTTACTCAGATCTTATTTTTGGTTCTGGCATTTTAACCCACTTGAAAGTCATTTTTTCAATTATTTCGCCTGCACTTTGGAGTTTATCGATTATGTGTCCGAGGCGCGGTGTAATTACGTTATCTGTCTCGGGGGCCGTAATTTGCTTTTAATGTATGTGGTAACGGTGTCATTTGTATCCAGCGTCATAATTCATCTTTAAACCTTAACCGTGAAAGAACACGTTTTCATGAAGTGCAATTACATCACTCAGCGGCGGCATTAGGAGGGGGAAGAAATTAAGGCTGTCGCACTGGAAGGAGGATTCCTTATTGTAATTGTTTGCGAGGAGTGATTGCACGCATCTGCGAGAGTTCATTAGACTGTCTTCCTTTGCCGTCTCGTATCTCAGCTCTCGCCCGTTCCATTCCTACGCGTCTGCCATAATATAATTTCGTATGACAGCTAAGCATTGTTAGAAGCTGACATTATAGAGGGAGAAACAAACATCTGAATAAAACAAACATTAAGTAAGATAAGAGGCTGCAATCAAACAGTGCGCTGAAATGGAGAAGATTTGTAGTAAAGCACTTCTGTTGTTTTAGAAGTAGTGTCGTGTCAGTGATTAACTTGTCCACGCCAGATGCAAACGAAAAGACATGTATTACCAAGACCCAGCCTGTTCTGACACTTCTCACATTTATGTAAAAATATGCATTTTTATTTTTTTTGCTTGAAAATTTATTAGAACCCCCCCCCCCCCCAACATTATTAACCACTTCAGCCCCGGAAGGATTTTCCCCCTTAATGACCAGGCCATTTTTTGCGATACGGCACTGCGTCGCTTTAACTGACAATTGCACGGTCGTGCAACGCTGTACCCATATAAAATTTACGGCCTTTTTTCCCCACAAATAGAGCTTTCTTTTGGCGGTATTTGATCCGCTCTGCGGTTTTTATTTTTTGCACTATAAACAAAAATAAACGAAAATTTAGAAAATATATATATATATATATATATATATATATATATATATATTTTACTTTTTGCTATAATAAAAATCCCCCAAAAAACAGTAAAAAAAAAACAAAAAACTAATTTCTTTCTCAGTTTAGGCCAATATGTATTCTTCTACATATTTTTGTTAAAAAAATATTCAATAAGCGTTTATTGATTGGTTTGCGCAAAAGTTATATCGTCTACAAAATAGGGGATAGATTTATGGCATTTTTTATTTTTTTAAGAGTAATGGTGGCGATCTGCGATTTTTAGCGGGACTGCGACATTGCGACAGACAGAACGGACACTTTTGACACTTTTTTGGGACCATTGACATTTATATAGCGACCAGTGCTATAAATAGCCACTGATTACTGTGTTAGCCCTGGTTCAAACTGGTGCGATTTGACATGCGATTTGACATGTCAAATCGCATGTCAAATCAGCGGCATTTGCCAGCAATGGCACCGTCCTAATCGGTGCGATGCCGCATCTGCGGCGCTGCACCGATTTCAATAAGTAGTTTCTGTACTACTTTTTGCGATTTACATTGACATCTGTGTCCGAAATCGGGACTGACAAGCGGGAGTGAAATCGTGCGAGTTCAGCTGAACTCGCACGGCTTCATTCCCCGCAGCCCAGTGTGAACCTGGGCTAAATGTCCCTGGCAGGGAAGGGGTTAACACTAGGGGGCGATCAAAGGGGTTAAATGTGTTCCCTAGGTGCGTTCTAACTGTAGGGGGGTGGGCTGGCAGGGACATGACAGAGCTCACTGTTCCTGATCCCTGGGAACAGTAGATCCCTGTCATGTCACCTGTCAGAATAGGGAATCGCCTTGTTTACAAAGGCAGTTCCCCGTTCTGCCTCTGTAATAGGCGATCGCGGGTCGCCAGCGGACATTGAGTCAGCTGCGGCGATTTGCACAGGAAAGCCGATCTCCTGCCGTATAACGACTGTGGCTGGTTGGCAAGCGGTTAAACCGAGGCCCTAGAGAATAAAATGGTGGGTGTTGCTAGTTTGTTATGCCATGTGCTGTATTTGTGCAGCAGTTTTTCAGACGCAATTTTTTTAGAAATGAATAGAGGTATAGACTACTCATATGAATTATAATATATATACAGTGGGGAAAATAATTATTTGATCCTCTGCAGATTTTGTAAGTTTACCCACTTACAAACGAAATGAAGAGTTTACAATTTTTATCATAGGTGCATTTTAAATGATAGAGACAGAATATCAACCAAAAATCCTGCAAAAAAACCACGTGATACAAATGTTATAAATGGAGTTGCGGTTCAGTGAGTAAAATAAGTATTCGATCCCCAAGCAAAACATGACTTAGTACTTGGTGGAGAAACCCTTGTTGGCAAGCACAGAGGTCAGACTTTTCTTGTAGTTGGTTACGATATGTATAAAAGACATCTTCATGGGCAAGACCAAAGAGCTGACAGAGGACGTCAGGGACAAGATTGTAGACCTTCACAAGGCTGGAATGGGCTACAAGACCATCAGCAAGAAGCTTGGCGAAAAGGAGACAACTATTGGAACCATTATTCACAAAAGGAAGAAATACAAAATAACCATCAATCGCCCTCGGTCTGGAGCTCCATGCAAAATTTTGCCTCATGGGGCGAGGATAATCATGAGAAAAGGGAGGGATCAGACCAGAACTACGCAGGAGGAGCTTGTGAATGATCTCAAGGCAGTTGGGACCACAGTCACCAAACAAACCATTGGTAACACAATACACCGCCATGGATTGAAATCCTGCGGCACCCACAAGGTCCCCCTCCTCAAGAAGGCTCATGTACAGGACCATCTGAAGTTTGCCAATGAACATCTGAATGATTCAGAGAAGGATTGGGAGAAAGTGCTGTGGTCAGATGAGAACAAAATTTTGCTCTTTGGCATGAACTCGACATGCCGTGTTTGGAGGAAGAAAAATGCTGACTATGACCCCAAGAACACCATCCCTACAGTGAAGCACGGAGGTGGAAACATGATGCTTTGGGGCTGTTTCTCTGCTAAATGTGCAGGCCAACTTTGCCGCATTGAGGGACTAATGGACGGGCCATGTATTGTAAAATCTTGGATGAGAGCCTTCTTCCCTCAGCCAGAACACTGAAGATGGGTTGTGGATGGGTCTACCAGCATGACAATGACCCAAAACATACCTCCAAGGCAACAAAGGAATGGCTAAAGAAGAAGCAGATTAAGGTCATGGAGTGGCCTAGCCAGTCTCCAGACCTTAATCCTATAGAAAATGTATGAAGGGAGCTAAAACTTCGAGTTGCCAAGAGACAGCCAAGAAACCTTAAAGTGGAGCTCCACCTTAAATAGCAACTTTTGCTATTTGGAACCCTCCCCCCCTCCGGTGTCACAATTGACACCTTTCAGGGGGGAGGGGGGTGAAGATACCTGTCTAAGACAGGTATTTTCACCCACATCCGGGAGTCCTCTCTCCGGGAATCTGCGGGAGTTACGTCACTTCCCGCAGACTTCCCTTGGTGTTCTGGGAGACACTCGGCTCCCAGAACACAGGAGCACCAATCAGAACGGCGCAGCGTGACTCGCGCATGCGCCGTAGGGAACCGGGCATGAAGCCGCAGGGCTTCACTTCCTGGTTCCCTCAGCGAGTCCAGCGACGTCCGCAGCAGAGCGACAAGCGGTCGCTCGTCCTCTGCTGCGGACGTCGCTGGACTCCAGGACAGGTAAGTGTCCAAATATTAAAAGCCAGCAGCTGCTGTAGCTGTAGCTGCTGGCTTTTAATATTTTTTTTTCCGGCGGAGCTCCGTTTTAAGGATTTAGAGAAGATCTGTAAAGAAGAGTGGACCAAAATCCCTCCTGAGATGTGTGAAAACCTGATCACCAACTACAAGAGACGTCTGACCTCTGTGCTTCCCAGCAAGGGTTTCTCCACCAAGTACTAAGTCATGTTTTGCTTGGGAATCAAATAGTTATTTTACTCACTGAACTGCAACTCAATTTATAAAATTTGTATCATGTGTTTTTTTCCTGGATTTTTGGTTGATATTCTGTCTCTATCGTTTAATACACCTAAAGGAATGTAATGAGCATAATAATAAATAAGAAAAGGTCTATTCTCTATGCATCTTTACTATACTATAAAGTCTATATTGCTTTTTCATGTACACCACTGCTGTAATCCTTCCTTACTCAAATCAGCCTCTAATAACACCCCCTCCCACCGAGAAAACTGGAGAAGACAGAAAATGGCAGATACCCTCTTCTCCCACACATCTTTAAGAATGCGGAAGTGAAGACAAATCAGAGGGACAACCAAGCTTGACCATCACATTTTTGTACTCTTCTTGTATTTCAGCCAATCAGCTGTGCTTTCTAGTTTTACATTAACATAATAGTGACGTATCATGCTATGTGTAAAAAGTTTAGTACTGCCTGTAATAAAGGATTAGATAAGGAAGTAATGGATCTGCACGGACGTGTCGGAGTCTTACTTTCAGCGTGCACGCATATTTATCTGAACTTTACAATTAGGAACAGTAGTAGAATCCATATTAACCCCTTTGTGGTTTCCCACCATTACAAAATTATAGACCCTTCATTTCTTTGTAGGCGGGCAACTTACAAAATCTGCAGGGGGATCAAATAATTATTTTCCTCACTGTATATGTTGACGCATTTTATGGCTTCGCCACTTATTCGGCACTGGGGCCAGGGACGTTGCTAGGATTTACTGTTTGTGTTGTACTTACACATTGGTGCACTGACTACATTGCATTATATCTTTACTATGGCAGCATTACCCACAGTAATTTCCTACCTGCCTACTCTGTCAACTGTGACTTTACTGTCTACTACACCAAAGTATGTCAAATATGTGTGAATTTCTGTAAAATTTTCAAAATGAACAAAGTTGCAAAATTTATAAATATATGTATATGTATATATACAGGGCTTTTTTCTCAGAGAATAGGTGCAGGAACTCCCCCCTTTTTAAGCCACCATTGTCTCCACCCTCTACCCACATCCAAGTACCTTCCCCTGGTTCCACCCCCTACCTACCTACCAGTACTGCCCCTTTTAGAGAATACAGAACCAAGTATTATTTCGTGGCGCTAAGTCATTTGTATGCAATTTTTTAACGATAACAAAAAAAGCAGTAAAATAGATCCCCTAAAGCCAACATCAATAGACCTCACCCCAGCAACAATAGCTCCCCCAGCAACAATAGACCCCCATTCCAGGCACACTAGATCCCCGCCGTGAAATAACAGATCCACCCAGCAACAATAGATCTCCCCCCAGCGACAATAGACTCCACCCCAGAACACAATAGATCCCCCTAGCAACAAAAGACCCCACCCCAGCAATAATATATCCCACCAGCAACAATAGATCCCTCACACAACAATATTCCCCCAGCAACAATATACCCCCAGGAGCAACAACAGATCTTGCAGCAGCCAACAACAATAGACCTCTCCCTCAACAGTAGATCCCTCCCAACAACAATTGACCCCTCGGCAACATAAGACGCCCCCTGGTAACAATAGACCCCCATGCAAAAATTGATCCTTACCAGTTAGAATAGATCCCCGAGCAGTCAGCATCAACGACCCTCCAGCACCTCTTGCCATTACATACATTCAGTGCTGGAGTTGCCGGAACTGCGTTCCCCCATATTCCCCCTGAAAAAAAAGCCCTGTGTATGTGTGTGTGTATATATGTATATATATATATATATATATATATATATATACAGTGGGGCAAAAAAGTATTTAGTCAGCCGCCAATTGTGCAAGTTCTCCCTCTTATAAAGATGAGAGAGGCCTGTAATTGTCATCATAGGTATACCTCAACTATGAGAGACAAAATGTGGAAACAAATCCAGACAGACAATCACATTGTCTGATTTGGAAAGAATTTATTTGCAAATTATGGTGGAAAATAAGTATTTGGTCACCTACAAACAAGCAAGATTTCTGGCTCTCACAGACCTGTATCTTCTTCTTAAAGAGGCTCCTCTGTCCTCCACTCATTACCTGTATTAATGGCACCTGTTTGAACTTGTTATCAGTATAAAAGACACCTGTCCACAACCTCAAACAGTCACACTCCAAACTCCACTATGGTGAAGACCAAAGAGCCGTCGAAGGACACCAGAAACAAAATTGTAGACCTGAACCAGGCTGGGAAGACTGAATCTGCAATAGGCAAGCAGCTTGGTGTGAAGAAATCAACTGTGGGAGCAATAATTAGAAAATGGAAGACATACAAGACCACTGATAATCTCCCTCCATCTGGTGTTCCACGCAAGATCTCACCCCGTGGGGTCAAAATAATCACAAGAACGGTAAGCAAAAATCCCAGAACCACACGGGGGGACCTAGTGAATGACCTGCAGAGAGCTGGGACCAACGTAACAAAGGCTACCATCAGTAACACACTACGCCACCAGGGACTCAGATCCTGCAGTGCCAGACGTGTCCCCCTGCTTAAGCCAGTACATGTCTGAGGTTTGCTAGAGAGCATTTGGATGATCCAGAAGAGGATTGGGAGAATGTCATATGGTCAGATGAAACCAAAGTAGAACTGTTTGGTAGAAACACAACTCGTCGTGTTTGGAGGAGAGAGAATGCTGAGTTGCAACCAAAGAACACCATACCTACTGTGAAGCATGGGGGTGGCAACATCATGCTTTGGAGTTGTTTCTCTGCAAAAGGAACAGGACGACTGATCCGTGTACATGAAAGAATGAATGGGGTCATGTATCGTGAGATTTTGAGTGCAAACCTCCTCCCATCAGCAAGGGCATTGAATATGAAACGTGGCTGGGTCTTTCAGCATGACAATGATCCCAAACACACCGCCCGGGCAATGATGGAGTGGCTTCTTAAGAAGCATTTCAAGGTCCTGGAGTGGCCTAGCCAGTCTCCAGATCTCAACCCCATAGAAAACCTTTGGAGGGAGTTGAAAGTCCATGTTGCCCAGCGACAGCCCCAAAACATCACTGCTCTAGAGGAGATCTGCATGGAGGAGGAGCCAACATACCAGCAACAGTGTGTGACAACCTTGTGAAGACTTACAGAAAATGTTTGACCTCTGTCATTGCCAACAAAGGATATATAACAAAGTATTGAGATGAACTTTTGATAATTGACCAAATACTTATTTTCCACCATAATTTGCAAAAAAATTATTTCCAAATTAGACAATGTGATTGTTTGGATTTGTTTCCACATTTTGTCTCTCATAGTTGAGGTATACCTATGATGACAATTACAGGCCACTCTCATCTTTTTAAGTGGGAGAACTTGCACAATTGGTGGCTGACTAAATACTTTTTTGCCCCACTGTATATATATATATATATATATATATATATATATATATTGCCAGATTTATAAGGGGGCAAAGGGGGCAATTGCTGATTTTTGCTAAAGATCTCTGTTTCATTATTCCAGAGACATCGCTCCCTCTGTACAGAGCCCTGTGTTGATTGTCAACACAGAGCTCTGGACTGTGATTGGACACAGCCGATGATCAGATCCCGGCCATGAATCATTGTTTGGGACCTGCGGACAGACTCCTGCTGTGTACAATCCCAGCGGGTGTCGGCGAGGAGGGGGGGGCGCATGTGCGCACCCTAAACCCGGAAACAAGGAGCGTAGTACCAGTAGATCGCGTTTCCTCTACAGGCCGCCGGTCCACAGTATATCACGTGCAGGTGGTCCGCAAGTGGTTAAATAACGTTTTCCGTTTGTGGTGATCAGATACAGTTCATTGGTGTCCTGTGGCTTTCCAACATACTGCTTTATATTTTTGCTTCTGAGTAGGTATAAAAAATAAATGATTCATAAAAATATATAGAAAAAAATACATTTTTGTTTTATTTAATAATTCATTTTACTATTAAATTACCCTTTCGACTGTCAGGCGGATCCTGTCCAGACTCCTCTTCTTATTCAGTCACGCTTACATCCTCCGAGTGTCTTTCATTGCTGACGCATCGGTCCCTCTCTTTAAATACTCCTTGAATGCATTAGAGGAGATGCTGCATTTAGACCGTCTAATATCTGCTCTCCAGTTATTCTGAGCACATACTTAAGATGTCAGCTGGCAGATGACAAGAGAAGAAAAGAATGACAGGCTTCTTTTACAAAAAAAAAAAAATACAAATCAGGAGCTGCCTGGAATAATTCAGATTTTTTTATAGCTCTCTCTCCCATCAGCCTGGCACTGAGGGTTAATGTCTTAGTAAGAATGTGGAGTTTAGTTTAATAGAGGGAAAAAAAAATTCTTCAGGTCTTGTAAAACTTAGACTGGACACCAATCACCAAGTCTATCTGAGACATCTTGTCCCCAATGATGGAGGGACGGTGTGCAGATGCCTGCTGGGTATTAGTAGACCTGTAACACACTCTTACGTGCCTTTAAAGTGGACGTGGCAGCATATATACCGTATACACTCGAGTATAAGCCGAGTTTTTCAGCACTTTTTTTGTGCTGAAAATGACCCCCTCGGCTTATACTAGAGTCACCTTTTTGCACCTGATCTCCCGGACTTTGGGGACCCGGTACTGGCCGGCCGTAGGTCCCCTGGACCCCAAACTTGGCACACATGTAGCCCTATTTCTCATCTACAAGTGTGCAAAGTTTGTTGTCTGAGAAACCTATGGCCGGGGAGCACCGATTTTTCAAAGCCGGGCACCCCTTTCATAGACTCCCATGTTATACATCAGTCTAGTCATGGGCACAGTGAGGCATGGGCACAGTGAGGCATGCAGATGGACACCCTAGGCTTATACTCGAGTCAATACATTTTCCCAGTTTTTTGTAGTAAAATTGGGCCCCTCTGCTTATATTCGGGTCGGCTTATACTCGAGTATATACGGTATATATACACTATATTACCAAAAGTATTGGGACACCTGCCTTTACACACTCATGAACTTTAATGGCGTCTTAGTCCATAGGGTTCAATATTGAGTTGGCCCACCCTTTGCAGCTATACCAGCTTCAACTCTTCTGGGAAGGCTGTCCACAAGGTTTAGGAGTGTGTCTATGGGAATGTTTGAAAGAAAAAAGGAGGGAGCACCGACCTAGTGCATTACCACTTAAAAGTTTTATTAAAAAAAAATGATAAAAAGCAATGATCCTACTCACAAAGGGAGCTTAGGTAAACGCTTTTCTGACAGTTGAGCTGGAACTCTTGCCGACAGGACTTGATGGCAGAGAGGGTCAGACAATACCTCAAAAGTCTGGATGGCTGACGCGTTTCTGGGGCGCACCCCTTTTCTCAGAGCCTAGGTGATCCATGGTAGCTCTCGCCTAGTATGCCCTCAGTTAAAGCCTTATTCTAAAGCCCTGTACACACGATAGGATTTTCCAATGAAAACAGTCAGATGGATTTTTTTCATCGGACAAACTGATCGTGTATGGGCCCCATCGGTCTTTTTTCCATCGGTGTCAAAAAAATAGAACATGTTTTCAATTTTTCCGATGGATAAAAAACCAATAGCAAATTCCGATCGTCTGTGGGCAAGTCCATCGGTTAAAAAACCCACGCATGCCCAGACTGAATTATGAGACGGGAGCGCTCGTTCTGGTAAAACTAGCATTCCTAATGGAGAGAGCACATTCGTCACGCTGTAACGGACTGAAAAGCGCGAAGACTGAAAAGCGCGAAGACTGAAAAGCGCGAATCGGCTCTCACCAAACTTTTACTAACACGCGGTAACACGAAATCAGCAAAAGCAGCCCAAAGGGTGGAGCCATTAGATTTGAACTTCCCCTTTATAGTGCTGTCGTATGTGTTGTACGTCACGTCGTTTTGGTGCGGTCGGTTTTTTGACTGATGGTGTGTCGGCAAGACTGATGGAAAACAGTTTCACCGGATTTCCGATGGAAAAGTCCATCGGTTTAGAATCCATAGGATATCCGATCGTGTGTACAGGGCTTAAGAAATAAGTTCAAGGAGAAGGGGTAGAAAGAAGTGCACATAGAGGAGGCGTTTCAAAAATATTTGCAGCTATACGAAGAGGGCAGTGCAGGAAGCGAGAAAACTACAAAGCACGCCAAGGATGAACCACCACAGGTGAGGTTCTGCACCAGGTTTAATAATAAAGTACCTACTATACATAACATCTTCAAGAAAGATTGGAAGATACTGGAATCTGACCCATTCTTGAAGACATGCCTCCCGCCAAATCCGAACTTAGTCTTTAGGAGACCCAAAGACTTGAGGAGCATTATTGCCCCGAGCAGGGTGAAGAAGAACAAGAATAAAGGGTTGAACAGCCTTTGGACGACCATCTTCGACCAAAAGGGTAGCTACAGATGTGGAGGGGGCAACTGTGGGAACTGTGTACATATGTGTCACAGGAAAAAATATGTGACCGGTGTAGATGGGAGGAGCCATAAGATAAAGCAATTTATAAATTGTGGCACCCCATATGTCATTTACGGTATACTCTGCCCGTGTCGCCTCTATAGGATCATTGCTTTTTATCTATTTTTTAATAAAACTTTTAAGTGGTAATGCACTAGGTCGGTGAGCCCTCCTTTTTTCTTTCTTTCTCTAGCCGTATGAACACCCATTGTTCTGAGGAGGGCTGCAAGACTCTAGACCTTGCCTTAAGATGGAACCACACTACCCATGTTTGACCAAACACCAGAGCACAGGAGATTTTTGTTTTACTATGGGAATGTTTGACCATTCTTCCAGAAGCACATTTGAGAGGTCAGGCGCTGATGTTGGACGAGAAGGCCTGGCTCTCAGTCTCTGCTCTAATTCATCCCAAAGGTGTTCTATCAGGTTGAGGTGAGGACTCTGTACAGGCCAGTCAAGTTCCTTCACCGCAAACTCGCTCATCCGTGTCTTCATGGACCTTGCTTTGTGCACTGGTGCGCAGTCATGTTGGAACAGGAAGGGGCCATCCCCAAACTGTTCCCACAAAGTTGGGAGCATGAAATTGTTCAAAATGTCCTGGTGTGCCGACGCCTTAAGAGTTCCCTTCACTGGAACTAAGGGACCGAAGCCCAACCCCTGAAAAACAACCCCACACCACAATCCCCCCTCCACTAAATGATTTGGAGAGGTGGCCCAATACTTTTAGCAATATAGTGTGGATGGGCAAGTTTGGAGTGGAGGAAATTTACTGGCATGCACCCGATAGAACACCTTTGGGATGAATTAAGCCTTGTACATATGGTCGGACTTCCATCGGACTTTTCTGTGGATTTTTGTCCGAACGGAGTTGGCCGGGCACACCCATAGCATATAAAAACAAAAAATGCAGCGCCCAAAGAGTGTATGAAGGCCCAAACACACAAAAGGATTGGGACAAACAACAAACAGTGAAAAACATACAGCCCACAAAAAGGCCAAGGATAATGAAATCCAAATGTGCTTCACTCCAAATAATACCTACACATATATATAAAAACTCATATGTAGTTATGTACAGTGAACTAATATAAAAGTCCAATAAGAGTGACAATGTGTAGACTGGAAACGGATGACAGAAATGTTACATAAATGTTGAAACATTAGAGCATTGTCCCCGTAAAAGAAATCCAACGAGACTTCAAGATCATAGGACACGTATGTTCATAAATCCATAGCACCCGGGGACGTGACTCCAGCACCAGGGATGGGGGAAAGAAATGGATACTCTTACCCCTATATGTGGACGCACACACCAGCGGTGGTGAGTCAAACAGGCAGAAGGTATAAGTGTAGACTACACTGGATCTGTCCTCCTGGAGCAGCAGCAGATGAAGCAAACTCAGGGAATCCAATCCTCTCCAGGATACAGGCACGAAATTTCCAAGACGTCAGGATTCAGCCCGGATCTCGACCTCCCTTCTATAACCATCAGCTGTCACCCATAGCATACACACCACAGGACTTTTCTGCAAAGTTTCACAAAACTTTTTGCAACATCACATGGTTTTTCTGCTCTTTTCTGCTCTTTACCGCCACCCTTTGGTCAACTTCTGCTATTGTTGGTTGATTTTAACATTAGTTGTTTTGTCCATCGGACAAAAGTCCTATGGTTTTCTGTACACACGGTAGGACTTTGCTCCATCTGACTTTTGTTGGGCAAAAGTTTGTCCATTTGCAGACCCAACTTTTGTCCGATGAAAACAAAACCAAACGAAAAAAAGTTTGTCCGATGGAGCGTACACACGGTCGGATTGTTGGTCCAACTTGCTTAAAACTAAGTTTGTTGGGCAAAAGTCTGACCGTGTGTACGGGGCTTTAGAGTGGAGACTGCGAGCCAGGTCTTCTCATCCAACATTAGTGCCTGACCTCACAAATGCGTTTCTGGAAGAATGATCAAACATTCCCATACAATCAACAACAACAGTGATCAGGGGCCTGCCGTAGAGACCTGAAAAGGGGGGAGGAACTGATATAATGGCAGTCCTATGGATCTTACTGTAGGACACTTTCTCAATTTAGGGGGGCCCCTCTCCGTTGGTTACTGTGTCAGGAACTTAGAAATGCCGAACTCAGAGAGGTATAGACTAACCCAAATCTCACATTTTCTACAATCTACAATCCATATGGCATAATAAACCTGAACCCCCCACATCCCCACATTAACTGCTTACGAGACATGGTGCGCCAACATCAAGGATCAGAGGGGGGGGGGTATTTCCACCATCTATGCTTCTCTTGCCAAGGCCACAGTTAAACCCCTTTACGCCAGACTCTGGGAACAGGATCTGGCGGAAGAGTGGGACATGGACAAGTAGTATCAATGCTTCCAACGTTCATTCAAGGGCATCCTGAACGTTTCCTTAATGGAAGCCAATGTCAATATTCTCACACGTTGGTACCCCGTGAGTCCCCTCTACCCTCACTAAAATATGAGTCCCCTCTACCCTCGCTAAAATATATCCAGATGCTTCCCCTATGTGCTTCAGGGGATGCGATCACTATTCCACATCTGCCCACTAATACTAAGCTTGTGGAACAGATTCTTCCACTTGCTACGGAGGGTCACAGAGGTCTCGGTCCCACAGGTCCCTGAAATAGCACTCCTCAACCACAAAGTTGAGAAAATACCTATAAATACCCAATCTCTGATCTTCTTCATGCTCCTAGGAGGCAAAATTACCATAGCCCAAAACTGAAAGAGGCCTTCGGTACCGCTCTTTGCAGTAAAAAGCAAGATCTCCTGGATCATGGCCCAGGAGAAGACAGTGAGCATACTCCAAGACAAAACACGTAAGTTTGAGTTAATCTGGGAAACTTGGGCTACGTTCATTAAAATTCCGTTACACCCAGGGGGCAGTACAGACCCTATGTCATAACCCTATGTGTCCTTCCTCCCTTTTCTCTTCACTGTCCTCACTCCCCCCTCTTCTTTTCCTTTCCTCCTGGAGACATGCCATGTCTTTGTGGCGTGTCTCCATCTAGATGGACCTTCGCTGGTGATCATTGAAATACTCCAGTAGCTATGACTTCAGACCATAGATGTCTAGAAGACCAGGGTAATCTGGTACCCTGGATGCCTAGAAAGTCCGGGCCTTTAGGTCTCCACCACTTAGTAATCATAATAGCTGGGAGGGGCCTCGCCGGTCTGTCCAGCCAGAGCCTTATCTTGTCCGGTGCAGGAGGCCGGAGCCATTCCGTCCACAGTGAGTTCCCATAGGGGTAGCGGGTCTGGCTTCAGGCGTCAGTCAGCAACGGGATGTGTCTCTCTCAAAATTTTAGGCTGGTGGACAGGCGATATCTTCCCGCAGGTCCTGTAAAGCAGGGGTCTCAAACCTGCGGCCCTCCAGCTGTTGCGGAACTACAAGTCCCATCATGCCTCTGCCTATGGGAGTCCTGCTTGTAACTGTTTAGCCTTGCAATGCCTCATGGGAATTGTAGTTCTGCAACAGCTGGAGGGCCACCAGTTTGAGACCCCTGCTGTAAAGGGAAAATCTGATAGACCCAAGCTACTTAATCTCACGCCTCTCCAATTGGCATGTGACGCACTAGATTAAGCGGAGGCTATCCCATGCTATAACTAATGTTAAGAAAATTGTTTGTTACATATACGTTTATGTCCTTTTATTGTAACTGATCACCTTTTTGTGGGTGAGCTTAGCATGTCATCTTGTTAACTGACAAAAACAATAAAAATATTGAAAAGAAAAAAAAGAAAAGAAAAATGCAGTGCCTATTGCTGGATCAAATTATTATAAAACAAATTACAGAAAGGAGTAATACACATAATTACCTTCGTCAGGATGATATCAGTAATATCCTTCAGTTTCTGTTGTTTATTTTGCTATTATTCATGTCAGGATCTTTGTGACCTAGGACACCGTTCCCGTCTTTCTGAACTGCCTTGGTAATGGTGTTGGTCAACGTTAGCCACCATTGTCTTCAACTTTTCACAGCATCCAAGTCTTCTTCGATGACTTCTACGCCATCAAACTATTTGAGTTCTGGTTTGGGTAAGTTCCTTCAGGGAGAGTTCCAAGTTTATTTTCCTGAGCAATAAATAAATGTAGTTTTTCTTGTAGTCTAAGGACCTTCCCACATTTTCCCAGTGACAAAATATTGAGTCCAGTCCATCTCGCTGCTGTCGGTCCTAAACTACGTGGAACAGAATGTTGTCTTCCAAGAACTAATACAAGAAAAATAAAAATGTCAGGTCTCAGTGCCTACATACTTGGGATACACATACCGTATATACTCGAGTATAAGTCAAACCGAATATAAGCCGAGGCACCTAATTTTACCACAAAAAATGGGAAAACGTATTGACTTGAGTATAAGCCTAGGATGTCCATCTGCATGTCTCACTGTGCCCATGCCTCACTGTGTCCATGCCTCACTGTGCCCATGACTAGACTGACGTTTAACATGGGAGTCTATGGAGGGGGTGCCCGGCTTTAAAAAATCTGTGCTCCCCGGCCGTAGGTCCCCCAGACAACAATCTTTGCACACTTGTAGAGGAGCAATATAGCTACATGTGTGCCAAGTTTCGGGTTCAGGGGACCAAAATCACCAAAGAAATACCGTTTAACACGGTAGTCTATGGAAGGGGTGCCTGGCTTTGAAAAATTGGTGCTCCCCGGCCGTAAGGTCCCCGGACAACAAACTTTGCACAAATGTAGAGGAGAAGTGGTGCTACATGTGTGCCAAGTTTGGGGTCCAGGGGACCTACGGCCGGCCAGTACCGGGTCCCCAAAATCTGGGAGATCAGGCACAAAAATGTGACTCGAGTATAAGCCGATGGGGGGGGGGGGGGGGGCATTTTCAGCACAAAAAAAGTGCTGAAAAACTCGGCTTATACTCGAGTATATACAATAGGTTTATATTCAGATTAAAGGTATAAAAAAAAATTGATAAGATTAAATAAATAAATACATTTTAAAAAAGGCTAAAAAGAGAGAACGCTGTTGTAGAATAGACCTAAAATGTAATCTATGAAATGTGTATATAGCATGGCCAATGGCATTTACAATATGATGACATACAGCACAAATTTAAATACATGAATAATCTACTAATAAAAACACTTACCCCAATTTGGCCCTAACATACTTATATAACTTCAAATTTATCAAATTTAACTAATTTATCTAACATATTTATCTAATTTCCTATTTGCTAATACTTCACTAATACTTCACTTTGCTCGTATTTCACCTGGGTATAGTAGCATAATTGCCTAATAAAGTTATATTACCATACTGGTAATTACTCTTCTTACGAATTCTCCTTTGACGGTTATTCCCAAGGTTCATGCCTGAAAATAATTCCTACTGCAAGACTTCTCAACTATGTGCAGAACATAAATTTGATGTTTCAGCTCTCTTGTTCTCATAACATCAAAAGGACTTCTTGATTATTGGCTCCAGGTGACAGCTAGGCTAGCGGTGGTGTCAAGCCTCCCCCTGACACCTGACCGCCTTGCGTGACTAGGCATCTAGGATAGTCTCTTTCCAAAAGCGTGTTATGCCCCGTACACACGATCTGACCTTTTTCCGATCAAACTTCCATCGGAATTCCGACGGAATTACATCGGAAAATAATAGAACATGTTCTATTTGAAAATTTTGATGGAATTCATCGGAATTTCTCCAATGGGGCCCACGCGCACGGTTGGAATTTCCGATAAAAAAACCCTAACGGACTCCGTCTGACTTTTTTCATCGGAAATTCCTATCGTGTGTACAGGGCATTAAGCTCCTCCTTTTTATACAACTCATTTTACAAGACGGGATATACTCCACAAATGGAAAATGCCTTCCCTTCTGTCCTATAATGACTGATTATTATTATACAGTATTTATATAGCGCCAACAGTTTACGCAGCACCTTACAACTTGAGGGTAGACAGTCACAGTACAAATACAATACATTTTAATACAGTAGGAATCAGAGGGCCCTGCTCCTTAGAGCTTACAATCTAAGAGGGAGGGTCAAGAGATACAAGAGGTAATAACTTTGGGGGATGTGTTGGAGAAAATAAAGGCACAGCTGTTAGGTGGGGGCCAGATAGGCTTCTCTGTAGAGATGAGATTTCAGGGATTGTTTGAAAGTGGACAAAGTAGGAGAAAGTCAGACAGATTGGGGTAGAGCATTCCAGAGGATGGGAGAGGCTCTGGAGAAGTCCTGGAGGCGAGTATGGGAGGAGATGACAAGGTAGTTAGAGAGTAGGAGGTTTTGAGAGGAGCGAAGAGAATAATTAGGTTGGTATTTTGAGACCAGGTTAGTGATGTAGCTGGAGCCAGGTTGTGGATGGCTTTGTAAGTCATTGTTAGTATCTTGAATTAAATTTATTGGTTGAGTGGCAGCCAATGGAGGGATTGGCAGAGGGGTATAGCAGACGCTGAGCGGTTTGTAAGGTGGATGAGTCTGGCAGCAGCGTTCATGATGGACTGAAGTGGGGATAGTCTATTTAGAGGTGCCAGTGTGGAGGGAGTTGCAGTTGTTGAGGCGAGATATGACCAGGGAGTGGATTAGAAGCTTTGTGGTGAAGCTGATGTTCGGCTATTTAACCACTTCCATACAGGGCTTTTTATACCACTTCCATACCGGGCCTATTCTGGCACTTCTCTCCTACATGTACAAATCATCATTCTTTTGCTAGAAAATTACTCAGAACCCCCAAACATTATATATGTTTTTTTTAGCAGACACCCTAGGGAATAAAATGACGGTTGTTGCAACTTTTTATCGTGCACGGTATTTGCGCAATAATTTTTCCAACGCCTTTTTTGGGGGAAAAAAATGGTTTCATGAATTAAAAAATAACAAAACAGTATTTTTTGTAAAATATATGTTACGCCTAGTAAAAAGATACCTAACATGTCACGCTTTAAAAACACTCATGGAATGGCGCCAAACTTCGGTACTTAAAAATCTCCATAGGTGACGCTTTGAAAATTTGTACAGGTTACCAGGTTAGAGTTACAGAGGAGGTCTAGTGCTAGAATTGTTGCACGTGCTCTAACGCAATGCGGCGATACCTCACATATGTGGTTTGAACGGCGTTTACATATGCGGGCGGGACTTACTTGTGTGTTCGCTTCTAAGCGCGAGCTATTGGGGACGGGCGTTTTAAAAAAAATATATATATATTTTTTTATTATTATTTTACTTATTTTTTTACACTTTTTTTTTTTTTACACTTTTATTCCTATTACAAGGAATGTAAACACCCCTTGTAATAGGAATGTGTGTGACAGGTCCTCTTTATGGAGAGATGCGGGGTCAATAAGACCCCACATCTCTCCTCCAGGCTGGAAAGCATGAGATCGTGAAAAAAATGTCACTGATCTCATACTTACAGCCGCAATGGCAGCTTTGTTTACAAGGTTTAAAAAGTCATAAAGCCTACTGGATTGGTAGCGATGAAGAAGATGGTAGGGTTCTTAGGACTTTAGGAGGGAGTCGTGAGCCGCAAGGGTTCTGTTGGTGTGCATCAGAAGAAATAGAAACTTCCCACCCATGCTCCCTGTTTTTTGGTTTTGTGGCTGTCATGACAGCTTGGTGGTTGTTGGTCTGTTGAGGAGGTAAAATTCAGAGCTAATAGAATAGTTCTGGACCCATCGTGGTATGGTATCCTCGGATACATTCCTGTTAATGAGGGGTTAACTCGGAATATGGAAAATGAAGGTCACTGCGGATAGTAAGGATTGCCTATGAGCCGGTGTGTTGCAGATGGGGACCTAGTAAAAGCAACGGCCATGAAATAATTGGATGTGTTTGGTGCCTTTAAAGATCAGCAAGTTTTCTTTCTTTGTTTCTGTTTTAAGGGATGTTGTGTTAATTATATTTATTTGTTAATAAAAGGCTGCAATGGTAATTTTGACTCCAAACCTTGGTGTGGTCTCTTTTATTGTATGGGTTGAGTTTGGGGGAGATGGCCTAGCAGACTTTGGTTAACGTTAGGGACATCTATTCTACACTAGACATGTACCAGCAAATGTATAAGAGCAGAGGCTTCCCAGCAAAGTATGATGACATTTGGTTTGCATGAACACTCTCTACCTGAATCTGCACCCTCCCATTTCCTAAAGCCACAACTTTCCCATTGTCTTTTTACTACTGTGCAATGTTAAATCAATGATGGAATGATACATTGTTGATGACCACATTTTGAGAGCAATACTGTAGCACACCCTTACCTAAGGACTCTGCATGTTAAACTCTTTTTCATCTTAGGTACATCTTAGGGACTGGTAGGCGGCACTGGTGGGCACTGATAGGCAGCACTGTTAGGTGACACTGATAGGCAGCACTGTTAGGCCCACCAGTGCCGCCTACTAGTCCCTAAGATGTACCTAAGATGTGGTGATTTTCAAACTTTAACAAAGTTTTACTTGTTAACCACTTGCCGGAAGCGCTATAGCTGAATGATGGCTACAGCGCAGCTGGCCAGTTCTGGGAGAGCGTCATATAACGTCCTCCCATGATCACACGGGTGACATGCTCTGTGATCACTGTGTCCTCTGGACACAGCTGATCACAGATCAGAGTAAAGAGCCAATCATCAGCTCTTTACCATAATTTTTTAACTAATTATTCAAAAAAATTAAAAATAAACAGTGGTGATTAAATAGTACCACCAAAAGAAAGCTCTATTTGTGTGAAAACAAAATTATACATTTTTCATATGGGTACAGTGTTGCATGACCACGCAATTGTTATTCAAAGCTGAAAATTGGCCTGGGCAGGAAGGGGGTAAAAGTGGCCAGTAAGCAAGTGGTTAAAGAAAAAAAAAGGCCATGTATTGCTACAGATATAATGAGCGGTATAATAACTGGGCATACAGATGGCCATTTTGTCTTTAGCCACCATTTTTTGACATACTCCATAAACCACTTGGTCGTTTTCTGCCATCACTCTTCTATGTTTCTACTGAACGCTGAGTTCTCTTAAGCCCTGTACACACGATCGGATTTCCGATGGAATCAAATCCGATGGATTTTTCCATCGGAATTCTGATGAAGCTGACTTCCATCAGTCTTGCCTACACACTATCAGACAAAATTCCGACCGTCCCAAACGCCGTGACGTAGAACACGTACGACGGCACTATAAATGGGAAGTTCAAATCCAATGGCGCCACCCTTTGGGCTGCTTTTGCCGATTTCGTGTTACCGCGTGTTAGTAAAAGTTTGGTGTTAGCCGATTCGAGCTTTTCAGTCTCCGTGCTTTTCAGTCCGTTACAGCACGACGTATGTGCTATCTCCATTACGAATGCTAGTTTTACCAGAACAAGCGCTCTCGTCTCCTAATTCAGTCTGAGCATGCGTGGGTTTTTTCTCCGATGGAGTTCCACACAGACGATCGGAATTTCCTATCGGTTTTTTTTTTCCATTGGAAAAATTTAAAACATGTTCTATTTTTTTCACCAATGGAAATAAGTCCGATGGGGCCCACACACGACCGGTTTGTCCGATGAAAACAGTCCATCGGACTGTTTTCATCGGTCAAACTGATCATGTGTGCAGGGCTTAAATAGACATCGATAGCCAGAATTTACAAGGAAGTCCATATTTTACTTTTGAATCCCTCAAACCACATGGGCCACAAACTCCACACCTGCCTCAGTGACTGTCCTGCCGTTCTCGGCTTCCTGGTGCCCATGCCTTGGCTGACAATCAAACACTACAATTGAGAAGTAATCTCATAAGCCTCTCTATCATAGAACAGAGTGCTTACAGAGAAAAAAAAAATTCATCCTTACCAGACCAACAAACCATAGTTGTAGTGATTTGCTGCAATCCAATGCCCGGCAGGCAGTGTACCATCCAGCAGAGATGCGTTGGGAAGTCAATAGTGGCCGTATAGGTCAAGATATACGTGTCAACCGAGAGGTATGGCCGCAGGAACGCTAACTCTATTAGAAAGATATTGATTACACAACTGGCACAACATGCGCCTTGAGATGAAGAGCCTTCAGCAAAAGCAGACCTGTGTTTTCCAACTGCGAACATCAATGAAGAAATAAGAGAAAGGCTATTAAAAACTTTGAGAGCCTGCAGGAGTGACACAAAACTTGTTTATAATACCAAAAAGAAGTCATGCTCCACTTCAGTAGGGTATGGCGGGCGCCGCTGACCTACTAGAAAGGAACTGTGCAAAAAAAGAAAGGTTCGGAATGTTAATTAGGGGTGAAGACAAAGGACTGACATCCTGAGTGTATGATTCCCGCTAGAGAGGCCGGACTCGTGAACTAAAGCAAAGAAAAGAGACGTCCTTTCGGAGGATTTTAGCTCACGGCATTTTATTTCATTTACAAGAACTAAAAGGTGAATTTCTGTGTTCTTTTTTCAGAGCTGATTAGACAATAGAAGAGCCGCTGTGCAGGCTGAGTACTGGGTGTGAAGCTCAATTCCTAATATATACAACTATAAGATTGTATTATGTTTTAAAATAGAGTTTGCAAATTCCAAACCAAACTTGAGTATGGAGTTAGGAGCAAATACAGTCATGTAACTTGGTGATCACTATAAAATAGATAATGATTAAAGAATATGTAAACCCAGGGCTTTTTTTTCCTCAGAGAATAGGTGCAGGAACTCCCCCCTTGTCTCCACCCCCACATCTGAGCACAATCAATTGGTTTCACCCCCTACCCACCTCTGAGCTCCATCTCTTGTTCCCCTCCCTACCCACCTCTGAGCACCGTCCCTTGTTCCCCTCCCTACCCACCTCTGAGCACCGTCCCTTGGTTCCACCCCCTATCCACCTCTGAGCACCGCTTCTTGGTTCTACCCACTACCCACCTCTTTGCACCTTCCTTGGTTTCACCCCCTACCCACCTCTGAGCACCGCTTCTTGGTTCTACCCACTACCCACCTCTTTGCACCTTCCTTGGTTCCACCCACTACCCACCTCTAGGCACCGTCCCTTGGTTCCACCCACTATCCACCTCTGAGCACCGTTCCTTGGTTCCACCCCCTATCCACCTCTGAGCACCGCTTCTTGGTTCTACCCACTACCCACCTCTTTGCACCTTCCTTGGTTCCACCCCCTACCCACCTCTGGGCACCGTCCCTTGGTTCCACCCACTATCCACCTCTGAGCATTGTCCCTTGGTTCCACCCACTACCCACCTCTAGGCACCGTCCCTTGGTTCCACCCCCTATCCACCTCTGAGCACCGCTTCTTGGTTCTACCCACTACCCACCTCTTTGCACCTTCCTTGGTTCCACCCCCTACCCACCGCTGGGCACCGTCCCTTGGTTCCACCCACTATCCACCTCTGAGCATCTTCCCTTGGTTCCACCCACTACCCATCTCTGAGTACCGTCCCTTGGTTCCACTCCCTACCCACCTCTGAGCACCATCCCTTGGTTCCACCCACTATCCACCTCTGAGCACCATCACTTGTTTCCCCCCCTACCCAACTCTGAGCATCATCACTTGGTTCCACCCCCTACCCACCTCCCAGTACTGGCCCAAGTATCAGTTTGTTGTGTTATAAATATGGTATGGAATTTGTTCTTGTCTAATAACAAGAAAATCAGTAAAATAGATGCCCTGGAGCCAGCAATGATAGATCCCCCAGCAACAAAAGATCCTACCCCTGCAACAATAGATCCCTTACACAACAATAGAGTCCCCTAGCAAACAATGGACCCCACCCCAGCAATAAAAGGTCCTCCAAGAACAGTGGAACTTACCCCAGCAACAATAGCTTCCCAACACAACAATAGACCCCCCCCCTACATACAGCAACAATGGAGCACCCACAACAAAACAGTAACCCCAGCAACAAAGATCCACCCCAGCAAATATGCCCCCCCAGAAACAGTAGACCCCACCTCACACATAAATAGGCTCTCCCAGCAACAATAGACACCACCCGAGAACATTTTTTTCTCCTACACAACAAAAGACCCCCCTCACACAGCACAAATTGATCACCCTCAACAAGATACCACCCCCAGCAACAAAAGACCCACCCAGCAACATTAGGTCTCCCACACAACAATAGACCCCCCCCCCACACACACACACACACATACAGCAACAATGGGCCACCCACAACAAAATACCACCCCAACAATCCTCCCTCAATAGTAGATTCTTACAAGATAGGTAGCAATAGACCCCCCACCAGCAACAATAGACCCTCCAGCACACCCCCTCACCCCTTGCTATTACATACATTCAGTGCTGGAGGTGCCGGAACTTCCCACTGAAAAAAAAGCTCTGTGTAAACCCAACATTTTATATTCCTGATATGTGTCTGCTGTTCCATGTACTTGTATGAAAAAGTCTCCTGTTCTCTTTGTATTGCTTACTTTGTGTGAAATCCCTGGTGTTCCTGCGAGTCCCTCTGCTTTCCTACCAGAAACTGACCACACCAGGCAGGAGAGCACAGCATGATCAGATTTCCTTACTCCCATTTGTGTATTCACGCTATATTAACTCTTACACTGATGTCTTCTAACCCTGATGTGCTTAGCTAATCCAAACTGTAGGCTATGTGTGCTGGCTTCTTGCTTTTCACCCTTTCAGACTAGGCAAAGGCAAAGTTTTAAAAGCTTTACTTTAACAACTTGACATGACAGTCAAACAAAGGCAATAGTCTTTACCTAAACAAATCCCTAAGTCAGGCTTACGGCTGCCCCATCATACCTGTGCAGCATAGAGTCCATATCTGGCTGAGTCCATGATGGCAGTATCTAGGATTGACATCTTCAGGGCGGACTGAGGACAGATCCACATCCTGAGGGCAGATCCTCCTTAGTTGGTCTTGGCATATTGGCAGGCCAGCAAGACAGACTCCGGCCAAGGTGACAGAAGCAACCTCAGACTTCCAGTAACCTCTTTTGTGCCTTCATTGACTTTAGCTCTTGCTCCTCCTTCGGGTCTGGACCCCTGTCCCTCTTATATTACAAAGAACTGAAAACATAATTAACACTAACCCTCCTGACTGGGGTAGCATAAAACTCTACCTGCCTACTAGTAGGAGTAGGAACTCTATACAGGAACCATGTAAAGACATCAGGCCCGGCCCAAGAGGTGTTCCCAGCCATAGAAGTAGTGTTGCCAAGAGTGGCTAGGAATATGGTGAGTGTGTGCACAGGGCACACCATGTCTCAGACTCACTGTACTTGCAAGTGTGTGGAAGAAATGGAGTCGAAAACGACAAGAAACTTGCTGGCAGAGCTTTCTTACCGAGTAAATCGGTCGTGTGTACGCGGCTATCGCCACTATCAGGTTTCTCGTCAAGAAAACCAACAAGAATCTTGACGAGAAAAATAGAGAACCTGCTCTCTATTTTCTCGTCAGGATTCTCCATTTTCTCATCGAGATTCTCGTCAGCCTGTGTCTCGACGAGAAAAGTGTGCGTGTGTGTACACTTACCTGTCGCCGTTGTGAGGGGGTTAACTCGGTAGCGGGTGTGTGTGACCCCCTGGTTGGGCTCCCCACACAAAAACAGGGCCAGCAGACGGAGGTTGTGGTTTTCAAAATCAAAAGGTGCGGTTTATTTCTCTATGTACAGTGACAAAAACACAGCAAAGCCAAAAAGAAACATAAACAAAATAAATCCTGGTCAGCTTGACCTCTGACTAAACATGCAGGTTTCCTAACTAACAACTGGGATCAGCCTGGTGCTGTCCTAGTCCCTAAGTCCCTGGTTTAGTCAATGTCCAAACAAATAGCCACACAGGCTTTTTCTCACCGCACAGGGGTTCACTCTCCCTAGACAGTCCACACAGGTCTGGTTCCAGGCATGAGCAAACACCTAATGAATCTGGGAGTTTTTATAGAGGCCTTAAACGAACTGACAGGCTTCAGCTGGTCTCATCAACTCCCTGCCTGCACGACGCCCAGCCCTCTCCCTAGAGGTATGAGTCATCCATGAGCCCACTAGCCTCAGCTGGGCTTCATCAACTCCCTCCCTAGTTGTATAAGTCGGCATAAAGCCTGAATCTGGGAGAAATATATCTACCCCCCTGGATGCAACCAGGTGACTTTACCTTCCTGCTGTCACATACCCCCCCCTCTTGTTTTAACCTTGGGGTTGGAACACCAGCAATCAGGCATTCATGTACTCGAGACAAAGCATCCACATTCCCCATTTGAACGCCAGGGCGATGCTTTACTGTGAAGTTGAATTCCTGTAGGGCCAGGAACCACCTATTCACTCTTCTATTTGTCTCCTTGTTTTGAGCCATCCACTTTAACGGAGCGTGATCCGTAACCATGTCAAAGTGCCTACCTAGCAGATAGTACCGAAGGGAATCTAGAGCCCACTTCACCGCTAAACACTCCTTTTCAACCGTGGCGTAATTTACCTCATGGGACTTCAACTTCCTGCTGAGGTAAATGACTGGGTGCTCTTCCCCGTTCCAGACCTGGGACAATACTGCTCCTAACCCCACATCTGACGCATCACTTTGTACGACAAAGTCTTTAGAGAAGTCGGGTGAGTACAACACTGGCTGGCTACATAAGGCTTGTTTCAAGAATTGGAATGCTGCCTCAGCCTCGGGGGTCCATTTAATCATGACCGACCCTTTCCCTTTCGTCAGGTTGGTTAGGGGCACAGCCTTAGAAGCAAAGTGGGGAATGAAGCACCGATAATAACCCGCGATTCCCAGAAAGGCCCGTACCTGCTTCTTGCTGTTGGGACGTGGCCAACTCTGGATGGCCTCGACTTTGTTGAGTTGGGGTTTTATCACTCCCCTGCCAATGGTGTACCCAAGATATTTGGCCTCCTCCTGCCCAATGGTACACTTCTTGGGGTTAGCCGTAAACCCCGCTTCCCGGATAGAGTCTAGGACTGCTTGCACTTTTGGCAGATGTGAGGCCCAATCTGTGCTATGGACAATTACGTCATCCAGGTAAGCCGCAGCATACTTCCGATGGGGCCTCAGTATCTGGTCCATTTTCCGCTGGAATGTGGCCGGCGCATTCTGTAACCCGAACGGCATTCTCTTATATTGGAACGCCCCGTCTGGGGTTACAAATGCGGTTTTCTCTTTGGCCGACTTGGCCAGGGGAATTTGCCAATACCCTTTTGTGAGGTCAAGAGTCGTCATGTATCGGGCTGTTCCTAGCCGGTCGATCAACTCATCTATACGTGGCATGGGGTAGGTGTCAAATTTTGTAACTTTGTTCAACTGACGAAAATCGTTACAAAATCGCCAGCTCCCATCCGGTTTAGGCACCAACACAATGGGACTAGACCAATCACTTTGGGACTCCTCTATCACCCCTAAGTTCAGCATTTTCTGTACTTCCTCCCGTATTGCCTCCCGTCGGGCCTCTGGGATCCGATAGGGTTTTAACTTCACCCTTTCACCGGGCGGGGTAATAATATCATGCTCTACCCCAGATGTTTGTCCCGGCAGCTCAGAGAACACCTCCTTGTTGCGAAGCACAAACTCCTTAACCTCCTGTTGTTGGGGTTGTGACAAGGTGGCTGCTATTCCAACCTCCGGAATCACGCAACCAGTTTGAGCTGGTGACCAAGTTTCTGCGACTAGGGACTCTCTATCCCTCCAGGCTTTCAACAGATTAACGTGATATATCTGTTCGGGCTTTCGCCTTCCTGGTTGTCTGACCTTGTAATTCACTTCGCTCACTTTTTCCATTATCTCGTAGGGGCCTTGCCATTTGGCAAGGAATTTACTTTCAACCGTAGGGACAAGTACCAATATCCTATCCCCCGGGGAAAAGGTACGGGTCTTGGCTCCACGGTTGTACACTCTCTGCTGTGCCAACTGCGCTTGGGCCAAATGTTCCTTCACGATGGGCATTACCTGTGCAATTCGATCTTGCATCAGGGCGACATGCTCAATCACACTCCTGTGGGGAGAACTCTCACTTTCCCAAGTTTCCTTGGCAATATCCAACAGCCCTCTTGGGTGTCTCCCATACAGTAACTCAAAGGGGGAGAATCCCGTAGAGGATTGGGGCACCTCCCTAATAGCAAACATCAAATAAGGAAGTAGACAGTCCCAATCCCTTCCATCTCTATCCACCACTTTCTTCAACATTTGTTTTAGGGTTTTGTTGAATCTTTCAACCAGCCCATCGGTTTGGGGGTGATACACAGATGTACGCAATTGCGTCACTTTGAACAATTTACACAGCTCTTTCATAACCCGGGACATAAAGGGTGTACCTTGGTCCGTAAGCAGTTCTTTACAAATACCCACCCGGCTAAAAACAAGAGATAGCTCTTTGGCTATGGTTTTGGCCGAGGTATTTCTGAGAGGGATCGCTTCTGGATAACGGGTGGCATAGTCCATTATAACCAATATGTACTGGTGCCCCCTAGCGGACTTGATTATAGGACCTACCAAATCCATTGCGATTCTCTCAAACGGGACCTCAATGATGGGTAGAGGGACCAGCGGGCTACGGAAATGTGGCATCGGGGCCGACCTCTGACACACAGGGCAGGAGGAACAATAATTTTCTATGTCCTTCATCACCCCAGGCCAATAGAATCTCTGTAATACCCTCTCTCGGGTTTTCTCTGTCCCCAGATGACCTCCAAGAATGTGCCCATGGGCCAACTCCAACACCAACTTCCTGTAAGGTTTGGGCACCACAAGCTGCTCAACGGTTTCTTCTGCCCTTTTTGCCACCCGATACAGTAGGTCCTTCTCTACGCTGAAGTATGGGTAAGTGCAGGTATTATCTGGGTTCACTAACTCGCCATCTATTTCCACTACGTTTTCCCGTGCCTTTATTAGGGCGGGGTCTTTTAACTGTTCTGTGGCAAAATTTTCCCTGTGAACCTCCAGATCAGAAAACTCCACAGACGGTAGGTTTTCGTCTGAGGAGGTGGGCTCCTCTCCAGTTTCTTGAGTCTCCCCTGCCAATACTGACAAGGGAAATTCTGGAGAGTCCTCACCACTCTCAGAGGAGTTCTGGCTATCACATTCCTGGTACATAGGGGCACCAGTGGGGGGCTCAGGATCATCCCACAGTTCCCAGAACTTCGGAAAATCCCTTCCCACAATGGCATCATGCGGTAATTGAGATACTAACCCCACTGGATGAGAGAGGGTACCTTTGGGGGTCTCGAAACACACTGTAGTCTCGGGTGTCCCCATGCACACAAATAACAGCTACCTTGCTATTCCCAGAGACCTCTGTTTTAACTAATTCAGCCTTTATCAGGGTCACAAGGCTACCTGAATCCAGTAATACCACAACATTTCTACCATTAATACACATTTTGTATAAATGTTTCTCAGTTCCCCGAATGGCAGTGCATGCGACTGTCGCACACAGCGACTGACGTCGGTCCGTCAGAAAGTCACATTGCATGGGTTCCTCCACAACCGGGCAATTTGCTGCAATATGTCCCGCTTGCCGGCAGCGGTAGCAAACAATCCATTTGGCTGCCTCTTGAGCCCCTGACTTCCCAGGCTGTTCTCGCCAACCTTTGGGTAGAGCTCCCACCCTCTCACTCTCTCCACCCTCACCCCTTGGAATCCTCTTATCCGCCCCTGGGGATGATCTGGTCTTAGGGTGGAAAGTCCGAGAGTCTCTGGAAGAGGCCGTCAGGTTCTCTGTAGCCAAGTATTTCTCTACACGATCCACAAGACCACCGGCCGTCTCTGGGTCTCCATGGCTTACCCACTTTTGGATGGCAGTAGGAAGAGCTCTCAAAAACCGATCCATTACAACACGTTCCACAATCTCTGGTGCGGACAAAGTCTCTGGCTGTAGCCACTTCCTGCTCAGGTGAATGAGATCACACATTTGAGACCTGGGGGGTTTTCCAAGCTGGAAAGTCCAGTTATGCACACGCTGAGCCCGGACAGCCAGGGTGACACCCAGCCTTGCCAATATTTCAGCTTTTAGCATCACATAGTCTTTTGCTTGGTCAGGCTCTAGGTCATAGTAAGCCTTCTGCGATTCACCAGTTAACAGAGGAGCCACCAGTCCAGCCCACTGCTCCTCAGGCCACTTTTCTCTTTCAGCAGTCCTTTCAAATGTGGTCAAAAATACCTCTGGATCATCCTCTCCAGTCATTTTTGTCAATAAACGACTCACCCCAAAGGACGCGGTATTAGTGGGACGGCTTTCCTCACTGGTCTGCGGACGTTGCTGCATTACTGCTTCCATTTGTTGTAGTCTCTGCTCTTGCTTCTGTAACAGGTCTATGAAGCGGGCCTCAGATTGCTGCTGGGCTTGTTGCTGAGCTTCCAGACTCTGTTGGTGAGCTTGCTGCTGGGCTGCAAGGCTCCTTTGCAAACCTGCATTTGTCTGCTGTTGATTGGCATTTGCTAGAGCCAGCTGTTTCAGTATCTCCTCCATGCTGGCTTAAAAAAACTGCCCGCATTCTCCACCAACTGTGAGGGGGTTAACTCGGTAGCGGGTGTGTGTGACCCACTGGTTGGGCTCCCCACACAAAAACAGGGCCAGCAGACGGAGGTTGTGGTTTTCAAAATCAAAAGGTGCGGTTTATTTCTCTATGTACAGTGACAAAAACACAGCAAAGCCAAAAAGAAACATAAACAAAATAAATCCTGGTCAGCTTGACCTCTGACTAAACATGCAGGTTTCCTAACTAACAACTGGGATCAGCCTGGTGCTGTCCTAGTCCCTAAGTCCCTGGTTTAGTCAATGTCCAAACAAATAGCCACACAGGCTTTTTCTCACCGCACAGGGGTTCACTCTCCCTAGACAGTCCACACAGGTCTGGTTCCAGGCATGAGCAAACACCTAATGAATCTGGGAGTTTTTATAGAGGCCTTAAACGAACTGACAGGCTTCAGCTGGTCTCATCAACTCCCTGCCTGCACAACGCCCAGCCCTCTCCCTAGAGGTATGAGTCATCCATGAGCCCACTAGCCTCAGCTGGGCTTCATCAACTCCCTCCCTAGTTGTATAAGTCGGCATAAAGCCTGAATCTGGGAGAAATATATCTACCCCCCTGGATGCAACCAGGTGACTTTACCTTCCTGCTGTCACACCGTGGAAACCCGCGGATGCTCGAAATGACTTTGACGCATGCGCAGTAGCTTCCTAGGCACAGGTAGGCTGTAGCAAGATGGCAGCGACGGCATCGAATGTGACGAGCGTACGCTCGTCGTAGACGATGACGTCACTGCGTTCGCTCCATTCAAAGAACCGCGGGTTCTTTGAATCGAGCGTGTGTACACTCGGCCGGGACAAGTTTCTTGTCCAAGAATCTCGTCAAGAAAAACGACAAGTTTCTTCCTGACGAGATTCTCGGCCGTGTGTACGAGGCTTGACTGTCCTGTCTTCTATCCACCCTTTTCTATTAATTGACTTTGCATATAAAGAAATAAACTCTACGTTGGAGTTTACTACTGGTGTGGACCTTGGAGTTACTTGGGGATATAAAGACTTGTCCTTACATATCGGTGAGGGACGAGAACCAACTAAAGGGAGAACCTTGCTGCAGGACCCTAGTTTGTGACACCGCTCAACCTCTTCACACAAGAGGGTACGGGCAGGTGGCATGGTGTGTCTTTCCTACCAGTGAGCCAAAGGGGAAGGTGCATGCCGTGTGCTACATAAGCAATAATAATTATATATTAATATAATAAAAACAAAAGCAAAGAGTTCCAAGGTCTGCTGTGTAATATTAATTTTCCTTTAGTAAGATACAAACCTGAGGACTCCGCTGCTCCTAAAATAAACCACTGAGCTGCAAGGTTTGTCCCTGAAAATGCCCCTTTTCAGAATTGACCAGTGAGATAAAGCCCCCTCTTTCTGTGCTGGCTAAAATCAATTATTATCGATTCGGAATGACTTTTGGGCGTTTTACATCTCTTCCTGGAACAATGACAATGAACAAAAAGCACATTTATGTTTCACTATCCCTGTCATAGATAGATCTGTATTGTTTCGGGGGCCTTACAGCCAGCATTAGCCGCCATGAAATTATTAGAAAATATCGGCAAATGCAAAACTATTAAAAAACCATCAGTCGTGCCGTATTCAGAGATGACCGTCCCTAATTTATTCACCTGTAAATGAGCAGTGTTAGGTGTCAATGGAGATTTCTTTCCTATAAAAAGACACATCATATTCACAGGCCGAAGGATTGTTAAAAGTCACAAGGGCGTGAAATGTGGTGTTCCCTGCCATTACGCCTGATTCTTATCGCAGCAATATTACACCGGATTATATGGCTGCCAGCGTCCTCTGCTTCATTGGATGGAACCCATAATTGGAAAGTTTCAGCCAACTGTGAACTGTAACTTCCCTTCCAGGCACAAGGAGCACCGAACCTACATACATACTGTATATATAACTGTACAGGTGCATCTAAAAAAAAATAGAGAATAGAGAATCTGTGGGGTATTGTCAAGAGGAAGATGAGACACCAGACCCAACAATGCAGAGGAGCTGAAGGCCGCTATCAAAGAAATCTGGGCTTCCATAACACCTCAGCAGTGCCGCAGGCTGATCACCTCCATGCCACGTCACCCTAATGCAGTAAGTAATTCATACAAAAGGAGCCCCAACCAAGTATTGAGTGCAAACTATACCATACATGGACATACTTTTCAGTAAGCCAACATTTCTGTATTACAATGCAAAAAATCTGAGGAAAACGCTTGGACAGCCGCACTCCAAAAAAGGTTTTTATTTTATTATTTAAAACAAAAGCACAAATAACATGCCACAGCAAAAAAACAGCAAGTATGAGCTGACGTTTCGCACTGTGATTCAGTGCTTAATCATAGGAGCTATGATTAAGCACTGAATCGCAGTGCGAAACGTCAGCTCATACTTGCTGTTTTTTTGCTGTGGCATGTTATTTGTGCTTTTGTTTTAAATAAAAGAACCTTTTTTGGAGTGCGGCTGTCCAAGCGTTTTCCTCAGATTTTTTGCATTGTCATATGCATTGCCTGCACCCACGGCTCTGGATCTTGTGAATGAGTCACCAGTCACATCTGAGCGGTAACTCTCTATTTCTGTATTACAAATCCATTTTTTTATTGGTCTTATGTAATATTCTAATTTTCTGAGATACTGAATTTTTTTATTCTTTTTTACTATCTGTAAGCCATAATCATCAAAATTAAAAGAAAGAAATGCTTGAAATACATCACTCTGTATGAATCTATATAATATACATGTTTCACTTTTTGAATTTAAAGCGGAGGTCCACCCAGAATTTTTTTTTGCACTAAAAATCATTAAAAAAAATAGAAAAAAATGAATAGAAAAGGAAAAAAAAAATTATACTCATCCAAAATACCAGTTGCTATACGAAAGTCCCTAATCTGCCTCTTCTTTGCCTCGGTGAGTCTCCTTCCGCTTACTCTTCTTGTGAATGGGGCGCGCTGCCTTCTGGGAACTGTGTGTAATCCCAGAGAGCAGCTGCCCATTCACAAAGCGCCGTGTGAGTCGCGCATGCGCAGTAGGAAACGGGCAATGAAGCCGTAAGGCTTCATTGCCTGTTTCCCTTAGTCAGGATGGATGCGCCGGGACCTTCCGGGACCGAGCGATCGCCGTCGGGGGCCCGAAATCGCAGTCGCCTAGGACAGGTAAGTGTCCTTATTAAAAGTCAGCAGCTACAGTGTTAGTAGCTTCTGACTTTTTAAAATAAAAATAAAAAATTGCGGGTGGAGCTCCCCTTTAATTACTGAAATAAAAAAATGTTGGGATGATATTACTATATATATATATATATATATATATATATATACATACACACATTTTTTTAGATGCACCTGTATATAAATATTTTAAGATTTAATTAATATTCAAATGACCTTTTGCCCAATTTCAGAGTTTTCTGGAAAACATTAGCAGTTAAAGATGATCCCTGGGCAACAAATCCCGGATAGGTCCGCCCAGCACCCACAGAAAGCATATAGAACTGCACCCTGCTCCCCCTTATATCAGAGTTACCCTTTACACCAGAGTCTGCAGTGTTCCCCCTTAAATCAGATTTCTCACTGTTGTTCCTTAAATCAAAGTCCTCAGAGTTATTCCTTATATCAGAGTCTGCAGAATCCCCCTTACAGTGAAAGGGAATTCTGTGTTAAGATGTAAAGGGGAACTCTGCAAGTTCAGATGTAAATGGGAACGCTGGATTTTCAGATGTAAAGCAGAACTATGTGGATTCAGATGTAAAGAGGGAACTCTGTTTACTCTGATGTAAGGAGGGACTCTAGTGATTACATATATACAATTAGAATTGTTATTTTATCACAATATATATATATAGTGTATACTACAAAAAATAATTAGCTTGGTCTGAACAAAAAGGTGACAAACCTACCCAAGACAGCAGGAAGGGAGCCCGCTGCAGGACCATAATAAATGGCCCCACAATGGGAGAAAAGGACCCCTGGATCAGTGGGAAGGGCCCTGGGACCAGAGTTCAGGGGTGCCCTTCATGGTTTCTTGCACTGGGCTCTGGAGGTTCTAGTTACGCCTCTGAATGACGTAGATACTCTTTCGGTGAGTTAAAAAAAAGTCTAACAGAGGAGTCCTCAGAGAGTCCTGAAGTCCCTAACAGCAGAGTATAAGTAGGGGTTAGTACCCCTTTTAGTACCCCTGGGTGTAGTTGGTGGGTGGAGTATGTATCCCTTTATAAGTCAGTGTGGGTGGAGTCCTGAGAAGTAGGACAATAGAATATACATTATGAAAGCCTGTTGCTTACATACGGAGAGGAGAAGACCCTTCAGGACTAGGGTGCTAAGAGATTCTGTATGAGGGCCCTCAAAAGGGGGATTCATGGTTGAGAGTTGGGAGGAATGGCTGAACTTTTTGAGTTCAGGGCTATTGCACTGATATGTACTGTACCGCTGGTTTGATGTGTAGAGTTGAAAAAGCTGCGGCACAGAGTTGTGAACCTGTTTGTTATGTAGTAAAAACGTGAAAAGGCTACTTGTGTGTACATTTTTTAGTAAAATGTAAGCAACAATATGGCAGAACTTACCCAGCTCTGCATGCTCCTAAATGTTACGCTCACACCCAGGTATACAAGTTGTCACTGTAGCCAAGGTTTGCTACTGTGCTATTACTAAGGGACAGTTTGATGTATTTTTTTATATATGAGTTTGGCTCCCCCTGTTGCATGCTGGACTCTATGTGTTTTTTTTTCCTCCTGTGAGAATGACCAGAGCAATGCATCATGGAACATGTAGTCCGGGATGAGGAAGTGACACTGTATGCCGGACCAATCTGGATCACGGGTAACAGAGTGCTGTGCGCACAGAGCGGCCTGCTGGGAGAGGAAATAAGAGAGTGGGTTTGGCCTGTTGTTCGCGCTCTCTGGATGCCATTGTGACCCTGCCAGCAGGAGGTCTGTGTGACAGGGAGTAGAGAATCTGCGGCCCACACATCGGGGAGAGCCGGATCGCCAGCCTCAGAGGGATCTCAGAGGACAGCATCGCTATTCCAGGACAGCGGACTGGCCTGTGTTCCAGACCATCTGGAGGCACCTGCAATCCAGTCCACCAAGAGCTGCAGTGCGGCGTAGCGACACCATTTTCACAGGACAGAGACACCGAGAATTCTGTCTGGAACCCTCTATTCATCTGATGCCCATGGTGCTTTAAAGTCAGTATTGTGTACATTTCTTTAACACAGATAAAGAGGAGCATACATTAAGGTGACCAGATTTTTAAAATGAAATCCGGGGACATATTTTTTTTTTTTACTAGTAATGGCGGCAATCAGTGACTCCCTGCCCCCCACCTCACAGCCTGTCAAGTCTTACTCTCCGGGCTCCGGCTACTACTGGGTGGGGAGCGGAGTAAGACCACTCTGCCAGGGAAGGCAAGGAGATAAGCAGGCAGGCGGCTGGCCAGGACTTGAGCCAAGACAAAAGAACATGCGAGCGGAGCTGAATGGGCATGCACCCGAAACTGAAGAAATATTCCCTCCGCTCCGACCAGCACATGATCATCAGAAAGGGGCACAGATAATGGAAAAAATACACCCCCTAAGCTAGTTTGTGCGGTGGAGCGGGGGTGTGTAATTCAGAATATTTTTTTTTAATTCTGCACTGACTGTCTTTGAAATTGCCCCATTTCCTGTTCAAATCCAATCCAGGGACAAAACCAAGGACAGACTTGGTCCGGGGACAGTGTCCTCAGTCCGGGGACTGTCCCCGGAAATCTGAGATGTCTGGTCACCCTAGCATACATGTGTCATCATCCTTTCAGATTGTTCTCATTTGCCATCTTGGATTACAAATTCACTGCAGTATAAACAACAGGCTAACTGAAGATAACCGGAACTGAAGGAACATTTATCATTTCTTCTCTGCTGTGCTCAACTTCCTTACATTCCTTTGCTATTGCATTGAACTGCAAACACAGGGGGAGCCATTTATAGGATATTGTTCAATTTGCATTGTGTTTAATATATACATATGTTTATCACTGTTTGCTGGTCTGTGTGTTGAGGTCATAGAGGGAAAATATCCAATATATGCGTTACAGTGTTGGGTCTACCTGTTCACATAGGTCTTGAAGTCGATTTATGTCAGGTACCTTTTTATACCATTTATGAAACCTATTCACTGTTAAACTAAGCTGTGTTTATTGATGCCTTTATTTGTGTTCATTTCATCCCAGTAAACATATCTGAGTTATTCAGTGACATTGTGTGAGTTTCTCATTACTATCGCAGCTGTGGAGGGATGGAACCCAAGGTGTCAGAGGTAAGAGAGGATTTGCAGAGTCGAGGTAACCAATGGGGTATAGAGTCTACTAGCAGCCCTCATGGGGGTACCGCTACATCACAATCTGGAGTCAGGCTCAGAGGCCAGTAGCTAAAGCAGTAGCAAGACACCCACCGACCAGCTGGATAAGTACAGCAGTAGGTCACCCTGGAGGATTACACAAGCTCTCCTGAGTCTAAGTACTAACTGGCCTTCACCAGGGCTCCTGATGGTGGAGATGGGTTTTGCTGCATGTTAATACTAGGTCTGAGTCCTCAGAATAGCCCCACCAAGAGGTGCGTAAAGTAGGGTCCAGTAGCAGATAAGCAGGTCGGAATAAGCAAAAGTGTAGTCAGTAAACAAACCAAAAGTCAGTTGCAAATGGTTGCAGGCTGGGATTAAGCAAAAGCATTGTCAAGGAACAAGCCAAGGGTTGGTAATGAGTGGTAGCGAAGATACAAATGGCAGCAGGAGTGACACGAGTGAGATATTGGCTGAAGAGAGCACAATAATCTGGCAAACAGGAAGTGCAGAGACATGGCCTTATTAAGAAGTTCATGGGAGGAGGAAAGGGTTTAAGGTTAAAGACAAACAAGGTTCAAGACAGGATCATTCAAAGAATTGTCCAGGGAGCTGCCCAGCATTCCAGGTGGCTCAGCAAGAAAAGTTACCACCAAGCACAGCAGTGTTTATGGGTTCAGATCTAGGCCTTGACACTAGTATTCACATCAGAGAACACTTAGCCTGGCCTAAAAGGTCTTTTGCAACCCAAGCATAGTTCACATCAATCCGTAATTAGTCAGGGCAACTACAGCTGGTTCCTCTGGGTGTTGAACTACCTCACCTAATGCTTCAGCCCTGGAAGGCTTCTTGCCAAATAGCTGACTACATCCACATGGCTGTGGGGTGTTTGGCTCTCATGTCCTGTCTCACTAGTCTCCTCTGATCATGGCATTTATATGGGCACTAACTCCACCCATTAAATCCCTACAGGAAGGCTTCGTCTAAGAGAGAGACCTAACACCCAATTACATAATTCCCTTTACCACACTATTTTGGGACAAAGACACCTAGTGGCAGACTACCTAATGGCACCTGAATACACACTACCCTAAATAAACCCCCAAAATTTACACTCTCTAAAAGGAAAAAAGGCGAAAAAAAGTGATAAGCAAAATAAGCAAAACTTGGCCAATGGCAAAGTTGGTCATTTTGTGGCAAAATTAATGACTCCTCAAATCTCTGATTCTAGATCGAAGATTAGGAGTGAAATTCCTCATTTTACATTTTTAGCTGCAATGCGTTCCATTTTTTTTTTTTTTTAAATGTTCATGTTTTTTTCATATTATTTTGCAGAACTTACATGCTCCCAAAAAAACAGAGCAAATCTTTTTTTCCAACTAAAGATAAGCCATGGTTCTCCCCCTCCCTTTTGTGTCTTCTTTCTCTTCCTCATGTTATGCTCCCAAGGATCTTTAGTAAACATGGCATCACCATTTTCCTCGCTGCGCCTGATGCGGACGCCTCCCCATTCGCTGTTGTTGACAGTCTGGCGTTCTCTATTACACGAAGCTCCAGTGAAGCGGTGAAGGTCATTTTGTGGGAAGAGCCCCCTCTCGGCTCCTGACATTGCCTCTTGTATAATAATGCAGACAGATCTTTTGTTTAAGACCGACACATCCTACAGATGCACACAGGACTCTGTAATGGGGTTTCTCCTCTGTGGGAGAGTCTGAAGGAGGTTGCAATAGAAAACAATTATCTCATAAATTGCTAACTATTCTTCATACCTGATCACAAAGTGTGACTTTCGGAGCACTATTCCTTTCAAAGCTGCAGTTATTTTTGTGTTTTATGAGATCCTTCAGTATGGTGGAATATTACTGTATATAATGGACAGATTTTGCTGTTGTCCTTGATTTCCAGAGACAGTGATAGGGACTAGGGATCTGTCCTTGGAATTTCAGTCCTTGGAAATTGATTCCTTAAAGCAGCCTTTCTAAAAGGAACCCTTGGAAAAATGTGTCAGTCTCAGGAAACCCCTCCTAATAATTACTATAATAATATCCACAGCCCAGAGTTAATTAGTGTGTGTGGATAATGCTCCTTACATTGGTGATCAGTGGGAAGAATGCCCCTTACATTGATGGCCAAAGGGAAGAATACCCTTATATTGGTGGTTAGTGGGAAGCATGCTCCTTACAATGATGGGTATTGGGAAGAATGCTTCTTACGTTAGTGGTCAATGAGAAGAAAGCTCCTTTTTTTTTTTTTAACAAGAGATAGAAGAATGCTCCTTTAATTTTGTGGTCAGAGGGAAGAAAATTGCTTACATCGATAAGTATTGAGAAGAATGCTCCTTACGTTAGTGGTCAATGAGAAGAATGCTCCTTAAGTTGGTGGTCAGCAAGAAGAATGTCTGTTGCATTGGTGGTCATTGGGAAGAATGTTCCTTACACTGGTGGTCAGTGGGAAGAATGTCCCTTACATTTGTGGTCATTGGAAAGGATGTTCCTTACATTTATGGTCAGTGAGAAGAATGCCCCTTACATTGGTGGTCATTGGGAAGAATGCCCCTTACATTTGTAGCGTCCTCACCCTCTCTCTCTCTCTTCTTTAACGGTTACTTTGGCTTCGGTCTAGGGGTACCTTGAAGGGGAGAGCGAGGTGCGCCACAGCCCATGTCCTCTAGATTACAGCATGTAGAGTTGAAGGCCAGTATTATATTACATTCGGGCTGTGTATACGCTCAGAGCCAGGTCTGTTCTGCTGATAACCCCCTTTGCTCCCAGTAATTGGAGTACCACACACTGAAAAAAGTCCAACACGTATTTATTCCATAACAGCAAACAAATAGTCCTTTGCGAGCAGACAGTTTGAGACCCATAGAACAGTTCAGTATTGGTGGGGAGTAGGTCAAGGCACAATCCTCAAAGAAACTAAACCATTGAGGTTTCACCAACGGTTGCTAAGCATAGTGGCTGTTAAATGGACTTTTTAGTTGCAGAGTCTCTTCCAGCAACTCTAGTGAACAGGAACTGGAGTTACCTTCGCTACGTTGCAGCCCCTGCCAGGGGGAAGACATCCCTCCAAGGGAGTTACCAGAGGCCCCGCCGTCACCTGATTAATGCTGTACCGGGCTATTTGGAAGGGTTACACTCCCCGGCCTCCTCGCCTCAGATACGGGTCCCAACACCTTAGGGCCCCTCGGACTCCTCCACCCTCGCGGAACCCAGTCGAAGTTACTGGGCCCCAGGCCTTGGCCGTAGTACCTCACCCCAGGCTTAAGGTGCCTGGGATGGACTCCATCCCTCGCTCCGGCCAGGTCAAGGGCACCTGGGCCCGGAACTCCGGAACGCCAGCACCCAGGCTGAAGGTGCCTGGGCGCGGCCGCGTCCTCCAACTCTGAACCCCGAGGTCTCCTCTCCCTTTGCGTCACAGCGGGTTCCCCGCCCCGCTGTACCGGCGCCAGGAAAGGACAAAAAGGTACAGTCTTGCGGTGCAGGTTCAACTCCGACCCAGGGCGACAACGCCACCTGCAGGGCACAGGGAACCTTGCACCACCAGAGTCTTCCAAGAACCACAAAAGGGATTCTCAGATTCCCTAACAATTAGTACATCTGGGTTATATAATCCAGATGCTCCCCCCCAAATTTAAATACCCGCTACACGTTGATGGGTTTTGGGAAGAATGCTCCTTACCTTAGTGGTCAATAAGAAGAATGTCACTTACATTGGTGGCCAAAGGGAAGAATACCCTTATATTGGTGGTCATTGAGAAGAATGCTCCTTAAATTGGTGGTCAGAGGGAAGAATACTGCTTACATCGATGAGTATTGAGAAGAATGTTCCTTACGTTAGTGGTCAATGAGAAGAATGCTCCTTAAGTTGGTGGTCAGTAAGAAGAATGTTTCTTGCATTGGCGGTCATTGGGAAGAATGTACCTTACATTGGTGGTCAGTGGGAAGAATGTCCCTTACATTGGTGGTCATTGGAAAGGATGTTCCTTACATTGATAGTCATTGATAAGAATGCCCCTTGCATTGGTGGTCATTGGGAAGAATGCTCCTTACATTGGTGGTCAGTGGGAAGAATGCTCCTTAAATTGGTGGTCAATGAGAAGAATGTCCTTACATTGGTGGCCAAAGGTAAGAATAGGGCTACGTTGGTGGTCAGCAGGCATGTACTGGCCATCAGGACTACCGGGAGGTTCCCGGTGGGCCGATGGCTCAGTGGGCTGGTTTCAGTGGCAGCTTGTCAAATTAATGGCTGAGTGAAAAGCGCAGCCATTAATTTGAGCACCGCTGATCTGCCCATGGGTAGGTATCGAGCTTCCGGATGCAGCGCGGCGCACTTCGGCTCTTTCCTCCCCCGCTCGGCTCTTTCCGGACATGGCACACATCTTCGGCCACCACCGGCCCGCGCTCGTTCTTTTCCGAGCCCGCTCGGCTCTTTACGGACACGGCACACAACTTCAGCCATCTCCCGCCCGCGCTCGTCCTTTTCCGTCACCGCTCGACATCCCCCGCCCTCCCTCTTCTCTAACAGCTCTTCGGCTTCGTCCAGCAAAACTCGGTTATCTCCTGCGGCCCCTGCGAATTTAAATGAGCCAAAGCCTCCCGTGTGATGTCCGGAGAGCAGCCGACAGGCAGAGAGGTCCACGGAGCGGACGAGGGAGGCCGGAGGATGACGGTGCTGCAGGAATCTGTCCAGGTAAAAGTGTAAAAAAATATTGAAATGTGCCAAAAATAAGTGCATAAAAATATTTTCAGCATGCTTATAATTAACACCATTATATCCAAACTATGTCCATGGTATGAAAGTGCAAAAAGAGTGCCAAAAAATTAGCAAACTGGTCTCTTCGAATGTGCAGAGAAAAAAAAATGAGCAAAATATGCAATTAAAGCAATAAGAGTAATGTGTCCCAGTGCAAGAAAACAACTCTGGGTAGTGTGATCCCACTTGTGCAAAGTGGAAGCAAGTGGGATCACACTACCCAGAGTTGTTTTCTTGCACTGGGACACATTACTCTTAGGCTACTTTCACACTGGGGCGGTGCGCCGTCGGTGATAAAGTGCCGCTATTTTTAGTGGCGCTTTACCGCCATTTTTGTGGCGCTATTTGTCCGCTAGCAGGGTGCTTTTAATCCCCGCTAGCGACTGAAAAAGGGTTAAAACCGCCCGCAAAGTGCTTTGCCGGCGGTTCGGCGGCGCTGCCCATTGATTTCATTGGGCAGGGGCGCTGTAGGAGCGGTGTATACACCGCTCCTACAGCGCCTCAAAGATGTGGCTGGCAGGACATTTTTGAGCGTCCTGCCAGCACACCGCTCCAGTGTGAAAGCCCTCGGGGCTTTCACACTGGAGTGAGAGAAGCCGCTCTTTCAGGGCGCTTTGCAGGCGCTATTTTTAGTGCTATAGCGCCTGCAAAGCACCACAGTGTGAAAGTAGCCTTATTGCTTTGATTGCATATTTTGCACAGTTTTTTTTTCTCTGCACATTCAAAGAGACCAATTTGCAAGTTTTTTTGCACCCTTTTTGCACTGTAATACCATGGACATAGTTTGGATATAATGGTTTTAATTATAAGCATGGTTTATATATGAATTTTTTTGCTGAAAATATTGTTATGCGCTTATTTTTTGCACATTTCAATATTAATTGACACTTTTGATGAACTTTTTGCTACGTTGGATTTTGCATATTGTTTGAATCATTATTTGCACTGAATGGATTTTTGCTGTTATTTTAGTTAGCGCCACATCCTTTACGATATATTCAGTTTATCAGGGGGTTTGTGGAAACCTGTTGGATGTTGGCAGCCCAAAGCAAGCTGCTTGCTCTGGAGTCACTCGGAAAGAGGGAGGGGCCAGGAGCGCCGGCGAGGGAAAATAAAAACATCCTACTAATACTACTATTAGTATTTATAATAATAATTGAGTTAATAATAAAGTCCAAATTGTTGTTCTGGGAGTTTAAAAACAATAATCAGATTTATATAAAACAATTCCGATAATTGGCATGACATCCCACAGGCGAGGGAAAACAAAAACATCCTACTATTACTACTACTACTAATTATAATAATAATTGAGTTAATAATAAAGTCTAGACATGTGCACTGCCGAAAAAAAAAATTTTTTCTTTTTTTTGGGAAATTCTGGAAATTCGAAAAATTCGTTGTTTTTGTTTTTTCGTTTTTTTTTGCTTTTTTCGGAAATTCGGGAAATTCGGAATTCTGAAATTCTGAATTTGAATTTTCGAATTTCCTTATTTCGGAATTTCCGAAATTCCGAATTCCGAATTTCTCCAAAAACGAATAAAACGAAAAAAATGAATTTTTCGAATTTCCAAAAAAAAGCAAAAAAACTAAAAAAACGAATTTCCGATTTTCGGAAATTCGGAAATTCTAAAAATTCGGAATTCGGAAATTCAACTTTCCAAATTTTCCATTTTCGAATTTTAGATTTTCGAATTTTAGATTTTAAAATTTTGCAATTTCGAATTTTCGAATCTCGAAATTTCGAATTTTCAAATTTTCGAAATGTCCAATTTTTGAATTTTCGAAATTCCGAATTTCGAAAATCCGAAAATCCGTAAATCTGAAAATTCGTAAATTGAAAAATTCGGAAATCCGAAAATTCGTAAATTGAAAAATTCGAAATTTCGGAAATCCGAAAATTCGGAAACTGAAATATTCGGAAATTCGGAAATTTCGGAATTAACGAATTTCTCTAAATTTGTGAAAAAAAGAATTAGAAGCTAAACGAATTGCACATGTCTAATAAAGTCTAAATTGTTCTGGGAATTTAAAAACAATGATCAGATTTATATAAAACAATTCCAATAAGTGTCTTGACATCCTATTATCCTCTCGCTGGTTTCAGAGTATTGTCTGCAATTGTCTGGCGCATCGCTTTGTATCGCCGCTCCTTACCTCCTCTAAAACAATAATTCTGTTTACATAACAATGTCAGAGATGATGGGAAATACGGCAGATAAAGAAGATGACAAAACAGAACATTTCCCCGGTGACAAAAATCGCGGCGGCCGGCTTATCGCGCAGAGTAAAAAAATCCCTTTAGTGAAAGATTCCCCGGGGCCGCGCTCAAGCTTTTTTGTTCCAGGCCTCTGAAGAAAAAAAAAAAAAGATTCTATTTTTAGTGAGCTTGAAAGTCATAAGTATATTGCAAGCGACTCTTTTCTCTTTATTACAAGGAGAGGAAAATGTTTGTCCTTTTCTGTTGGCATTATTTAGCAGCTATTTGTAGAATCAGAAGGGGGTAATGTTCGGGAAAATGACTCAGATTGTATACGAATTAAATTATAATGTGCTCTCCGAGGCCTCGTCAGTGCAGAAAATAATCACATTTGTATATGAGATGCCAGTGCGCTAGGCGTTTGCCCTTATCAAGCCATACACTCTGTAATTACTGGGTTCCTCCTGAGAGTCCTTAATCCTGTCCACTTTCTCCATTGTCCTTCTGTCCAAATATATCAATTAGGCACTTTCCAAGCTATACTGGCTTTTATTCATCCACACGTAACACTTGCAAGGTACCTGAGTTTAAATACACATTTCCTGGAGGGAGGGTTGGCTGCGTGAAGGCCGGAGGACACAAAGCCCGAGGATTTTGGGGGAAAAGAATGCGCAGTGAGCAGCCATGATGGCTATGCAGGTTTACTCTTGTCTCTAAACAGCCCCAATTCTAAGTTTCCAAAAATGGGGATTACCGTATACACTCGAGTATAAGCCAAGTTTTTCAGCCCATTTTTTAGGGCTGAAAATAGCCCCCCTCGGCTTATACTCGAGTCAGTGTACCTGAAGGACTGTGGGCGTCCATTTTTCAAAAGTCGCGGCTTCCTCCTGGTCCCGTTACGTTCCGTGATAGGCGTTTGACACTGTGTTGCGCTACCGCCTATCACGGAGGTCCTCTCATCCTCTGACTTTCCCAGCAGACACTGTGTTCAGTGTTCCCCCAATCACGGACGTCCTCTTGTCCGAGGTTGAAAGAAGTTCCATGATTGACGGAACACTGAACACAGTGTCTGCTGGGAAACTGAGTCCGAGGATTAGAGAACCTCCGTGATAGGCAATAGCGGAACACAGTGTCAAACGCCTATTACGGAACGGGACCAGGAGGAAGGCGTGACTTTTGAAACATGGACGCCCGCAGCCTGTCAAGAATACAGGTACACTGCAATGGGCACAGTAAGGCTGCAATGGGCACAGTAAGGCTGCAATGGGCACAGCTAGGTTGCAAATGGGCACAGTGAGGTTGCAAATGGGCACAGTGTGGCTGCAATGGGCACAGTGAGGTTTCAAATGGGCACAGTGAGGTTGCAAATGGGCACAGTGAAGCTGCAAATGGGCATTGTTGAACTTCTTTTCCGCTTACAGTAGCTGCTGCATTCTCACCCTAGGCTTATACTCGAGTCAATAAGTTTTCCCAGGTTTTTTGGTAAAATTAGGGCCTCGGCTTATACTCGAGTATATACGGTATGTTTGTAGCACTGTTGGGTTTAGTCAGGGATGCTCCTCACAAATTTACTTGCCAGGAGTAGTTACCCTGGTCAATTGTTAGAGATCCATTGATTTCTCCCTAAGTTTGGCCTTGTTGCACTTTTCTCTTCTACCACTAGGTGGCCGGGTACTTGGTGGTACTAGATACGAGAAGGGCAACCCAAGGTCATGTTATGGGTATATGGGGTATCTCAGCCAATGGGCAGGGGTTTTCTTGAATCCCTTGGCCCGCTGGGAGAGCCTATATATTTGGGTGAGGTCAGGTGATCTATGTTCTGTGCCACCCGGACGGCTGTCTGGGTGGACGTGTGTTGTGTGCCCCGGGCTGCTTGGCCAGAGATTGGGCCTATCCCGTGGGCATCTGGTTGCTAGGCTGTCTGAGGTAGGCTGACCAGACATCCCCGGTTTCGTCCCCGGATTGGATTTGAACAGGGGCTGGGGCAATTTCAAAGACAGTCAGTGCAGAATAAAAAAAAAATCTGAATTACACCCCCCCCCCCGCTCCACCGCGCCTACTAGCTTAGGGGGGTGTATTTTTCTACATTATCTGTGCCCCTTCCTGATGATCATGTGCTGGTCGGAGCGGAGGGAATATTTCTTCAGTTTCGGGTGCCCATTCAGCTCCGCTCACATGTTCTTCTGCCTTGGCTCAAGACCCGGCCAGCCCCCTGCCTGCTTATCTCCTTGCCTTCCCTGGCAGAGTGATCTTCCTCCACTCCCCACCCAGTAGTAGATGGGGCCCGGAGAGCAAGACTTAATAGGCTGTGAGGCGGGCGGCGACGGGCAGAGAGTCGCTGATTGCCGCCATTACTAGTAAAAACATGTCCCCGGATTTCAATTTAAAAATCTGGTCACCTTAAGCCCCGTACACACGATCGGTTTGACTGATGAAAACCGTCCGATGGATGGTTTTCATCAGACCAACCAATCGTGTATGGTACCCATCGGTCTTTTTTCCATCGGTTGGAAAAAATAGAACATGTTTTACAATTTTCCGATGGATAAAAAACCGATCGAAAACTCAGATCGTCTATGGGCAAGTCCATCGGATCAAAAACCCACGCATGCTCAGAATCAAGTCGACGCATGCTCAGAAGCATTAAACTTCATTTTTCTCGGCTCATCGGAGTCTTTTACATCACCGGTTTTTTGACTGATGGTGTGTGGGCAAGACTGATGGAAGACAGTTTCATCGGATTTCCGATGGACAAATCCATCGGACGAAAATCCATAGGTTATCCGATCGTGTGTACAGGGCTTTAGTCTGAGGGCCTATCCAGAAGAGAGCAGCGCAGGGTTGGGATTGCGGCTTGCAGTCCAACCAGAAGTGCCGGTTCTGCCGGCCGGAGAATCTGTCAGTGGTCAGAGGTAGAAGGGAAGCTGTCGCCACAAAGGGACCAACCACCTTATTACCAGGGCCACGGTGAGTAACTGAAGCAAGTACCAGAACCATATTCTCACCGAACGGGAACGGTGGGGAATCGGGAAACTTCAGGCGGTGATCAAGTCAGGGACCCAACCAGCGGAGGAGATGCTTGCAGAGCAGCCTTGTGTGTCAAGCCAGGGACTGAGCCAGTAAGCAGGGGTGAAGCTTGATAAGTATCTGGAGTGCCAAGCTAGGGACCCAACAGAGAAGCGGGAGTGACGTTTGAGGAAGATACCACCGTGAAGATTGCAGGAGCTCAAGGGATTCAGTTGCAGTGAATCAGAGGGTCTAGTGAGAGACCGGGAGCTCAGTGGGCTGAAGAACTACAAGGAGCAGTTGTAGTGAAGCTGAAAGAACTGTTACGCTTTGTGTTAGTAACTGTTAAAGACTGTTGCCATAGGAGACGGCTTTCCTGCGCAAGCAGACGTGGCGCCTTGCTGGGGTCTTTCCCTGCACAGCTGTCCTCCTAATGAAGTCTCGGAGTCTGCCAATTGAATCTACAACTACCTAAGGGTGTCCTGAACCTAGCCCTCTTTCCCCCCCCCCAAAACATAAAAAGGACTGTTAAGAGAAATAAAACCCTCTTTTACATCCAAGAAGTGTCTGGCGCCCAATAACTTTGTCCACCTTGCACCCACTATGCCTCAAAACCCACCACATAGAGAAGGATGTCTGCTATCTCTGGCCGGAAAAGTTCTCATTAGACCGGACCATGCCAGAGACCTTGCTACGTGTTTAACCACTTCAATACTAGGCACTTTTACCCCCTTCCTGCCCAGGCCAATTTTCAGCTTTCAGTGTTGTCACACTTTGAATGACAATTACAGGGTCACGCAACGCTTTACCCAAACTAAATTTTTATTATCTTGTTCACACACATAGAGCTTTCTTTTGGTGGTATGGCTAAGCAGCCACTCAATCGTTATCACAAGCAGTGGGAGGGGCATAGGCGTGCGCACAGGGTGTGCCGAGTGTGCCTGGGCACACCCTAATCACGTCATGCGCATTAGTATTATCACTCTGTGTGGCAGCAGGAAATGAGAAAGATCTCTCTCTTGCTGGCTATGCCATAAGAGAAGTGTTTACGCTCTTCTTTAACTGTACTGCAAGGGAGATCAATGTGCCGTGGTCATATATATGTAGGGGCACACACACACACACACGTGTTTGAGCTTTAGGGTGCACACCCTAATGCAATAGGCTGCGCACACCTATGGGGAGGGGACATCCCTCCCCCTCCCGCCGCCTTCTGCGGCTCGCACCGTGTTCTGTCAAATTAGCTAAATCATCAGAAACTCCAACCACGTCACTTCCGGTTTCTTTAAATCATCAGTAATTGGAGATTTTGACAAATTGCTGTTTGAACGCAACACCGCAACCAAATAGAGTCCGGTACAGGAAGATTTAGCTGTTGTGACAGCACAGCGGCTAACGAGAACAAAATTGTCACTGCCTCGGAGGCGGCCATTTTGTTGGCTAGTGTCGGAGCTCATAATATCGTGCACCGTATTCGTTTGCCGTTGTCCACACAGCAATTGCACTCTGCAAGAGGAATTGCTTCAGAGGTTTGTAAATGAGCAGAAGCTCTGTTGACTTTCGTCATCCAATCACTTCCATGCAAAAATGCATTTTTTTTTTCAGTTTCCTTGCAGGTGATTGGGAATTCTTTGTGAAACTTCACCTCATTTACTAAGCTCTGGAGCAATTGCACTACAGCCTATTTGCCTTTAGTAAATCAACCCCCATGTTACACCCGGTGCTCCTTTTCACATATAATCAGCAGGGCCAGGACAAGGGGTGGGCAGGAGGGACGGCTGCCCTGGGCACTGTGGTATTATGTGGGGTGGGGGGGGGGGCAGCACCACAAGGAGATTGAGGGGAGGAGATTTGTGTTGGGTGAGGGAATTTGGGGGGTGGCAGGGGTTAAGAATTGTTCTAGAAGGGCAGATTTTGCGGAGGTGTGCTAGGAATGCTAATTTGCGGGGATTTGTGATGGGAGGAGGGATGGGGAAGAGGATTTGTGCTAAGAGGGGGATTAGGGGGGTTTGTGCTATGAAAGTAATATGATTTTTGGGGGGGTGGTGCTAGTAGGAGTGATTGGGGGGTAAATGTGCAAGGAGGGGAAATTGGGGGAGGAAAATTTGTGCTGGAAGGGGGAGTTTAGAGTGGGGGGGGGATTGCGCTTGGAGGGGAAAGTTGAGGGGTAGAGAATTTGTGGAGGGGGACTTGTGCTGGGGGCATATGGGGAGAGAGAGGATTTGAGCTGGGTGGTTAGGGGGTTGGCATGCAGATTAGCAATCAATTTTCTTAGGGGGGGGGGTTGCCGACACATAATGCTCATACATAATAGGGGGGGCACAATTTGGCATGTTTGCCCTGGGCCCTAGATGACCTTGTCCCGACACTGATAATCAGCGCCGCTTACTAGAATAGTTGGAGCTCAAGTTATAGAGATTGTAAACGCTCACACAAATGTCACACCTAACTGACATTTTTTACACTTTTTGGGGACCAGTGCCACTAATACAGTGAGCAGTGCTAAAAATATGCACTGTCACTGTACTATTGACACTGGCAGGGAAGGTGTTAAGATCAGGGCGATCAAAGGGTTAAATGTGTGCCTAGGGAGTCCTTTATAACTGTGGGGGAGGTGCTTTGACTGGGGGAAGGTAAAGATCCATGTCCCTGCTTAGCCGTTCTGCCTGTCTCCCGAACGATCAGTGGGTCCTGGCGGACATCGTGTCTGCCGGACCCGCTGATTGGCTCCCGCTGTGTCCAATCACAGCGGGAGCGGGCCGCTGGCAGCGCGCTTGCGCACCCCAGACCTGGAAGTGTCAGATCACGTACTAGGTACATGATCTGGCACAGAGTGGTATATGTGCATGGGGTAGGGTTGCCACCTTTTGTTCAAGCCAAACCACGAACACAGCGGCCTGAGACACCTTTGGGTGCCCCAAGGAAAGTAGTAATGCGGTGCGCATAGCGTGCTGCAGCAAAATGTGGGTGTGGCCAAATTGCTCTTGCTGACATCATCACTCTGCCCTCCAGTGATGCAGAACCTGTCCCCAGTCAGCCACCCGCAGCTCTTGGACGGCATCAGATTTTTTTTTTACTATCTCTGTTACTTGGGGAGCCACAGCCCAGTCTAAACAATGTGTCCGGGTTTCAGTCTGCCTGAAACCCGGACACATGATTGAAAACCTGGACTGTCTGGATGAATCCTGTTCAGGTGGCAACCTTAGCGCGGGGCGGTCCGCGTGCGGTTAATTGAGAAGAATATTAGGTGTTCTGTGAATGCACCTGTACCAAGTGAGTGACCCCCTATGTTCACTATGCAGCAGGGCAGCCACTTGGCACGGGACCCAGATGACATCGGCAATCACTGGTAGAGGCGGAAACAGTGATTTCCGGCTTCCACAGGGATCCCACAGGGGGGGGCAGCCGCGAATTGTGAAGCGGGGGGTGCTGCCGCTGCGAATTGTTGAGGTCAGGGGGGCTTTGGGTGCTGACAAACAAAGAAAGAACAAAAAAAAAGGGGGGTTGCCATCCGGGGCCCTGGGGACCTCTGGGCCCCTTACAAAAAAATATATATATATATTTTTATAAAAAATACATAAAAAAGGGGGTTACCATCCGGGGGCCCCGGGTACCTCCGGGCCTCTGGGCCCCTTACAAAAAAAAATTTTTATAAAAAAAAAATATATATATTAGGGCTGTTACTGATTACAATTTTCGTGTTCGATTAATCGTTTTTTTTTTAATCGATTAATCGACTAATTTCGATTAATTATAACACACATACAGATCCAACTACTTTTAGCTGATCTCCTTGCAGGTCGATTCCCAGTGCAGCTCCCAACCACTGGAAAAATGGATAGCAGGATACAAAAAACACACAAAGGCAGCGCTCGATGGGAATAGCATTAAAACTTTTATAGTCTTCAAGTAGGTAACAAAATAAATATTGCACTGGAGATAAAATCAATGTAGCTACATAAACTGTATAAATGGTGTAATACCAAACGGTAGCAAAAGCAGTCATAAAAACATGTAGCTAAGTATGATACTGGTATAAAAATGTGTACAACGATACCACTGCTGAATCCAGATGAGGAGGGGCTAACATCAGTCCATCGGCATGTAGATGTCCCGTGAAGGGAACTATCACAACTCCCAGTGGATGGCTGTAGAATCCCAGGTTGATAGAGGGAAGTGTAACAGCCCTTGCGTGTGGCAGATAGTAAGGTCCCGCCGGCATGCAGATATGAAGGCACAGCAAAGGAGCCCTTCAGATGGACACGGCAAGCCCAAAGAATTTTGTTCGATCAAAATAATTTTGATCGATCAAAACAATTAATCGATTAATCGAGGAATTAATAGTTAATTTCCACAGCCCTAATATATATATATATATTTTAATATAAAACAGAAAAAAAAAGGGAAGGTTGCCACCCGGGGCCCTGGGGACCTCTGGGCCTCTGGGGACCTCTGGGCCCCTTACAAAAAATAAATAAAAATAAATAAAATACATTTTTTTTTAAATAAAAAATACATAAAAAGGGGGGTTACCATCCGGGGCCCTGGGGACCTCCGGGCCCCTTACAATTTAAAAAATAAATACATTTAAAAAAAAGGGGGGGTTGCCATCCGGGCCCCTGGGGACCTCCGGGCCCCTTACAGGTGTACTGCCTGTACCCCCCTGATGGCGGCTCTGCCCGCAGGTATGGCACATACATTCAGCTTTAAGTCGTTTATTGCAGAGATGTACTGAGTTTGTTTTTTATTTCGCCCTGACATACACTGGATTTTTGTTTCATTTTTTAGAGATATAAAGGTGAACATATATACATTAATAATACAGAGAGGATGGAGGAAACCGCTGTGACCTACTTCTCTTACACGAGTGACGCGGCGGACGCTGTGCTGTTCAGACAGCCATGTGTCCTCTGTGATATCGGTGGGTCAGGGCTGTGATGGAGACTTTCTCGGGGAGATCAGTAATCTCTGCGGGTGATGCCTGTCGTATGGCCCATTGCTCGGCTTGTTAGAACAATGGCTGAAAATCCTTCTGACATGATACATTGTCTTCCTCTTCTGAGGTCTCATCATATCTGCTGGTAATGGAACACGTGCGGATCAGTGAACTGCCAGACATTGCCTGCACTTATACTGTCCTATTTCACATATCAGCCGGATTAACTCATTGTCTGCTGGAATGCCCTGGACCGCCATGTAGCATTTGGTTGGTGGCCATAGTTATGCTTAAAAATGCCTTGGCAATGGTCACATGACCTGGCACAGCTCATCACTGGGTTAAAGAAATAGCTAAAGGGTAAGTTCTCCTTTTCACGAAAAATGAAAAGGCGGACTAACTCCTATTATCCTGGCCAACCCTCCGGACCCTGCTGCACATAGTGGCTGTGATGCCCGGTGCTGCTGTTTAGCAGTCCATACCAGCATCCATTATAATGCTCGCAATGGCAAGCGCACATGGTTAGTGCAGCTACGTGATCACGTTAACCAATGAGAAGTGCTTTCTCTCTAAGGCTGCTTTCACACAGGCGCTTTGCAGGCGCTATTGTGCTTAAAATAGCGCCTGCAATGCGCCCTGAAAGAGCTGCTCCTTTGTATCAAGTGTGAAAGCCCGAGGGCTTTCACACTGGAGCGTTGCGCTGGCAGGAGGGTAAAAAAACTCCTGCCAGCCGCATCTTTGAGGCGCGGTAAGAGCGGTAAAAATACCGCTCCTATAGCGCCCCTGCCCATCGAAAACAATGGGGTAGCGCCCCATCCCGCCCACAAAACGCCACAAAGCGGCGTTTTTGCGGGTGGGTTTAACCCTTTTTCGGCCGCTAGTGGGAGTTAAAATCACCCCGCTAGCGCCCGCTAATCGCGCCAAACACACCGGTAAAACGCCGCTTAAAATAGCAGCGTTTTACCACCAGCGCTTCAGTGTGAAAGTAGCCTAACTCTCAACAAGCATGCCTTCTATGAATACTCCTTCACTAGAGCTCACCTATTAATATCCAAATTTAAACGCCACTGGGCCCCATGGCTTAATCACCCTAGCTACTACCTCCATATCTAATTAGATAAACCCTACTATGATGATCACCCCAGAACCACACCTGGAGCTAAGCCTACATACTAGATACTATATAGGCAAAGTTATTCTGTACCCCACTTAAGAGAAACCATGCCAACCTGCCAACCTCTCATGCCCCTCCTACTTCTTCGTCACCATCATCCCCCCTCCCCGTCCTCCCCTCTCCTCTCCTTTATTTCCATCTCCCCCCCCCCACCCAGGCCTTCTCTAGGCCACTTCTGGTCAATATATATCTCTGCATACTCAATTATATGTTATGGATTTACAACTACTTGTTAATAGTATTGATATGTTTAACAATGTATTACAATTTCTTGCTCCCATTTTATCCTCAAATAAAGAAATATTGAAACTAAAATCTTTTATAGCGATGACTCTACAAATAAAATGATACATTTCTATTGTAAAAAAAAAAAAAAAAAAAAAGAGAAGTGTTTTATTCTGGGACGCTTTACTGAAAGAAGGTGTGCTTCTCATTGGTCAGTATGACCAATATACCTCTATGACTAAGCCCCAGGGGTGTCTCTCCTCATGGGAGAGGAGACACATGCTCCCCACAGGACCTCAGATCATGTGCTGAGTGTCCCCAAGGAGTCTCTCATCCTCGTGTTCATCTTTTTTGCAAACTAGACTCTGATCCTTTCATGCCTCCTGTGATTTCCTGCAGTTTGGTCTTTGGTCCTAAGGTGTCTTTCTGACCCACTGAACCATTATGAATTGCAATATATCTTAGGAAGGCTCTGATATTCATTTGGACAGCGGCCCCTGAGGAAGCCACATTGTAGGGTGAAACATGTTGGGAGCCACACCATTCTGCTGTACCTGAGTCTTCTCTACTGCAATTGCGTTGTTTTTATGTATTAATAACATTTATATATTTTAATTATTTTTTTCTATTGATTTAATATGCACATAAAAAATCCTACAAATTTCCAATATACAAATCTATATTTAGGATGTATCTGGTCTATAAACCAGAGGCTCTGGATGGACAGTTGGATAAAGTGTTCTATATTTAGGATGTATCAGATCTATCAAGTAGAGCCTCTGAATGGACAGTTCATCAAATGGCTCTATATTTAGGATGTATCTGGTCTTTAAACCATTGGCTCTAGAATAAACAGTTGGATAAATGGCTCTATATTTAGGATGTATCTGGTCTATACACCAGAGGCTCTGGATGGACAGTTGGATAAATGGCTTTATATTTAGGATGTACCTGGTCTATAAATGATAGGCTCTGAATAGACACTTGCAGTGGCCCCTAATCTACATGCAGGGCACCGTGCGCATGGAATTCAATGGGATTTTTTTTTATTTCGAGCCCACACAGTTGTGTGACAATAGCAAATTAATATTCTATATTTAGGCTGTATCTGGTCTATAAGCCAGAGGCTCTGGATATACAGTTGGATACATGGCTCTATATTTAGGCTGTATCTAGTCTATAAACCAGAGGCTCTGAATGGACAGCTGGATAAATGTCTCTATAATCAGGATGTATCTGGTCTATAAACCAGAGGCTCTGGATGGATAGTTGGATAAATAGCTTCATATTTAGAATGTACCTAGTCTTTCAACCAGAAATTCTGGATGGACAGCTGGATAAATGGCTCTATATTTAGGATGTATCCGGTCTATAAACCAGAGGCTCTGGATGTACAGGTGGATAAATGGCTCTATAATTAGGAAGTATCTGGTCTATCAACTAGAGGCTCTGAATGGACAGTTTGTCAAATGGCTCTATTTGGTATGTTTCTGGTCTTTAAACCATTGGCTGTAGAATGAACAGTTGGATAAATGGCTTTATATTTAGGATGTATCTGGTCTATATACCAGAGGCTCTGGATGGACAGTTGGATAAATGGCTTTATATTTAGGATGTATCTGGTCTATAAACCAGAGGCTCTGGATGGACAGTTGGATAAATGGCTTTATATTTAGGATGTATCTGGTCTATAAACGATAGGCTCTGAATAGACACATGCAGGGTGCTGTGCGCATGGAATTCAATGGGATTTTTTTTTGTTAAAGCACATGATTAATTGGCTTCAAAAAAGGGTGGGCTCAGGGGGGCATCTTTCTGATGCAGATGAGTCACCATGGATGGAGTATATGAGATATAAGAGCCCCTTTTGACCCCCCCCCCATAATAGGTTGCATTCTGGTTGAAAGACTAGGTACATTCTAAATATGAAGGTATTTATCTAGCTGTCCATCCAGAGCCTCTGATTTATAGACCAGATACTTCCTAATTATATTGCCATTTATCCAACTGTTCATTCTACAGCCAATGGTTTAAAGACTAGATACAGCCTACATATAGAGCCATGAATCCAACCATATATTGCGCCCCTGGCTTATAGACTGGTCACAATCCAAATATAGAGCCATTTATCCAACTGTTCATCCAGAGTCTCTGGTTTATAGACCAGATGCATCCTAAATATAGAACCTCCTAGTGTAGCGCCCTACTCCCAATGAGTGGGCGCTATGTGTTAAAATTATAGTTGTCTGGACAATAGTTTGGCTCAGAAGGATTGTGTTACAAACTATACTCTGTTTCAGTTCAGCTGGTTGCATGATTTTCCTCCTGACAGTGGGTAACGCTGTCACCACTGGTCAGGATAGGAAAGGCAACAGGCTGAATGCATTGGGTATCTCTTTCTCAGAAGCGACTCAGGGGGCCTGGTCAACCCGCTGTGCATTCTGGGAGAGGGTACTTAAGGGACAGACGCCATTAGGGTGGAGGAAAGTTGGGGGTCGTCATTCGTGGGTGGTGGACACCACCCGCCCGATCCCGACCTGAGGGCCCTCATGGCCTTAGGGAAGTGCTGGCAGTTTACGCCTCGGGGTCATGTTGGCCTGAGGCTCCGCTACTGAAATGTAGGCCCCAGAAGTTTCTGGGGGGGCCTACTGATCCGGGGATGATCCTGTGTCGCCTTACCTGCTGGAAGGGACCAAGCAATTGAGGACTCAATTGGAGGATGTATCCGGGTCATAATCTACCTCACAGTGCTGCCAGAATGGCTGGAAGATCCTGGCACTGAGAGCTGTGTTCTTTATTCAGAAGGTAACCCAGGGAAGGGTTACACCAAGTCTGTGGCAGAGACTGTTCTATTTTCACCAAGTCTGTGGCAGAGACTGTTCTATTTTCACCAAGTCTGTGGCAGAGACTGTTCTATTTTCACCAAGTCCTTGGCAGAGACTATATGTGATCGAGCTATGCATCGGTTGCTAGGCCGGTGAGATTGGGCCTATCCGGTGGTTGCTGAGTCCAGCGTGGAGACAGTTGTTCCTCTGGACCTAGGAAAATTCCTGTGATCCGCAACTAAGGTACCTGAGTCCTCCCCATACCTTCAACCCCCCTCTGTTGGAAACTTTATTCAATAAAAGCCTTGAAAATGACTTTGTGTTGGTGCAAACTTCTTCTGGACAACTCTTCAAGGAGAACCCCTGAGATAAGCATACGGAACAGTAAGGTAACGGCAGGGCCAAATTTAAACCAGCAACTCCTACGGGGGGTAGTGCTACACGAGTTTAGAAGAATGTGGTTGTTTTTGCCTCTCCATCGGGCCTGGGCTGGTTCTGCTGTTCAGGAATAGTGATGAGCCGAACACCCCCGGGTTCGGTTCGCACCAGAACCCGCGAACGGACCGAAAGTTCGAACGAACATTAGAACCCTATTAAATACAATGGATGCGAACGTTCGAATTCTAAAGTGCTAATTATAACAACTATTATGCATGTTATTGTCCTAAAAAGGGTTTGGGAACCCGGGTTCTGCACCAGGGGACATGTATCAATGCAAAAAGAAGTTTTAAAAACGGTCGTTTTTCGGGAGCAGTCATTTTAATGATGCATAAAGTGAAAAAAAAAAAGTCAAATATTCCTTTAAATATCGTACCTGGGGGGTGTCTAAAGTATGCCTGTGAAGTGCCACGTGTTTCCCGTGTTTAGAACTGTCCCTGCACAAAATGACACTTCTAAAGGAAAAAAAAGCCATTTAAAACTGCTTGCGGCTTTAATGTAATGTCTGGTCCCGGTAATATGGATGAAATTCTTTAAGAAAAATGGCATAGCTACCCCATGACCCCCCCCCCTACCCCAGCCCATTACCAGCCCCTTTGGGTCTTGTATGGATATTAAGGGGAACCCCGCACATAAAATAAAAAAGGCCCTATATACTCTGAACAGCCCTATACAGGCGGTGCATACAAGACAGGGACTGTAGGTTTGTTCTTATGTAGAGTCTGTTTGTAATTTTGAACAGGTACATTGTTGAAGTGTAGCTCCAGCCCAAAAATCTATTTTTAAACTTTTTGGAAAACATAGGTAAGGGTTATCACCCCTGTAACATTTGTTTTGCTGTCTGTGCCCCTGTTCAGAACATTTCACCTCACTTTCCGTCCCAATGACAACTGTTTTTGAAATGTGGTGTTTTTCTTGAAACAAGGATTGCTGATAAAGCATCAGTACAGAGGAGACACCTTTCTCCCATATTTATTCTTACAGGAGAGAATTTTCCTTCCTAGTGGTAGATTTCCTCTCACTTCCTGTTGTCTTCTTGCGTTTGCAAGTAGGAGTCGTTTGTAAGTTGGATGTTTGAAAGTAGGGACCTGCCGTATATACTCTGCAGAAATAGGCCCCTTAGTTGTTGGTGTTGGCACAACACTGTAAGCACTCACAGTTACTCTTGGTTGGTGCTGGAACGCCCTGCTGTCAACTATTATATCAGGAATTTTAATTACATATAATTGTTGAACAGTGGTAGTAAAAATTGGGCCTTTGATGGTGGTGCTGGTGCCACAACACTGTAAGCCCTGACAGTTACTCTTGGTGGGTGCAGCAATGGGCCCTGCTGTGAATTATTAGATCAAGAATTGTAATTACATGCCCCTGTTGAACAGGGGCTGAAAAATTGGGCCTTAGGCACTGGTGGCACAACACTGCAACCCCTCACAGCAACTGTACTTGGAGCACAGCAATGAGCCCTGTTGCAAAGTATTGCTTCAAAAATTGTAATGACACGCCCCTGTTAAACAGGGGCTGAAAAATTGGGCCTTAGGCACTGGTGGCACAACACTGCAACTCCTCACAGATACTGTACTTGGAGCACACCAATGAGCCCTGTTGCAAAGTATTGCTTCAAAAATTGTAATGACACGCCCCTGTTAAACAGGGGCTGAAAAATTGGGCCTTAGGCACTGGTGGCACAACACTGCAACTCCTCACAGATACTGTACTTGGAGCACAGCAATGAGCCCTGTTGCAAAGTATTGCTTCAAAAATTGTAATTACACGCCCCTGTTAAACAGGGGCTGAAAAATTGGGCGTTAGGCACTGGTGGCGGCACCCATAAACAAAAATGATCTTACAAGCTATCATCATCAATCGTATCATTGAGGACTCGGAGGAGGAGGATAGCCAGTCAACATAACAGCACAGGCACTCAGCATCAGCATCAGTCTTGAAGGGATGTGACATGTTAAAATCAATTAGTCTGTTATATCAGCATCAGGTGTGTGGTAGCTGGTGGTGATCCAAGACTGGTTCATCTTGATGAAAGTCAGTCGATCAACCGAGTCGGTGGACAGGCGCACCCTGTGATCCGTGACAAATCCTCCAGCAGCACTGAATGTGCGTTCCGAAAGAACGCTGGATGCAGGACAGGCCAGTAGCTCAATTGCATACTGTGCAAGCTCTGGCCAGTGATCCATCCTCAAGACCCAGTAAGCCAGAGGATTTTCGGTGGGGAAGGTGTCCAAGTCTGACCTTGCCCCTAGATATTCCTGCACCATGTTTATCAGACACTGGCGATGGTTGCTGGAACCGATCATACTTTGGGGCTGCGGACTAAAGAATTGTCTGAACGCATCGGTCAGACGGCCACCTTCCCCACCGCTCCTTCTTTGACTGGCCGAAGCCTCAGCAACTCGTTGTCCAGGACCAGGAGTTTGCAACCTCCCAGTCTCTGGGAACGCGTTGCACAGACCTTTCTGCAAGGCCTCCCGGAGTTGTCTCATCCTCTGCTCCCTCTGCGACGGTAACATAAGGTCCGCAACCTTACCCTTGTACCGTGGATCAAGGAGAGTGGCCAGCCAGTAATGGTCCCTCTCCTTGATCCGAAGAATACGAGGATCCTTCCGCAGACTTTGCAGGATCAGGGAGGCCATGCAGCGTAGGTTTGCTGAGGCATTCGCTCCGGAGTCCTCTGGGTCACTAAGGACGACATGATCCGCAGCCACCTCCTCCCAGCCACGTACAAGTCCACTGGTTTCTTGGGACTGTAAATCATCCCTAAAAGACTGCTGCTGATGATGCTGAGTGCCAGCCTCCACCTCCATGCTGACACAATCCTCCTCCTCCTCCTCCTCCTCCTCCTCCTCCTCCTCTTCCTGTGCGATGGGTGGGACAGAAGGAACACTGTCTGGGTAAAGGGGGCCTTGAGAGGCAAGGAAGTCCTCCTCTTCCTGCCTCTGTTCTGCCTCAAGTGCCCTGTCCATTATTCCACGCAGCGTGTGCTCCAACAGGTGGACAAGAGGTACAGTGTCACTGATGCATGCACTGTCACTGCTCACCATCCTCGTGGCCTCCTCAAATGGTGCCAGGACAGTGCATGCATCCCTGATCATGCCCCACTGGCGTGGAGAAAAAAAACCAAGCTCCCCTGACCCTGTCCTGGTGCCGTAGTCGCACAGGTACTCATTGATGGCCCTCTGCTGCGTGTGCAGCCGCTGCAGCATGGCCAACGTTGAGTTCCACCTGGTGGGCATGTCACATATAAGGCGGTTCTTGGGCAGGTTCAACTCCTTTTGCAGCTCAGCCAGGCGAGCACTGGCATTATAAGATCTGCGGAAATGCACACAGACTTTCCTGGCCTGCCTCAGGACATCCTGTAAGCCCGGGTACCTGCCCAAGAAGCGCTGCACCACCAGGTTAAGGACGTGAGCCACACAGGGCACATGGGTCAGTTGTCCCTGTCGGAGGGCGGAGAGGAGGTTGGTGCCATTGTCGCAAACCACCATTCCTGGCTTAAGCTGGCGTGGCGTCAACCACCTCTCGGCCTGGCCCTGCAGAGCAGACAGGACCTCTGCCCCAGTGTGGCTTCTGTCCCCCAAACACACCAGCGCAAGCACGGCATGGCATCTTTTTGCCTGCGTACTTGCGTAGCCCCGTGAACGGCTACGGAGCACCGCTGGTTCATAGGACAAACCACAGGAAGAGGCCATGGAGGAAGAAGAAGAGGAGGGGGTGGAGGAGAGAGGTGTGTCACAACCAGTAGTAGCATTTTGGAGGCGTGGCGGTGGGACAACCTCCAACACTACTGCACCTTGTCCTGAATCCTTCCCAGCTGCCAAAAGAGTGACCCAATGGGCCGTGAAAGAAAGGTAACGTCCCTGTCCATGCCTGCTGGACCATGAGTCAGCGGTAATATGCACCTTACCGCTGACCGCCCTGTCCAGCGAGGCCAAGACATTGCCTTCCACATGCCGGTAGAGAGCCGGAATAGCCTTCCGTGAGAAAAAGTGGCGTTTGGGAACCTGCCACTGAGGAACTGCACATTGCACAAACTCACGGAAGGGGGCCGAGTCTACCAACTGAAAAGGCAGCAGTTGAAGCGCTAGCAATTTAGCCAAGCTAGCATTCAACCGCTGGGCATGTGGATGGCTGGGAGTGAACTTCTTTCGACGGTCCAGCAGCTGGGGCAGGGAAATTTGCCTGCTAGAATCGGACGTCGGTGTACTGCTAGCAGAGTGGGCGCAAGTACTTGGCTGTGACACACCTAATTCTACACCTTCATTCCTCTCAGTGCATGTTTCAGAGAGGACTGAAGTTATAGTGGGGTTGGAGATCCCAGCTGATGCGGTGCAAGGAGAGGTCCGCTTTGTTCTTTGGTGTGGGTCTTTGAGGTAGGCTTGCCAACGAGCTGCATGGCAGGTCAACATATGTCTGGTCAGGCATGTGGTACCCAAGCGGCTGATGTTTTGGCCACGCGATATACGCTTGAGACATATGTTGCAAACAGCAGCTGTGCGATCTGATGCACTAGCCTCAAAAAAGGCCCACACCAAAGAACTTTTTGAATGACGGGCAGAGGCAGCGCCCTGCACAGGCGGAGCTCTGCGGTGTGATTCCGTCGGTGTACTGCCCTTACGCTGGCCACCAAAGGGCATCCTGCCTCGTTGGAGATGTGCCTCCTCCTCATCCTCCTCCTCCTCCTCTCTCCTATTAGGCACCCACGTGGAGTCAGTGACCTCATCATCCCCTCCCTCCTCATCACTGGAGCCAATCTGGCAGTATGCTGCAGCTGCTGGAACATGACTGCCAGATTGGTGTCCTTCTTGAGCATCCCCTCTGTCTGCTCTCACGCTACTGCCTTCCTCTAGCTGGGTTTCATCATCAGACCCTTCGAAACGCTGGGCATCCTCCTGGAGCATGTACCCAACACTGTGCTGAAACAGTTCGGGGGACTCCTCAGGAGGAGGACATGGTGGGTCTAGGGAAGGAGTGACTGATGATTTGTCTGACATTGATACCAGGGAAGACGACGCTTTGGCAGCTGCTTTTCCAGTACCCTGAGCCTGGGTGAGAGAGGATGAGGAGGAGGAGGAGGGCTTGGTCATCCACTCTACCAAGTCTTCGGCATGATGTGGCTCAACATGTCCAGCTGCCGAAAAGAAGGACAAGCGTGTCCCATGGCCATGTGCTGATGACAATGCACCGCGTCCACGACCAGCACTGTTGCCCCCAGACACAGAGCCTGCTTGCCCTCTTTTATTGCCTCCTGACTGTCTGCCTCTCCTTGTTTGCCTTCCAGACATTCTAATAGATGGCCTGCAGGGAGATGGGAAAAAAGCAATAAGGGCTACCTTCAGGTGTCCTTCTCTGTCCCTTGAAACAAGGACTTGCAGAGTGAAATAAACTGACACTCTCCCTACCTACAGTTTTCTGTCCCTAGAATAAATGTTTTTTTTAATCACAATATAGCACAAGGACAATTCAGTCACTGTCCTTCCAGGTCCCTGGAAACAAGGACTTGCAGAGTGAAAGAAAAAAAACACTCTCCCTACCTACAGTTTTCTGTCCCTAGAATAAATGTTTTTTTAAGCACAATATAGCACAAGGACAATTCACTCACTGTCCTTACAGGTCCCTGGAAACAAGGACTTGCAGAGTGAAAGAAAAAAAACACTCTCCCTACCTACAGTTTTCTGTCCCTAGAAAAAATGTTTTTTTTAATCACAATATAACACAAGGACAATTCACTCACTGTCCTTCCAGGTCCCTGGAAACAAGGACTTGCAGAGTGAAATAAACTGACACTCTCCCTACCTACAGTTTTCTGTCCCTAGAATAAATGTTTTTTTTAATCACAATATAGCACAAGGACAATTCAGTCACTGTCCTTCCAGGTCCCTGGAAACAAGGACTTGCAGAGTGAAATAAACTGACACTCTCCCTACCTACAGTTTTCTGTCCCTAGAATAAATGTTTTTTTTAATCACAATATAGCACAAGGACAATTCAGTCACTGTCCTTCCAGGTCCCTGGAAACAAGGACTTGCAGAGTGAAATAAACTGACACTCTCCCTACCTACAGTTTTCTGTCCCTAGAATAAATGTTTTTTTAAGCACAATATAGCACAAGGACAATTCACTCACTGTCCTTACAGGTCCCTGGAAACAAGGACTTGCAGAGTGAAAGAAAAAAAACACTCTCCCTACCTACAGTTTTCTGTCCCTAGAAAAAATGTTTTTTTTAATCACAATATAACACAAGGACAATTCACTCACTGTCCTTCCAGGTCCCTGGAAACAAGGACTTGCAGAGTGAAATAAACTGACACTCTCCCTACCTACAGTTTTCTGTCCCTAGAATAAATGTTTTTTTTAAGCACAATATAGCACAAGGACAATTCACTCACTGTCCTTACAGGTCCCTGGAAACAAGGACTTGCAGAGTGAAAGAAAAAAAACACTCTCCCTACCTACAGTTTTCTGTCCCTAGAAAAATTTTTTTTTTTAATCACAATATAACACAAGGACAATTCACTCACTGTCCTTCCAGGTCCCTGGAAACAAGGACTTGCAGAGTGAAATAAACTGACACTCTCCCTACCTACAGTTTTCTGTCCCTAGAATAAATGTTTTTTTTAATCACAATATAGCACAAGGACAATTCAGTCACTGTCCTTCCAGGTCCCTGGAAACAAGGACTTGCAGAGTGAAATAAACTGACACTCTCCCTACCTACAGTTTTCTGTCCCTAGAATAAATGTTTTTTTTAATCACAATATAGCACAAGGACAATTCAGTCACTGTCCTTCCAGGTCCCTGGAAACAAGGACTTGCAGAGTGAAATAAACTGACACTCTCCCTACCTACAGTTTTCTGTCCCTAGAATAAATGTTTTTTTTAATCACAATATAGCACAAGGACAATTCAGTCACTGTCCTTCCAGGTCCCTGGAAACAAGGACTTGCAGAGTGAAATAAACTGACACTCTCCCTACCTACAGTTTTCTGTCCCTAGAATAAATGTTTTTTTTAAGCACAATATAGCACAAGGACAATTCACTCACTGTCCTTACAGGTCCCTGGAAACAAGGACTTGCAGAGTGAAAGAAAAAAAACACTCTCCCTACCTACAGTTTTCTGTCCCTAGAATAAATGTTTTTTTTAATCACAATATAGCACAAGGACAATTCAGTCACTGTCCTTCCAGGTCCCTGGAAACAAGGACTTGCAGAGTGAAATAAACTGACACTCTCCCTACCTACAGTTTTCTGTCCCTAGAATAAATGTTTTTTTTAATCACAATATAGCACAAGGACAATTCAGTCACTGTCCTTCCAGGTCCCTGGAAACAAGGACTTGCAGAGTGAAATAAACTGACACTCTCCCTACCTACAGTTTTCTGTCCCTAGAATAAATGTTTTTTTTAATCACAATATAGCACAAGGACAATTCAGTCACTGTCCTTCCAGGTCCCTGGAAACAAGGACTTGCAGAGTGAAATAAACTGACACTCTCCCTACCTACAGTTTTCTGTCCCTAGAATAAATGTTTTTTTTAATCACAATATAGCACAAGGACAATTCAGTCACTGTCCTTCCAGGTCCCTGGAAACAAGGACTTGCAGAGTGAAATAAACTGACACTCTCCCTACCTACAGTTTTCTGTCCCTAGAATAAATGTTTTTTTTAATCACAATATAGCACAAGGACAATTCAGTCACTGTCCTTCCAGGTCCCTGGAAACAAGGACTTGCAGAGTGAAATAAACTGACACTCTCCCTACCTACAGTTTTCTGTCCCTAGAATAAATGTTTTTTTTAATCACAATATAGCACAAGGACAATTCAGTCACTGTCCTTCCAGGTCCCTGGAAACAAGGACTTGCAGAGTGAAATAAACTGACACTCTCCCTACCTACAGTTTTCTGTCCCTAGAATAAATGTTTTTTTTAAGCACAATATAGCACAAGGACAATTCACTCACTGTCCTTCCAGGTCCCTGGAAACAAGGACTTGCAGAGTGAAAGAAACTGACACTCTCCCTACCTACAGTTTTCTGTCCCTAGAATAAATGTTTTTTTAAGCACAATATAGCACAAGGACAATTCACTCACTGTCCTTCCAGGTCCCTGGAAACAAGGACTTGCAGAGTGAAAGAAACTGACACTGTCCCTACCTACAGTTTTCTGTCCCTAGAATAAATGTTTTTTTTAAGCACACTATAGCACAAGCACAAAACACACTGACACTCTCCCTACCTATCCTTCTCTTTCCCTAAACTAAAGGAATCCAGGTTAAGCAAGAAAGAAATAACAGTCACTGTCCCTGCCTATGCTGCTCTATCCCTGCTCCGGAACACACTACACTAGGCCGCCGTGCTGGCGGCCTTTTATAGTGTGGGGCGTGTACTAAACACCCTCAGCAATAATTGGCCACAGGCATCCTGCCTGTGGCCAATCATTGCTCTCCTCGCTGCCGGCGCTGTGATTGGCCAAGCATGCGGGGTCACAGTGCATGCTTGGCCAATCACAGCGCCTGGATGACACTGCGATGGCGTAGTGCATTGTGGGCCGTTCGCGTCACTCGAATTTGGCGCGAACGGCCCAAATCGTTCGATCTTCGTCGAACGATCGAACAGCCGATGTTCGAGTCGAACGTATGTTCGACTCGAACACGAAGCTCATCCCTATTCAGGAAGCTGGCAATCCCCTGTGATAGATATTGCAGTCTGGTAACCAGATCTTGTCTTAGTCTTGTATTAGTCAATAGAATCGGGCCATGTTTGGGTTTTCATAGCTGCTGTCACTGGAAAGGAAAACCACAAATTTAATGAGGAAATGTAAGACTATTCCAGGGCAAAGCTTAAGCTCCCTTCAAAATTGAGTAGATTAATTAAGCCCTTGCTCGCCTGTTTGTTTTAAGTTAACAGGACAAAGCCGGTGAATATATGAAGTCTATCATGTGTGTGTGATATACATTACAGCGCTGTCCATTTATCAACTGAAATGTCGCCAATGAGGATGGCGAATTCATCTTATCCTCTTATGAGTGATGAATTTCTGTAATATTTCCTATTTTCAAGAATAATAACGCTGAACAAAGTCTAAAATTCCTTAACCTTTAAGTGTCTCGTTTGTCATTGGAAATGTCAACATTAATTCCGTATAAAACGCACGTTTATCTCTGCGGCTCACAGATGTTGCTCTCATATGTTAGTCAGATACATGAAAGAAATTACTCTCCTTAAATGAATTGGAAACCCGGGTTATTAATCCGACAGGCCAGATGTAAGTTAATGTTTCACATAGGAAGGAGGGGCTGGATGGAGTTACAGAAATCAATGGGATTTGGATGATTTCATAAAGGATAAGGCAACATTCAAGTAAACTATAGCAGCTGATCAGAATAAATTTCGAAATGATTTAATCTGCATTGGGGAAAGTTGAAACTGGCTGCTTTGGGTTAGCACACTTTGTACTTATTTACACTTTTTTTTTATAGCCACTTGCATTGCCTCATTGAAACGTGCTTGACCCCACTTACTTTCTGCGAGCCCAGGGTGTTAAGGACAAGCCCCCTGGGGGTGCATCATCCTAGGTTTATGGTAGAATGATGTAGATTGGGGATAGGCAACCTAAGACACGCAAGCCAGCACCTGCACATGTTGTCCTTTTCAATGGCACCCAGAACATCGGCATTAAGGATGAGCTCCGGCGTGTTCGCAAAGCCCACGCGCAGAGCCCGCCATGAAGTGCGCGGCTGCAGAGATCGGGAAATGTCTCACTGCCTGTGATTAGCGCAGCGCAGTGCCGACTTCCTGGCGGGTTCTGCACGTGGACTTTGCAAACACGCCGGAGCTCATCCTTACTCGGCATGTGCGCAACCTTGGACTGGTTTACTGGAGGGTCTTCTGGTGGGTCCCTGCTGCCTACAAATACAACACTGCTACCATAAGCTGGAATTGAAATTTCAAGGAGGTCTGAATGCCTGAATCTGAAGCTGCAGGAATTGGGGAGATCTGAGGTGTGAAGGTGCAGGAACTGGGGTGATCTGAGGAGTGAAGATGTAGGAATTAGGACTGATTTAAGGTTTGAAGGTGCAGAAATTGAGGTCTAAAGGTGCAGGAGTTAGTGCTGACCTGTGGTCTGAATGTGCAGGAAATAGGGTGATCTGAGGTGCGAAGGTGCAGGAACTGAGGTGATCCAAAGTCTGCAAGTGCAGGAATTGGAGTGATCTGAGGTGTGAAGGTGCAATAATTGGGGTGATCTGGGGTATGAAGGTGCAAGAATTGGGGTGATCTGAGGTTTGAATGTGCAGGAGTTGGGTTGATCTGAGGTGTAAAGGTGGAAGAATTGGGGTAATCTGAGGTGTTAAGGTGCAGATATTGGGGTGATCTGAGGTGTGAAGGTGCAGGAATTAGGGTGATCTGAGGTGTGAAGGTGGAGGAATTGGGGTGATCTGAGGTGTGAAGGTACAGGAATTGGGGGTGATCTGAGGTGTGAAGGTGGAGGAATTGGGGGTGATCTGAGGTTTGAAGGTGCAGGAATTGAGGTGATCCAAAGTCTGCAGGTGCAGGAATTGGAGTGATCCGAGGTGTGAAGGTGCAGGAATAGGAGTGATCCGAGGTGTGGAGGTGCAGGAATGGGAGTGATCCGAGGTGTGAAGGTGCAGGAATTGGGGTGATCTGAGGTGTTAAGGTGCAGGAATTGAGACTAATTTGCAGTGTGAAGGTGTTGGAATTAGGGTTTATTGAAAGTTTGGAGATGCAGGAACTGGGACTGGCTATGGCTCTATGGCTCACTATTGTTCACTGGCATTCCAGTTATCAAATGAGCACAGCAGGGGTACAGCCCCAGGAGGAAGTCAGCACAGCACAGGGATGGTGGGAGCCCCTCATAATGAGCACAGCACAGGGATGGTGGGAGCCCCTCATAATGAGCACAGCAGGGGTACAGCCCCAGGAGGAAGTCAGCACAGCACAGGGATGGTGGGAGCCCCTTGTAATGAGCATAATGAGTCGACTACTGCAATATTGAGAAAGGTATTTTTTGCTTTTTAAATTCATCATAATGAATGTTCGTAATTGTTACGAAAAGTTAACGAACCTAACGAAAATTCATATTTCGTACGAAACAAATCCAAATTGAATTTCAGACACGAATTCCAAAATACAAATTTTTGGCTAATACGAAACGAAACAAAACAAATTTATTGACAGCGCACATGTCTACTCTCCATCACCATGAAAGGAGAGACTCC